>CM069903.1:37330416-37930416 GCA_036172215.1 Camellia granthamiana | reverse complement strand
GTGCGTCGCCTGACAAGCACGTCATCCAAGGCATATTCAATACCGCTTTTGCCGCATTCTCCGTGTTTTGACAAAAAATCATCTCTCTCTCTCTCTCTGTCTTTTCACTTATTCACCCTCATTTTCGTTCACTCTCTCTCTCTAACTTTCTCAAATTCTCCATTGTTTCAAGCTCTCAAGCTCTGCAACTACTCCGTTCACCTCCTCCGGTGAAGTTTTTACTGCTCTTCTTCGCTTACGGCCTTCGTCTGACTCCGGCGTACTTTACACCGGCTTCATTTTTCTTCGGTGAGTCACTATTTCCTCCTTTATCAGTCTGTGTTTTTCCTTTGAAAAAACTTCATTGCATTACTTGTTGCCATTGCCATCCTGTTCACGTTCTTGATTATAAATCTATGCATATGAATTCAATAATGTATTTGAGCATGTTTATCTTATGACTTTGCTTTTGCCCAATCCATTCTTGAATATACACAAACTGCTCACACACTTGTTTATTTTGCCACTGTTTTTGGCCTCGCATCCTTGTTCACACTCTGTCACAGTGTTCTTGATAGTTCATCACTATTCTCGATTCTGAATCATTGTTCTTGTTTCTGTTTTCTGTGTCTTTTCCAGATTCTTGCCTTCAATTCTTGTTTCCATAGTCTTAGGCTTGGGATTTGTTGTAGAACTCACGAATTTTAGGAAAAACTAAAACAAACTCCTTTAGATCTTCAAAAACCCTTGGCCCAGCATACATTTAGGTTTTGCCGAGGTCCTTTAAACCCTAACAAACCACTTCCTTCTAAAATCTACACCCTCCCCACTTTGCCGACGTCATGGATATGTTTAGGTGGAGGGTAAACACCCCAACTAAGTTAGAATACTTTAGGCAGGAGTTTTCCATCCCTGCCGACGTTTATCTTCGGTTGGCTGGGGAGGAGGACTCCATCATGTCCACAAACGACTCCATGCCTTTTCCAGTGGTAGCCTTCATTGAATACGGACTTAGGCTCCCACTTGACATCCTTTTCCGAAAGGTCCTTTACTACTATAAGCTGAACCCAATGCAGCTTGCCATCAACTCTTACCGAGTTATCAATGGCATTATTGCCTTAGCCAAAAGAGAGAATGCTAAGGTTACCCTTGTCGATATCCAATACTGCTATACCATGTGCGGCCTAAAGTCAGAAAAGGGCTACATCTACTACCTTAAGCCGAGGTCCACGGAATACAAACTTGTTACTGACCTCCCAAACTCAAACAAGGATGCTGGAGATGATTACTTCATCGTCTCAGGCAACTGGGAGTTTCAACCAGATGATGACCTTCATTTCTATCCCCTAAGCTGAACAATTTTCAGAGAGGGAGATGGTAAGGGCCAAGTGTCACCTTTACTTGCTTTCGAGCCTTTCTTTTTTTGATATTTTTGTATGTGCTAATGTCCATCTATTTTGTCTTTGCAGCTCTTCCTCAACCCCCGAAGGACTTCCACAAAAACTTTTACCCTAGCAAGGACTTCAAGAAGCTGCTGGACTTGCCTGTTAACCGGCGCAAGGCTCCTCTACTTTTGAACTTCATCCCAACCTACAGATCAACTTTGCCCGACGTCCCCAAAAAGAGCAAGTCGCCTCCTTCTGCTACAACTCCTGCGACAACCTCTTCACCTCGGCCAGATCAAGGATCCACCTCTGATCCAGCAGAATAGCCATTAACCTCAGCTCCATAGCTGATTCCACCATCTCAACGCCAGCGCCGACGTCGAGCTCCACTGCAAGCTCCAGCGGGCAAGACTCGAAGCCCAAGACGCCGAAGTGCTGAGGCGTCATCATACGATCCAACCAACCCACCAACAGCTCTACCAGCAATTCGCCTTGGTATTAAAGTTACCATTGCTATCTCTTCTGACGAAATGGGGCAACAAAAGGCCGTTCCTGAAGACCTTCTTGCCGACATCTCCAATGTCACCACAGTCCAATCTCTATCTTCCCAATCTCAGCCAAAACCAAAGCCAAAGAGGCCGAAGAAAGCCTAACCCAAGGCAACGGTGACTCAGATTGACACTGAGGACACCTTGCCAATCTTAAAGCTGGCTGAGGGCGAGAAGACCTCTTCCGCCGCCGAGAAGAGGCCTGCTGAGGCCAAGCCCTCCATCTCCACCAGGTCAAAGAGGCCGAGGTCGGAATTTTCCATGACCTTGGGGTCCCTAAAATTGGATGCCTCCTGGGCCCCTTCAATTACAATTGAGGACAAGCCAGTTAGAGCCGGCGACAGCGCGATTGACATCGAAGTCGGGTTTGCCCTCTTTACTGCCTTGCTCCTCCCAAAAGACCTTGAACGCAACGCTGAGGTCAGCGAATATGAAAACTTCGCTCTGATGTTGCAGCATTCTGTTCAAGTAAGCCCCTAACACTTGGTATTTTTCATCCTCTGCTTTTCCATACTTGGAGAATTTTTTTACTAACTTTTTGTTTTATCGACTTCTTCTAGGCTATCCAGCACACCCACTCATTCGCGATGCAAGCTTTTGACATCAAGAAGAAGTTGGTCAACAAGACCAAAGGGGCTACAAACTTGTTGAAAACTGTCAATAAGGCCGAGGCCAAAATGAAGACTCTGTTGGATCGGGCCAATGTGGCCAAAAAATCTTAAGAGGAGGCCGGAGAGAAGGCAGGAGCTGCTGAAGCCGTCGCTAAGGTCCTCGAAGCCGAGAAAAAAGAGGCCAAAGCAAAGATTGCTGAAGCCCAAGCCGAGCTCATTGTTGCTCTGGACACAAGGCTGCCGAGATCAAAGCGACAGACGAGAAGGCGTATGCCGAGAAGGCGTATGCCGAGGGGGGCGGCCGACGTCAGAGAAGATTACAAGAAACAAGTCAGACAAGCATGCAACAAGGGCTATACCCTTGGTTGGATGGCTGCTCTGAAAGATTTGGCCGTCCTCGAGGACTCACCTCTCCGAGAAGATAGCCATATCATCTTGCCATTCCCGCCCACTCCAAGCCAATCCAAGGACGAAGCTAAGTCCGAGGAGGAAGCCGAGGCCAAGGAGACCAAGGAGTCTGAAGCTGCTGGAGCTAAGTCCCCAACTTTGAATGAGCAAGTTTTAGACTTGACTCAGGATGAGGAGGACAAAGTCCAAAAGACCACTTCTGAGGCGGAGGTCGAGGTTGCCAACAAAAGTATTGATGATACACTTCGTGACATTGATGCCGAGGTCCAAGTCGACAAATCTGCCCAACTGTCTGCTGAGGTTGACACACTGCCAATTGCCGAGGCAGGGCAGACTGTGGAAAATGCATAATCTTTTGATTTTTCCTTCTTTTAATACTTGCTCTCTTTTGGACAACTGTAAATCTCTTTTGCTTTGAACAATGTTAATTTTGTATTTGGCCAATGTGCCACTTTTGTAGTCTGAACAAGTAGTTTCTTTATAGGCCGAAGTGAATTTTTTTCCCTTTAAATGCAAGTCCTCTTTTTTGACCAAGTGTTTGAATGCTTGTCCTTTCTTTACTGTCTTGCATGCTTCCATACTTAGAATATTTTACATGTCTTCAAGGCACACCTTAACTGTGCAATCTTTTCGGGGTAAAATACCTCAGATATTCTTACTCAATGTTTATCTCGGCCTCATCTTTGACACTTGAAAAATATTGTAAGAAAGTTTTCACAAGTGTTTAACTAAAACATGCCACTTCACTTTCAGTTTATCAAGACTTTTGTCTTCCATGATTTTCCAAATCTTGGTAATATGGTAATCTCGGCCAATGCGCAGATACTTCTTTAAAAGTAACGTTGGCTTAACTTCAACTTTGTAAATTGTTTAAAATTTCAACAAGTGTTAAACCAACTTTCTTTCAACATGTCATCGGCTTAATTTCAACTTGTAAATTCTTTTCAAAATTTCAACAAGCGTTAAACTAGTTTTCTTTCAACATGACCTTGGCTTAACTTCAACTTGTAAATTCTTCAAAATTTCAACAAGTGTTAAACCAGTTTTCTTTCACCATGACCTTGGCTTAACTTCAATTTTTAAATTCTCCAAAATTTCAACAAGTGTTAAACCAGTTTTCTTTCAACATGACCTCGGCTTAACTTCAACTTGTAAATTCTTCAAAATTTTAACAAGTGTTAAACTAGTTTTAGCATGTAAATTCCAACTTCTAAGCATTATTCTCCAACTCTCTGCCCCTTAATGTGAACTTAAGTTTCACTTATGTTCACATTAAGTATGTACCTATGATCTTGTCACCGAGATCAGATTCAAACAGAGACGGGCCGAGGTGATCAACCTCGGTCAAAGTTTTCATTCTGTCAACACAGCAAGTCTAGGTTAATTCAACTTAGTTCAACTCTGTTATATGCAAGTATAATTTAACTCTGCCATATAATAAGTCTAAGTCATTCGTCATGTTTCAATCAGAAACATCGCCGACTTAGTTCAACTCTATTATATGCAAGTATAATTCAACTCTGTCATATAATAAGTCTATGTAGACACCCAATTTTTGACCGCCCTTAAGACTTGGGCGCTACTGATGGTTTACACGGTGATGAAGGTGTGCAGGGCAAAGGTTCAGTTTCTTCGGCAAGGAGAGAGTCAAATCTCAACTTCATACCCCTTTTGGACCAAAACAATCTTGATCGAAAGATTTTAGACCTTGCAACCCTCTCTTTCAAAATGTTTTGAAAATAAAGTTCTTACGATGTTCCGACGCTCGCATTTCGTTAAATGTTACGCTTTTCAGTAAACCGAGCAAGGACGAAGTGGAAATGAATGAAAGAGAGTTGAAATCTTTGAAAAATCTTTCAAAACACCTTGTTTAGGGGTTTGGAGTTGAGGAAAATTGGAGAAGAGGGAAGAAACCAAGTTGAAGAAGAAGGTGGGTTTGAATCGCTAAGAGAGAGAGCCGAGCGGTCCTCGCTAAATCACACCTCTCTGTCTATACACTTGGATTTTAGCTATGAGGCCACCACCGTTGGAAATCTTACTTCTGGGGCTTCATTTTTCACTCAAGAATCTCCTAAAGCCAAGTTCGGACGGGGAAGATATGGTTGGTTGAAGTAGGGCATCAATCCGGTTGGACCGAATCTGCGCGGCTTCACCAAAACATGCATAACTTTTTGCACAGTTGGAATTTTGATGCAAGGTTGGTTCCATTGGAAAGCTAACTTCTGGGGCTTCATTTTGGACACTATCTAACCACTTTTTGGCCTTAGAGACCACCCTCCGACCACCTTTCTTTCCGGCTGACCACAAAAAGTAGCTGGCCGACCACCTGACCCTTTTGACCTGGTCGGCCGACCAGGGCAAGTGGTCGGCCGACCCCCTAAACTGGTCGGCCTGCCTCCCTCAATTTTGTCTCTGTGAGTTGATTCCAGTTGTGCCAGCTGGAGGGCACAGACTGGATCCTCCATACACGTGTATGGAGGATGTTTGCCCTTGGTTTGAAGCTTCTTTGAGAAGCTTTAGACTTGTTTGTCTATAAAGGGAGACCTCCCCTTCCTTGTAGAGGGTTGAGATTTTGTTGGAAGGAAAATTATATATCTCTCTTTGTATCTCTCCCTTTGAGCCCTAAAGTGTGAAGTTCTTGACCCTTTTGCATACAACTCCATAGCCTAACCCTTCCACCATTGGTCTAAGCTTCTTGGAGGCCATTTTCAGAGGTAAAAGGTTGAGTTTTGGTCCAGAGGTTGCTGGTCTTCTTGAGCTTCAAGGGTAACACTCATTCTCCATTTTTAAGCTTTATTTTGCTCCAACTTTTAGCCATACTTGCAAGCATATTTGGGCTTTGTCATAAACTGAAAAAAGTCTTTTTTTGAGGTACTTAACATGTTTGTTTAAGACCATTTTTCTGTTGGGGGTCATCTACCCCCTTGCATACTTCATTTCATCTTATTTTGAGCCATGCCTTAGGGCCTTTGCATTGACCTTTGTTTGGTCTCTTAGCCACTGAAATCTAGTGGATTTTCAGTGGTTAGCATGTTGTTTTGAGCACCAAAATTAGAGAGGGGTGACCCTCTCACCCCTTGTCTTGTTTACTAGCACATTTGGCCTATCAAAGGAGCCTTTATTTGCATGCTTCCAAGCCTTGTTTCAGGCCTTTTTTTGGTGGGTTTTAGGACCTGCATAGGCTTTGTCCAGAGCCCATTTTGCCATTTTGGGTGTCCATCTTGCATGTGTAGAATAGCCCTCTTCATAGCATATCAAAGGAGCCCTTATTTGTATGCTTCCAAGCCTTGTTTCAGGCCCTTTTTAGTGAGTTTTAGGACTTGCATAAGCTCTGTCCAGAGCTGTTTTTGTCATATTGGGTGTCCATCTTGCATGTGTAGAGTAATCCCATTCATAGCCTATCAAAGGAGCCTATCATTCTTGCATGCATAGATGATGTTTCAGTGGTTTTTTTGGGCTTTATTTGGCATGTCATACCTCTGAGTTTTGTTGGTTTAGTGACCCCTTGAATGCCTCATATGCTTGTAGTATAAATCCTCTTTACTAGCTTATATTGCATGTTATTTTGGTCCTTGATTCTAGCACTTTTTGGCCATGCCTTAAACTGATTTTGTGCATGTTTTGGACTGCCTTAGCTCTGTTTTTATGCCTCATGGTCGAATGATGCTTGCTATGCATGGTTGTAGTGCAATACCCTTGCCTAGCTTTGAGTTTTGAAGCCTATTGCATGCTTATGTTGAGGTGTTTCCATGTTTTGGGGCCATTGGGCATCATATTTTAGAGCTTATATGTATGCCATATTCCCATGTTTTCCACTCTTTAAATGCGTTTGAGAGTTGTGCATAAATGCCTCGTTTTTGGACCATTGCATGAGCTTCATTTCCATGCCTTTCGAGCCATCATTTTAGACCATTTTCCCACTGTCTTGGACCTGCCTAGGGTCTGTTTGGGGCTGATTTTGCCATTTGTGCATTGCTTTGTGTACCTCTAGTGTAATACGCTTCACTAGTTTCGGTATTCGGGCCATCTAGCATGCATCGTGTGAGGTGTTTGCATGATTCGGGACCATCTTACATGTAATTTCAGAGAGGGAAAATGTGTGATTGTATGCCATATTTCATCCCTTGCCATGCTTTGATAGAGTTACATTCTGTGCCTTAGGTTTGGTCTCTTGCATTGGTGCATGTTTGCATGTGTTTTTGTTGCCTAATTCCATCATGTTTGGCTACTGATTTGGGTGTGGCTAAGGCTCGCCTATCTTGGTTTAAGTCCATCTTGCATTGTATATGCCATTTAGTCCATGTTGTTGCATGATTGACCATTGCATTGTGTATGCCTTGATCATTTCATTGTTAGTCTCCATGTGTGCATTGCGTATGCCATATAGTTTTCATGTGCATTGAGTATGCCATTGATTATTTCATAGCATTATGTATGCTAGTAGCATGTTTGCATATCATCATTTGCATGTTTGCATCATTTAGTGGCATTATGTTTAGGTTGCATGTTAGAGTTGCATTCATGCATGCCATGTGTATTGCATCATGTTTGGAGTAGGGTTTAGTCCAAACACAGGAAACGAGGGACGTTTCGTACTTCAAGTGACGAAACGTGCCTCGATTCTCGGTCGCCGACACTCCGGATTACCCATGATGGAGTTTAGGCCTTGTTGTGTTTATATGTGCATTCATTTTACATTGAGTCGTGCAATCCGACTCCTCGGCCATCATGCATTAAGATGCGTGATTGGTGGCACAAGGATCGAGGACTATCCTCCCTAGAGCTTATGCAATGATGGGGAGAGTGGTTGTGCACACATATGTTGAAAATACTTTGCCATGCCCCTTTCTTACTCTCTGTTGCAGCAAACCAGAAACTAGCAGCAAAAACTGGTCGGCAGTATCCCTACAGGTTCCCATGGTGGAGTTTCAGCCTTTTGGAGCTTTGTACAGTATTCTGGGACCAGTTGCAAACAGAGACAGATTGGGGCATTGCAATGGATTTTCCGGCAAGGCGACTCGAGCATGCATGCATTCCTCATCATTTAAGACTGAGCTGAGGCAGTCCATTTCATATGTTTTGCATGCTAGCTTATTTATTTTAGTTAATTTGTTAATTAATTAGGATTGTGTAATAATTAGCTGGAATTCGTTATTCATTCGGCTGTGTATTATTTATTCGGACCCTCCGAGGAGGGCAATGTTGTAATAAGTGTGCGTGTGTGTGATGCATGTCTTCCAACCCCACGTCTTTCTCCATTTTATTTACCAGCTTATGATGGTTAGTTTTAGGGCATGTTTCAATTAGCATCTATATGTTCGCATGTTTGCATTCATTCATCTGTATTGCATGCACCGGGCTCGGCGCATCATACTAACTGCATTGTATTTCAATTTCGAGTTGAATATGTGTATCATTTATTGCATTTCATATGCCATCTTAGAATAGCCGAGCCTATCTTAGTTGCATATCTGTATGTGTTGCATTAGACATCTCAGCATAGTTAGGATTCATGCATGATTTCTAATTAACTGCTTTATTTGGTTTGGCGTACTCGGTAAGTGTTTATGCTTTAGCATCCTTGCATGTGTGTGAGTGACTGCCATGATAGCATGCTTACCATGAGGCTAAGTGCTTATGTGATATAACTGCCTGAATGCCTGTGGGTGGAGGTTGGATTATCTGAATTGGAACAATTCATTGATTGCGAGTTTTAAGCCCACTAGATAGTGGCAAATCACCATGTTTTCTAAGCCCACTTGAGGGTGGCAAAATCCGCATTTTAGCCTACTTGCGAGTAGCAAACTGCTTTAAAAAACAAACATGAAATGTTTTGTTTCAACTCAGGCGATCCAGTCTCTACTTGTATGCTGCGCGCATCACATAGTAATTCTAGGCTAATAACTGGGATAAGAGCACATAATGTTTTCAAAACTCGATATCATGGTTAGTAGAGGTCGATCTTTGATCAGGCGAGCGGGGGTGCTCACGAAGTGACCTTCCCCAATCATACCCAAGTTCCCGAGCCGAGGCAACTTTAGTGATGACGGACACGTGGCCTTAGGCACGAGTCAGGGTTTCCTAAATTCTCCCAAAATAAAATATTTAGGTGGCGACTCTGTATCTGGCAAAGCAGTCCATGTTTGGCACTTCTTTGTAAAAATCTATTTTTCAAAACGATTTGCCGGATTTGGACTCTTTGGTGATTTATCGGTCTCGCATTGCACTTTGTGGGATTAGATTCAGAATCGTGACATTTGAGTTCGAACTGTAGTAAGCCCCAATGAACAAAATGGGATTCCCTCCTGGGACGTTCGGGGAAGTCTACAATTTCTGGCGACTCTGCTGGGGATTTAGAGAACTTGACTCGAACTCATGATATCTTGTTTTAATTACACTTATGTGTTTCTCTTTGCATTGCATTTGCATTGGTGCGCCTAGGACACCGTGTTTGCCATCTGCTATTCTTGAACGGTTTGCCGGAGGCTCGCTTTGAGAAGCGTGCCATAAGGCTGACCGGTTACGAGCTCTGCCATGATGGGAACACAAACCCCGATTTTTACCGGGGCACCCTTTTTGACCATTCGACCTAGTGCATATTCGGAATCCATAGTGACCATCCCAAGCTATGATAGGTTGCTTACCCGATTGTAGCTTGTTTGAAACCGCTGTGTGCATAGTGAAACCCTAGCTCCTGACAAAATAGGACAGGGAAACCCTACCCCAACATAAGGGTGTTTTGGCTCTCATTTGCTTGCTATGTGCTTTTAGAGTGCGTCTCTACAGGAATGCATGTATCAATTTGCAAATCTGGGTAACAGGCCTGTGGGCATCAGTATTTGAAAGAATCAGTTTTACCTGAAGGTATCAGTTTACAGGCAGAATTTTGGGCAAAATTCTGTAGGGAGGCACCGTCATTCAGCTTTGCTCATATTGGTTATGGTGAAATCAGGCTGAGATGCTGTCTGTTTTATCTTTTGCAAGGTAGTCTGGAAACCATAGCTTCAGAAGGCTCCAATATCCCCCGGGTGCATTGGCCTTGTGTTGATAGACTTTGTCAGGTCAGAGATTCAGTTCAAGGGCAACCAGTTTTCCTTCACCAGTGGAAAGGCAAAGAAGGGCCAGACAGGGTTCATTAGTTCAACTAATCCGACAGTCACCAGTCACATCATCAGCAGACCCGTGACGGCACAGGGTTCGGAAGAATTTATGGTCGTGATATCAGCGTTAAATCAGGGAACTGCCATGCAGGATGAGACCAATACTGAAACACAACGCCCATCTAGGGCATCTACTGCACATCCAGCCTCGGGACCCCAGCCGAACTTTGATCCACTTCCGCCAGCTGAAGATTTGCATGATCCAGATCCCCAAGAAGGGTTGGCTCAAGCTCGAGTTTCCACACCCCTGGTGCAGCCTACTGAGAGGCTTCAATCCTTTCATGTTAATGAGTTCAATCCGACTACAGGGAAAATTGTGAATCTTGAGAAGCAATTCAAAAAGGCACAGGGCCTTAACTCCATTCCCGACATTGAGGATGGATACACCGAGGCTGCTGTACGGCTCCCAGATAGATTCAAAATGCCACATATTGACCGTTTCGACGGGTCTGGAGATCCTACGGTACATATCCGGCTTTTCTTGGATGTCCTGAAGCCGATGGGTCTGACTAAGCCACAGAAACTCTCTCTGTATGGAAGAACCCTGTCAGGTGTAGTAGCCGCTTGGTATGCCAAGTTGGAGAATCTAGTGAAGTAGAACTGGGAAGAGTTGGTTGAGGCCTTTGTCGATCAATATTCTTACAATACCCAAGTTCAAATGACCATGCAAGAGCTTGAAACAACCCACCAGAACCCAACAGAGCCTTTCGTAGAATTTGTTGCAAGATGGAGAGCAAAGGCAGCACAGATGACAGATCAACCTTTCGAGAGGGATCAAGTGCAGATGATGGTGCGAAACCTCGAGCATGATATGTTGCAAAAGTTGATAGTCGCTCCACTATCCACTTTCAAAAGTTTACATGAACTGGGGGTTCAGGTCGAGAATGCGTTCAACAATGAGATCATTCCCAGAACAAGTGAACTGACAAGGAGGGCGATTTTAGGGAGTACCAATGCTAGTAGTAGCATTATTCCCAAACCCACCGAAATCAATACAGTCACCACAGCCGACCCTTTTGCCAATCCAAGCCTACAAACCGCTGACCTAGCCTGAGCTCAGGTCAGAACTTTCACCCCCCTCTATATGAGCCTGACTAGCGCACTAAAAGTCTTGATGGAAAGAGGGTATCTCAAACCCCTCGATCCTCAACCTCTACCTGACCCACTCCCAGCTAGACATAACCCCTCCAAGTACTGTATGTACCATCAGCAGCGCGGTCATGGCACCGACCGTTGTTACCGCCTTCGTCATGAGGTCTAAAATCTCATCGACAACCGGACGATAGCTCCATCTTCGGACCCCAATGACCAAGTACCTCATCCACATCTCAACCTAATCCACACACTGGCCGTCCCTTACGACTCCAGCGTATACATCACTCCAACCCATTTACCCAAACCGGAAGTGTTCATTCCAGTTAGCATGGACTTATGCATGATGGATGCACCTAGACCCCAATCATCTCAAACCCATGAGCGCACTACTTCTGAGCTCATGAGAATGATCGAAGATCTTCAGAGAACTGTGGCAGATTTAGCCTTTGGGATATCGACTCCGTCATCGACCACACCACATACCCAGAATTTCACAACAAAAGGCTCCCCAATCTTGGGACAGGTTGTATTGGAAGAAGGCCAATCCCTTGGCAAAGTGGAGGCCAGTGGTAAGAACAAGGTAGGGGCAGGCATTGATCCCCATGAACACCTTCTGTGGGATGTGGAGGCTTTGAAAGCGGAAGGGCTAAACAAACAGCAAGTGCTCCCAGTTGTTGCAAAGATTGTGGAGGATACTTTCGTCAATCAGAATGAGAGCAGTTCGAAGCAAGGGGAAAATCGGGAGAAGGGTCGTCGTACCAGAAACGATCTTTTGAGCTCTAATCCTGCACTCGGAAGAGATCGACAAACCAAGCCAGCACCTGCCAATCCTTTTGCTGGTGCGTCCAGCAAAAATCCAGAAACTTTGAAGTACCAACCCCGAGGTCAGAGGGTCTTCCATGCCCTCTATATGCCTTTGTCCAAAGCTCTCCAAATCCTTGTTGGACAAGGCCATCTCAAACCCTTTGAGCCTCGGCCTCTCTCGAATCCTCTTCCGGCTACGCATGATGCTACCAAGTACTGTGCCTTCCATCAACAAACCGGTCATGGCACCGACAATTGCTTTCGTCTTCGCCACGAAGTGCAAGATTTGATTGACAACGGGGTCATTGCCGTGCCAAGCTCGGCAAAGTCTATCGGCACTGGATCGGTGAACTTGGGGGATAATGTGACCATGTGATCGGGGCATGAACCAGCTGCGGGTGGCGCTCGATTTACTCCAAACGTGGGAATGGCACGCACTATTTTGAGCAATATGCAAATACTAGTTTTTGTACTTTCTAACTTGGGTATTGGGTCAGTTTTGTTGTTTTGTATATAGTCAGTCTTTTTATACTGAGTCAGTCGGATCTGTCTTGTTGTATTGAGTTAGTCCTGTTGCGTTGGAGTCGGGTGATTCCAGGTGTGTTACCTTAGACATCACCATCTTGTTTTGTGTTTGTCCTTTTGCTTTCTTTTGAGTTTGTTTCTGCCTTGGAGCCAGTTATGCCAACATATCTGAATGAAACATCAGTGATTTTCACACTCTTGTGTTTGCTTTTGCCTTGCGCCAGTTGTGCCAGAAGTTTGAATGAAACGGAAGTGCATTTCACCTGCTCTTTTGTGCCTTTAAGTCATTGTATTGACCTAAGTTTTTCAAAACTTTTCGAACAATGTGTTGAAAACAAAGAGGAAGGAATTCCTCGGGATTTGCAAAAATTTGATCAAGTGAGAGAAAGAGAGGCATGCTAAGCCTTTAATGAATGAGATCATGCTTGTTAGTGTGAGCACTGGGAAGGATCCTGGCTTGATCCAGATTGGTTCCGCACTGTCTTCAGCGCGAGCGATTTGTCGCTTTCTTAAAAGATTTCAAAAAATGTTTTGCGCGGTCCTGCGAAGACCTGTGTGGAATCGCTCTTGAGATTGTGTAGCCTAGGATCGCTCTCAGCCTCGAGACTTGACCTCTCACTTTCAAACCTTGAACTGGGATTCAGAATATTCAACGGTCAACCACAACGTGAGGCCTGTGTGGCCAGATCAGAAGCAGCCCTTGAACTAGGGGCAAGAAAGTCAGATCAAAAAGGTCGGACGTCGTCAAAAGAAAGCTTGCAAAGCTAGATGAGAAGCACCTCTCGGACTAGGGGCAAAAAATGTCAGATGCGCTCGAAGAGTCAAAGATGAGTCATTTCTGCAAACCAGGGAAGACTGGCAAGAATGCCAAATCCTAGAGGGGGGAAAGAAGAAAGTATTGCTGAAGGACAACCAAGTTCCTATCCACAACACTAGGGGCAAATTCACCCTCAATTGGATGGACTTCTACATCATCAGCGAACAACAGCCATTCTTTTGGATTCAGATGGCTCCGAGATCTTAAACCATTCAACATGGACAAAGCTAAACTTTTACCCTTGAGAGGCTCGTTGGGTCGAAAACCCGAAAGGGCGACCCAGGCAAAAGTTAGAGCAAGAAAAAGAAGAAAAAGAACAAAAAAAAGAAAAATTCAAAGAATGAAAAAAAGAAAAGAAGAAAAATGAAGAAAATGAAAAGAAAAGATGAAAAAGAAAAAAGAAAAAAGAAGAAAAGAAATGAAAAGAATTGAAAAGAAAAGAAGAATAAAGCTCGCAAAGTTGAAAACCCAGAAAGGGCGGCCTTGGCAAAAGTTAGAGCGCAAAAGGAAAGGTTAATACCCGAGTGTACCTTACCCTCGAACTATGTAAGGCTTGATTCCCATCTTTGGGATATGTAGGCAACTTCATTCTGAAGTCCAGCCGTAAAACACTTCAAATTCGACTGTGTTCATGTGATGGTTCTGGTCATCTTTGTCCTCTCTGTGTTCGAGAGCTCGGTTGTGATCGTCACCTTGAAAACCGGTTACAGTGTGCTACGGTGCTATTCAAACAAGGGGCAACTTTCCGTTGCCATACAGTGCGCTGCGGTGCCATTCAAACAAGGGGCAACTTTCCGTTGCCATGCAGTACCGTTCAGACAAGGGGCAATTCTCCTTCGGATCTGAGGTTGTGCATCTCGAGAGTAGGTTCCGTGCTCATTGAGCAGTGGCCGTTTGCAAAAACAGTTTTGAGAATTTTTACTGAGGTTGACTAATTCTCTCGAAAATTATTCTACTTTTCCAAAACTGGACCATTTCTTGGACCCAAAAGGGAAAATTTTCAGTGCTCATAACCTAACTTGCATGATTTCAAATCAGAAAATCGAACAATTGTGTTAATCTAACCCTCATATTGGTCAACTTTGTTTTAGTAGAAAGCAAAAACAAAAAAAAGTGGTCAAAATAATGAACTAGGGGCACAGTTGAGTTAGGTGTTCTGTCTTTTCCCCGTTGTCAACATACTTACCAGAAAAGGGCACTCTACTTGGGAGAAAGGGCACTTTACCTGCCAGAAAAGGGCATAACTGAAGCTAACAACAAAGGGCTGAAAGCTCTCAACATCCTCCAAGCGACGAGGTATCAAGCCAAGTGCGAAGCATGAATTGGAATGGATTAAGATATTCCACTCCCTCGTCTGGACACATTTGATCATGTCCAAACTCCCCAGCAGAACATCGTCAGTCGATATCGTCTGCAGATTTGCTACATACCTAGTTGTAGCGCAACCCCTCTGCGGGAAAGGTTATTGTTGTGAGCAGAAGAAGAGAATCTAGCAGAATGCTAGGGACAGGAGCCCGCAACTTCCTGTTTATCCATCAACCACCCTGGGGAGGGATGAAAAATGAGAGGTTGAAGAATAGAGAGATGTGCGATGAGAGAAAAAGTGGGAAAAAGGCTTTTTCAGAAAAATAGAGATTGAGTGCCAGAGTGATGTGAGAATCACAAATGAAAAAGGGTGGGAAACAATACCCGGAGAAACTGGCTCCTCGTGCATCGAGAGGTCTCTTGCCTTTATAACACAGCTGAGTGTTGTGTTTGTTTCGATTCTTGTTTTGAGTCGTTTGAGTTTCAATAGATGTGTTTAGGTTGTTTTACCTTGTTTTTCCTTTGTTGAGTTGTGTTTAGGTTGTTTTACCTTATTTTTTCCTTTGTTGAGTTGTGTTTAGGTTGTTCTACCTTCTGTTTCCCGTTGTTGAGTCGTTTTGGCTGTGGTCAGTTGTAGGCTCAATACCCGATTGAGAACCCTTTTCTCATCTCACTTTCAAAAAATCGTTTTGTGCTTAGAGTACCATGCCATTCTCCACATTTGTGTGAAACAAAATTTGTTCTTTCATAAAACCGCAGGGTTCAACCCAGGTCATATGAGAACAGTAAAGACCGTGACCTATCTGAAGCTATATAGGTTTTAGACTACAAAGCAAAAGAAAATGGGGAAAATTTTGAGCATCTGAGTGTGTTTCACCTTCAAAAAATTCCGAGATTGCATTCCATATGCACCTTCTCAGGCCTTGTTAATGCTACCGAAGTATGAGTGCGCCTCTACCTCAAGTGTAAGCCCGCTTCAAGTCAGAATGATAGTCCAAGCAGTACATGTGGTTTTCATATGCAGATGTTATCTCTTGCCAACATAAACAGGGTGTCCCCTTTTTGAGCTGAGCGTGTTGCAAAGTCCTTTGAGAGGTAAATCGGAGGCACCAGAGTACATGTTTGATGCCCCTCTATTGCATAGAATGTGCACTTTCATATACACTTTTGCTGCATGCGTGCCGCGCATCGTTATGATTCATGCATAAAATATGCTTGCTTTCGATTCCGCATAGAATATGCTTGCTTTCAATGTTGCATAGAATATGCTCCTGTTTCATACATGGCAAATGCCCCCATATTTGCATAGAAAATGCACTCTTCCATACTTGCATAGAAAACGCTCGTATCTTTTGCATAGAAAATGCACCTTATTTGCATAGAACATGCATTGCATCGCACTGTCTTGTGCACATTATATTTTTGTATCACTCGCACTATCTTGTGCACTTACACTTTGTATCTCAATCGCACTGTTTTGTGCAGTTTATCACTCGCGCTTTCTTGCACATCGCATTGTTTTGTGCAGTTTATCACTCGCGCTTTCTTGCGCATCGCACTGTTTTATGCAGTTTATCACTCGCGCTTTCTTGCGCATCGCACTATTTTGTGCAGTTATCGCACTGTTTTGTGCAGTTTATACTCGCGCTACCTCGCGCACCACACCTACACTTGTTAGTGCATTGTATCGCGCTATCTTGCGCACCTTACCTGCACTTGTTAGTGCATTGCATTGCGCTATCTTGTGTACCTTACCTCAATCGCACTATTTTGTGCATTCATCTTGCTTGCACTGTTTTGTGCACCTTTAGCTCGCACTGTCTTGTGCACCTGTATCACACTGTTTTGTGCATTCACCCTACTCACACTGTTTTGTGCACCTTTAGCTCGCACTGTCTTGTGCACTCACCTGGTCTGGGAGACCTTAAATCCTGCACCTTTATTCGCACTGTCTTGTGCACTCTCCGGTCTAGGAGACCTTAAATCCTCTAAAGGTGCAATTCCTTTGGTGTTTGTCGTGCCCGAACGACTTCTGGTGGTCTGGTATAGCCACCTGCCTATGTTAGCGGTGAGTTCCTAGGAGATCAACTGAGACGGTGGAAACTAGAGTTCGAATGGCTTATGCCTAGAACACAAAGGTTCGGGATTTCCGAGACTAAAGTCTGGTTTAAATACCCAGGGGTATATCCTCGGCTTGAAATCTGTATGGCAGCCCCATAGATTGAGATAGCATGTGTATACGCCTCAATTTTGGATACTGAACCAACCTAGTCTGTCACCCTGTTGGAGAATAGGGAAAGTTGCGACCATAGTCAGGGAGAAAAGTAGTACCTGCGGTTCAACCGAGAAGAAGGGGAAGATTCTCACATCAACATGAGGTAGGACATTGCTGAGGTAAGTCATTGCCAATTGCCCCTGTAAGGTACCTTCACCTCTTAGCTATTACATTGCATTTTAGCCACTACATTACAGTGCTTTGCATAAATCCTCAATTTTTAAATCGGCTTCGCGTAGCATATAAGTCCAATTATCAAAATCTTCCTGCATATCATTTTGCATCCTGCCCCTGAACTACGTTGGTTTGATTCCTTGCAAAGGGATACGTAGGCAGCCTGCGGGCGTAACCATTTGTTTATCTGTATTTTGTTTGTTTGTCCAAGTCTTCGGCCTTGTCAAAAATGGGTCATCTCTGGGCTTTGACATTCACTCCCGTCACTTCCTGACTTTTGAGTTCTGTCAAAGAGGGGCAACTGTAGACACCCCATTTTTGACCACCCTTAAGACTTGGGCTCTACTGATGGTTTACTCGGTGATGAAGGTATGCAGGACAAAGGTTCAGTTTCTTCGGCAAGAAGAGAGTCAAATCTCAATTTCATACTCCTTTTGGACCAAAACAATCTTGATCGAAAGATTTTAGACCTTGAAACACTCTCTTTCAAAATGTTTTGAAAATAAAGTTCCTACGATGTTCCGACGCTCGCATTTTGTTAAATGTTGTGCTTTTCAGTAAACCGAGCAAGGACGAAGTGGAAATAAATGAAAGAGAGTTGAAATCTTTGAAAAATCTTTAAAAACACCTTGTTTAGGGGTTTGGAGTTGAGGAAAATTGGAGAAGAGGGAAGAAACCAAGTTGAAGAAGAAGGTGGGTTTGAATCGCTAAGAGAGAGAGCCGAGCGGTCCTCGCTAAATCACGCCTCTCTGTCTATACACTTGGATTTTAGCTATGAGGCCACCACCGTTGGAAATCTTACTTCTGGGGCTTCATTTTCCACTCAAGAATCTCCTAAAGCCAAGTCCAGACGGGGGAGATATGGTTGGTTGAAGTAGGGCATCAATCCGGTTGGACCGAATCTGCGCGGCTTCACCAAAACATGCATAACTTTTTGCACAGTTGGAATTTTGATGCAAGGTTGGTGCCATTGGAAAGCTAACTTCTGGGGATTCATTTTGGACACTATCTAACCACTTTTTGGCCTTGGAGACCACCCTCCGACCACCTTTCTTTCCGGTCGACCACAAAAAGTAACTGACCGACCACCTGACCCTTTTGACCTGGTCGGCCGACCAGGGCAAGTGGTCGGCTGACCCCCTGAACTGGTCGGCCTGCCTCCCTCAGTTTTGTCTCTGTGAGTTGATTCCAGCTGTGCCAGCTGGAGGGCACAAACTAGATCCTCCATACACGTGTATGAAGGATATTTGCCCTTGGTTTGAAGCTTCTTTGAGAAGCTTTAGACTTGTTTGTCTATAAAGGGAGACCTCCCCTTCCTTGTAGAGGGTTGAGATTTTGTTGGAAGGAAAATTATATATCTCTCTTTGTATCTCTTCCTTTGAGCCCTAAAGTGTGAAGTTCTTGACCCTTTTGCATACAACTCCATAGCCTAACCCTTCCACCATTGGTCTAAGCTTCTTGGAGGCCATTTTCAGAGGTAAAAGGTTGAGTTTTGGTCCAAAGGTTGTTGGTCTTCTTGAGCTTCAAGGGTAACACTCATTCTCCATTTTTAAGCTTTATTTTGCTCCATCTTTTAGCCATACTTGCAAGCATATTTGGGCTTTGTCATAAACTGAAAAAAGTCTTATTTTTGAGGTCCTTAACATGTTTGTTTAAGACCATTTTTCTGTTGGGGGTCATCTACCCCCTTGCATGCTTCATTTCATCTTATTTTGAGACATGCCTTAGGGCCTTTGCATTGACCTTTGTTTGGTCTCTTAGCCACTGAAATCAAGTGGATTTTCAGTGGCTAGCATGTTCTTTTGAGCACCAAAATCAGAGAGGGGTGACCCTCTCACCCCTTGTCTTGTTTACTAGCACATTTGGCCTATCAAAGGAGCCTTTATTTGCATGCTTCCAGGCCTTGTTTCAGGCCTTTTTTTGGTGGGTTTTAGGACCTACATAGGCTCTGTCCAGAGCCCATTTTTCCATTTTGGGTGTCCATCTTGCATGTGTAGAATAGCCATCTTCATAGCATATCAAAGGAGCCCTTATTTGCATGCTTCCAAGCCTTGTTTCAGGCCCTTTTCAGTGAGTTTTAGGACTTGCATAAGCTTTGTCCAGAGCTGTTTTTATCATATTGGGTGTCCATCTTGCATGTGTAGAGTAATCCCATTCATAGCCTATCAAAGGAGCCTATCATTCTTGCATGCATAGATCATGTTTCAGTGGTTTTTTTGGGCTTTATTGGCATGTCATACCTCTGAGTTTTGCTGGTTTAGTGACCCCTTGAATGACTCATATGCTTGTAGTATAAATCCTCTTTACTAGCTTATATTGCATGCTATTTTGGTCCTTGATTCTAGCACTTTTTGGCCATGCCTTAAACTGATTGTGTGCATGTTTTGGACTACCTTAGCTTTGTTTTTATGCCTAATGGTCGAATGATGCTTGCTATGCATGGTTGTAGTGCAATACCCTTGCCTAGCTTTGAGTTTTGAAGCCTATTACATGCTTATGTTGAGGTGTTTCCATGTTTTGGGGCCATTGGGCATCATATTTCAAAGCTTATATGTATGCCATATTCCCATGTTTTCCACTCTTTAAATGCGTTTGAGAGTTGTGCATAAATGCCTCGTTTTTGGACCATTGCATGAGCTTCATTTCCATGCCTTTCGAGCCATCATTTTAGACCATTTTCCCACTGTCTTGGACCTGCCTAGGGTCTATTTGGGGCTGGTTTTTCCATTTGTGCAGTGCTTTGTGTACCTCTAGTGTAATGCGCTTCACTAGTTTCGGTATTCGGGCCATCTAGCATGCATCGTCTGAGGTGTTTGCATGATTCGGGACCATCTTACATGTAATTTCAGAGAGGGAAAATGTGTGATTGTATGCCATATTTCATCCCTTGCCATGCTTTGATAGAGTGGCATTTGGTGCCTTAGGTTTGGTCTCTTGCATTGGTGCATGTTTGCGTGTGTGTTTGTTGCCTAATTCCATCATGTTTGGCCACTGATTTGGGTGTGGCTGAGGCTCGCCTATCTTGGTTTAAGTCCATCTTGCATTGTATATGCCATTTAGTCCATGTTGTTGCATGATTGACCATTTCATTGTTAGTCTCCATGTGTGCATTGTGTATGCCATATAGTTTTCATGTGCATTGAGTATGCCATTGATTATTTCATAGCATTATGTATGCTAGTAGCATGTTTGCATATCATCATTTGCTTGTTTGCATCATTTAGTGGCATTATGTTTAGGTTGCATGTTAGAGTTGCATTCATGCATGCCATGTGTATTGCATCATGTTTGGAGTAGGGTTTAGTCCAAACACGGGAAATGAGGGACGTTTCGTACTCCAAGTGACAAAACGTGCCTCGATTCTTGGTCGTCGACACTCCGGATTACCCATGATGGAGTTTAGGCCTTGTTGTGTTTATATGTGCATTCATTTTACATTGAGTCGTGCAATCCGACTCCTCGGCCATCATGCATTAAGATGCGTGATTGGTGGCACAAGGATCGAGGACTATCCTCCCTAGAGCTTATGCAATGATGGGGAGAGTGGTTGTGCACACATATGTTGAAAATACTTTGCCATGCCCCTTTCTTACTCTCTGTTGCAGCAAACCAGAAACTAGCAGCAAAAACTGGTCGGCAGTATCCCTACAGGTTCCCATGGTGGAGTTTCAGCCTTTTGGAGCTTTGTACAGTATTCTGGGACCAGTTGCAAACAGAGACAGATTGGGGCATTGCAATGGATTTTCCGGCAAGGCGACTCGAGCATGCATGCATTCCTCATCATTTAAGACTGAGCTGAGGCAGTCCATTTCATATGTTTTGCATGCTAGCTTATTTATTTTAGTTAATTTGTTAATTAATTAGGATTGTGTAATAATTAGCTGGAATTCGTTATTCATTCGGCTGTGTATTATTTATTCGGACCTTCCGAGGAGGGCAATGTTGTAATAAGTGTGCGTGTGTGTGATGCATGTCTTCCAACCCCACGTCTTTCTCCATTTTATTTACCAGCTTATGATGGTTAGTTTTAGGGCATGTTTCAATTAGCATCTATATGTTCGCATGTTTGCATTCATTCATCTGTATTGCATGCACCGGGCTCGGCGCATCATACTAACTGCATTGTATTTCAATTCCAAGTTGAATACGTGTATCATTTGTTGCATTTCATATGCCATTTTAGAATAGCCGAGCCTATCTTAGTTGCATACCTGTATGTGTTGCATTAGGCATCTCAGCATAGTTAGGATTCATGCATGATTTCTAATTAACTTCTTTCTTTGGTTTGGAGTACTCGGTAAGTGTTTATACTTTAGCATCCTTGCATGTGTGTGAGTGACTGCCATGATAGCATGCTTACCATGAGGCTAAGTGCTTATGTGATATAACTGCCTGAATGCCTGTGGGTGGAGGTTGGATTATCTGAATTGGAACAATTCATTGATTGCGAGTTTTAAGCCCACTAGATAGTGGCAAATCACCATGTTTTCTAAGCCCACTTGAGGGTGGCAAAATCCGCATTTTAGCCTACTTGCGAGTAGCTGTAACACGCCCGCGAGGGACCCCGCGCTACACGCTACAGTTCGGACTCGATTTTGTTTGCGGTTCTAAATCTGAACCAAAGAGTCCAAATCCGGCAAATCGTTTTGAGAAAAACAGATTTTTAGAAAAGAAGTGCCAAACATGGACTGCTTTGCCAGATACAGAGTCGCCACCTAAATATTTTTTAAATGGGGAAATTTAGGAAACCCTGACTCGGTGCCAAAGGCCACGTGTCCGTCATCACCAAAGTTGCCTCGGCTCGGGAACTTGGGTACGATTGGGGAAGGTCAGCTATGAGCACCCCCTCTCGCCCGGTCCGAAGACCGGCCTCTACTAACCATGATATCCAATTTTGAAAACGTTATGTGTTCTTATTCCGGTTATTAGCCTAGAATTACTATGTTATGCGCACAGCAAACAAGTATAGACTAGATTGCCTAATTTGGAAATAAGCATTGCATATCCGTTTGTCTTGAAAAACACTTTGGAATTTGCTACTCGCAAGTAGGCTAAAATACGGATTTCAACGAGTTTTTCCAACTCAGACAATCCAACCTTCACCCACAGGCATTCAAACAGTTTATCTCACATAAGCAATTAGCCACATGGTAAGCATGCTGTCATGATAGCACTCACACGCATGCAGTACGCTAAAGCATGAAAATACTTACATCGTACTCCGTGCCAAAACAATAAACTAGTTAGAAAACATGTATGGTCCTAGTTCATGTTAAGTTTGACTAATGCAACACATACAGGATGCAATTAGAGTAGGCTCGGCTAACTTAAACATGGCATGTGAAATGCGATCAATTGATGCATGTATTCAAGTTAGATTTGAAATACCAATGCAGTTAGCGTGATGCGCCGAGCCCGGTGCATGTAAGACAAATGTATGGATGCACGCATGCAGTCATACTGTATGCTAATTTAAACATGCCCTGATCTACCATCATAAGCGGGTAAATAAAAGGGAAGAAAGAAGTGGGGATTGGAAGACATGCACACACACGCACCCACACTTATTACAGATTCGCCCTCGCCCGGAGGGACCAAATAAATATTACAGATAATTAACCTACAAGCTAATTAAATATTACAGGCCATCTAATTAGCTAAGCAAATTAACTAATCTAGGGAAAACAGTAAACTGCCTCGGGAGGAGAGCCTGATGCAATGCATGCTCGGTCTTGCTCGGAAATGCACTGCCATGCGCAAGCTGCCTCTGTTTTCCCTCTTGTATTCCTTCGAAGGCTTCCAAAGCCTCAGGGTTGCCTCTTTGAGCACTGTGCAGTACCACCGGCTGGGGAGAATGGCCACCGGCCGTAGGAGATGTTCGTCGGCTGAGAATGAATCCATCGGCCACCAATTGTTTGCCGGTCGGCACTCTGTGCAGTCGATCGGCAAAAAGTTCCTGCAGAACCTGTTTGACAGCAGCAGAGGATAGAGCTTTGCATGGCAATGCAATTCAAGCCATATATGCACCAATCATGTCCCTTATCATGTTAGTGACTCAAAGGGACATGCTCCTTGGTTCTCGGACCATCAATCGCGCATTTCCATGCGTGATGGCCCAAGGGACCAAGTGTGCACATTTTGATGTCAAATGCAATGCAAACCAACAAACCAAAGGGGCCCAATTCCTATCACTAGATCAAGGAACAAGGCATGCATGCATGATGCAATGCAACCTAGGCATATGAACTAGCATGCAACATGGACAATGCAATGTATACATGCAAGCATGCAAGAAAACGTGCAAGGTAAGTATGCAAACAAGCATAGGATGGACTTAAACATGATTTAGGCAGCCTTAAATAGACCTAAAACAGTGGCCAAGATGCTGTGAAGTGAGGACTAAACACACATACACACATGCACATGTTAAAGGGCTAACACTCAAGCACAAAAGGGGCAACTCTCAAGCACACTTGAAAGAGGCATAACATGGACTAATGGCATGCAAGGTAAGCATTGAAAATCATGTTACAAAAGGTGCTAAGCCAATTAAACAAGATAAACAAGGCATGCAAACAAAGCCAAAAACCCAAGACAAGCCAAGAGGCTTAAACCGAGACTAAGTCCACCAAGCCTCACAAGGCTAAGAGGACTTAAAACAAGTCTAAGGCAGGCCTAGACAACACCCAAGGGACACCTAGATGACATCTAAGTGGCTCAAATTCAAAGGGTATGCACAATGGCCAAAACATGGAGCATGCAAGACAAGCTTTCAAAGCTTCAAAGAGGCATCCAAGGCAAGCATACAAGCATGTTAAAGGGACTGAAATAACATGGCAAATGGTCCCAACCCACTAAATTAAGGCAAGGATGCATGCTATACATTCACACACTTAAGGCCAACAAACCAAAAATGCAAAGGGGCTATATTAAGCATGCCAAAGTCGACCCAAACAACTAAAGACAGACCTCAAACATAGCAAAATAAACACAAAAGCTTAACAAAGCCAAGCCTAAAACATGCTAGAACAATGGCTTACAACCTAAGGCATGTTAAGGCAACAAAATGGCATTACAAGGCATGTATGCTAAGCAAGCATGGTGTACCAAAACCAACATACAACAATGCTATTTCATGGCAAAATAAGCATAAATAACAGCCAAGGCATGGTCCACATGAGGCTTAGCTAGGTGCTCATTAAAGAGGCAAAAATGGCCCTTTTCAAGGACAATAAGGAGATGGGGTGGCCCTCTCCTTCTTGGGACTTGAAGGCACCATCCTTACCACTGAAATCCCTCAAGATTTCAGTGGTGAGGAGGCCCAAACACCAAAGTCCCGGAGCTCACTCAAAATAGCACAAAATGGAGCCCCTCAAGGCTTAAGAGGGGTCAAACACCTCCAAACCACAAAACACTCTAAACAAACTATTTAGAGGGCCCAAAAACAGAACTTTTTTATATTATACACTAAGCTCAAAAACAGTTCTAAGATAGGCAAAAATAGTATGCAAGAATGGGGTAAAAAGGAGCAAGTTTCTTACCCTTGTAGAACCTCTTCAACAATGGTGGACCAGCTGCTCCCTTGAGCTTAAAACCAACCAAGAACCTCAAGAACAGACCTCTGGTCCTTCAAAAACTAAGAAAAGGTGTAACACTATGTGTTTGTGTGCAATAGTGAGCCTAAACACACACAAATACAAGAGAATGAGAGATATAGATATAGGATAGATACAAAATCCTAAACCTAGAACCAGAGCTCCCTCTGAACTTTTCTAACAAATCTCCAACCCTAAAGCCAAGAGAGGAGGGCTCCTCTTATAGAGAAGCCAATCTTGTAAAGCTTACTCAAGAAGCTAACAAGGAAGGCCATCCCTCCATACACGTGTATGGAGGGGAACAAAATGCCATACAGCTGTATTAAAATATCTGCAAAAGCAGATGAACAGTAGTCGGCTGCTCAAAATTGCCATTTTGACAAAATGGACTACCGACCGGCAACAAAGAATGCCGACCGGCAATATACATTGCCGATGGCAACAAAACATCAGCCGGTGGCCTCTAGCCATGGCCGGTGATGTGTGGGGATGCCTCACAAGGCATTTCCTGCCCCTCCAAGGCAAAACACAAGTGTTTGGTGCAAAACCAGACACTAAACAGTCGAGTTCGGAGATCCTGGGGCAAGGCGCGTAGCCGAGACCTCCGGGAACTCCAAACGAACACAAACATGGATGATCACTGGGTGTTCAAATGGTGACGTCCAAGTCTTGAGGACGGTCAAAAATGGGGTGTCTACAGTAGCAAGCCGCTTTCAAAAACAAACATGAAATGTTTTGTTCTGACTCAGGCGATCCAGTCTATACTTGTATGCTGCGCGCATCACATAGTAATTCTAGGCTAATAACTGGGATAAGAGCACATAATGTTTTCAAAACTCGATATCATGGTTAGTAGAGGCCGATCTTTGATCGGGCGAGCGGGGGTGCTCACGAAGTGACCTTCCCCAATCGTACCCAAGTTTCTGAGCCGAGGCAACTTTGGTGATGACGGACAAGTAGCCTTAGGCACGAGTCAGGGTTTCCTAAATTCTCCCAAAATAAAATATTTAGGTGGTGACTCTGTATCTGGCAAAGCAGTCCATGTTTGGCACTTCTTTGTAAAAATCTGTTTTTCAAAACGATTTGCCGGATTTGGACTCTTTGGTGATTTATCGGTCTCGCATTGCACTTTGCGGGATTAGATTCAGAACCGTGACATTTGAGTCCGAACTGTAGTAAGCCCCAATGAACAAAACGGGATTCCCTCCCGAGACGTTCGGGGACGTCTACAGTCTAAGTCATTCGTCATGTTTCAATCAGAAACATCGCCGACTTAGTTCAACTTTATTATATGCACGTATAATTCAACTCTGCCATATAATAAGTCTAAGTCATTCGTCATGTTTCAATCAGAAACATCGCCGACTTAGTTCAACTCTATTATATGTATAATTCAACTCTGCCATATAATAAGTCTAAGTCATTCGTCATGTTTCAATCAGAAACATCGCCGACTTAGTTTAACTCTATCATATGCAAGTATAATTCAACTCTACCATATATTAAGTCTAAGTCATTAGTCATGTTTCAATCAGAAACATCGCCGACTTAGTTCAACTCTATTATATGCAAGTATAATTCAACTCTGCCATATAATAAGTCTAAGTCTTTCGTCATGTTTCAATCAGAAACATTGCTAAGTGACTGATCAATTGTTTTACATAAGTTTGAGATAAAAAATCGAGCTAAGATTTTATTAATTACTTCGGCTAATAACAGAAAAGCTTAAAAACAGAAGGAAATCTTAATGATAGAAAAATTTTAGGTTGCAAGTATTCCAAGGTCTTGGCAATTTTTTGCCTTTACTGTCTTTAAGCCGATATGCCCCATTGCCTAGGACCGAGATGATTCTATAAGGTCCTTCCCAATTTGGGCCAAGTTTGCCCTCTTTGGGATCCTTCTTGTTGCTGACGACTTTTCTCAAGACAAGGTCCCCAACTTGAAACTCTTGTGGGTTGACCTTTTTGTTGTAAGCCTTGGTAAGATGTTACTGGTATGCCCCGAGCTGAATTGCTGCTTTCTCCCTTCTTTCTTCCAATAAGTCTAGATCCCGGGCTAAAAATGCATCATTAGTTCTATTCTTTACTCTCTGGGTTCTGATCCCTGGGATGCCGACCTCCAGTGGAATTACTACCTCTGTGCCATAAGCCATGACAAATGGGGATTCCCTAGTTGATCTTCTCGGCATAGTCCGGTATGCCCAGAGTACACTGGGCAACTCCTCCACCCACTTTCCCTTTGCTGCTTCCAGCCTCTTCTTGATTCCATCCAATATAACTTTGTTGGATGCTTCTGCTTGGCCATTACTCTGAGGGAAGCTTGGAGTAGAGTAATAATTCTTGATCTTGTATTTTGCACAGAAACTCTTGATTAGCTTACTGTCAAACTGCGTACCATTGTCTTCTATTATTGCCCTTGGGATCCCAAACCTGGTGATGATGTTCTTCCATATGAAGTTCTTTACATCAATGTCCCGAATCTTTGCAAGGGGTTTAGCTTTAACCCACTTGGTGAAGTAATCTGTTGCTACTAGCAAGAACTTCCTTTGTCCAGTCGCTTGAGACAGTTGTCCAACAAAGTCCATGCCCCATTGGGAGATGGCTAAGGGCTGGACACTGGGTTCAAGTCTGTTGCTGGTTGGTGTATCAAAGGTGCAAACCTCTGACACTTCTCACACTTTTTGACATAGGCTTCAGCATCTTTCTGCATATAGGGCCACCAGTATCCCTGAGTAATGGCCCTATGAGCAAGTGACCTGCCCCAGTGTGGCTTCTACATACTCCTTTATGTATCTTATACAAGAAGTCTTCAACTTGTGAAGGATGCACACATCTCAGAAGGGGACCAGTAAAAGATCTTCTGTAGAGATGTCCCTCTGCTATCAGACTGAATCTTGCCGACTTCAGTCTGATCTTGTGTGCTTCTTTATGGTCATCTGGTAGTTTTTCCTCTTTAAGGAATACTATTATTGCATCCATCCAACTTGGTCCCTTCTCCACACACATTGCTTCATGCTCTGTGTTCAGTGGTTCTACACTTGGTCCTGACAAGTAATCAACCATTATTGTTCTTGCCTCTCTTGGTTTTATTGCACTAGCCAGGTTGGCCAAGGCATTAGCATGGTTGTTGTCATCTTGGCTGACTTGCTGTAGTCGGCAATTTTGGAATAATGACATCAGTTTGCCGATCTCCTTTACATAGGTCACCATCTTTTCATCTCGGGCAGCGTATTCGCCTGTTGCCTGGTTGACGATAAGCTAGGAGTCACAGAAGACCATTACTTCGTCAGCTTCCATTGCTGCTGCCAACTTTAATCCTACTATCAGTGCTTCATACTCTGTTTCATTGTTGGAGGCCTTAAACCCAAATGAATGGATTGTTCCAGCATCTGCCCTTCCGGTGATACCAGCACTACTCCTGCCCCCGCTCCTTATCGGTTTGAACTTCCATCAACGAACAAGTGGAAGGAGTCGCCGATATAAATACTACAGGGCCTGAGTTTTTCTTCTTTTCACTGTTTGGCTATCCCTAATTGGGTTTCTTCTTGTTCATTTGGGCATCGCGTACCTCGGCTCAATGGAGCCCGATATGTGATGGCGCCTGGTGTGAACTTGGCCAAGACTTGGCCTTTGATTGCTGTTCTAGGTCTGAATTCCAGGTCGTATTGGCCTAACACCACTGCCCATCTGGCTATCTTACCTGTCAGATCTCCTTACTGTAATAGGGACTTCAGAGGATGCTCAGTTAGCACTACAATCTTGTGGGGTTGAAAGTAATGATTCAGCTTCTTGGAGGCCATTACCAAAGCTAGTGTTAGCTTTTCCAAGGGTAGATATCTGGTCTCTATATCTGCTAGGGTTTTATTCACTTAGTAAACTGCCCTCTGCTTTCCTTTATCTTCCCTGATTATTACTGCACTTACTGCATGTTTTGAGATCACCAAGTATAAGAACAACTCCTCTCTTGGTACTGGATTTGAGAGAACTGAAGCTATGGTCAAGTACTTCTTTAAGTCGGCTAAGGCGACTTCGCACTCCTCTGTCCATAAGAAATCTGTGGCTTTCTTTACTAGGCCGAAGAAAGGTTTGCATTTATCAGAAATTCTGTTTATGAATCTGTTTAGGGCTGCAGCCCTTTCAGTTAACATCTGTACTTGCTTTGCCGACGTTGGGCTCTCTAACTCCAGAATGGCCTTGATCTGATCCAGGCTTGCCTCAATGCCCTTCCTGGTGACCAAGTATCCCAGGAACTTCCCTGACCCAACTCCAAATGCATACTTTGATGCATTGAGTCGGAGCCGAAATGTCCTTAGGATGTCGAAGACTGTTTTTAGGTCGGCCAGATGATCTTCAGGTTCTTTGGTCTTCACGACCATGTCATCTATGTATACCTCCATAGTTTTGCCAATTAGATGTCTGAACATCTTAGTCACCAATCTCTGGTAGGTTGCTCCTGCATTTTTCAACCCAAAAGGCATTACTCTGTAGTAATACAACTCTTTTGGGGTGATCAATGCAGTCTTCTCCTCATCTGGAGGGTACATGGCTATCTGATGGTACCTTCTATAAGCATCCAGGAAGCTCATCCTTCCATGTCCTGAAGTGGCATCCACCAATTGATTAATTTGGGCAGTAGGAAACTGTCTTTGGGACAAGCCTTGTTCAGGCTGGTGAAGTCCGCGCAGACCCTCCATTTCCCATTCTTTTTTTTCACAACCATAGTGTTTGATAACCATGTTGGGTAATTTACCTTGCGAATGGCTCTGGCCTCTAGAAGTTTATCTACTTATTCTTCTACTACCTCAACATGCATTAATGTCGGCCTCCTTGCTCGCTGGATGACAGGTTTGGCCGACCTGTCCACATTCAGTCTATGGGAAGTGACCTCGGGGTCAATGCCAGGCATCTCGTATGGTGTCCATTCAAACACCTCTAGGTTTGCTCTCAGGAATGCCTCTAACTCTTTTTTCTCCACCTCGGCCAAGCTTGAGCCGAGAAGGAAGAAGCGCTCTTCATCCCCTTGCTGGACAAAGATTTTCTTCAAGGCTTCCTCACTTTTCTCGGCTGGTTCTTTGCTGACATCCTCGAGGACCTCCATGTCCTCATCTTCAATTTCTACTGTTTCTACTTCTCGAATGTTATAGGTGGATTTCATTGCTGCCATGGAGCAATTCTTTGCCTGTACTTGATCCTCTCTAACCTCCTCAATTCCATGCTCTGTTGGGAATCGCAACATCTGGTGTAATATTAAGGGAACAGCCCCCATTGCATGCAGCCATGGCCTTCCCAAGATAGCATTGTAAGGGGAAGGAGTGTCAATTATTGTGAACTCAGTTTTTACCTTCTTGGTGCTAGCCTACACCTCCAAACTTATCGCCCCCAAGGGTCATGTCGATGTTCCATTGAACCCGACCATAGGACCATTGGATTGCTCCAGATCATCTTGATGAAGGCCAAGCTCCTTGTAACATCTGACATACATGATGTCACAAGAGTTGCCCTGGTCGATCAGAATTTGTTTTACCTGGTACTCTCTAATCTGGAGGGATACTACTAAGGCATCGTTGTGTGGATGCTGCACCATCTCTAGGTCATCTTCAGTAAAGGACACCACTGGTCCTTGGCACTCGTCTGCCCTAGGTCACTTCTGCCTGACCTGATACACATATTGCAGGTGTTTTACCTTCTGTGTTTCCCCATGTATCTCGTTCTCATTGACCTTCGAGTGAATTACATTGATCACTCGAGGTTCGCCTGCTTGTGGTTGTGGTGCTGGTGGAGGTGGTGCTGCTGGTGTCTGAGGCAGTCTTGCTTGCTCTTCCCTTATCCTGGTCTCATCTATTAGGTCTCTTAAATGACCCTGTATTACCAGGTCTTCCAAATGTACCTTTAGGGCTCTGCACCCTTGAGTTAGATGCCCATCCTCATTGTGGTAGGCACAATGTTTCCCCAGACTTCTTCTCATAAATTCACTAGGAAGCTTTTCTGGTGCTCTGTAATAGGGTTGATTCTGAATTCTTTCTAAGACTTTGTAGACCGGAATTCGGAATACGGTTGTGACTGCCTGTGTAGCCCTTAGTCTTGTTTCTGGTTTATTATATACGCCATTACCTCGGCCTCGCTTCGGCGAGCCGTTTTTCTTCTCTTATTTTGATGCCTTTGTCCCCAGCGTGTCCTCCTCGGCCCTAGCATACTTTTCTATCCTGGCCATAAGTTCCTCCATACTTTTTGGCAATGTCTTTGCTAGTGACTTTCGAAGCAAGCAATCATCTTTCAGGCCGTTCTTAAAAGACATTACCGCTACCTCTTGGTTGCATCCTGGTATTCGGTTGAACACCTCATAATACCTTTTCGCATAGGCCCTAAGGCTTTTATCCTCGCCAATTCTCAGAGCCATCAGAGCATTTACCCTCAATGGTTGTAGTTTATTTGTCACAAGCCTAGCCACGAACATCTCGGCTAGGCCTTCCCAACTTTTCACAGTTCCTTTCGGCAACTTGTGAAACCAGTCTAATGCGATCTCCCCAAAAGATGAGGGGAACACCTTGCAAAGCAACGGTTCGTTCCCGGTGTATAATGCCATTGAGTTCATGTATAAGCTGACGTGAAAGTTAGGGTCAGACTTACTGTCGTATATTTGGAATCTCGGCATGTGGAATCTTTTCAGGGCTCAAACTTGTCCAATTCAAATGAGAACAGTGTTCTCGGCTTGACCGGTGATGTTACCTCGGCATCTTGTCGCTTTCTCTGGAGGTAATCCCTCAGATCCTCCTTGGTCTGTCCAGGAGCTCGGCTATCAACGGATTTCAGTCTTTTCGGTGTGCTACTTCCAGTATTATTATGAGTCCTCTTGGACTTTTCTCCATTAGTTGCGTCGAAACACAGTTCCTTCCCTTGAACATGCCGATGCTCTTTGGGGTCAGCTTCCTTGGTATGATGCGTCCTCCGAGAATCTCTCTTTCTTGACTCTCCTCGCCCGACCTTCCTTGAAGGCCGGTGAGAGTGTTCCTCGGTCCTGGTGTGCTAGGGGACTGTAGGGACTATTTTCTGCCCCCCTTTCTGGGCATTCTCCTTGGCTGCTGGAATCGGCGTGTCTTGCAACGGGAATGGCGGCTGCATGACGTTGTTCTGCATCATGAAATTGATGACCGACTGCAGGTCCGCCAATTTGTTTGCCAGTCCCTTCATCTCCCTGTCCGTCCGTAGGCATTTATCCTTCCATACTTGGAGGTCGTCCTCGTTATAATATCCGCCCCTATCAGACTTCTTTGGTACGTTGCCCTCTTTGCCAACGTCTTTCTCTCCGGGATTCTGGTCTCGAGTTTCTTCGTTGTAATTATTTTCCTTCCCGTTAGGGTCAATGAGCTTACCACTCCCAGTAGGGAAGTCCTCCCTAACCTTTTCTTTCTGTCCGTCGTTGGCCATCTATTCTTCTTTCCTTCCCACAGACGGCGCCAAATTGTGTGAGTTGATTTCTGACCACACTGCCAAACTGGTACTCAGCTGGAGAACACCGGTAGAATAGATTAAGCTCAAACGACCTGTCACAGAAAGAAGAGATTCCGGCGGTGGTTCGTCCACCTGGGGACACTCCAACAATCAAGTCAGTTACTATTCAGAATACCAAAAGCGTACCTTAGACCCATAAGGGTGCCTTACTTTTATAACCATCACTGATCTGATCCTTGTAGAAGCCTAGCTTCAATGGACTCTGGCTCAATGCCTATTTAAGACTCTCAAATAGATAAAGATAAGCTCCCTAAGAGTTTTATCCTTATCCAGGTTAAAGTCCTCCCTTATTCTGGGACTCTCGTAACTTATTTGCTCATCTCGGATTCTAGTATCTCCGCAGATAACCTCGGTCTAGCCGAGATTACTTCGGCGTTAAGTCAAGGACATGTGACACCTTGGCTAGCACTTTGGTGCCACCTCGGCTACGTGTTGCTTTCCACAAAATATGTCCCCACAAATATTATTATTATTATTTTTTTATTTTTTTTATGACAACTAACACATTTTACCTATTGTAATTTTTTTTTTTTTTTTTTTGGGGGGGGGGGGGGGGTTAAGAGGAGGCCCTAAGGCCAAAACACAAGAAGAAAAGCTAAGACATTGCCCCCCTAGAAGGGGCACAATCCGCCAAGTCCCAGACTAGCAAAAGTCAGACAGACTGGGAAGGGGTATGCACAACTTGCAATGCCATCGTGGCTCTCAAACCTTCTGCTGCCATTGCATTTGCGCAGACATTTGCTTCTCGATGCACAAACTGCAGAGAGCAGTTCCAATTTCTTGCCATGAGCCTCCGAATTTCCAACACAACGTTATACTCTGAATGCACTCCGCTAGGATGCTCAATAAGCTCAATAGCAGCTTGAGCATTAGATGTAAGAGTGTCATTGTCATAAATCTTTTCATGAGTTTGTAATAATTTTATGCGTGGGAATACTAACACATCTTTGTTAGATAGTTAACAAACAAATAATGATTCATATAATGTGTTTTTTTTTTTTTTTTATTTGTCAAGAACATTATGTAAATAATATCAATGCCACCTTATTGTTTAATGCTATCTAAAATTTTCCTGTTTAATGCCACCTTACTGAGATTGTAATAATGCTATCGATGATCACTTTTTTTTTTTTTTACTATATCTTGTTTACAATTTCATGCTTACCTGTTTCTAATGTCATGTGAGAAATTATATGATAAATAAAATATAATCTATATTTTAACATTATTGCTGAAACTATATCTTGGCCTTTGTTTTTTTTTTTTTTTGGTAAACTGGAACTAATAGATAAATTAAGTAGAATGGTACAAAGTTCTGGGATAACTAATCCCGTGGGCATCATCATACAGTTGATTAGCAATACATGGGGGAGCAAAGTCAAAAATATGTAAGCTATCGACTGTAGAGGAGGCCTGATTTGCTAGAATATTTGCATAGTTATTTCCTTCGCGGTAGATATGATTAAGCACTTGGACGTCCAGTTGCTCTAAGAGGAACCTGCAATCATGAATTAAATTACTCAAGTGGTGATTAGCATTTTCTTTACCAATGATGAGTTGTTTGACAAGTAAGGAGTCGGTTTTCACTTCAATGTTTCTGTAGCCTTTATCAAGAGCCAAATTTAGGCCATCTCTGAGTGCCCAAAAGTCGGCTTCGAGACTTGAAGCAATACCAATGTTTCTGCAAAAACCCGTAACCCATTGGCCCCATTTATCTCGGATAATTCCTCCTCTAGAGGCAGGCCCAGGACAGCCCTTGGCTGAACTATCAGTGTTCAATTTGTAGTTGCAAAGATGGGGAGGGTGCCAAGAGATATGTTGGATGGATTGAGTTCGAGTAGTTACCAATGGGTTAGAAGTGTGCTGCCATTCAAGAGCTAAGGCAATGACAAGTGAAGGGTTGAAAGGGGTGGGGTTGGTTGGAAAGAAGCAATGGGAATTTCTAGCTTTCCAAAGAGACCAACAGACAACAAGGAAAATAATGGACCAAGCAACATTGGTGGGATGGGGTTCTATAGAATGACAATTAGTGCGGATCCAATTCTGTATATAGACTCTTTATATATTAACTTAATTTTAACCACACACTCAATTTCAAGACAAAATTTAGACCCATTTTCTTGATTAATAGATTGACATGAGTTATGCGAATCCAATCTTTCCTTCTTCTTCTTCTTCTTCTTATTACCTTCCGGATAATTATTTAGTAATTTTGGAGTATAGACATATGTTATTCCATAATATTATGATTGGTGGAGAAGGTGGGTAGGTACAGTATTGTGTTGGGTGATTGGGGAATATGAAATGATATATTTGTTGGAAAAATGGTTTAATATAGGCATATTTTTTAGCTCAATTTGAGTGGGTCTCAAACGTCTTTTGGGGTGGGACCGAAGAGGTGAAGTGTTCCTTGCCGCGTGGCAAGTCACACGGTGAAGACGGAACGTCAAAACCATTTATGAGTGAATGAGAAGTTGACATCGTTTTCGAGTCTAACATTAATTTTTATTTGATAAAATTCATTTGAATTTTTTCAATAAAAAATTATTGTGGGAATTTAATTTAAATTCTAAATTCAAATTTTGGGTTCCTAAGTGGTTTCCTAAAATTTGTAATTGTGAGAATTTAATTTAATTCTAAATTTGAATTTTGGTTTCTTAAAGTTTGTACCTCTTCCTTTATCTATTAAACTATTTCAATAGTTTAATATATATATATTTAAATAGTTTAATTAATAAAGTTCTACAGGTTGGAATTTGTTCCATCAACAAACCAGCGGAACACTTTTTCAAATGTTTGAATTTGAATGTTTCTGTTCAAACGGTCAACTTTATTTGAATTGAAAAAATGCACATTTTCACTTCTTTAAATTGATACCTGTTCGGGACTGTTTATTGCCTATAAATACCATCAATTCTAGCAGTTTTAAATCTGCTTTTCCAATCCGGAAAAATTCAGTCTGAACTGCGCCTCTTTGCTGTCCATTTTCTTTTTGTGCATTATTCTTCATTTTAGTTTAGAATAAATATTCAGAGAGTTAGAACACAGGTTTGGTTCGCTGAACAAATTGTTTGGAGTACTACTACAATTTGTGAAGATCATTGTATCCTAGGAGATAAACGCCACTCAACCGTAAGTACCATAGCGGGGCGAATCTGTCTTAAGGACAGAGTGTCACACACTCGACTTGGTCTTAATTTTAATTCGGTTCGATAAGTAAATCCGGTATGTTATTTATTTATTTTGTTTGAATTTATTTCAAGTTATTTTATTTACACAATCTATGTGAGTCAAATTTGAGATGAAATTTTATATGTGAATCTTTTTTATTTGGAATGACTTGAAATGTGAAATTCTTCAAACATTTCAAAAGGAGTACAAAAATTACTTGAAATATGTGATTTTTCAATTTTCAAACATTCTAAAAAGATGTGAGATTCTTCAAACATTTCAAAAGGAGTACAAAAACTCTTTAGTAAGTTTTCGGCAAATATATAATTTCAAACTGTAACACTCAAATGTAATACTCCAAAAAAAACTCCTTGTACTTTTTCCAAATGTAACACTTTAATATAACACTAAAAAAAAAAAAAATCCTTAGTGTAACACTCTAATGTAACACACAAAAAAACTCATTAGTGTACTTTTTTCAAACGTAACATTCTAATATAACACTCCAAAAAAAGAAATATTTTTCAAACCATTCCAAAATGAATATAAAAAAATTCCTTAGTAAGTTTTGGACAAATGTTTAATTTCAAACTGTGAGTGTTATATCTCGAAAAAGTATACTAAGGAGTTTTTTAGTATTTTTGTATGTGCTATATTGGAGTGTTACGTTTGGAATTATATTGATTGGAGTGTTACATTTGAGAAAAGTAGAGTTTTTTTTATGTGTTATATTGGAGTGTGTTTCATTAGAGTGATATGTTTGTGAAAAGTACACTAAGGACTTTTTTAGTGTGTTACATTGGACTGTTACGTTATTGGAATATTACATTAGAGTATTACGTTGTTGTTCGTAATGTGAGATTTGTTCCACAGTTGAAGGAAAATCCAAAACCTCTATAGTGTGAATTGTTCAAATGCGTAATTTAACATTTGAATAAACCCACTTTTATCCTTCAAATTTAAACTCAAATGTATAAGTGACTATCATTTTGTGTAATTTCTATTTTAATGAGACCTTTGGGTTCATAAAAAAAAAGGAAACACTAAGGTAGTGTTTGGTAGAGTTTTCTAAATATGATTTGAGAATAGAATTGTATTTTGAGTTTGTTAGTTTTGGAATTATGATTTGAGTGTAGAAAATTTGTTTGGTTATGAGTTTTAAAAGAAGTTTTGAATTGAGTTTTGAATTGAGTTTTTAATATTTGATGTGACATGTGGAATAATAAAATTTGTTTGGTTATGAGTTTTAGAAAGAGCTTTCAAAACTTAATTCAAATTGTTATAACTTATAACCAAACACACTACTCAAAACTCTATTAAAAATTCTGTTTAACACTCATAAGCAAATTCTTTTTAAAATTCAATAAAAAAAATTAGTTATTAACAGAAAATAACATTGATCAATTTGTTTAATTGAAAATATTACAAAGGAAATTTTTTTTTTTTCAAAATAAATATTCAATTACTGATTTAAAATAACTTTTGATTGTATATTTGGTTCGAATTTTTTTTTATAATATTTTTCGGTTAAAATATTTTTATATTTTTAATAATTACTGTCACAAATTATTTGCTATTTATTGTATTATTATTTTTAAAGAATGGCCAAAACGTGGGTAATTAATTTAAAATAATCATTCACTACCCTTTCTCAATAGCCTAAACAAACGTGTAGACCATGTCAAAAATCACATATGCCTGACATTCAGTGACCTAAAATGTTTAGCCCCTCTGGATTGTGATATAGCAAGAGGTTCTTAAACAAATAGATAGTAGCAATCCAAATCTCATTATCAATCAGCAATAAACTCTGCTGTAGACATTCATATATTACAGATTACAGAACATTAGAGAGAGTTGTTAATAGAATGTTCTAAGCAAACACTTTTGTTGAAGAACAAGAATGTTATGGTTGAAATAACTAGTGTCGTAGGAAGAATATGAAATTTACAGTGAGCTATTTCATAAATAAATAAATTCACTGTAGCAGTCAACCGGCCAGACATTTGGGAGGATGTCCAGAGGGACGACTGGGAAGACTCAAAATTCAAAAACTGTACGAAAAGGTGAGAGCTTTGGCTTGGAAGTTTGTTTTGGAAAGAGCTCAGCCAAACGTGAAATAGAAATGTGTTTTGAAATGTGTGGTGGAATTAATTTTTGAAAACCCCATCCAAATGTTTTGTTCACGTGAAGGGGTGAAATTGTGATTGGAAAGCTTTACTAAATACAGCCTAAATAGTCCACAAGATTACATTTTAGAATTTATTGATATTTCACCCAAAAAATTAGAGAAAATTGGTGAAAAATCCACTCTAGCAATTGTCTGAGGCATTAGGTTCAGTGAATTTTTTTTTGTTGGTGAGAGGTCCACACTTTATGAAATAGTTTGGTTAGAAGTCCTGGAAGACATTTTATTTTCAATTTTACCCTTTGACTTTTTTTATCTGTTTGACTTTCGTTGACTATCTATTCAAATTTATGTATATCTATTCAATTTTTTCTATCTGTTCAATTTTTTTTTGTGATTTATTTGTCCAAATTTTTATTTGTTCAATACTTTTATCTGTACAAATTTGCTATCCAAATTTTATCTATACAGTTTTTCATATCTGTACAAATTTTTGCAGAGCAATCAAACCAGACTTAATTCTGTCTATCTGTTGCAATCATCATCAACAACAACAATATGTTTCAAATCTAAGATCATTATCAATAGAGACAAAGACATGATACACATATATATGTATATACATATACATACACATACACATATATATACCCACTCAGATCTCAGATCTATTGATGATTCCTGGGATTACTTTCAAGTACATGCTTCAGACCATCATTAGTGATCCTTGGGCACTCCATCAAGCTCAAACACTATAGGTTACCTTGTGCCCTGCTAATTAATTGCAAAAGAATATCATCAGTAATTCTCTGATTCAATGGTTGATCTATGTGGATGCACCTCCACAGAATACAATCACTTTTAACAATTGAATGCAGAGATCTGCAAACCTGTTCCACAGAAAGCAAATCCTAAACACCAAGAAAACTAAGGGCAAAAGGCAAAGCCACATGAGGAGCTTCATCATCTCTATCAACACAATTTTTAGCAATCTCCTATGATTGCTAACCAATAGAACTAGTAGATTCATTTTCAAAACTCAAAGCAACAGTATGGTCGGCAGCGGTGGACGACGGAGGAGGACAACGTGAGTTGTGAGATCTAAGTGTGAGAGAGAGAGAGAGAGAGAGAGAGAGAGAGAGATTCTAATCTAATCTCGAAAAGCACTACTGTGATAGAGAGAGGGGAGGCGAGGGGAAGCGGAGGAGGCAGTGGTAGAGCAACTGCAAGAGAGGGAGAAGAGAGGAGAGGAGAGGAGGGGAGGAGGCAACGGGAAGTAGAGAGAGAGAGAGAGAGAGAGAGAGAGAGAGTAGAAAGAGAGAAGGCTAAAAAATAGGTTTGTGAATACCGCATAACATATATATATATATGGATAGTTTGCTCTTTTTAAGTGTTTGAGCGGTTGAACCTACAGACAAAGAAAATTCAAATTTAAATATTTGGCCTTTCCAAAAAATTAAGGTAATTTTTAAGTAAGCTTTATGAAAAAAAATTGCACAAAAACCAATAAATTTGTATAAGCAATTTCTTAATACAAAAAAAAAATAATACAGGTGTCGTAACTTATATACGTTTTAAAAACAATGTTAGTAGCAATTCACATAAATATATAAAATTTAATAGAATAATATTATAGCATTACTCAATAATTATTAGTTTCCCTGTTTGAACATAGGTGGAACTTTGGGGTTGGATTTCTTACTCCCACGCACTCACGTGGGTACGTATGTTTGATTTAATACATCAATGAATTGATTATCGTATCTCCATCAATTATGGAGAAAAGTGACCATTCATTTATATGGGACATTCGATTAAAAAAAAAAAAAAAACATAAACAGCTCACCACATTATACTACACTTTATATTGGAGAGCAGTCCCCATTTTTTTTTTGGTTTACTTTTATAAAAAGCATATTTTATGGACTCTTGGGAAAATAAATAATTCTTCATATTAATATAACAACGTTTTTTTTATTTTTTTTGGGACTTTAGTCTCTCATATTTTAATTTTATTAATTTAGTTCTTATACCCATGCTGCCTAAATTGATTAACAGAAATTATGGTATTTTCAGACATTTACATAAGAAATTTAACAAAATTAAGAAATTAGAGGCTAAAATATAACAAAACGAGACCGCATGTGCATCTAATTATTAGATTTTATTAAAATTTCATATAAAATTTCAAAAATACCCCATCTCTCAATTATCAATTTTGACCGCCCACGATTAATATGGATAATTTAAACTTATCTTGAAGATCAAATTGACAAAAAAAGAAAAGAAAAGAAAAAAAGTATAACAAAACCCAGATTGGGAACTATTGGCCTATTTTGGAAACAAGGTTAAAAACCAATTTATTGGTTTTTTGACATTTTTAAATCACATTATTTCTTTATTTTTTTTGCACGTTTTCTTAAAAAAAAAAAAATTTAAAAAATCAACTCTTAATCTACACTTCAAAATAGGCCTTAGTGTAATTAATTCTAATTATATTAGTGATCATGAAATCTGTGTGTTAATAAGAAAAAGAATCGGATCCACTTGACCTTTATATTCATTATTTGCATCCCACCAAAAGCTGCAGCTAGTCCAACAAGATTTAACGAAATACAAAAATTGCCAATTAAAAGAGGCACTTTTTTTTTTTTTTAAATTTTTTTTAATTTTTTTAATTTTAACTTTTCATATTAAAAAAATCCCAAAAGGTCCCCAAAAAAAAAGAAAGAAAAGAAAAGAAAACTAAACTGAGCTCATAACTTGCATTGGTTATGCCACTGTTTGGGAAGTGGGTCTGGGACTAAAATAGACATAAAAAATAAAATAGGTCTTTTAGTTTTAATAAAATAAAATATTACATCTAACATATAATCATTACATTATTTCTCTCATAAAAAAATTTAAAAAGTCAAAAAAATTCAAAGTCCTTTCCAAACTAAACTTTTTAATCCTAGACTAAAATAATCAAAAAAATCAAAAAATCAAAAAATTAACCTACTTCCCAAACCATTTTGACATAGTTACCAAGACATTAGTTCAATAATTGCAACCCGTTTATCATGTGACGCCGCTGTTCCTTTCTTAACCCTTTTGATTAAAATACAAATCGTCATTTATAATTTTGAAAATTATATTCTACATTTTGAAATTTTTGATTTTATAACAAATCGTCCAATTTTTTAAATAAATCATTAAGTCAATTAATAATTTAAGTAATTTTATTATTATATAAACGAGTAATTATAAATTTCTTTTTTTTTTTGGGTTAATTCTGTTAAATAAAATTTTTTAACAATGGAGTATTTATAAATTTTTGAATTATAGAGAGCAATCTATACTTTAAACAAATCATAAAGTGTGTTTTTGTAATTTATCCCAAACAAATTTGTTTTCCCAAAGTCTAGCTTGAGATTTCAACATCTAATCAAATTGTCCCCAATAGATTAAAGTACACTGATTATGTAGGTTTTGTCCTACTTAATGTTTTTATGTTTTTGTTTTTTCTTCATGATTAGGTTTTTATAATTGACAATTTCATTTAACAAAATTTATTTCAATTGTAATTTTATTTATTTTTATATTTCAGCGAGGATGGGAATATTTAGATGCGAATCCAATCCAAATTGTGCCTATGTAGAAGAGTTTGTGATTTTGATTCTCCAAAATTGTGCCTATGCAGAAGAGTTTGTATCTTGATCTTTTCGTGTTTGCCACTCCGCTGACTATATACGGGGATTGAGTTGCCTAGTCAGCGCACGGGAGTCCAGGGGGCCCCATGGCGAGTCCGGGGTAGCGCCCAGGCAAGGTCGAGGGCAGCACCCCTGAAGCAAAAAACAAAAATACAGTCGAAGTTGTTTGATCGCTCGAGCGGCCATTTGTGGGCTTGAGCAGAGAAAATAATCATCTAGGATTTTTATAGCACATTTGAACTTCTCAGAAGCAAGTTTTATCGCTCAAGCGGAAAAATGTTACGCTCAAGCGGTCAGCCTATATGTTTTGTACCGCCTTTACCCACACCGCTTGAGTAATGAAGTGTGCACTCGAGCGATCTTCGCGATCCAATTTACTATAAAGTGCACTATTTGCTCATTTTAAGGTTTAAAGTCGTCCAGATTTTCAAAGAAGAATAAAAAACAAAGTCTTTTATGTTGGAGGGTGCTTTATGAGTGTTTCCTTGATGATTTAAGAGTGATCAATAGATCAATGAATTTTATATCAACATCATCAAGGGGTTTGTTTGTTTTCTTTTTATTCACAAAAGAGAGAGTGGCTCTTTAGTAGATTTTGGGGAATTTGGGCCTAAAGCTTTGGTGGATTCTGAAGTGACTCATCATCGTGGATTCGACATCAGTATTGTGGATTCAACATTGGGCAAGACAATTCTGAGATGAAGACGGTGGTGGAAGAGGCATATCGAGGTCGGTTCAATTCGGGCGTGAATTCGCTAGGTAATTAAAGATAGACATGTGTAATTCTTTTTTGTTTTTTTAGTTGATTGTTTTGTAGTTTTGGCTCACGATTTTTTTATCACAATTGGAGGCGCTCAAATTGTGATTTTTCCATGTTAAATCGGTATGTTGAGTTGTCTTTAATTGTTTGATTGAGATTGTTATTCGTTGTTTAAAATTGAAATATAATCACAAATCAATTATTCGGAAATTTTAGATTTTTCATCGATCTATGAGTTCTTATATAGGTCTCTTTTGGAAATTAATTTAAAATCCAATTTATTAGTTTTTTGGCCTTTTCAGGTCATATTATCTTTTTATTTTTTTCACACGTTTTTTTTTGAAAAATAGTTAAAAAAAATCAAAAAATTAAGTTTTTAACATACTTTTCAAATATGGCTTTGAAAAAAATAAAATCAAGAATATAAGTTTGTTATGAGCAGTAAGAAAAGAAGTTGATTTATTAATTTTTTTGACTTTTTAAAAAATATATATATAAAAATAAAAATATAATATAAATTAATAAATCAATGAATTGATTTTTTTTTTTTAATGTATATTCCAAAAGAGGCCATAGATTAATGACAACTATTAATATACACAATAGTTTTTTACATTTGGATCCCCTCAATCATTTAAAAAAAAAAAAAAGAACAAAAAAGAAAAGAGTTTGGATGACAACAGTTAAAACCGCACCCATTCTAATTATTGATTGAAAGAGAGAGTTGCCATTTGAGGACAATTTTTTCACACGTGGACATCGATTTTTTTTTTGGCTTCACATCGATTGTTACTTGTACCTAGATCACAAATAAATTGAGATTTTATTAATAGGACTTTGATACCCTTCGGTACAACTATATAATATTGGGATGAGAAGCCTTGCTTTGGTAACTGCAGGAAAAAAAAAAAAAAAAAAAAAAAAAAAAAGAAGAAGAAGAAGAAGTTACTTATGTATAAGTTTTAGGTCTCGTTTGATAATATATTATTTTAGTAATTTTTTAATTTTTTTATAAAAATACGCGATAATTCATAATGATTTTTTAATTTTATCGCTAAAATATACAGTTGACAAATAATACCTTAATAATTTATTATTTAATAGGTCATGTAATAATTAATGATATTTTTCATCAAATACAAAAAAATACTAATTGTTAATTTTTAGTGAAGTTTAAAAATTTTATCACAAAAAATGTACTTATAAGTTTTAGCGACAGTTTAAAAAAATCATTGCAAAAAAAATGTCACTAGTTTTTAACTTTTAGCAACAATTCAAAAAATTCGTTATAGAAAAATGTCACTAATTATAAATTTTAGCAACAATATATAGAAATTGTGACAAAAAGTCACTGATTGTTAATTTTTAACCACATGCAAAAATTCGTCACAAAAAATTATTTTTAACTGTCATAATGGTTGTGAGAGAGAGAGAGAGAGAGAGAGAGAGAGAGAGAGAGAGAGAGAGAAATCTGTGTGTATATTATCATTCAATAATACAATAACCAATACAATGGAAGAGGCATATATATAGGCTAAGAAAGAGTAGTTTACAAGAAAGCTAACTATGGTAGCGTGTAATATATAGTAATATAAATATATACAGTTAGCATAAATATATACAACTAACACCCCCTCAAGCTCAAGGTAGTAATGCAAATATCAACTTGAGTTTGGAAAGTAAGGCAAAAAAGTGTCTTGGAGGATGAGCCTTAGTGAAGATGTTGGTTGTCTGATTGGCAGAGAGAACAAAGATAAGACGAACAGTGCCGCTAGTAACATGATGTCGTATGAAGTGACAATCAATTTGAATATGCTTTGTGTGATCATGGAAGACATCATTATGGGCAATTTGAATAACACTATGATTATCACAATAGAGGTTAATCGTAGCAGAATGAGAAACTCTCATATTAGAAAGAAGCCAGCGAAGCCACACAAGCTTCTGAGTAGTGTCAGCAAGAGCACAATACTCAGCCTCAGTACTAGAATGAGTAACAAGAGTTTGCTTCTTGCTATGCCAGGCAATGAGAGAGTCACCCAAGAAGAAGCAGAATCTTGTAGTAGAACAGAGGTTAGTAGGATCCCCTTTTCAATCTGCATTAGAAAATGCGTGTAACTGTAGTGAAGAGTGTGCTGAGTAGTAAAGATCATGAAACATAGTTCCTTTGAGATAATGCAAAATGCAAACCAGAGCATCATAGTGCGGAGAGTGCGGAGCAACCATGAAATGACTAACAATGGAAACAACATAGGCAATGTCTAGACGATTAACCGTGAAATAGACAAGATTACCAACTAGCTGACGATATAAAGTAACATTAGACAATAGGTGACTGTCAAGAGGTGTGAGACGAGTTTGAGGAGCAACTGAAGTGGGAGCAGTCTTGCAATTGGTAAAACCAAGACTAGCCAAGAGATTAGAGATATACTTGGCCTGGGTGAGAAAGTAACCAGAAGGATCATGAGAAATTTCCAAGCCGAAGAAGTAACTAAGCAAACTCAAATTTTTTATCTCAAGCTGACAACTAAGGAATTGTTTAAGACTAGAGATACCCACTATGTCATCTCCGGTGATAATCACATCGTCCACATAGAGAAGAAGAAGAAGAATACCACACTCTGTCTTACGTATAAATAGAGTATAATCATAGGTGCTGGAAGAGAATCCAAAGTTATGAATGGTGGAGCTAAACTTGGTAAACTAGGTATGGGAAGCTTGTTTCAAACCATACAAAGCATGGCGAAATTTACAGACCTTGTAATGCCCTGAAATAAATGCCATAAATCGCCCCCCAACAACAGATGCACAACGACATAAACAAAATAGTAATCATTCATTAATCAGAGTTAATTTACAAAAAATGACATATGCGATACACATTCATAAGCCCTACCCTGAATCTATAGCGTGTGATACCAACTTAATGATCAACAAAGTAAATGCCCTACAGGCTTATATCTTTCCAAGACTATGTTGGTTACAACAAAAGAGAGAGTCTTAGGCTCCATACATATAAAGCCCTAGGCTCGTAAAAGTATTAAATACAAAACAACAAAACAGAGCCTTCAGCTCCCAGGTCCTCCCAAACTAAGTTGTTGAAGGAGGCATGTCACCAGCACTTGAAAATGGCTTCCCAAGTAGGGTGAGCCAAAGCCCAGTAGAAACAATCTAACATAATATATGAATATTAACAAAGATATAAGTATGATGCACATGTTCAATTCCCAAATGACAGATCTTTTACAACATTTTCCAAAACCAAGTTATGTCAAACTTACATCTCAATCCATTAGTTATACCCACTTTATTTAGTCAACCAAACAGAGGGTACACCCCATAGGCCTCCAACCAACATAATTATCAAACAAAATACATTCACTTGCCATTTTACGGAAATTTTGTCAGCAGGAATTGGCACCCATGTATACACACGATTTTCAAGACTTTCACCCTGAACACATAGGCCAACTTAGTTTACTGGAGTCCATCTCCCTTTTCCTTCCAAACATGAAGTACATCTCCTTTCTTCTCCCAAACATCATACATATACAACGTATATAAATCATAATCATATTCAATGATAATGGTTAAGAGATTTGTTTCAATTTGCCTAATCCACATGCAATTTCTACAACAATCCTGGCTATCCTCCACCGATAGCCCAAAACAGATATACAATCTTTATAACAGATAAATTGTCCAAATTTCCATAGATGCGAGATAATACATATCTAATTCCACCATTTATATAAACATTCATCTAATTTCATATTCCCAATACCAATTTCATTATTTATACAAAATAATTATTCAAGACATTTTAGGGCAAAATCCCCTATTTTCCCAATCTCATTCCAAACACCAAAATCAATCATTTTAACATAATACAAGCTCATATTTATTCCTATAACCATTTCAAATACGTTAATTCGAAAAACCTCTCTTTTGATTTTAACTCAAACCCTAGGTTTGTTCAAAATCACAACAAGTCTCAACGTTTCTTACTCATCAACAAACGACCAAGTTAAAACTCATAGAAGAGTGTAGAAAGTCCCTACCTTAAGCTTAGAACACCAAGGGAGCAAGGGAGAAACTTCAAAAGCGCCAAAACCAAGCTGTATTCGGATCAAGACGGAGCTCTAGAAATGCTCTACCTTTTTCTCAAAGGCACTAGGGTGGAGAACCCAATGGATCTAGGTGAAATAGTAGAGAGAAGATGAGTTATAGAGAGAGAGAGAGAGACTTAAGATCTAGGATTTTGGAGAGTTTTAGAGAGAGAAAGAGATGGAAAAGTGAAGTAAAATGTGGCTATTACGAACTGATATACGTGCAGTCCGCTCGAGCGCAAGAGTTGATGCTCGAGCATCAGACACAATAAGTTGTTCCGCTTGAGCGTAAGAAATGACGCTCGAGCGCAGAATACACACATCTAGTAGTTTTGCGGACAAAAGAACATCGCTCGATTGCAAGAATGGCCGTTCGAATGCACACCCGCTCGAGTGTAGGAAATGCCGCTTGAGCGTGGAATACACTTTTCTAGTAGTTTTGCCGATCTGTAAAAGTACTGAGAGTTTGCAAAGCCCGCTCGAGCAGAGAAGCAAAAATCTGGACAACAAAAGTTTGGAAACTAAGTAACCAACCTGTCCCAAACGCAACTACAATAATCCAATAGCCAATTTTAAGGAGATGCAAGGAAAGTAAGATATATACAACAACATGGAACCTAGAAACCCGAGTCCAAGATGCAAAAAAGGTCGGGTTAAAATTGGAATCGCTACAACCTCCCTCTTTAAAGAATTTCGCCCCCGCAATTACCAATTAAGTATCAAAACCAAGCTTTAACCAATTACCATAATGATTATAAATCAATTTCAACCTCATAACCCATTCACCAGTCATTTGATCCCATCAACATGATGAATAAATTCTCGATACTAAATACATAACTCATTTTCTCAAAACATATACAATGTTTAAATTAAATCCATGTTTTCAAAACATACACAACATACACAATGTTTTCATATTCTCAGCACATATACAATGCTTTCATATTTCATTAATATAATCAAAATTGCAATACATGTTCAAACATTAATAAACAAGTCCGGATACTTCTCACGGACTTCCAACTCACATTCCCAAGTTGCTTCCTTAACCCAGTGATGTTTCCACAATACCTTCACCAAGGGGATCGTCTTGCCTCACAAGACTTGGTCCCGAGTATCCAAGACTCTCACCGGTCTCTTCTCATATGAGGCATCCTTGTCTACCTCTAAGTCGGTCCAATCCAACACATGCGATGAATTCGACTCATACTTCCGAAGTATGCTAATATGAAACACATCATGAACTCTGGAAAGCTGTGGCGGCAAGGCCAAATGATAAGCTACCTCCCTAATCCGCTCAAGGATCTCAAAAGGCCCAATGAATCGAGGGGACAACTTCCCACTCTTTCCAAATCTCATCAAACCCCTCCTAGGTGATATCTTCAGAAAGACATGATCTCCTACCTCAAAAGACAAGGGTCTCCTCCTATGGTCAGCATAACTCTTCTAGCGACTCTGGGCTGTAGCCAACCTCTTATGGATAAGTGTAATCTTTTCTGTCGTTTCTCGGACTAACTCCAGGCCCAACATTGGTGCATCACCCATCTCAGCCCAACATACAGGAGATCAACAAGGTCGGCCATACAAGGCCTCAACCGGTGCCATGCCAATGGTCGATTGGAAGCTATTATTATAAGCAAACTCCACTAAGGGCAAGTGCTTCTCCCACGAACCCTTAAAGTCAAGGACACAACCCCGAAGCATATCCTCTAAAATCTTAATGGTGTGCTCTGACTGCCTATTAGTTTGAGGATGATATGCTATGCTAAAAGTCAATTTCGTGGCCAAGGCACTCTGTAGGCTCTGCCACAATCGAGCCGTGAAACGCAGATCTCTATCTGAAACAATCGTCACAGGGACTCATTGCAATCTCACTATGTCCCTAATGTAAAGGTCGGCAAGATAATCTACCGAGTCACTTACTCACATAGGTATAAAGTGCACCGACTTAGTCAACCGGTCAACTACCCCCCAAATGGAGTCACTACCCCATTGAATCCTTAGAAGGCCCACAACAAAATCCATCGTGACATGCTCTCACTTCCACTCGACTATAGGCAAGGGTTGCAACAAACCCGCTGGCTTCTGATGCTCACTTGTTGACAAGTAAGGCACCTCGATACAAACATGGCTACATCTTTCTTCATTCCCCTCCACCAAAATTGGCAGCTAAGGTCGTGGTACATCTTTGTGCTTCCTGGATGCACCGCAAGGCGTGAATGGTGAAACTCTTGGAGTATTTCCTCTCGGCAAGATTCCAGCTCGAAGAGACAGTCAAGGTATCTAACACTCGAGTTGGAGTACATGTTCAAGCCTTTTTCTACCTTCTCACTGAAAATCTTCTCCCGGAGAGATTCTACCTCTAAGTCACCCTTCTGTGCTTCTATCACTTGGTTCACAAGTGTAGGTTGTGCAACTTCCGAAAACAAGGCTGCAGACTCAACAGACTCGCCAAAGTGCAAGTCAAACTCCCCAATAGCACCCAATATCTCCCATTCTCAGATAGCGATACAAGCTATACTGCTAATGGATTTTCTACTCAAGGCATCAGCCACCACATTTGCCTTTCTCGGATGGTAATGTAGTTCGAAACCTAATCCTCTATCCACCTCATTTGCCTCAGATTCAAGTCTTTCTGTGTAAACAGATATTTCAGACTCTTATGATCAAAAAACACCTCAAACTTCTCTCTATATAGATAATGCCTCAAAATCTTCAAGGCAAAGATCACCGCCGCTAACTCTAGGTCATGAGTAGGGTAGTTCCTCTTATGTGTTTTCAACTGCCGCGAGCCATAGGCTACTACCTTCCCTTCTTGCATCAAAACACAACCCAAGCCTTCCCCATGAGGCATCACAATACACTGAATAGCCCAAACTCCTCTCCGGAGTAATCAATATTGGAGTAGTGGTACGTCTAACCTTAAGCTCCTGAAAAGACTTCTTGCAAGTCTTATTCCACACAAACTTAACTCTCTTTATCGTCAATCCAGTCATTGGTGAGGCTAATCTAGAAAAATCCTTCATGAACCGACGGTAATACCCTACCAATCCTAAGAAACTATGGATCTCGAAAGCGTTCTTAAGTTGTTCCCAATCTTGCATTGCCTCTATTATGGATGAATCTATAGTCACCCCTTCCCTGGATACCACATAGCCTAAGAACTTAACCTCTCTTAGCCAGAATTCACACTTCCAAACTTAGCATACAATTTATGGGTTCTAAGTAACTCAAGTACCACCCGCAAATGTTCCCCGTGCTCCTCCTTAGAGGGTAAGTAAATCAAGATGTTGTCTACAAAAGACGATTACAAAACGGTCTAGGAACTCAGGGAAAATCTGGTTCATTAAATCCATAAACATGGCTGGTGCATTGGTTAGCCCAAAGGGCATCACTAGAAACTCGTAATGGCCATACTGCATACAGAATGCCGTCTTTAGGATGTCCTTCTTCCTTACTTTCAACTGGTAATAACCTGATCTGACGTCTATCTCAGAGAAGCAACAAGACCCCTTTAACTGATTAAACAAGTCATCTATACGAGGCATTGGGTACTTGTTCTTAACAGTTACTCGACTCAACTTCCAGTAATCTATGCAAAGTTGCAATGCATCATTTTTTTTTTGGGCAAAAAAGGGCCAGTGCTCCCTAATGTGAAGTACTAGGGCAAATAAAACCCTTATCTAACAACTCCTGGAGTTGAATCTTCAACTCACTCAACTCGGCAGGTGCAAATCTATACGGTGCCATAGAAATTGGTGTCGTGCCAGGCACTAAATCAATAGAGAACTCGATCTCTCGGTGAGGTGGTAAACTAGTAAGATCCTCTGGAAAAACATCTGAGTATTTACAAACTACCCTCGGCAACTCAACTTGGACTTCATCACACTCAGGGTTCAAGAAGTTAGCAAGAAGGCAACTAAGCTCACTCTATGCACGTGGATCATACACCGGTGATAAGGCTCTATCAACCCGGTCTCCTAAGAAATAAAAATAATCACTGCTTAGGGTATATACAGTAATCCTTTGATGGTAGCAATCTATAACAGCTTGATAGGATGACAACTAGTCCATACCCAATATAACGTCAAAGGTAGACATATCAATCAATACAAATGCAAATGGAAGCCGGCGACTGACAACCTCTATGTCACAACCCCGACACCCCTGTCTCAAAACAATCTCATCACAATAGATGACTCTACACAGAGAGCAGATGTTGATTGAGCCAACTCTAATCCTAAAACTGATGCAAATGCAGACGAGATAAATGAATAGGATGCACCTAGATCAATTAACACATTAGCAACTGAATTGCAAAACAAGAAGGTACCTCTCACTATTGAAGGTGCTGGTACAAAATCTGGTGCGGTAATAGCATACACACGCTTGGTAGGTCTCTGCTCAACCTGTTCACCCTTCAGAGCATAAGCCTGATGCACTGACTGAGTTGAAGAGACTTCCTAGTTGGCCCTCGAAGCCTGTGCTTATTATGCCAGCTGGTGGCTTTGTGTCTGTCTCAAACCAGATGCACTGGGTGTGCCACCCAACTGTGGGCAAAACCTTTTCATGTGCCCTGCCTGCTCACACTGATAACAAGTGAGCAGCTGGCCTCTCCCCTGACTCTAGCTTTGAGAACGAGCCGAAGACGATGCAGATCGTTGCCCTTCTGCTCTTTGCAGGCAAGCTGGAGACTTGTGACCCAACTGACCACATTTGAAACAAGTAATGTCTTCCTGACCACCCCTTCCAGAACCTGAACTCAGCATTGGAAAAGTAAACCTCAATTGAGCTCCTTGGGATGACTGTGGGTTAGAACCCCTCTGCCTTTTACTATCCCCCTGCACATCCTGACTCCTCTTGGAGCCCCTCATCCTCTCCTCCTCAATCTGCATTACGGTCTCCAGATGAGCCGCTGTCTCCACAAGGCATCAATAATTCCTAATCATCGACCCAGTCACTTTGAGTCTAGTCCTCAACCTCTTCTCAAACTCCAAACAACAGCACTTCTCAGATGTCATTAACTCTGGTGCAAACCTAGAGAGGCTAGTGAATGTGGCCTTAAACTCGGCCATCGGAGTGTTCAACTGCACAAGCTTGGAAAACTGATCCCTCAACTTCTCCTTAATCGTGGGAGATAGAAACTTGTCTTGGAAAGCCCTAACAAAGGCCTCCCAAGTCACCACAATGGACCCACGCGCATACTTGTACCACTGACTCGTATCTCCCTTTAGCTGGAAGGATGCCAAGGTCACTCTTAACTGGTTGTCCTTGATGCGAAGCATTTTGAATGTCTTCATTATTTGCTGTAGCCACTCATCTGCCTTTAGTGGCTCCTTGGGATCACTCAAAAACTCATTCGGATTTGACTGGAAAAACTCTCACTTCAGAAACGATAGCCCTGCCTCAGCTACTTGGGCTTGGACTTGATTCTCAGCCCTGAGAATGTATATGGATTCCCGCAATGCTCCAGCCATTTTACAGGCTAAGGCGCCCATGGCCTGTTGACTAACTGGTTCGGCCACATTGGCCTGACCAACCCCTTCTTCCTACGTCAGAATATCATCCAGTAAAGACACTTCATGCCGCCTAGGCCTACCACGCCTACCACCACCACGTCCATGTCTTGACATCCTAATGAAGGTAACAAAATAGATTAGCACATTTATAAATATGTCGAAGCTAACTCACTCGTGTCCTAATACGATGGACAATAGTAATTCACTCCACATAAGCACGTAGTCACTTGAACACACGAATTTCATTCTTGGATAATGACTGTCCTGCGGCATTGCTAGAGTTCCAATTAGAAATAGCAGTGATCAAGTGCTCTTCTAATAAGACTTCTAGAAACCCGTAGACTCAATCAACATCCTAGAAATTAAATCCTAAACCCATATAATCACATAAACATGTTATCATATAAGCACACATCGTTTATACTAAAGTCTCTAGTAAGCGAGACAAATCTATTGTGGTACTAGCCACTTCCCATTTACCCAAAGTATTCAAACCCGGTACGCTTTAATACTAAGTTGTAATGCCCTGAAATAAATGCCATAAATCGGCTCCTAACAACAGATGCACAGTGTAGCTTGCTTTTCGTGCTCTTTTCAGATATGATAGCCCTACAATTCAAACTCCCGTGGTTCTAAATCTGATTCCATAAGTGCAATGTGAAACAGATAAACACAAATGAGTCAAAATCCGGCAATTCTTTTAGAAAATTGATTTTGAATCAAAATGCCAAAAAATGGACTATTTTGCCAGATCACAGAGTCGCCAGCTAAATATTTTTAGAAAATTTAGGAAACCTGAGACTCGTGCCAAAGGCCACTTATCCGTCATCACCAAAGTATCTCAGCTTAAGAACTTAGGCACGAGAGGGGAAGGTCATGAATTGAGCATCCCATTCGCGCTATCAAAGATTGACCTCTACTAATCATGATGTGATTCTTATATACATTATATTCCCTTGTTCCGATTATTAGGCTAACTTTACTAGGTGACGCACACAAGTATAGACTAATTCGCAAAAGTTGGAACACTTTGATTTCACATTTGTTTTGAAAAATGGTTTGAATACGTACCACTTGAAAAAGTGGGCTCATATGTACATTAATCAAATTATCTCAATTTAAGTAATTAGCCTCCATCCACAGGCATTCAAACAAGTATATTAATTAAGAACTTAGCCTCATAGAAAATATGCTTGATATGTTAGCAATCACATACATGCGATATGCTAAAGCCATAAATGCTCACCTAGTACTCCAAGGAAAGCCAAAAGAAATAAAACAATTAGGAAACATGCATGATCCTAATGTGCAAGTGCCTAATGCAACACATACAATATGCAATTATTAGGCCCAACTACTAACATGACATGTAAATCAATTTGATAGCATGTGGTTTTAAGCACGTATTCAAGGAAGTCATGAAGAACAATGCTTTGTTAGAATGATGAACCGAGCCTCTATTCATGCAAGACTAATGGATGCAAGCATGGGAAATGCTAAAGGAAACTGTAGACACCCCATTTTTGACCGCCCTCAAGACTTGGTTGTGCTTGCAGGTACATCCAACCACAAGTTCGATTGCTCGTCGAGTACTCAACTTTTGCGGCGGAACGTCACAGGTTTGAGCTTTCCAAACCCTGTATCCTTTTTGCCCCATTTTTGGACCATGTGTTGGTCCTTTTAGCATGTTTCTCATGGAGCACTGTCGGCCATTGTTTGGCACTGCCGGCCATGCACTTTCCCCTGCCTGCTATTGATGATGCCTGCCGGCCATCAATGAGGCACTGCCGGCCACCTCTGATGGCCGGCAGAACCCTTTGTCTTAGCAGATTTCATGCCAGATCTTTTGAGCCAGCTGGTTTTCACTCATCCCTCCTCCATACACGTGTATGGAGGGATGAAGCGCTTTCCAAGCTTGTTTAACAAGCTTCTCATTGCATTCCTCTATATAAAGAGAGGCTCTTCCTCCCTTAAAGAGGTTGAGCAATTTTGGAGAAGTTGTATCTCTCTTTCTCTCTATATTTCTCATTCTCTCTCTCTATATTGTGTTTGTTTGTGCTCTAAAGTCCATTTTTCTTTCACTTTTGCACAACAACACCTAGTGATACACCATCATCTTTGAGCTGAGGTTCTTGGGAGTGTTATTTGAGCTTTGAAAGTTGGTTTTTGACCCCTGAGGTTGCTGGTTTCGAAGTTGAGCTTCAAGGGTGAGTATATTCCCCTTTTTAGCATTTATTTGTATCTCATTTTGGCCATCCTTGCATATTGTTTTAGGCCTTTCTTTCAACTAAAAAAAGTTCTGTATTTAAGTGCTTTTGATAATTGTTTAAGGCCTCTTTGGTGTTTAGGATGTTCTACCCTCTTGTATGCCTTGTTTGGCCTTGTTTTGTGCCTTGCTTTAAGGCCTTTGAGTTAGTCTTTGTTTGGCCTTTTAGCCACTGAAATCCAGTGGATTTTCAGTGGTAGGCATGTGGTTTTGAGGCCTAAAACCAGAGGGGGGTGACCCCCTTCTTTTTTTGTTTTGTTTGTTTGAGTTATTGGCCTATCAAAGGAGCATGTATCCCTTTACTTGTGAGGCTTAGTTAAGGCACTTTTTTGTGACTTTTAGGACCTGCCTTAACTCTGTCCATGGCTGGTTTGGTCACCTTATGCATGCTTCTTATATGTGTAGTGTATTCCTATTTGTGGCTTATCAAAGTAGCATGTCTTGCTAGCATGTATTGGCCCCATTTCAGTGGGTTTTTGATCATAATTTGACATGTCATAACTCTTTCTAAAGCTCGTTTGGTTGTCTCTTGAGTGGCTCATGTACTTATAGTGCAAATCTTGCTTACTAGCCTTGTGTGCATGAGGTTTTGGCTCATCATTCTAGCATATTTTGGCTATGCTCCAGCATGATTTTATTCATATTTTGGGCTGTTCTAGGACTGTTTTGGACTGCCATGGTCATTTCACTCATGTTTAGTATAGCTATAGTGCAAATGCTTTGACTAACCTTGAGTTTTAAGGGAGCTTGCATGCATAACTTGTTATGTTTGCATGCTTTGGAATCATTTGAAGTGTTATATCAGTGCATATTTCATGGTCATACACTTGCCTTTGTCATGCTTTCAATGCCTTGAAGAGTTGGTGTTTTATGCCTCGTGAATGGATCATTGTGCATGCCTCTATGCTTAGGCCTTTGGGATGCCATCTCAGTAGGTTTTTGGGCTTATTTTGACATGATGTAACTCTGTTTTATGTTGTCCAAGTCATGCCATGTTTGGTTTTAATAGGTGTAGTGTAATACCCCTTTCGTAGCCTTGCATGCTTCATGCTTTTGGCCTTTTGTTCTAGCTTGCATTGGCTAGGTTCAAGCATGTTTTTAGTCTCACCTTGACTTGACTTAGGACTGTTTTGGATGCCCTTGCCCCTTTGGGGCTTGCTTTGCATGGCCATGGCTTAAGTCCCTTTGCTAGTTTCGAGCTTTGAGTTTTCTTGCATGCTTTGTTTGTCTTACTAGGGTGGTTTGGCACCATTCCATGCGTGTTTTCAGAACTTGTGGTGCTGTCACATATCCATGCTTGTCACTCTTTAAGTGTGCTTAAGAGTCGCATCTTTGTGCTTTGATCATTGAGTCAATTGGCATGCATGTTTGCCTTGCCTTTTTCACATTTTTCATACCATCATTTTAGCACTAATGGCCACTGATTTGGGGCATGGCTGAGGTTTACCCCTTTTGGTTTAAGTCCATTTGGCATGTTCACTTGCATGTTGCTTGTATGCTTATTTTGCTTTGCATTGAGTATGCATGTCCCTAACATTGCTAATTCATCCTTGTAGCATTGTATTGTGCATGCGTGCATTAGCATTGTTCGCATATTATTAGTTTTGTTAAGTTAATCATGTTACATTGCATTGAGTATGCCATGTAGTTGCATGTTTGCGTGCTTAAGTCATATTGCATGTTTGCCATGCTTGTGTTGCATTGTTGTTTGGATTAAGTATTAATCCGAGCACGAGAAACGAGGGACGTTTCCTACTTCAAGTGATGAAACGTGCCTCAATTCTCGGTCGCCGATGCTCTTGATGACGCATGATAGAGTTCTAGGCATTCATGTGTTTTTGTGCATTCATTTTACATTGAGTTTGCACATGTTGGATCTTTGGCCATGATGCATCGAGATGCGTGATTGATGGTCTTGGATCCAATTATGCCTCTCCCTTGATGTTTCGAGGTGATATGGGGTGGCATAGTGCATACATATCCTTGGGAGACCCTCCTTTTCCTCTGTTTTGTGCTCTGTTGCAGCTTGGTGTCACAGCACACCAGTGGCCGGTAGCCTCTCATCCTTGGCCGGCACCCCCCTCATCCTTGGCCGACAGTGTGCACTCTTGGCCAGCGGGGTGGTCGGCAGTAGCTTCTCATGGCCGGCAGGCTACTGGTGCACTCCCTAGCATGGTTTTGGTAAGATCTAGCAGCTGGTTCTCAAGGACACCCTGCAGACAGAGCCTTTAAAGAGCATTTGGAGAGCTTTCAGGACGGGAATCGAGCATGCATCTTCAACTTCTTCAGGGCAGAGCTGAGGCGGCCTAGCAGTTTTATTTTAAATGCTTTACATGTTAGTTAGCTTTAATTTGTAATTTAATTAGTTAATTTGTTAATTAATTAAGTGTTGTAATAATTAGTAGGTAGATTGCTTATTATTCAATTTGGTTGTGTAATAATTAATTAGCTTGTTAGTTAGTTAATTAGTTCATTTGTATTATTTATTCGGACCCTCCGTTGAGAGGGCACATTTTGTAATAAGTGTGCGTGCGTGTGTGCATGTCTTCCAACCCGCATTTCTTTCTCCCTTTTACTTACCTGCTTTCAGTGTTTAGTTTTAGGGCATTTTCAATTAGCATAAAGTAGCATACCTTATGCTTTGCATGCGTGCATCCATTCATCTATCTTGCATGCACCGGGCTCGGTGCATCATACTAATTGCATTGTATTTTAATTCTAATTTGAATACATGTATCAAGTGTAGCATTCACATGCCATTTTAGAATAGCCGAGCCTATTTCTAGTTGCATTTCGCATGTGTTGCATTAGCCATCTTAACATGAACTAGGATCATGCATTGATTTCTAACTAGTTCTTTGTTTTGGCTTGGAGTACACTATGAGTGTTTACGCTTTAGCATACTACATGTGTGTTATTGATTACCATGAAAGCATGTTTGCCATGAGGCTAACTACTTAGTTGATATAACTGCCTGAATGCCTGTGGGTGAAGGTTGGATTGCTTGAATTGGAACAATTCATTGAAATCCTCGATTTAGCTTACTTGCGAGTAGCAAACTTCAAACCATTTTCAAACAGACAGATATGCAATGTTTTGTTCCAACTTAGGTGATCTAGTTTATACTTGTGTGCTGCGCGCATTACATAGTAATTCTAGCTAATAACCGGAATAAGAACGCATGTGTTTTCAAAAACAAGATATCATGTTTAGTACAGGCCGATCTTTGATCGGGCAAGCGGGGGTGCTCATTGCATGACCTTCCCCTCTCGTACCCAAGTTCCCGAGCCGAGATAACTTTGGTGATGATGGACACGTGGCCTTAGGCACGAGTCAGAGTTTCCTAAATTCCCCCAAAATAAAATATTTAGGTGGCGACTCTGTATCTGGCAAAGTAGTCCATGTTTGGCACTTTTTTACAAAAATTAGTTTTCCAAAACGATTTGCCGAATTTGGACTCTTTGGTGATTTATCGGTCTTACATCGCACATTGTAAGATTAGATTCAGAACCGTGACATTGAGTCCGAACTGTAGTAGCTCAGAACAAAAAGAGATTCGCGCCCCTTTTGCGAGTGCGGATATCGAAGAGTTCCCAGGAGCACGTCTACAGTTTCTGGCGACTCTACTGGGGATTTAGAGAACTTGACTCGAACTCATGATATCTTGTTTTGACTACACTTATGTGTTTCTTTGCATTGCATTTGCATTGGTGCGCCTAGGACACCGTGTTTACCGTATGCTATTCCTGAACGGTTTGTCGGAGGCTCGCTTCGAGAAGCGTGCCATAAGGCTGACCGTTGCGGGCTCTGCACGACGGGAACACAAACCCCGGTTTTTACCGGGCACCCTTTTTGACCATTCGACCTAGTGCATATCGGAAACTGTAGTGACTATTCCAAACTAGGATAGGTTGCTTACCTGATTTGAAACCGCTGCGTGTGTAATGAAACCCTAGCTCCTGACAAAATAGGACAGGGAAACCCTACCCCAACATAGGGGTGTTTTGGCTCTCATTTGCTTGCTATGTGCTTTTAGAGTGTGCCTCTACAGGAATGCATGTATCAGTTTGCAAATCTGGGTATCAGGCCTGCGAACATCAGCATCAGTATTTGGGAATCAGTTTTACCTGTGGGTATCAGATTCAAATTTGGGGCAGTGATTTGGGAACAGTGGTCAATGGTTGAGAACAGTTCATTCAGCTTGTGTTTGCCAACTGTGTGTTGTGTTAATTTAAGTCGTTATGCTGTTCGTTTTTCTGCTTCTTGTTTCCTTATTATGCTTTATTTATCTTTTTGCAAGGTAGTTTAGCACCATTGCATCGGACCAGGTAGATATTCCCCGAGCACTCTGGGTTAGAGGTCGTAGACTTAATCGATCCAGGGATCTGATTGACGGACAAGCAGTGTACCTTTCTTTATCCCCGGTTACCAGACGAAGATCAGTAAGGTGCAGTGTATCGGTACAACGATCGTCAGATCAGTGGTCTACCCCATTAGTGAACAGCCAGGCTGAGGTCTCAATTTCTATTATAGGGACAGATATACCAGTTATTCAGTTACATCAGTGCAACATGGTAGGCTTAGAGGAGATGATGCGTCAACTCTAGGAGAGTATGAAAACCATGCAGCAGGATGCTGCCCGTCAAACAGAATTTGCCACACGCCAGGCCAAGGTTATGGCCCAACAGGCAGAGGTAATCGCTAGGCTACAGCAGCAAACTGGAGCATCTGCTTCGCACCAAGCCCCTCCCCCACCAAGAGTTCTAATACTCGGGGAGACAGCTAATGTCCAGGACAATATGGACGTTCCAGTAGGGCCAGCTCCACCCCCGGTTCTACCCCAGCTATCCAAAGCGCCCACTAACCTAGTGGATTCCCCCTTTGAGTTCGAGGTGGACCCCACAGCGCTAAAAGTGAGCAAGCTAGAAAAGCTGTTCAAGAAGTCCCAAGGGGCCCATTCCATCCTGGATATTGAGGACGGGTACACCGACTCAGCCGTGACTCTGCCAGACCGGTTTAAAATGCCGCACATAGACCGTTTCGACGGGTCTGAAGATCCTATGGTGCATTTGTGGCTGTTCTCGGATATCTTAAGGCCGATGGGCCTCTCCAGATTGCAGAAGCTTTCTCTGTTTGGCCGGACCCTGTCGAGTGTAGCGGCTATTTGGTATGCAAAACTGGAGGATTCCGTTAAGAGAAGTTGGGAGGAGATGGCTGAGGCCTTCATAGCTTAATACTCCTATAATACACAGATCGCGGTCACAACTCGTGATCTCGAAACAACTAGGCAAGAGCCGAATGAGAGCTTCTCCGATTTTGTGACCTGGTAGAGGGCTAAGGCCTCGATGATGACCATCAGGCCTATTGACAAAGATCAGATTCAGATGGTTGTGCGCAACCTCCAGCCCAAGCTCATGCAGAAGATGATCATTCTCCCCCCCTCCACCTTTGCAGATCTACATGAGATAGGGGTGCAGATCGAGGACGCTATGAAACAGGGGCTCATTGATCATGAGAGAGAGCAGCCCAAGAGGGCATTTAACCGCAGTACAAATGCAGGCACAAGTAGTGCTGCAGCTGCCAAATCTTCAGATGTGGGTATGGTTACCACCACCACCACTCCAAGAATCCTTGCAGCTACACCATTCACCGGTGCGTCCAGAAGTAGCTCACAAACGACCAAATATTCCCCCCGAGGCCAAAGAACCTTCACTCCACTATACATGCCCCCATCCAAAGCTCTAGGGGGTTTTGATCAGGAAAGGGCACTTGAAGCCCCTAGAGCCGCGGCCACTACCAGACAGACTCCCTGCCTCCCATAACCCAGCCAAGTACTGCGCCTTTCACCAATAGCATGGTCATGACACCGACCAGTGCTTTCGATTACGTCATGAGATTTTGGATCTCATTGATAACAGGGTGATTGTGCCTCTAGAGAAACCGAATGTCACAACTAACCCTCTCTTACCACACAACCAAGCTCCACTTCTTAAACGGATCAATTTGATCCAAACTGGGGTTGTGTCATACGACTTTAGCATATATATCACCTCTTCTCACCTACCCAAGCCGGAGGTGTTCGTTCCTGACAACACTGATTTGTGCATGTTGGACACCTCCCAACCCAAGCAGAAGTGGTGGTGGCGACTATCGAAGATATAATTGGGTCAACTGTGGGATCAGATGAGAATGATCAGTCAGAGCCTAAGGGGTCTACGAGCTTCATGTACAACCCGAGCGGTTACATTACATCAGCAGGCCAGGTTAGGCCAAATATGGAATTGCCAGCGGAGGCAGAGATTTGTGTAGTACGAGAGGATGGGCCTAATCAGGGGCTAGATGACCTAGCGGATCTGGAAGAAGACATGGCAAATCTGCAGTTCTTTGAAGAGCAGGACTCATGAGACTTGATAGTCAATTGGTTTGATTTGGGTGGGTTGGCGGAGTCTATTGGGTGGCTTGACGACCAGCTCGATGTTGTTGAACAACCTCTGTCAGAACAAGGTCCGTCAGGGACAGGGACATTAGTTGTGGCCGGAAGGGCCGAGGAACAGAATACACCGCCGGAGAGCACCGGTGTAAAGAATTTTGCTCAGAACACGGACAGTCTGGGTACGGAAGATACTGAATAGCAGGCTGCGCTGAAACAGTTTGAGAGGGAAAGGATCGAAGATTCTGAGAGGGCCAGAAAAGCCAAAGCCCCTGCGGGGACAGAACGCGCTGTGTGCACAGGAACGGAACATGCTGCAGGCACAGGAACAGAAGGTGCTGCGGGCACAGGAATAGTCGTAACGGAGCCGGACATGTGTCTTTCGGCTGCTGATGGCATGTGGTGGGAAGATGATGACCTATGTCTAGCCCACACCAATGAAGACTGGGGGCAAAGCCAGCTGGATGATACCTGGTACATTGGTGAGGTTGACCACATGAGTAGGAGCGGGCAGTATTTCAAGCCCCCGCACTTAGATCAGCCAGAAGCGTCCGGGAAGGATAAGGAGGTGGAAAAGCAGAAAGAAAAGTTACTCGAAGAAGAGGCTGTGCTGAAACAGCTTAAGAAGATACAGGCAGACATCTCTATCCGAGGACTGCTTATGGCTTCAAGAGTTCATCGACAAGCTGTCCTTTCTGCTATGGACAAGGCTAAACTTTCAATAAATATTACACCTGAACAGCTGGTAGGGTTGGTTTTTTCCGGGAGGAGCTTCCTCGACGATGACCTTTTCTGACAAAGAACTACCGCCTGAGGGCTCGGATCACAATAAACCACTCTACATCTCTGTGGAATGTAGAGACAAATGGATACCGGTAGTTCTTGTTGATACGGGATCCGCCATTAACGTGTGCTCATCGAGGATGGCATATGCAATTGGGTTGAAGTCTGCAGACTTTCTGCCAACTGCCCAGGTGATAAGGGCCTACGATAACACCAGCAGAGAGGTGATGGAGACTGTTCAGATTCAGACTAAGGTTGGCCCAGGACAACACGATATTGACTTTCATGTCTTGGACGTTCCCGCAACTTTTAATCTACTCTTGGGGCTGCCGTGGCTGCACTAGGTGAAGGCAGTCTCTTCTACCCTGCACCAGATGTTGAAGTACCTCCACGGGAAAGGGGTGGCTATAGTTTTTGGGAATTCGTCAATCCATCTACTGCTAGAGGTGTCTACACCGGTTTTGGAAATCGAGCATGGCACCGAGGATGTGTTTCTATAAGGATTTACCCTAGTCGAGGCCCGGTCGTTCAGAATATCTTAGCTGTTGATGAGGGGTTATATGTCAACGCACAGTCTGTGTACCTCATGAACAAACTTCAGCACATCTTTGGGATGGGACTAGGAAAAAGTGGCCGGAAGGGCATTATCGTATCGGCTGAAGTGCCGTACAACCCGCATACCTTTGGCTTAGGCTATCAGCCTACCAAAGAGGACTAGCTGAGGAAAGACAAAGAAATAGCTAGGAGAGCCAGAGCCAAGCAGACCGGGAAACATTTTGAGTTGATGCATCGGCCTATCCAAGGCACCCCAAATGGACGCTTCGTCTGGGAGGGGGAAGACTTTCCCTTCTACGGCTTTCCAGAGCCATAGTTGAATGCCAAGAAGAGGTGCCTGCCGGGATTTGAGATTTTCTTTGACTTGCAGTTGACTGGGGATGATGTTGCCGAAGAGCAGACAGACCCATCAGCTGAGGTTGAGCAGTGTAAGGAAGTGGATTCTGAGAGCACCAAGATTGAAATGGGGGTAGCACTGGCTTGTCTACTATCAGATCCTCAGATCGTACATGAGTGCTTGGGGGATGATCTCTCAGTGTCTATGATCGGGAATGAAATGACCGCGAGCCCATCTTCAAACATTTTGGATACATCTATCGCACCCTCCCTCGTCTGGTAGTACGAGGAGGGATTCTTATCGAGCAGCATCGGTCAGGTAGTGAGCCAGAATCTGATTCCACCGAGTCTGTGGGGTCGAAATCAGGTTCCAGCTCGTCTGAGTGTGAGTCCGGTATTCCTGGGGGTGACAACCCAGATGCCACAGTCCTGTCTAGGTCATCTTTTTCTTTTTCCTTTGAGTCTATTGTAATAGAGGGATCAGGCGACTTGGAAGTGATTAATGAGAATGAAATGGCTGTGGCCTTCGAGTACTTTTCCGTGCCTTTGATTTATTGTATTAATCAGGACTTTCAAAATTTCGATGAAACGATGAGGAAGAAATTCCTCCAGTTTTGAAATATTTGCCAGAACAAGAGCATGAGAGGTTTGTAAAACCGTTGGTTGATGAAATCACCCAAATTAATGTTGGTACTGAGAAGGACCCGTGGCTGGTCCAGATCAGGTCCACGTTGTCTTTGGAGGAGCGCGAGCACTTAATCACTTTGTTAAAAGATTTCAAAGATGCTTTCGCGTGGTCCTACGAAGACATGCCTGGAATCGATCCTGAGATTGTACAGCACCGGCTTCCTCTTGACCCAGAGGCCCGACCTGTTAAGCAGAAACTTAGAAGGATCCGCCCTGATTGGGCCATCAAGATCAAAGAAGAGGTCACTAAGCAAATTGACACAGGGTTCCTGCTGGTATCTGAATACCCAACTTGGTTGGCCAACATAGTTCCAGTGCCAAAGAAGGACGGTAGAATTCGGGTATCTGTGGATTTCGGGGATTTGAACAAAGCTAGTCTGAAGGACGACTTTTCTCTGCCGTATATCGATGAATTAGTCGACTTCACTACTGGGCATGCACTGCTCTCATTCATGGATGGCTTTTTAGGATACAACCAGATTGTGATGGCACCTGAAGACCGGGAGAAGACTGCTTTTACCACCCCGTGGGGGACCTATTGTTATAGAGTGATGCCGTTTGGGCTGAAGAATGCTGGGGCTACATATCAACGGGCTGTGACCACAATATTGCACGACATGATCCACAAAGAGGTTGAGGTGTACGTGGACGACATGATTGTCAAATCCAAAGAAAGAGGGGGCCACTACACCGCCTTGCAAAAGTTCTTCCAAAGGATCTGAGAATTTCAATTGCGGCTGAATCCTCAAAAATGTACGTTTGGTGTTACAGCAGGGAAAATGCTGGGGTTCTTGATTACACAGAGAGGTATCGAAGTCGACCCTTCCAAAATCAAGGCCATCTTGGAAATGTCACCACCGAGGACTGAGATGGAGGTGCGAGGCTTTCTAGGTAAAGTGCAATTCATATGAGGCTTGAGCCGGGGAAATCGTGCAATTCATAAAGTGCAATTCATAGGAGGTGCGAGGCTTTCTAGGTAAAGTGCAAGGCTTTACAGAACCCACTTGTGTTGTCATCGCTTGAGCCGGGGAAACCGTTGATTTTGTACCTTTCAGTGACTGAAACTACAATGGGCTGCATGCTTGCATAAGAGTCTGAGGACAGAGTGGAGAGAGCTATCTACTACCTGAGCAAGAAGATGCTGGGTTACGAGACCCGCTACACTCCGTTGGAGAAGGCTTGTTTGGCCTTGGTATGGGTTACCAGGAAGCTGTGGCACTACCTATTAGCTCACTCTGTAATACTAGTTTCAAAATTAGATCCCACCAAATATCTCTTCGAGAAACCGGCACTTACGGGTAGGCTAGCTCATTGGTTGCTTCTGCTTTCCGAATTCGATTTTAAGTATGTGACGCGGAAGTTAGTAAAGGGGAGAGCGGTAGCGGAGTTCCTAGCCGATCACCCAGTGGATGGGTATGAAGTAGTTGAGTACCTATTCCCAGACGAGTCCATTCTGTATGTCGAAGAAGAGTTTTGGACGATGTACTTTGACGGAACGTCAAACCAATACAAGTATGGGATAGGGGTGTTACTGATAGCGCTCGACAATTCCCGCATACCTTTAGCATTCAAACTCCGGTTCAAAGTATCGAACAATGAGGCAGAGTATAAGGCGTGTATTGCTGGACTAGAAGCAGCTTTGGAACTAGGGGCAAAACGGTTGGACGTCATAGGGGACTTGAACCTTGTTGTATCTCAAGCTAAAGGAGATTGTAAAGTCAAAGAAGAAAAGATGAGAATCTACCACCAGACCTTGGACATGCTGATTCCTCGGTTTGAGAAACTGAATTTCGCTCATCTGCTAAGAGAGAACAACAGGTTCGCAGATTCATTAGCAACTCTATCTTCTATGATAGACATCCCTTTCGGAGTCCGGATACGTCTGATCATCATCGAATAGAAATTTGCGCCGGCTTACGAGCTGATTGTCGCCGTAGATGAGGTACAAGATGAGAATCCCTGGTATTACGATGTTTGGAACTTCTTGAAAAAAGAGGTGTATCCACCAGGAGCAAATGCCAAAGATAAAAGAGCAATTTGAAGGATGGCTGCTCAGTTCATCGCCTGTGGAGGAAAACTATACAAGAGAGGTCATCTCGGGATGCATAAGCTGTGTGTTGGTGCCGAAGAGTTGAAGCGCCTGATGGAGGCCGTCCATGGAGGAGAGTGCGGAACGCACATGAACGGGGTGATGCTAGCCCGGAAAATTCTCAGACAAGGTTATTACTGGTCCACCATGGAGGAGGATTGTATTGGCTTTGTCCGGCGATGCCACAAATGCCAGAGCCATGCAAACCGCATGTTCATTCCGCCGTCGAAGCTGTACAACATGACTTCGCCATGGCTATTTTCAGTCTGGGGGATTGATGTGATCGGGGCTGTCACTCCGAAGGGGTCCAATGGGCATGAGTTCATTCTGGTCGCGATAGACTATTTTACAAAGTGGGTTGAGGCCCAGACTTATGCGGTGTTGAAGGCATCGCACGTTGCAAAGTTCATCAGGAACAATATCATCTGTCGCTACGGGGTCCCAAACGAGATCATTTTAGATAATGGTTCCCACTTCAAGAAGGAAGTGATCGACTTGTTGGAGAAGTACAACGTGGCTTTTCATAAGTCGTCTACGTATCGGCCGCAAACCAACGGAGCAGTTGAGGCCGCCAACAAGAACATCAAGCACATTCTGCAGAAGATGGTGGAAACCTACCGGGACTGGCCAGACAAGCTGCCATTCGCTCTGTGGGGCTACCGGACTTCAATTCGAACTTCTACTGGGGCGACTCCGTATTCCTTGGTCTATGGGATGGAGGCCGTTCTGCCTATCGAAATTGAAGTTCCGTCATTACGAGTACTGGCTGAGTGTCAAATAGCTGAGGTAGATTGGCTGCAAAGCAGGTTCGAAGAACTCATGCTCTTTTATGAAAGAAGGTTGAAAGCACTGTACTATGTTCAGGGTTATCAAAGACGAATTGCCAGGGCTTTCAACAAGAAGGTTAAGTCTAGGAATTTGAAAGAAGGAGATTTGGTGCTCAAAGACAACCGAGCTCCCATCCACGATCCTAGGGGCAAGTTCAGACCTAATTGGACTGGCCCTTACATCATCAAGTCAATCTGGTCGGGTGGAGTTGTCGTTCTGATGGACCGAGATGGCCTAGAGTTCTCCCAACCGATCAACATGGACAAGTTGAAGAAATATTACCCCTGAGTGGCTCGCTAGGCCGAAAATCCGAAAGGGTGACCTAGGCAAAAGTTAAAAAAAATTTGAAATGATAAAAACTTAGCTCGCAAGGTTGAAAACCCAGAAAGGGTGGCCTTGGCAAAAGTTAGAGCACAAAAGGAGGGAGTTAATACATGAGTGAACCCAAGCCGAACTATGTAAGGCTTGATTCCCATCATTGGGATACGTAGGCAACTTCATTCTGAAGTCCAGCCATAAATACTTCCCTGATCAAATTTGTCCATGTGATCAGGTTTGGTCATTGTAGACATCCCATTTTTGACTGTCCTCAAGACTTGGACGTCATCGTTTGAACACTCGATGATCATCCATGCTCGTGTTCGTTTTGAGTTCTCGGAGGTCTCGGCTACGCGTCTTGCCTCAAGATCTCTCAACTTGTCTGTTTTGTGCTTGGTTGTGGACCAAACACTTGTGTTTTTGCTTCTAAGGGAAGTGGGTGGCTTGTTTGCCATCCCCTCAACCCACCGGCCAGGGCATGAGGCCATCGGCCCCTTTTTCTTGCCATCGGCCAAGAGTGTTGGCCGGTCGGCACTATATTTGGTCGGCCGGCACTTATGTTGGTCGATCGGCCATTTTTGGTGGCCGAACCCTGTTTATCTACTTTATGCAGATATTTTGTGCCAGCTGGTGCAGCTGGCATCCACAATTCACCCCCTCCATACACGTGTATGGAGGGATTTGCCCTCTGCTTAGCTTCTCTTGGAAGCTTTAGAATTTGAACTTCTATAAAGAGGGAGCCCCTCCTCCCTCCTCCAGGGTTCAGAAATTTGTTCTTGGGAGGATAGATATACTTTTGTATCTATTTTTCTTTGTTTAGGCTTGTTTTGTGCTCAAAAGTGTGGTATTGCCTTACTATTGTACACAAACACACACTAGAACACCACCCTCTTGGAGCTGAGGTCCCTTGAGGTTGATTTTAGTGTTCTTGGGTTGGTTTGAACTCAGAAAACCTGCTGGAGCTTTGTTCTTGAAGAGGTTCTACAAGGGTGAGTTCCTTGCTTTAGATACTCCTTTCTTGCTTAAGCTTTTAACCCTTCTTACTTATTGTTTTAAGCTTAGATTATAACTGATAAAATTTCTAATTTTATGTGCTTTAGATCTTTGTTTAAGGTCATTTTGAGGTTTGAGGTTGTTTCCCCCCTCTTAGGCCTTGTTAGGCCTTGTTTTAGGCCATCCCTTTTGGCCCTTGCTTTGAGCTTTGCATGACCTTTCTACCACAGAAATCCAGAGGATTTTCAGTGGTGGAAAGGTGGTTTTGGTGTCTTAAATAGGAGAGGGTCATCCCCTCTTCTTGTTGTTTTGAATGCTTGCATAAATGGCTTATGTTTGTAGCTTGCATACGTAGCTTATTTTAGCTTCATTTCAGTATATATTAGGCTTTTTTTTGCCATAATATAGCACTGTTTTGACTTGGTTTAGACATACCATCCATGCTTCATGTACGTGTCTTGTAATCCCATGATTTGCCTTAACATGCATCATGTTGTAACATGTCATTTTAGCATGATTTTGGCTCAACTTCATGAAGCTTCTAGCCTTGTTTTAACATGCTTGAGCTTTCTTTTTAATTGTTTTGGTCATGCTTACATTGTTTTGTATAGCTACCATGCAATCTAGCTTGTTAGCTTTGGGTATTTGAGTCAGTAGCATGCTCTATTCGGATCATTTCAGTGGTTTGGCATCACTTGTAATATTATTTCAGTCCATATAGTATGGTCATGTACTTGCATTTGTCACTCCTTTAATGCTTTAAAGGGTTTGTGTTTTATGCCTCATGAATGTGTCATTGTGTATGCCACCATGTTTAGGTCTTTGGGATGCCATCTAAGTGAGTTTTTGAGCTCATTTTAACATGCCATAACTCTAATTTTGGTTGCTTAAGGCATGCCATGTTTGGTTGTGTTAGGTGTAGTGTAACACCTCTTTTGTGACCTCGCATGCCTCATGTTTTTGGCATTGTGTTCTAGCTTGTGTTGGCTAGTTTTGAGCTCACTTTTGGTCTTGTTTAGACCTTCCTTGGGACTGTTTTAGGTCCCCTTGGCCCTTTGGGGCTTGCTTCATGTAGCCTTGGTTTGAGTTCCTTGGTTGGTTTCAAGTTTTGGGCTTTATTGCATGCCTTACTTGCATGCTTTGGTTGATTTGGCATCCTCCCTAACATGATTCCAGAGCTTAACATGTTTGCCTAATATCCATGATTGTCTCCTTTTAAGTGTTCTTAAAAGTTGCTCTACTATGGTTAAAGTAATGGACCATTAGCATGCATGTTTGTATGTGTATTTCATGCCCTTGTTGCATTATTTTGGCCACTGATTTGGACCTATTTGAGAGCTGTCCATTTTGGTTTAAGTCCATCCCCGCATGTTGTTGCATGCTTGCCTTGCATGTTGTCGTATTCTTGTTGCATATTTGGTAAATTGCATGTTGTAACATGCTAGTTCAATTGTGCCTTGTTGCATACTTAGTCCATAACATGTCATTGCATGTTTAAGCGGTATTGCATTTGGCATGCTTTTGCTAAGTAGCTTTGCATGTTTGCATATCTTGTCCCTTTACATGTTGTCACATGTTTGCCTTGCATGCTTGAATGTCCATGTTGCATTTTGCATGCTTGTCTAAGTTGCATTGCATTTGGCATGCTTAGCCTTGTATGGCATTGTCATTAACATGCTCATGTTGCACTAGTTTTGCTTGCATGTTCACATCCCTTGCCTCTTGATAAACCATGATAGAGGTTGGGGTCCTTCATGTGTTTTGTGTGCATTTTATTTGATATTGAATTGCACACTTGGCTCCTTTGGCCATCATGCATTGAAATGCATGATTAGTGGTCCGAGGGTTAAGAACTACACACCTTTGAGTCTTAAACATGATAAGGGGTGTAGTTGTGCATACATTGTCTTGTAAATGCATTGCCACGCTCTGTTTGTCCTCTGCTACAGCAAATCAGCATTCTGCAGGAATAGATGGCCGGTCGGCCATCTCCAGTGCCGGTCGGCTACCAAAATATGGCCGAGAGCCTTATAAATGGCCAATAACCATTTTCATATGGCCGGTGATCCTATCTATTGGCCGGTGACATCACACAGTGCTTAGGGAGTGGTTCAGAAGCATCCTTGGGGCTTATGCGGTTTTCAAAGGAGCAAAACAGTGCAAACAGAGGCAACATTTGGCATGGCAACGGGTTTCCGAGCGAGGCGATCGAGTATGCATCATTCAATCATTCTGTGGTGGAGCTGCGGCGGCCTCCTTTTGTAATTAATTTGTTAATTAATTAAGGGTTTGTAATAATTAATTATCTAGGATAGTTGATTAATCATTTGGTTTGTATTATTTATTCGGACCCTCCGTCGAGAGGGCGAATTTTGTAATAAGTATGCGTGCGTGTGTGAATGTCTTCCAACTCCGCGTCTTTCTCCCTTTTACTTACCTACTTTTAATGGTTAGTTTTTAGATCATGTTTCAATTAGCATACTTATGTCACCATGTTTGCATACATTCATTCGTATTGCACGCACTGGGCTCGGCGCACCATACTAAATTGCATAGTATTTCAATTCCAACTTGATTACGTGTATCGAGTTGCCGTATTTCACATGCCATTCTTATATTAGTCGAGCCTATTCTAGTTGCATTTTACATGTGTTGCATTAGCCATCTTAACATGAACTAGGATCATGCATGATTTCTAACTAGTTTATTGTTTTGGCTCGGAGTACACTGTGAGTGTTTATGCTTTAGCATCTTGCGTGTGTGTAAATGTTAATATGACAGCATACTTGTCATGAGGCTAATTGCTTATGTGATATAACTGGCTGAATGCCTGTGGGTGAAGGTTGGATTGCTTGAATTGGAATAATTCATCGAAATCCGTGTTTTAGCCTACTTGCGAGTAGCAAAATTCCAAACCATTTCCAAACAAATGGATATGCGATGCTTTGTTCCAAGTTAGGCGATCTAGTCTATACTTGTGTGTTGTGCGCATCACATAGTAATTCTAGGCTAATAACCAGAATAAGAACACATGTGTTTTCAAAAAACTAGATATCATGTTTAGTACAGGCTGATCTTTGATTGGGCGAGCGGGGGTGCTCATAGCTGACCTTCTCTAATTGTACCCAAGTCCCCGAGCCGAGGCAACTTTGGCGATGATGGACATATGGCCTTAGGCAATGAGTCAGGGTTTCCTAAATCCCCCCAAAACAAAATATTTAGGTGGCGACTCTGTATCTGGCAAAGCAGTCCATGTTTGGCACTTCTTTCTTAAAAATCAGTTTTCCAAAACGATTTGCTGGATTTGGACTCTTTGGTGATTTATCGGTCTTGCATTGCACTTTGTGAGACTAGATTCAGAACTGTGACATTTGTGTCCGAACTGTAGTAGAATAAAGCCCAAGGGCGCGTTTACAGTTTCTGGCGACTCTGCTGGGGAGTTAGAGAACTTGACTCGAACTCATGATGTCTTGTTTTGATTACACTTATGTGTCTCTTTGCATTGCATTTGCATTGGTGCGCCTAGGACATCGTGTTTGCCGTATGCTATTCCTGAACGGTTTGCCGGAGGCATGCTTTGGGAAGTGTGCCATAAGGTTGACCGGTTGCGGGCTCTGCCACAACGGGAACACAAACCTCGGTTTTTACCGAGGCACCCTTTTTGACCATTCAACCTAGTACATATCAGAAACTGTAGTGACCATTCCAAACTAGGACATGTTGCTTACCCGATTGTAGGTTGTTTGAAACCGCTGCGTGCGTAGTAAAACCCTAGCTCCGGACAAAATAGTACAGGGAAACCCTACCCCAATATAGGGGTGTTTTGGCTCTCACTTGCTTGCTATGTGCTTTTAGTGTTGGCCTCTACAGGAATGCATGTATCAGTTTGCAAGTCTGGGTATCAGGCCTGCAGGCATCAGTGTTTTGAGAATCAGTTATATCTGCGGGTATCAGATTTAGTTTTGGGACAGTAATTTGGGAACAGTGATCAGAGGTTGAATACAGTTATTCAGCTATGCTTATGTCTGTTCGGGTAAAATTGGGCTGAGATACTGCCTGTTTTCTCTTTTAGGGGGGAGGGGGTTTCAGAGATTTAGTTCAGAATAGCCAGTGTTCTCCTTCGCTGAAGCAAGGCAGACATCTGATCTGTCAGTCACCGGTCACATCACCTCCGTTCAGTTCAGCGGATTTATGATGGCACAAAATTTAGAGGAAATTGTGGTTATGGCAGCCACATTAAACCAAAGAATCATCTTGCAGGGTGAGACCGACGTTGAAGTGCCACACCTACCCAGGTCACCTGCCGCGCGCCTGATCTGGGAACCCCAGTTGTTTCAAGCTCGTGAACCTACTACATTTGAGTTGATGGGAATGATTGGCGACCTCCAAAGATCTGTGGCTGATCTAGCCTATGGAATGTCGGCCCTGCCACCAACCACATTGTATACGGGGAACTTCATGTCGGAGGAACCCCCGCTACTGGGGCGAATTGTAATTGAGCTCTGCCAAGCTGAAGCTGTCTCAAGCTCCGGTAATGACATGTCGACGACGACAGGGCTTCGCACTAAAGTAGCAATCCAAACCTTTCACCAAGCTGAGGCTAGTGGAAAGAACAAGATGAAGGCGGACATAGATCCCTATGAACAACTCCAGTAAGCTGGAGGCTCTGAAAGCCGGGGGGTTGAATAAGCAACAAGTGCTCGCAGTTGTGGCTAAGACTGCGGATGACATTTTCCCTGCTCAGACCGAGAGCAGTTCAAGCCAAAGGGAAAATCGGGATAGGGACCGTCGTACCAGAACAGTTCTTTCCAATCCTAACCCTGCACCTGGAAAAGATCAGAGAGCTAAGGCAGTACCTGCTGATCCTTTCGCTAGTGCGCCCAGCAAAGGTCCACAGACTTCGAAGTATTTGCCCTGAGGTCGTAGGGTCTTTCATGCCCTCTACATGCCTTTGTCCAAGGCTCTTCGAATCCTCACTGAAAAAGGTCATCTCAAACCTCTTGAGCCTCGGCCTCTCTCGAGTAATCTCCCTCTCTCACATGATGCTACCCAGTATTGTGCGTACCATCAACAGGCTGGTCACACCACCGACAACTGTTTTCGACTTCGCCACGAAGTACAGGATCTGTTTGACGACGGGGTTGTCCTCCTACCGAGTTCAGCAAAGTCTGTCATCACCGGGTTGGTGGACTTCGAAGATAATACGAGTATGTGATTAGGGGTTGGTCCACCTGCAGGCGGCTCTCGATTTATTTCAGATGTGGCGTTTGGCACGCACTATTTTGGGCATTTGCAAATGCTAACTTTTGTACTTTCTGACTTGGGTGTTGAGTTAGTTCTGTGGTTTTGTTTCGAGTCTGCCTCATTGTTTTGAGTCAGTCTTTTTGATTAAGGTCTGTCTTGTTGTATCGACTCAGTCCTGTTGTACAGAAGTCGGGTGATGTCGGGGGTGTTACCTCGGACCTCACTAGTTTGTTTTGTGCTTGTCTTTTTGCTTTCTTTTGGGTCTGTTTCTGCTATGGAGCCAGTTACACCAAAAGATCTAAATGAAACAGCTGTGGTTTTCATGTTTTTGTGCTTATCTCTGCTTTGAGCCTGTTGTGCCAGCAAATTTAGAATGAAATGACAGTGCTTTTCACCTGCTTTTCTGCGCCTTTAAATCATTGCATTGACCTAAGTTTTTTAAAAAACTTTTTGAACACTATGATGAAAACAAAGAGAAAGGAATTCCTCGGGATTTGCAAAAATTTGATCAATTGAGAGAGAGAGAAAGGCATGCTAAGCCCTTAATGAATGAGATCATGTTTGTTAATGTGAGTACTGAGAAGGATCCTGGCTTGATCCAGATTGGTTCTACACTGTTTTTAGCGCGAGCGATTTGTCGCTTTCTTAAAAAATTTCAAAAAATGTTTTGCACCGTCTTGCAAAGACCTGTGTGGAATCGCTCTTGAGATTGTGCAGCTTAGGATCGCTCTTAGCCTCGAGACTCGAACCCTTACTTTCAAACAATTGAACTTGGATTCAGAGTGTTCAAAAGTCAACCACAATGTGAGGCTTGTATGGCCAGATCAGAAGCACCCCTCGAACTAGGGGCAAAAGATGTTAGATAATGCACTCGAAGAGTCAAAGATGAAGATCGACAAGAATGCCAAATCCCAGAAGGGAAGAAAGAAGAAAGTTTTGTTGAAGAACAACCGAGTTCCTATCCACAACACTAGGGGCAAATTCAGCCTCCATTGCATGGACTTCTACATCATCAGCAGACAACAGCCATTCTCCTGGATTTGGATGGCTTCCAGACCCTAAAACCATTTGGCATGGACAAAGCTACACTTTTACCCTTGACAGGCTCGCTGGGCCGAAAACCCAGAAGGGCGACCCAGGCAAAAGTTAGAGCAAATGCAAAAAAAAGAAAAAGTACAAAAATAGAAAAATGCAGAAAATAAAAAAAGAAAAGAAAAGAGAAAAGTGCAAAGAATGAAAAAAGAACAAAAAGAAATGAAAAGAATTGAAAAGAAGAGAAAAACAGAGCTCGCAAGGTTGAAAACCCAGAAGGGCAGCCTTGGCAAAAGTTAGAGCGTAAAAGGAGAGGTTAAATACCCGAGTGTACCTTAACCTGAACTATGTAAAGCATGATTCTCATGTTTGGGATACGTAGGCAACTTCATTCTGAAGTCCAGCCATAAACACTTCCAAATCGATTGTGTCCATGTAATGGTTCGGATCATCTTTGTCATTTCTGTATCTGAGAGTTCGGTTGTGATCATCACTGTGAGAACTGGTTACAGTGTGCTGCGATGCATTTCAAACAAGAGGCAACTTTCCGTTGCCATACAGTGCGTTGTGGTGCCATTCAAACAAGGGGCAATTTTCCATTGCCGTACAGTGCCGTTCAGACAAGAGGCAATTTTCCATTGTTATGGATCTGAGGTTGTACATCTCAAGAGTGGGTTCCATGCTCGTTGAGCGGTGGCCGTTTGCAAAAAAAAGTTTTTGAGAATTTTTAATGAGGTTGACTAATATTCTCTCCAAAATTATTCCATCTTTTCCAAAACTGGACCATTTTTTGGACCTAAAAAAGGGAAAATTTTCAGTGCTCATAGCCTGACTTGCATGATTTTGAATCAGAAAATCGAATAAACATGTTAATCTAACTCTCATGTTGGTCAAAATTGTTTTAGTAGAAAAGCAAAAACAAAAAATGGTCAAAATGGTGAACTAGGGGCACAGTTGAGTCAGGTGTTCTACCTTTTCGCCATTGTTAACCAACTTGCCAGAAAGGGCACCTTGTTCGCCAGAAAGGGCACCACTGAAGGTAACAGCAAAGGGCTTAAAGCTCTCTCATCCTCCAAGCAGCGAGGTATCAAGCTGAGTGCGAAGCACGAATTGGAATGAATCAAGATACTCCACTCCCTCATCCGAGGCATTGACTAGACGTCACCGGAAGAAATAGCCACGAGCTGATAATGTTGGGCATGAGCCCGCAACTTCCTGTTTATCCATCAACCACCCAGGGAAGGGATAAAAAAAAGAGAGATTAAAGAATTGAGAGGTGTGTGCTGAGAGAAAAAGTGAGGAAAATGGCTTTTTCAGAAAAACAGAGCCTGAGGGTCGAGTGATGTGAGAATCACAAATGAGAAAGGGTGGGAAACAATACCCAGAGAAACAGGCTCCCTATGCACGTCTGAGTGTCGTGTCTTTTGTTTTGTCTCGATTATTGTTTTGAGTCGTTTTGAGTGTTTCTCGATGTGTTTAGGTTGTTTACCTTTTGTTTTTCTTTGTTGAGTCGTAGCGCGCTGTGTTCAGTCGTAGACTCAATACCTGGTCAAAAACTCATCTCTCAATTTCAAAATAAAATCGTTTTGTGCTCAGAGTGCTCTGCCATTCTCCATATTTGTGCAAAACAGGTTTTGTTCTCTCACAAAACTGCAGGGTTCAACCCAGGTCATGTGAAAACATTAGATCAAGGACCTGGTAGTCCGAGCAGCACCTATGGTTTTCACATGCAGATGTTATCTCTTGCCAATATGAACAGGGTGTACCCTTTTTTGAGCTGAGTGTGTTGCAAAGCCCTCCGAGAGATGAATCGGAGGCACCAGAGTACATGTTTGATGCCCTTCTACTACATAGAATGTGCACTGTCATCTACACTTCTGTTGCATGCGCGCCGCGCATCGTTATAATTCATGCATAGAATATGCTTTCAATGTTGCATATAATGTGCCTATTTATTGTGTAAAATGTGCTTGCTTTCAATTTTGCATAGAATATGCTTTGCTTGTCTCATGTATAAAAAAAAAAATGTGTTTGCTTATCGAGTTGTTGCTCATTTGTCTATCGAGTTGTTGCTCATTCGTTTATCGAGTTGTTACTCATTTGTCTATCGAGTTGTTCCTCATTCGTTTATCGAGTTGTTGCTCATTTGTCTATCAAGTTGTGGCTCATTCGTTTATCGAGTTGTTGCTCATTTGTTTATCAAGTTGTCGCAGTTTTGTTTATCGAGTTGTTGCTCTTTGCTTATCGAGTAGTAAACTTGTCAAGGTCTTATTGTTGCTTATTGAGTTAAATCATTTTGTTTCACTACCTGACCTGGTAATACAGGCATGCCCAATTTCCATTCGATCCCATTGTTATGTAATATGATGCGATGTGATGCGATGCGATGCATAAAATGTACAAATGTAACACTTTTTGAACAAAATAGCTGTTTCATTTTCATCATGTCTTTTGCAAAAAGTACATTGTTTTGAAAAATAAAACCTGCCTGAAGCAGTACAATGTGCTCAAAATACCAGTAAAAAGAAAAATAAAGCAAAACAGAGGAAAGTAAAAAAAAAGCAGCAGAAAGTCTGGATCAATATCAGTCATCTCAAGTGCGAGGGTCGGTCCTGGTCCGCTTCCTGGACGAGGGTCCAAGGTCAACACCGCCATCTCCATAGTCAGAATCTGAGCTATCTCTGGCCTCGCCCTGGGACGACGCCGTCTCCTCATTAGAATCATCGGGGGAAGGCTCTCGTGAACTGCTCTCAGCACGGGTGCGCCTATGTCTGCCTCGGCTGTGGATAGTCATCCTCCGCCTGACTCCCCTTCCTCCTCGAGCAGGAACAGATGGTCCAGCTGGAGCACCTCCCATGGCCGGAATCTAGAATGGGGCCTGAAAAGGACAAATGGCAAATGCATCAGTTACAGATAAAATAGAATGTGAATACCAAAAACAATGTGTGAGTACAGTGTATGAATGCCGTGAGCAACGCTGTGAGCAGTATGTGGGTTACGGTGTATCAGTACCGTAAGTGCTGTGTGACAAGTGCCGTGTTGATAGTGTGATGCATCAGATTATGTATGAAATAGATTAGGCGGAGTTTGAGACTGCAGTTGAAAGAACTTACCGGGATATTGTAGATGGTCAACAAGTCGATGCACCGCTGCAACATCCCTACCACTGAGGCTGTCAACTCTAGGGACTGGCGAGTGTACTCGACGGAAGCCTGCAAAAGTGTTGAAGTCATTAGTATTCTGCGGGATATCAAATGAATTGAAATGACTGTACAGAATGCAAAGTTTAGTAGTGCATACTGGGGTCGAGCCATAGACTCCGATAAGCTCATGATCAGCCGGAGGAGGAGCGAAGGGAATCTGATAAGTCTTCCCACCCTGCCCTCGGCATGTGATCATCGTAGGCAGCTCTGGCCATCTAGCTCCCTGTCCCCTCCGGGACCCACTCCTACCTCAGGCCGGAGGTACCCTCGGTGCCCTTGCTCCTACTGCTGATACCGCTGGCCTCTCTCGCTCAGCTCGACGAGCACCAGTCAAAGGCCGCTTGATATAAGCCTGAATGTACTCGGTGTAGTCACCCTCGTCCCTGAAAGGCTCAGAGTCCCTACCAATCGTATAGTCCATCATCTCCTTTAAGGTGTACCTCTCAGTGTGCCTCGTGTGGGTAGGAGGAGGTGCTGGAACTGTTTGCTCAGGCACGCCCAAGGTCTGCCGCAGGAAACGCTCCCCAAAGTACCAAGCGCGGCAAACCGGTCCCTCTAACAAGACCCTGAATTGGGCGGTCTCTCGAGCACCGGCATACCGCTCCCAAACTGCATCAGGCAGCGGGGCCCAAGGCTGCCAGGTGATCTGTAAATAAAACACAGTTTGTTATCTACTGATATTGAGAGTACAATGTAAAGCGAAGTTTAAATGAACTGTAATGTTTGACATATCTCGGCTACGATAATGGTATCAAAGTAGCGGCGGAAGAACATGAAGGACTCCTGTGGCCTCCGCTCATATCTCACGTCAAAGCGGTGAGAGAATGGAACGCCAAGGGGGACCTCATCGTCTGGCACTGGGGCAAGCCTCGGGAAGTAGGCATATACCCACAACTGCAAAGTATAACAGAGTAAACATCAGTATGCTTATCAGATAAAGCAGAATGCAGAATAAAGAGGATTATGTGTGTACTGTGTGTGCAGTGTATAACTCGTGTGAAGCAGACTGCATGTGTGCGGTGTATAGAGTACAGATAATGTAAAGCAGAAATGTAAAACAGAAAAAGAAGGTGTACCTCCCAAGTTCGCCAATAGCCTCCGAGCAACTGTCTGCTGCAACGGGAAGATGAGCTCATATATCCATAAAGAGTGGCCAAGCCTGCACCACCCCAGTCGTAGCGGCAGATCCGTGTCATATCCACAAGTGCACTCAGCAGGTAGAGGGCGACGGTGTTCACTCGGTCGACGAAGAGCGTGGTCCCCAGCAGGAACATAATGAAGCCACGAGCATACTGCTCCTCCTCCTCTTCCCGGGTAGTAGGCGCCTAGATCCGGAAGTGATCCTCGAACCATGAGTACCTTACAAATCCTGCCCGGGCAAGAGGTGGCTGAGTGCCGAGCAAGTATAGCTGAGCGGCGTCTCACTCGTCCATATCTGTGTCAAAGGGGATCAGATCACCCCCCACTCCGATGCCTGTGAGCATGGAGAAGTCAAAGGGAGTCATCGTCATCTCCCTGGTGGCAGAAAGGTGGAAGGAGTTGGTGGTGTCCCACCACCTCTCCACCAAAGCAGCAAGAAGGGGCCTGCTCATAGTGAGACGCGAGAGTCCCATGTAGAAGGTCCCAAAATCGCCCTGGTCGACAATACGATGAACCGCGTCAGGTAGCTCCATGTACCAACCTCGGGCGGTAGTGTTCCCATACTCCCGGAAGGCATGGGAATCTCCCTGTGATCAAAACAAACAGTTACGAAGCAGTGTTACAAATATAGTGTTGAATGCGCTCAGAATTGATGAAAATGCAGTGTGTGTGCACGTGTTCAGATTCAAACAGATATTGGGTGTGGGCGTCCTCACAGTGAACTACAACATATGATCTATCAGTGTGTTTGAATTGTTCAGTTGAAAATGCAGTGTGTGTGCATGTGTCACAGTCTACACAGATATTGGGTGTGGGCGTCCTCACAGTGAACTACAGCATATAATGTATCAGTGTGTTTGAATTGTTCAGTTGAGAATGCAGTGTGTGTGCATGTGTAAGAGTCTACACAGATATTGGGTGTGGGCGTCCTCACAGTGAACTACAGCATATGATGTATCAGTGTGTTTGAATTGTTCAGTTGAGAATGCAGTGTGTGTGCATGTGTCAGAGTCTACACAGATATTGGGTATGGGCGTCCTCACAGTGAACTACAGCATATGATGTATCAGTGTGTTTGAATTGTTCAGTTGAGAATATAGTGTGTGTGCATGTGTTAGAGTCTACACAGATATTGGGTGTGGGTGTGCTCACAGTGAACTATAGCATGTGATGTATCAGTGTGTCTGAGTTAAGCAGTTAAAGAACAGAATCGACTATCGCAGTTATGTGTTCTACATTGCAGAAAATGAAACAGGGGAAGAGTGTACCTTAGAAGCGCCGTAGGACAAATGTGACTCTGGCTCGCGCAACAAAAGCTCTAGTGGCGCGCCCCGCGCATAGCTCCTGAAGTGGCGGATGCCATCGGGAGGCAACACATGTATCGCCGGCCTGCAACTTGCCGGATCGAACGGCCGGATGTGAAGAGGTAGGAGCTCGACCTCGGGATCCGCGTCCATCTCCGGGGGAGCCCCACCTTGTGGCATGTCGTCTGCCATCTCAGAAAGAGTGCAAAAATGGCCGAGAATGTGGAAAATAGGCGAGAATGCCAAAAGTCAACCCAAAAGTCAACCCCGAGAGGGTGAAAAATGGGAGGAAAGGTCAGAGTGTGGAAAAGGCACGAAGATCGAAGTATGACTCGGGGAAAACAAGCCCCAAGTGGTGGAAACCAAGAAAAGGTCACCGAAACCGAGATTTGTTCGGTTCAAAGTGTGCGAAACGGGGAGTGTTTCGCGAATCGAACGATGAAAAAGTGTCGAAAACAAGAGAAAAACGAGGATCGAAGGTTGGAAAATCACCTAGAGAGAGGGAAGGGTTTTTCGAGCTAGGAGGAAGTGAAAATATAGGATTTGAGGCCCTATATTTAAAGACCCGTGGCTAAATGTCAAAACTGCCTTGACATTGCCATTTTTGGCCGGTCAGCCAAGTTGTTAGCCGATCGGCTAAATAGTTGGCCGATGAGCTTATTTCGTGGCCGATGGATGGCCGGTGGCCTCCCCTTGTGGTCGGTGAACCTCCCACACCCTTGGTTGGGTCAGTTATGTGATTTGGGACCTTCATTACTTAAGGCAGTGCAAGAAAGTACATTTTCGAAGCTCAACCGACCTTCGTGTTGACCTCGAATCGTGCCTTCCGAATGCGATGTTCGGTACGCGCAAGGTGTATCCTTTTTCGTATCCTTTTGTATCTTGCGAGATTGAAAAACTACTTTAAATATGTTGCATTACAATGTTTTGTCTCGCTTATGATAATCATACATAGGCTGTTCACTTGCATCGTTATGCATGTCTACATGCGTTGTTATGCACACCATTCTTGCATTGTTATGCACTGTTCACTTGCCTCGTTATGCACGTACTACATGCGTTGTAGCGCACACAACTTGCATTGTCATGCCATTTCAGTTCATTTGCATTGTCATGCATTTCAACAACTTGCATTGTCATGCATCTTTCATTTGCATTGTCATGCACTTCAACAACTTGCATTGTCATGCACTTCAACAACTTGCATCGTCATGCATTTCAGTTCATTTGCATTGTCATGCATTTCAACAACTTGCATTGTCATGCATCTTCCATTTGCATTGTCATGCACTTCAACAACTTGCATCATCATGCATTTCAGCTCATTTGCATTGTCGTGCATTTCAACAACGTGCATTCTCATGCATCTTTCATTTGCATTGTCATACATTTCAACAACGTGCATTGTCATGCATCTTCCATTTGCATTGTCATGCACTTCAACAACTTGCATCGTCATGCATTTCAGCTCATTTGCATTGTCGTGCATTTCGACAACGTGCATTGTCATGCATCTTCCATTTGCATTGTTATGCACTTCAACAACGTGCATTGTCATGCGTTTCAGTTCATTTGCATTGTCATGAATTTCAACAACGTGCATTGTCATGCATTTCAGTTCATTTGTATTGTCATACATTTCAACAACTCGCATTGTCATGCATCTTTCATTTGCATTATCATGCATTTTAATCTCTCGCATGGTTGCATATTTCATTCGCATCGTCTTGCATTCCCTATAACTGGCATTGTTTTGTTCGATTATGTGCATTGTCTTGCACCCCTCTAACCTGCATTGTTTTGCAAACTCATCTAACATGCATTGTTTTACAAACTTCTCTAAATCGCGTTGTTTCACATACCCTTAACTTGCGTTGTTATGTTCGTTATTTACATTGTTATGTACGTCTTTAACTCGCGTTGTTTCGCATGTTCTACCTGCATTGCTATGCACACTTTACTCGCGTTGTCACGCAGTTTTAAATTGCATTGTTATGCATGTTTCTAACAAAATTGTACCTGTTAAGTCTCTTTCTTTTCCAGGCACGATATTGTATGTACGGTTCATTTGAAGCTGGCGCGACCAGACGAACCAGACAGGCACGATATTGTATTGTAGACACCCTATTTTTGACCGTCCTCAAGACTTGGACGTCACCGATTGAACACCCGGTGATCATCCTTGTTTGTGTTGGTTTGGGGTTCCCGGAGGTCTCGGCTACGCACCTTGCCTCAGGACCCCCGAATTCGACTGTTTTGTGTCTGGTTTTGCACCAAACGCTTGTGCTTTGCCTTGGAGGGGCAGGGAATACCTTGTGAGGCATCCCCACACATCACCGGCCGTAGCTAGAGGCCAGCGGCCAGGGTTTTATGCCATCGGCAATGTATATTGCCGGTCGGCATTCTTTGTTGCCGGTCGGCAGTAAATTTTGTGAAAATGACATCTTTGGCCGGCCGACTACTGTGCATCTGCTTTTGCAGATATTTTAGCACAGCTGTCTTACATTTGCTTCCCCTCCATACACGTGTATGGAGGGATGGCCCTCTTGTTAGCTTACCTTGTAAGCTTTACAAGATTGGCTCCTCTATAAGAGGAAGCCTTCTCTCCCTTGTCCTAGGGTTAGAGAAGTTAGAGAAGAGAGTGAGAGGACTCTGGTTTTAGGGTTTAAGTTAGTGTATCTAACCTATATCTATACCTCTCCCTCTCTTGCCATTGTGTGTGTTTTAGGCTTAGTTTTGTGCATAAACACCTACCATCACACCATCCTCCTGGAACTGAGGTTCTTGAGGCTTGTTTTTGGAGCTTTGAAGCTGGTTTGGAGCTCAAGGGGCTGTTGGTCCACTATCTTTGAAGGTGGTCTACAAGGGTAAGACACTAGCCCTTTTTACCCCACTTTTGCATTATATTTTTGACCATCTTAGAACTGCTTTCAAGCTTAGTGTTTAATACATAAAAGTTCTATTTTTAAGGCCTTTAAATAGTTTGTTAAGAGTGCTTTAAGCTTTGAGGAAGTTTGACCCCTCTAAAGGCTTGTTTGGCCCATGTTTTGTGCCATTTTGTGTGAGCTCCGGGACCCTAGTGTTTGGGCCTCCTCACCACTGAAATCTTGAGGGATTTCAGAGGTGAGGATGGTGCCTTGAGGTCCTAAGAAGGAGAGGGCCACCCCCTCCCCTTGTTGTCCTTGAAAAGGACCATTTTTGCCTCTTGAGGGAGCATCATGTTCAAGTGTGTGTTGACCATGTTCTAACTATTTTTTATGCTTATTTTGTCATGAAATAACATTGTTGTATGTTGGTTTTGGTACACCATGCATGCCTTGCATATATGCCTTGTGATGCCATTTTACTGCCTTAGCATGCCTTAGGTTGTAAACCCTTATTCAAGCATGTTTTAGGCTTAGCCTTGTGAAGGTTTTGTGTTTGTTTTGCCATGTTTAAGGTCTGCCCTTAGTTGTTTGGGTCAACTTTAGCATGCATTGCACGGCCTCTTTGCATTTTGGCTTGTTAGCCTTAAGTGTGTGAGTGTGTAGCATGCCTTGCTTGTATCATCTCAGTGGTTTGGAACCATTTAACATGCTATTTCAGTCCATTTAACATGCTCACATTCTTGCCTTGGATGCCTCTTTGATGCTTTGAAAGCTTGTGTTGTATGCTCCATGTTTTGGCCATTGTGCATGCTCTTGAATTCGAGCCACTTAGATGCCATCTAGGGGGCTCCCTTTGCATGGTCTAGGTCTGCCTTGGACCTGTTTTAAGCCTTCTTGGCCTTGTGAGGCTTGGTTGGCTTAGCCATGGTTTAAGTCCCCTTGACTTGCTTCAAATACTTGGGCCATTTGTTGCATGCTTAGCCTATCTTGTTTGCTTGGTTTGGCACCATGTTCTTGCATGATTTTCAGAGCTTAATGCATGCCATATGTCCAAGATTATTCCCTTTTAAGTGTGCTTAAAAGATGTCCTTTGATGCTTAAGTGTTTAAGCCTTGACATGTGCATGTATGTATGTGTGTTTGGTCTCACCTCTTAAGCTTGTGGCCACTGTTTTAGGCCTATTTAGAGTTGTCTAAATCATGTTTAAGCCCATCCCTTTGTTGGTTGCATATGCTCCTTGAGTGTTATAGGATATTGGTAAGTTGTTGCATGTTAGTACTTGTATGACTGAATGAAGTCACATGCTTGTTTGCATGATTGGACGTCCACATTGCATCTTGCGTGCTTGTTGGTTTACATTGAGGTTTCATGCCTTGCATGCTTATTAGCTTGTATGCTCATTTGCATTGGCATGATTGCATACTAGATAACATGCTTAGGATTACATCACATAAGCACGCATGCTAGACCTCTTGAGATGAGTGTGATAGAGGTTGGGCCTCCTTGTGTGTTTATTTGGATTGCATTCATTTGAAATTGAAGTTGCACACTTGATTCTTTGGACCATCATGCATGGAAATGCGTGATTGGTGGTTCGAGAATCGAGGCACATCCTTCTTTGTGTCATAAACATGATAAGGGGTGTGATAGGTGCATATATTCCTTGAAATGCATTGCCATGCTATGCCTTGTCCTCTGCTGCTATAAGTTGCAGGTTCAGCAGGCATTTGTGGCCGACCGGCAACATATAGTGCCGACCGGCCGTCCATCAGTGGCCGATAATTAAATCAGCAGCCGATGATCATATTTGGCGGCCGGTGGAAATCCTCCTCAGCCGGTGGTGATCCCCAGTGTTCAGAGAAGCATCTCTGAGACTTTGGTAGTCTTCAGAGGGGCAGAGCAGGGAAAACAGAGGCAGACTATGCATGGCAGTGGCTTTCCGAGCGAAACCGAGCATGCGTTGCATCGAGCCATCTTCCCGAGGCTGCTATTTATTGCTTTCTTAGACTAATTAATTTGCTTAATTAGTTTAGTTTGGTCTGTAATAATTAATTAGCTAGGATAGTTAATTCATTATTAAAATTGTTTTATTATTTGGTCCCTCCGAGCGAGGGTCAATCTGTAATAAGTGTGGGTGTGTGTGTGCATGTCTTCCAACCCCCACCTCTTTCTCCCTTTTACTTACCTGTTTTGATGGTTAGTATTAGGACATGTTTATTTTAGCATACCTTATGCTATGCATGTGTGTATCCATTCATCTGTCTTGCATGCACCGGGCTCGGCGCATCATGCTAACTGCATTAGTATTTCAAATCTAACTTGAATACGTGCATCAAATGATTGTATTCCACATGCCATTTTAGGGTTAGCCGAGCCTATCTTAATGACATTTTGTATGCGATGCATTAGCCACTTAACATGGACTAGGATCACGCATGTTTGCTAACCAGTTTACTGTTTTGGCACGGAGTACAATGTAAGTACCTTTATGCTTTAGCATATCGCATGCGTGTGAATGTTAACATGATAGCATGCTTACTATGTAGCTAGATGCTTATGTGCTATAAACTGCCTGAATGCCTGTGGGTGAAGGTTGGATTGTTTGAGTTGGAATAGCTCATTGAAATCCGTGTTTTAGCCTACTTGCGAGTAGCAAATTCCAAAAACATTTTCAAAACAAACGGATATGCAATGCTTATTTCCAAATTAGGCGATCTAGTCTATACTTGTTTACTGTGCGCATAACATAGTAATTCTAGGCTAATAACCAGAATAAGAACACATAACGTTTTCAAAAACGGATATCATGGTTAGTGGAGGCCGATCTTCAGATCGGGCGAGAAGGGGTGCTCATAGCTGACCTTCCCCAATCGTACCCAAGTTCCCGAGCCGAGGCAACTTTGGTGATGACAGACACGTGGCCTTTGGCACCGAGTCAGGGTTTCCTAAATTCCCTATTAAAAAATATTTAGGTGGTGACTCTGTATCTGGCAAAGCAGTCCATGTTTGGCACTTCTTTTCAAAAATCTGTTTTCTCAAAACGGTTTGCCGGATTTGGACTCTTTGGTTCAGATTAAGAACCGTGACAAAAATCGAGTCCGAACTGTAGCGTGTAACCCGTGAGTTCCCTCGCGAGACGTGTTACAGTTTCTGGCGACTCTGCTGGGGAGTTTAGAGAGCTTGACTCGAACTCGTGATATCCTGTTTTGATTTCATTTATGTGTCTCTTTGCATTTGCATGTGCATTGATGCGCCTAGGACACCGTGTTTGCCATCTGCCATTCCTGAACGGTTTGCTGGAGGCTTGTCTTGTCAAGGCATGACCATAAGGCTGACCGGTTATGGGCTCTGACAGTATGGGAACACAAACCCCGGTTTTACCGGGGCACCCTTTTCGACCATTTGGAATCCATAGTGACCATTCCAAACTAGGACAGGTTGCTTACCCGATGTTAGGTTGTTTGAAACCGCTGCGTGCATAGTGAAACCCTAGCTCCTGACAAAATAGGATAGGGAAACCCTACCCCAACGTAGGGGTGTTTTGGCTCTCTTTTACTTGTTATGTGCTTTTAGAGTGTATCTCTGCAGGAACACACATATCAGTTTGCAAAGTTTGAGTATCAGGCCCCAGGGCACCAATGTCAGTATTTAACAGAATCAGTTATATCTGAGGGTATCCGATTCAGTGTTTTGGGACAGTGATTTCTGGGGAACAGTGATCAGTAGTAGAGTACAGTTGTTCGGCTGCACCTGTGTTTGATCCGTTTGGGCTGAAATGCTGCTTGTTTTTCCTTTCAGTTCAGAGAATTCCAGAATAGTTAGTATTCCCCCTTTGCCGAGGCAAGACTTAGCATGACGTAGAATTCGGAGGAGATCGTGGTTATGACAACCCCATCGGATCAAGGGATCATCTTACAAAGTGAGACCGGTGTTGATATACCGCATCCCCCCAGATCGCCGGTCGCGCACCCGGTCTGGACCCCCCAGCTATATCAAGCTCGTGAGCCTACTACATTTGAACTGATGGGGATGATAGGTGATCTCCAGAGGTCTGTGGCAGATCTCGCCTACGGAATGTCCGCTTCGCCACCAGCCGCACCATATGCCGGGAGTTTTATACCCCAGGAGCCCCCGCTATTGGGACGGATTGTGATCGAGCTTAACCAACCGGAGATGGCCTCCAGCTATGGCAATGACGTACCAGCACCAACCCAAATCCTAGATCAAGCTGAGGCCAGAGACAAAGGCAAAATGAAGGCAGATGCCGATCCTATCGAACAACTGCTGTGGGCAGTCGAGGCTTTGAAAGCCGCGGGGATGAACAAGCAATAGACATCTGCAGTTGTGACAAAAGCTGTAGAGGATGCTTTCCCCACTCCACCCGAGGGTAGTTCAAGTCAGTCAGAAAACCGGGATAGACCCCGTCATACCAAAACAGTTCCTTCTATTCCCAACCCTGCACTGGGAAAGGATCAGAAAGCCAAGGTGGCGCCTGCCGACCCTTTCGCTAGTGCGTCTAGCAAGAGTGCTCAACCTTCAAAGTACCTGCCCCGAGGGCGCAGGGTCTTCCATGCTCTTTATATGCCATTGTCCAAGGCACTTCAGATCTTGGCCGAAAGAGGGCACCTTAAACCCTTGGAGCCTCGACCTCTGCCAAAGAATCTCCCTGCTACGCACGATGCTGCTCAGTACTGCGCGTACCACCAACAAACAGGTCATGCTACCGATAATTGCTTCCGCCTCTGTTATGAGGTACAGGATTTGATTGACAACGAGGTTATCCTCCCACCCACCTCAGCCAAGTCCGTTACTACCTAGCTATTGGATTTTGAGGATGCTGATACTGCGAGTATGTGATCAGGGTTGGACCACTTGTGGCCGACGCCCAGTGTTTTTGATGTGGCGTCTGGCACGCAATTTTGAGCATCTGCGAACACTAATTTTGTAAATTCTGGCTTGGGTGTCGAGTCAGTCTTTTGTTTTGTTTTGAGTCTGTCTCATTGTCTTGAGTCAGTCCTTTTGCTTACGGGTCTGTCTTGTTGTAGCGAGTCAGTCCCCTTTGTATAGAATGTCGAGTGACTCCGGGGTTGTTGCCTCGAGCACCGTTTTGTCTTGGAATTACCCCTTTTTGTTTTTGAATCTGTCTCTGCCGAGGAGCCAGTTATACCAACAAATCTGAATGAAACAGCTGTGGCTATCACGTTTCCGTACTTGTTGCTATTTGAGCTAGTTGTGCCAGAAGATGTGAATGGAACGACAGTACATTCTACCTACTCTCTTGTGCCTTGAACATCGTTGTAATGACCTGAGTTTTTCAAACCCCTTTGTTTCAACACTGCGGTGATGAAAGCGAAGAGGAAGAAATTCCTCGGGTTTTGCAAAATTTTGATCATTTTGAGAAAAGGAGGGGCATGCTAAGCCTTTTTATGAATGAAATCATGCCTGTCAGCGTGAGTACTGAGAAGGATCCTGGTTTGATCCAGACTGGTTCCACACTATCTTCAGCGCGAGCGATTTGTCACTTTCTTAAAAACTTTCAAAAACAAAATGTTTTGCGCAGTCATGTGAAGACTTGTGTGGAATTACTCTTGAGATTGTGCAGCCTAGGATCGCTCTCAGCCTCGAGATTCAACCTTCAGTTTCGAACCTGGAATCCATTCAAAACGTTCGACAGTTAACTGCCATGAAAGGCCCGTGTGGCCCAATTTGAAGCAGCCCTCGAGCAAGAGGCACCAAAGTTAGATCGGGAAGGTCAGGTGTCGCTGGAAAAAGCTCGTGAAGCAACCGTGATGGATTCTTCTGCAAATCAACACAGTAGTCACTCTCCTGAATTCAGATGACTTCGGGATATCAAAACCATTTGGCATGAACTTGTTACACTTTTACCCTTTGAGAGGCTCGCTGGGCCAAAAACTCGAAAGGGCGACCCAGGCAAAAGTTAGAGCAAGGCAAAATAAAAAAAAAGAAAAAAAGAGAAAAAAATGCAAAAAGAAAGAAAGAAAAAAAATAAAAAAAAAATGCAAAAAAATTGAAGAAAAAGAAAAAGAAGGAAGAAAAGAAATGAAAAAATGAAGAGAAGAAAAAGAAAGAAGAAAAGAAGCTCGCAAGGCCGAAAACCCGCATCGGGCGCCTTGGCAAAAGTTAGAGCCGGAAAAGTGAAGGTTAAAATACTCGAATGTACCTTAACTGGAACTACGTAAGGCTTGATTCCCATGTCTGGGATACGTAGGCAACTTCATCCTGAAGTCCAGCCCCCAACGCTTTCATAGCGCCTCAGTTCATGTAATGGTTTTGATCATCCTTGCCTTCTCTGCATCCGACAGTTCGGTTGTGACAACCGTGAACTACGTAGGCTTGATTCCCATGTCTGGGATACGTAGGCAACTTCGTCCTGAAGTCCAGCCACCATCGCCTTCACAGTGACTGTGTCCATATATTGGTTCGGATCATCGTCTTCGGAGTTTAGTCATCACTGACAAAGACCGTTCATAAAATGCTGCGGCATCATCCAAACAAGGGGCAACTTTCCGTTGCCACGCGTTCCCATGAGTTGCCCCGAGTTGCCATCCAAAACCAGGGGCAACTTTCCGTTGCCATGTCCCCCCTTCAAGCCAGGGGCAATTTTCCATTGCCTCCAATCCGAGGTTGCACATCTCGAGGGTAGGTTCCGTGCTCGTTGAGCATTGACCATTTGCAAAAATAGTTTTTGAAAATTTTTACTAAGGTTGACTGTTTCCTCGAAAACTATTTCATTTCCCAAAAACCAGACCATTTTCTTGGACCCAAAGAGGAAAATTTTCAGTGCTCATGGCCTGACTTGCATGATTTTAAACCAGAAAATCGAATAAGTATGTTAATCCAACTCTCATTTTGGTCAAAATTGTTTTAGGAAGAAAACAAAAAAAAAATGGTCAAAGTGACGAACTAGGGGCGCAATCGAGTCAGGTGTTCTGTCTTTTCCCCACCATCAACATACTTGCCAGAAAGGCACCCTATTCGCCGGAAGAAGCTTTCCCTATCCGGAACCTCGACTGGACGTCGCCGGAAGATACAACTGTGAGCTAATATTGTTGGGCGTGAACCCACGATTCCTTCTTCATCTATCAACCACCCTGGGGAGGGACTAAAAAAAAATGAAATGAGAGATTGAAGAATAGAGAGGTGTAAGTTGAGAGAAAAGCGAGAAAAAGGTTTTGAGAGAAAAACGAGCCTGAGGGCCGAGTGTCGTGAGAGTCACAAATTAGAAAGGGTGGGAACAAAACCCGGAGAAACTGGCTCCTCGTGATCTGAGGTCTTTCATTCTTGTGAACGCGTCAGTGAGTCGTGTCTTTTGCTTTCTCCCATCGCAACTCTTGTCTTGAGTCTTTTCCGAGTGCGTCTCGCTGCGTTTAGGTCGTGTGCCTTTTGTTTTCTTCAATTGAGTCTTTCTCGCTGTGTTCAGCTTCAGATTCGATACCCAGGTTAAAAACCCTTCCTTGTTTCAAAAATCATTTATGCTCAGACTGCTGTGCCATTCTCCACATCCATGCAAAGCAAAAGAAGAAAGGGAAAATTTGGCGCATCTGAGTGTGCTTCAATTTCGGCCGGTTTCAGCCTTTGTGGTCCGTCTTATCAGATTGGGCTGTTTGTTCAGTGCTTGTCATGTGCAGAGAGAACCAAATGCCATGTTGCGGGCTGTATACAGATCAATCCCCAGTGGAGTATGGGCTGTGTGTTTAGAATGAAACAGTGGTTTGCTTGGGTTGTTTTGCTATTAGCTGGGCAGTTATCTGATTATTACAGTGCAAGTGTTCAATTTCCAGACGGCAGATCAATATCATTTACATTTGAGGTGTAATATGATGCAATGCAGTGCAAAGTAATGAAATGTACAGATACAACACTTTTTTTTTAGATGAAAAGTTTGTTTCATTGCATATCATCTTTTTCAAGTACATAGTTTTGAAGAAAACAAAAACCTGCCTGCGGCAGTACACGGTACTCTAGCTACCAACAAAAAGACAAAAAAGTACAAAAAAAAAAAAAACAGCAAAAATCTGGATCAACATCAGTGGTCTCAGGCCTGAAGGTCTTTCCTCGCCCTCTTCCTGGACAAAGGCCCAGGAGCATCTTCATCAGCATCACCATCTGAATCTGAGCCCGAGCCGTCTCCGGTCTCCTCCTCAGACGACTCAGCCTCTGACTCCGCCTCCGCCTCGGACTCGGGCTCGGACTCATCATCATCATGACCAGGAACGGGTGCCCGAGAGCTACTCCCGACATGAACACGCCCCACCCTGGTACGAGGATGTATAGTGTCTCCTCGCCCTCCTCGAGCAGGAATAGAGGGCCCAGCTGGAGCACCACCCACCGGAGGGATCTGGAAAGGAGGCTGAAAAGCATAAAAGGCAAATACATCAGAATACTGTGAGCAGTAAATTAGTACAGAATAACAGCGTATGAGTACAGTCTGTGAATACTGTGAGCAGTAAATCAGTACAGAATACAGTGTATGAGTACAGTCTGTGAGTGCCGTGAGCAGTGAATCAGTACAGAATACAGTGTATAAGTACAGTCTGTGAGTGCCGTGAGCAGTGAATCAAGGCAGAATGCAGTGAATGAGTACAGTGTATGTATGCTGTGAGGAGTGAATCAGCGCAGAATGCGGTGTATGAGTATAGTGTATTAAGTGTTGTATCGTGCATCAGATTATGCGAATCAGCTTATGTATGGTTTAAGACAGTGGTTAGAAGTACATACCGGAATGCTGTAAAGGGCCAGGAGGTCGAAGGTCCGCTGTAGCATCCCCCTCATGGAGGCATTCATCTCTAATGACTGCCGGGTGTACTCGGAGGAAGCCTGCAAAAATATCAGATACATCAATATTCTGCGGAATATCAAATAAATTGAAATGAAACGACTATACAAGAATGCAGTAATACATACTGGAGGCAGGTCGGGGACACCGACTAACTCGTGATCAGCCGGGGGAGGGGCAAAGGGGACTTGGTAGGTCGCCCCACCCTGCCCTCTGAAAGTCAGTGAAGTGGGCAGAGCAGGCCAGCCAGTCCCCCGCCCTCTCTGAACTCCACCTCTACCACAGACTCGAGCTCTCCTCAACGCTCCCGCTCCAGCTGCCGGTGCCGCTGGCCTCTCCCTCTCAGCTCGCCGACCACTGCTCAAGGGTCGCATAATGTAGGTCCGGACGTACTCGGCGTAGTCGCCCTCGCCTCTGTGACGCTCCGCGCTCCAGCCAACGGTATACTCTCTCAGGTGCGCGAGGGAAAACCTCTCTGTATGCCTCATGTGTGCAGGAGGCGGACCCGGAACTATCTGCTCTGGTAAACCCAGGGTCTGACGCAAGAAGCGCTCCCCCAGGTACCAAGCCCGACAGATCGGGCCCTCCAACAGAATCCGGAGGCGGGAAGTCTCCTCTGCGCCCTCATAGTGATCCCTCACGACGGCCGGCAATGGAGCCCAAGGCTGCCAGGTGATCTGCGGGCACAAATGGAGTTTGTTATCTATCTGTTATCAAAAATACAGTGCGATGCAAAGCTAAAACAAGCTCTAAAGTTGAACATACCTCCGCGGCAGTGATGGTGTCGAAGTAGCGGCGGAAGAAGATGAAAGACTCCCGGGGTCTCCGCACACACCGCACATCAAAGCGATGAGAAAAGGGGACGTCAAGCGGGATCTCCACATCGGGTACTGGGACAAGTCTGAGAAAGTAGGCGTAGACCCACAATTGTAGAACAGATATCAGTACGACTATCGGGTAAAATAGAATACAGAATAAAGCAGAAATGGCAGAGCCGTGTGTTGTGCAGTGTATTGTGCAAAGTGTACAGTGTGCGCAATGTACAATCGGTGTAAAACAGAGTATATGTGTGTGCCGCGTGTACAGTATATAGTCGGTAAGAGATAGACCGTGCAGTGCACAGAATACAGAAAATGTAAAGCAGAAAACAGAAATGTAGAAGGGAAAGAAGATGTACCTCCCAAGCTCGCCAGTATCCGCCAAGGAGCTATCTGTTGAGGCGGGAAGAAGAACTCATATAGCCATACAAAGTGGCCAAGCCTGCACCCCCCCAGTCGTAGTGGCGGATCCGCCTGACATCCACCAGTGCGCTCAACAGGCATAGAGGCACGGTGTTCGCCCGGTCGGCGAAGAGGGTCGTCCCGAGCAAAAACATGATGAAGCCCCTCGCATACTGATCTACCTACTCCGGGGTCATCTGCGCCTCCTCTGCCAAGGCTGGCTCAGTCCTGAATTGGCTCTCGAACCACGAGTATCTGACAAACCCTGCCCGAGCAAGGGGTGGCCGAGTGCCGAGCAGGTACAGCTGGGCGGCGTCCCACTCATCCATATCTGTGTCAAAGGGGATCGGATCACCCCCTACCTCGATGCCGGTAAGCATCGAGAAGTCATAAGGGGTCATCGTCATGTCCCCTGCGACGGAGAAGTGGAAGGAGTTGGTGGTATCCCACCACCTCTCCACTAAAGCAGCAAGCAAGGGCCTGCAGGTGGTAAGCTGGGAAAGCCCCCCTGCAAAAGATGCCGAAACCCGCCTCGTCAACGATCTGGAGAACCACGTCTGGCAACTCCACGTACCAATCTCGGGCGACGACGTTCCCATACTCGCGGATGGTATGGGAGTCCCCCTGTAATCAAAAACAACAATTGCGAAGCAATATTCAAGATGCAGTTTTAAGAAACATACAGATACGTAGCATGTGTGCATGTTTTTCAGATTCAAACGGACATTGGATGTCAGTGAGTTAGCAAAGAACTACAGCATATGATGTGTCAGTGTGTTTGAGTGGTTCAGGGTAAATACAACATGTGTGCATATTTTTCAGAATTCAAACAGATACCGGGTGCCGGTGTGCTTACAGTGAAGTACAGAGTGTGTTGTCTCAATGTGTTTGAGCAATTCAGGACTAGTGCAGTGTGTGTGCGCGCGTCATATTCAAACAGTTATCAGTTGCAAGTGTGTTCACAATCAACTACAGTATATCAGTGCATCAGTACATTCGAACTAAGCAATTAAAGAATAGAGTCAACTATGGCAGTTTAAGTGTTCTACATTGCGGAAAATAAAATTGGGGGAAGAATATACCTCCGAGGCGCCGTGTGACAAATGAGACTCTGGCTCACGTAACAGTAGCTCGCATGCCGCGCCCCTCTCGAAGCTCCGGAACTGGCGTAGCCCATCGGGGAGCATCACGTGAACCGCTGCCCTGTAGGTCTCCGGATCGAATGGCCGGATGCGAAGCGGCAAGGGCTCGGCCTCGGGATCCACCTCGAGCTCTGGAGGGGGCCCGCCCTGTGGAAGATCATCCGCCATCGCGAAGAGGATAAGAAAGTGGCCGGAAGACTGAAAATCGAGTGAGAATGCGAAGGGTCAACGAAAAAGTCAACCCCGAGAGGGTCGGAAATGGCCGGGAAAGCCGGAGTGCGGAAAAGGCACGGATATCGAGAAGGACTCGAGGGAAACAAACCCCGAGTGGCGGAAATCAAAAATGAAACATCGAAATGAAATTTCAATCCGTTCAAAACGTCCAGAACGCGAAGGTATTCGCGAATCGAACGATGAAATCGAGGCTAGAACGCAAGAAAATACGAGAATCGAAGGGGGAAAACACTCTAGAGAGAGAGGGAGAGGATTTTCGAGCAAGGAGAAGTGAAAAAAATAGGGCTAGAAGCCCTATTTTAAAACACCCGAAGCAAAATGACCCAACTGCCCCGATATAGGAGTAGTTTGCCGGTCGGCCACACTCTTTGCCGGTCGGCACTATTTTGTGCCGATGGAATTTTATGAAGGCCGATGGACGGCCGGTGATGTGTTCTGATGGCCGGTGGACATCCGGTGGTCTCCCACAGTGGTTTTTGAGCCTCCTACATCCTTGTTTGGGTTATATGTGTGGTTCGGGGCCTTCATTGCTTAAAACAGTGCAAAACAGTGCATTTCCGACGCTCAACCGGCTTCCGTTTTGGCCTTGGATTGTGTCTTCTGCGCATGGCACTCGAATTCGTGCAAGGTGTATCCTTCTCGTATCCTTTTGGCTTTTACAAGACTCAAAAGTTGCCCCATGTGCATCGCATTTCAATCGCACTGTTTTGTGCATTGCATTTCAATCGCATTGTCTTGTTTGCGCCGGTCTGGTGAGACCTTAAACACGCACGGTCTAGGAGACCTAAAATCCTTGGGAGGTGCAAGACCTTCACTCGCGTTGTCTAACGCACCGCGCTGTTTTTGCACATCTCATTGCATTTGGCATGTATTCCATCGCGCGATCTTGCGCATCGCACCGTCTTGTGCACCGCATCTCAAATTCATGCATTGCCCCAAGATGGGTTCGGCGGGACCGAAAACACGCCACGGTCCGGCGGGACCAAAAACACGTGCGGTCTGGCGAGACCATAAACCCGCTCGGTCGCATTGTCATGCGTCTCAATAGCCGCGCGTTATCGCGCATCTCGAGATCATACATCTTCATGCATTCTCAATTCATTTGCATTGTCATGCATCTAAAGCCGCACGTTGCCGCGCATTGAATTTTCATGCATTGTCATGCATTTCGAGGACTTGCATTGTCACGCACTTCAACATCATGCATCATTTGCATTTCAAACAAAAACATGCATTGTCATGCATACACTTTGCATCTCGGTCTAGGAGACCTTAAATCCTCTAAAGGTGCAATTCCTTTGGTGTTTGTCGTGCCCGAACGACTTTCGGTGGTCTGGTAAAGCCACCTGCCTGTGTTTGCGATGAGTTCCTAGAAGACCAACTGGGACGGTGGAAACTAGAGTTCGAACGGCTTATGCCTAGAACGCAAAGGTTCGGGAGTTCCGAGACTAAAGTCTGGTTTAAATACCCAGGGGTGTATCCTCGGCTTGAAATCTATATGGAAGCCCCATAGGTTGAGGCAGCATGTCTGCGCCTCAGTTCTGGATACTGAACCAACCTAGTATATCGCCCTGTTGGTAAGATAGGGAAAGCTGCAATCATAGCCGTTGCATTATAGTGCATTGTCATGCATCCATTGTAAATAGTGCATTGTCATGCATACATGGTAAAATATTGCATTGTCATGCATTGTAGAAAATAAACATGCATTGTCATGCATTGTCATGCATTTCCATTGTAGCTTGCATGCATCCATTGCATTTCCCCCAGTAGATCGCATCATACTGCATTGTCATGCATTTTTGTAAATATCCATTCCATTACATATTGGTAGATATTGCATTGTAGTTTGCATGCATTCACTGCATCACCCTCCATCTATGGCTTGCGCCCTTCCAGGTTGAGCTTGGTCTGGTATGTGCCCTTACTTTTCACGTTAAAACACAGTTTTGCATGTGTACGCGCCTATTCCACGCTGGTATGTTGGTTTGAGGGTTGCGGCACCTTTTCTGTGTTAGACATGGTTTGTTTGTGTACATGCCTTTCCTAGGCAAGATTTGGTTTGGCCCACGTGCCATATCCATTGTATCCATTTCCATTGCATTTTAGATTGCATGCATCCATTGCATCACCTTCCATCTATGGCTTGCGCCTTTCCATGTTGAGCTTGGTCTGGTATGTGCTTATACTTTTCACGTGAAAACACAGTTCAGTGGACCGTTCTATGTTAGCCGCGGCTTGTATGTGTACATGCCTTTCCTAGGCAAGATGTGGTTTGGTTGCATGCCATATCCATTGTAGATATTACATTGTAGTGTAATTTTGCATCCGGCATTAGGATCATCATTCTTTCTCCAGCGGTTCGTTACCCCACTTATGTCATTCCACCCAATACTCGTTCTTGTGTCTGTCTACATTACTCATAGTTCAATTGATCGTTCTATGGTAGACGGACTTGTCACCTCCATCAATCTATTTGACATACGTGTGGTTTTGAATCGCTCATGATTGGATCATGATTCAATTGCTCTGCATATAGTTTGCATTGTTTCAATTGCATTGCATTTTCATTTGCATTATTCATACATTGTTTTGTATATATTGCATATCATTTTGCATTCATTCTTGCATTGTCATGCATATTGCTAACAATATCATACCTGTTAAGTTTGTTTTCTTTACAGGCACGATATTGTATGTACGGTTCATTTGCGGCTGGTGGAACCAGGCGGACCGGACAGGTATTGTATCCTCCGTGTGAGATGTATCGAGAATTGCATAATTCTCTTACATCCTTCCTGCATTGTAGTGTAGTTTGGTGTATGCTAGCTTAAAATTGTCGCATGTATGCTTCGTTACAGCTTTCTTTGCATGATCATAAGTTATGCTCGGCTTTGTGCATTGTCTTGCATTTTGCCCCGGCCTTCGGGCGCATACCTTGTTTGTCTTGCACGTTTGTCTAAGTCTTTGGCCTTGTCAAAAATGGGTCGTCTCTGGGTTTTGACATTCACTCACGTCATTGTTATGACTTCCGAGTTCTATCAAAGAGGGGCAACTGTAGACACCCCATTTTTGACCGTCCTCAAGACTTGGACGTCACCGATTGAACACCCGGTGATCATCCTTGTTTGTGTTCGTTTGGGGTTCCCGGAGGTCTCGGCTACGCGTCTTGCCTCAGGACCCCCGAATTCGACTGTTTTGTGTCTGGTTTGGCACCAAACGCTTGTGCTTTGCCTTGGAGGGGCAGGGAATACCTTGTGAGGCATCCCCACACATCACTGGCCGTGGCTAGAGGCCACCGGCCAGGGTTTTATGCCATCGGCAATGTATGTTGCCAGTCGGCATTCTTTGTTGCCGGTCGGCAGTAAATTTTGTCAAAATGACATCTTTGGCCGGCCGACTACTGTGCATCTACTTTTGTAGATATTTTAGCACAGTTGTCTTGCATTTGCTTCCCCTCCATACACGTGTATGAAGGGATGGCCCTCTTGTTAGCTTACCTTGTAAGCTTTACAAGATTGGCTCCTCTATAAGAGGAGGCCTTCTCTCCCTTGTCCTAGGGTTAGAGAAGTTAGAGAAGAGAGTGAGAGGACTCTGGTTTTAGGGTGTAAGTTAGTGTATCTAACCTATATCTATACCTCTCCCTCTCTTGCCATTGTGTGTGTTTTAGGCTTAGTTTTGTGCATAAACACCTACCATCACACCATCCTCTTGGAACTGAGGTTCTTGAGGCTTGTTTTTGGAGCTTTGAAGCTGGTTTGGAGCTCAAGGGGCTGCTGGTCCACTATCTTTGAAGGTGGTCTACAAGGGTAAGACACTAGCCCTTTTTACCCCACTTTTGCATTGTATTTTTGACCATCTTAGAACTGCTTTCAAGCTTAGTGTTTAATACATAAAAGTTCTATTTTTAAGGCCTCTAAATAGTTTGTTGAGAGTGCTTTAAGCTTTGAGGAAGTTTGACCCCTCTAAAGGCTTGTTTGGCCCTTGTTTTGTGCCATTTTGTGTGAGCTCCGGGACCCTAGTGTTTGGGCCTCCTCACCATTGAAATCTTGAGGGATTTCAGAGGTGAGGATGGTGCCTTGAGGTCCTAAGAAGGAGAGGGCCACCCCCCTCTCCTTGTTGTCCTTGAAAAGGACCATTTTTGCCTCTTGAGGGAGCATCATGTTCAAGTGTGTGTTAACCATGTTCTAACTGTTTTTTATGCTTATTTTGTCATGAAATAACATTGTTGTATGTTGGTTTTGGTACACCATGCATGCCTTGCATATATGCCTTGTGATGCCATTTTACCGCCTTAGCATGCCTTAGGTTGTAAACCCTTATTCAAGCATGTTTTAGGCTTAGCCTTGTGAAGGTTTTGTGTTTGTTTTGCCATGTTTAAGGTCTGCCCTTAGTTGTTTGGGTCAACTTTAGCATGCATTGCATGGCCTCTTTGCATTTTGGCTTGTTAGCCTTAAGTGTGTGAGTGTGTAGCATGCCTTGCTTGTATCATCTCAGTGGTTTGGAACCATTTAACATGCTCACATTCTTGCCTTGGATGCCTCTTTGATGCTTTGAAAGCTTGTGTTGTATGCTCCATGTTTTGGCCATTGTGCATGCTCTTGAATTCGAGCCACTTAGATGCCATCTAGGGGGCTCCCTTTGCATGGTCTAGGTCTGCCTTGGACCTGTTTTAAGCCTTCTTGGCCTTGTGAGGCTTGGTTGGCTTAGCCATGGTTTAAGTCCCCTTGACTTGCTTCAAATACTTGGGCCATTTGTTGCATGCTTAGCCTATCTTGTTTGCTTGGTTTGGCACCATGTTCTTGCATGATTTTCAGAGCTTAATAAATGCCATATGTCCATGATTATTCCCTTTTAAGTGTGCTTAAAAGATGTCCTTTGATGCTTAAGTGTTTAAGCCTTGACATGTGCATGTATGTATGTGTGTTTGGTCTCACCTCTTAAGCTTGTGGCCACTGTTTTAGGCCTATTTAGAGTTGCCTAAATCATGTTTAAGCCCATCCCTTTGTTGGTTGCATATGCTCCTTGAGTGTTATAGCATATTGGTAAGTTGTTGCATGTTAGTACTTGTATGACTGAATGAAGTCACATGCTTGTTTGCATGCTTGGACGTCCACATTGCATCTTGCGTGCTTGTTGGTTTACATTGAGGTTTCATGCCTTGCATGCTTATTAGCTTGTATGCTCATTTGCATTGGCATGATTGCATACTAGATAACATGCTTAGGATTGCATCACATAAGCACGCATGCTAGACCTCTTGAGATGAGTGTGATAGAGGTTGGGCCTCCTTGTGTGTTTATTTGGATTGCATTCATTTGAAATTGAAGTTGCACACTTGATTCTTTGGGCCATCATGCATGGAAATGCGTGATTGGTGGTTCGAGAATCGAGGCACATCCTTCTTTGAGTCATAAACATGATAAGGGGTGTGATAGGTGCATATATTCCTTGAAATGCATTGCCATGCTATGCCTTGTCCTCTGCTGTTGTAAGTTGCAGGTTCAGCAGGCATTTTTGGCCGACCGGCAACATATAGTGCCGACCGGCCGTCCATCAGTGGCCGATAATTAAATCAGCAGCCGATGATCATATTTGGCGGCCGGTGGAAATCCTCCTCAGCCGGTGGTGATCCCCAGTGTTCAGAGAAGCATCTCTGAGACTTTGGTAGTCTTCAGAGGGGCAGAGCAGGGAAAACAGAGGCAGACTATGCATGGCAGTGGCTTTCCGAGCGAAACCGAGCATGCGTTGCATCGAGCCATCTCCCCGAGGCTGCTATTTATTGCTTTCTTAGACTAATTAATTTGCTTAATTAGTTTAGTTTGGTCTGTAATAATTAATTAGCTAGGATAGTTAATTCATTATTCGAATTGTATTATTATTTGGTCCCTTTGAGCGAGGGTCAATCTGTAATAAGTGTGGGTGTGTGTATGCATGTCTTCCAACCCCCACCTCTTTCTCCCTTTTACTTACCTGTTTTGATGGTTAGTATTAGGACATGTTTATTTTAGCATACCTTATGCTATGCATGCGTGCATCCATTTATCTGTGTTGCATGCATCGGGCTCGGCGCATCATGCTAACTGCATTAGTATTTCAAATCTAACTTGAATACGTGCATCAAATGACTGTATTCCACATGCCATTTTAGGGTTAGCCGAGCCGATCTTAATGACATTTTGTATGCGATGCATTAGCCACTTAACATGGACTAGGATCACGCATGTTTGCTAACCAGTTTACTGTTTTGGCACGGAGTACAATGTAAGTACCTTTATGCTTTAGCATATCGCATGCGTGTGAATGTTAACATGATAGCATGCTTACCATGTGGCTAGATGCTTATGTGCTATAAACTGCCTGAATGCCTGTGGGTGAAGGTTGGATTGTTTGAGTTGGAATAGCTCATTGAAATCCGTGTTTTAGCCTACTTGCGAGTAGTAAATTCCAAAAACATTTTCAAAACAAACGGATATGCAATGCTTATTTCCAAATTAGGCGATCTAGTCTACACTTGTTTGCTGTGCACATAACATAGTAATTCTAGGCTAATAACCGGAATAAGAACACATAACGTTTTCAAAAACGGATATCATGGTTAGTAGAGGCCGATCTTCAGATCGGGCGAGTGGGGGTGCTCATAGCTGACCTTCCCCAATCGTACCCAAGTTCCCGAGTCGAGGCAACTTTGGTGATGACGGACACGTGGCCTTTGGCACCGAGTCAGGGTTTCCTAAATTCCCCATTAAAAAATATTTAGGTGGCGACTCTGTATCTGGCAAAGCAGTCCATGTTTGGCACTTCTTTTCAAAAATCTGTTTTCTCAAAACAGTTTGCCAGATTTGGACTCTTTGGTTCAGATTAAGAACCGTGACAAAAATTGAGTCCGAACTGTAACCCGTGAGTTCCCTCGCGAGACGTGTTACATGTATGTTCGGTTCATTCAAGGGAAGCTCCGGTTCAGTTTAAACCCTTCTGCACTCGCGTGCCGCGTTTGGACGTAACCCTTTCTCCACTCGCATGCCGTGTTTGGACGTAAACCTTTCTCCACTCGCGTGTCGCGTTTGGACGTAACCCCTTTGTCCACTCGCGTGTCATGTTTGGACGTAAACCTTTCTCCACTTGCGTGCCGCGTTTAGACGTAAACCTTTCCCCACTCGCGTGCCGCGTTTGCCGCGTTTGGACATAAACCATTCTCCACTTGCGTGCCGCGTTTGGATGTAACCCTTTCTTCACTCGCGTGCCGTGTTTGGACGTAAACATTTCTCCACTCGCGTGCCGCGTTTGGACGTGACCCTTCTCCACTCGTGTGCCGCGTTTGGATGTAAACCTTTCTCCACTCGCGTGCTACGTTTGTACGTAAACCCTTCTCCACTCGCGTGCCACGTTTGGACGTAACCCTTTCTCCACTCACGTGCTGCGTTTGGGCGTAAACCTTTCTCCACTCGCGTGCTGCATTTGGACGTAACCCTTTTCTCCACTCGCGTGCCGCGTTTGGACGTAAACCTTTCTCCACTCGCGTGCCGCGTTTGGACGTAACCCCTTTCTCCACTCGCGTGCCACGTTTGGACGTAAACCTTTCTCCACCCGCGTGTTGCGTTTGGATGTAAACCCCTTCTTCACTCGCGTGCCGCGTTTTGACGTAAACCTTTCTCCACTCGCGTGCCGCGTTTGGGCGTAACCCCTTTTTCCACTCGCGTGCCGCGTTTGGACGTAAACCTTTCTCCACTCGCGTGCCGCGTTTGGACGTAAACCCTTCTCCACTTGCGTGCCGCGTTTGGACGTAAACCTTTCTCCACTCGCGTGTCGTGTTTGGACGTAACCCTTTCTCCACTCGCGTGACGCGTTTGGACGTAAACCTTTCTCCACTCGCGTGTCGTGTTTGGACGTAACCCTTTCTCCACTCGCGTGACGCGTTTGGACGTAAACCTTTCTCCACTTGCATGCCGCGTTTGGACGTAACCCTTCTCCACTCGCGTGCCGCGTTTGGACGTAAACCTTTCTCCACTCGCGTGCCGCGTTTGGACGTAAACCTTTCTCCACTCGTGTGCCGTGTTTGGACGTAACCCTTTCTCCACTCGCGTGCCGTGTTTGGACGTAAACCTTTCTCCACTCGTGTGCCGCGTTTGGACGTAAACCCCTTCTCCACTCGCGTGCCGCGTTTGGACGTAAACCCCTTCTCCACTCGCGTGCCGTGTTTGGATGAAAACCCCTTCTCCACTCGCGTGCTGCGTTTGGACGTAAACCTTTCTCCACTCGCGTGCCGCGTTTGGACGTAAACCCCTTCTCCACTCGCATGCTGTGTTTGGACGTAACCCTTCTCTAGTCGCGTACCGCGTTTTGGACGTAACCCTTCTCCACTCGTGTGCCGCGTTTGGACGTAACCCTTCTCCACTCGTGTGCCGTGTTTGGACGTAAACCTTTCTCCACTTGCGTGTCGCGTTTGGACGTAACCCTCCTCCACTCGCGTGCCGCGTTTGGATGTACCCGTACTGTTATGTGCATCGCGTTTTCTTGCGCAACCTTTCTCCACTCGTGTGCCGCGTTTGGACGTATTCGCACTGTTATGTGCATCGTGCTTTATTGCTCTCCTTTCTCTCACGCGTGTGCCACGCCGAGAGATGCTCTCCTTCCTCTCATGCATGTGCCACGCTGAGAGATGCTTCCTTTCCTCTCATGTGTGTGCCACGCTGAGAGATACTCTTTTGCCTCTCTTGCGTTTGATATGTTGAGAGATATTATGTTTGAGACTCTGAGTGTCCTCGGTAGTCGCCTTTAATCTTCTCCGTGTGAGGCGCAGTGAGAATCGCATAATTTTTTTACACCCTTTCTGTTGGAATGTATAGGACCATTATCTCTTATTCGCTTGCTTAAATTGTTGCATTTGTTTTGCATAAACGCTTCATCACAGCTTTCTTTGCATGATCATAAGTTATGAACGGCATCGTGCATGTCACTTGCATCTTGCCCCTGCCTTCGGGCACATATCTTGCTATCTTGCATGCTTGTCTAAGTCTTTGGCCTTGTCAAAAATGGGTCGTCTCTAGGCTTTGACATTCACTCCAGTCACTTTGTGACTTTCGAGTTCTGTCAAAGAGGGGCAACTGTAGACACCTCATTTTTGACCGTCCTCAAGACTTGGACGTCATCGTTTGAACACTCGATGATCATCTATGCTCGTGTTCGTGTTGAGTTCTCGGAGGTCTCGGCTACGTGCCTTGCCTCAAGATCTCCCAACTTGTCTATTTTGTGCTTGGTTATGGACCAAACACTTGTGTTTTTGCTTCTAAGGGAAGAGGGTGGCTTGTTTGCCATTCCCTCAACCCACCGGCCAGGGCATGAGGCCATCGGCCCCCTTTTCTTGCCATCGGCCAAGAGTGTTGGCCGGTCGGCACTATATTTGGTCGGCCGAAAATTATGTTGGTCGATCGGCCATTTTTGGTGGCCGAACCCTGTTCATCTACTTTATGCAGATATTTTGTGCCAGCTGGTGCAGTTGGCATCCACAATTCACCCCCTCCATACACGTGTATGGAGGGATTTGCCCTCTGCTTAGCTTCTCTTGGAAGCTTTAGAATTTGAACTTCTATAAAGAGGGAGCCCCTCCTCCCTTCTCCAGGGTTCAGAAATTTGTTCTTGGGAGGATAGATATACTTTTGTATCTATATTTCTTTGTTTAGGCTTGTTTTGTGCTCAAAAGTGTGGTATTGCCTTACTATTGTACACAAACACACACTAGAACACCACCCTCTTGGAGCTGAGGTCCCTTGAGGTTGATTTTAGTGTTCTTGGGTTGGTTTGAACTCAGAAAACCTACTGGAGCTTTGTTCTTTAAGAGGTTCTACAAGGGTGAGTTCCTTACTTTAGATACTCCTTTCTTGCTTAAGCTTTTAACCCTTCTTACTTATTATTTTAAGCTTAGATTATAACTGATAAAAGTTCTAATTTTATGTGCTTTAGATCTTTGTTTAAGGTCATTTTGAGGTTTGAGGTTGTTTTCCCCCTCTTAGGCCTTGTTAGGCCTTGTTTTAGGCCATCTCTTTTGGCCCTTGCTTTGAGCTTTGCATGACCTTTCTACCATTGAAATCCAGAGGATTTTCAGTGGTGGAAAGGTAGTTTTGGTGTCTTAAATAGGAGAGGGTCATCCCCTCTCCTTGTTGTTTTGAATGCTTGCATAAATGGTTTATGTTTGTAGCTTGTATACTTAGCTTGTTTTAGCTTCATTTCAGTATATATCAGGCCTTGTTTTTTCCATAATATAGCACTGTTTTGACTTGGTTTAGACATACCATCCATGCTTCATGTACGTGTCTTGTAATCCCATGATTTGCCTTAACATGCATCATGTTGTAACATGTCATTTTAGCATGATTTTGGCTCAACTTCATGAAGCTTCTAGCCTTGTTTTAACATGCTTGAGCTCTCTTTTTCATTGTTTTGGTCATGCTTACATTGTTTTGTATAGCTACCATGCAATCTAGCTTGTTAGCTTTGGGTATTTGAGTCAGTAGCATGCTCTATTCGGATCATTTCAGTGGTTTGGCATCACTTGTAATATTATTTCAGTCCATATAGTATACTCATGTACTTGCATTTGTCACTCCTTTAATGCTTTAAAGGGTTTGTGTTTTATGCCTCATGAATGTGTCATTGTGTATGCCACCATGTTTAGGTCTTTGGGATGCCATCTAAGTGAGTTTTTGAGCTCATTTTAACGTGCCATAACTCTGATTTTGGTTGCTTAAGGCATGCCATGTTTGGTTGCGTTAGGTGCAGTGTAACACCTCTTTTGTGGCCTCGCATGCGTCATGTTTTTGGCATTGTGTTCTAGCTTGTGTTGGCTAGTTTTGAGCTCACTTTTGGTCTTGTTTAGACCTGCCTTGGGACTGTTTTAGGTCCCCTTGGCCCTTTGGGGCTTGCTTCATGTAGCCTTGGTTTGAGTTCCTTGGTTGGTTTCAAGTTTTGGGCTTTATTGCATGCCTTACTTGCATGCTTTGGTTGATTTGGCATCCTCCCTAACATGATTACAGAGCTTAACATGTTTGCCTAATATCCATGATTGTCTCCTTTTAAGTGTTCTTAAAATTTGCTCTACTATGCTTAAAGTAATGGACCATTAGCATGCATGTTTGTATGTGTATTTCATGCCCTTGTTGCATTAGTTTGGCCACTGATTTGGACCTATTTGAGAGCTGTTCATTTTGGTTTAAGTCCATCCCTGCATGTTGTTGCATGCTTGCCTTGCATGTTGTTGCATACTTGTTGCATATTTGGTAAATTGCATGTTGTAACATGCTAGTTCAATTGTGCCTTGTTGCATACTTAGTCCATAACATGTTGTTGCATGTTTAAGTGGTATTACATTTGGCATGCTTTTGCTAAGTAGCTTTGCATGTTTGCATATCTTGTCCCTTTACATGTTGTCACATGTTTGCCTTGCATGCTTGAATGTCCATGTTGCATTTTGCATGCTTGTCTAAGTTGCATTGCATTTGGCATGCTTAGCCTTGTATGACATTGTCATTAACATGCTCATATTGCACTAGTTTTGCTTGCATGTTCACATCCCTTGCCTCTTGATAAACCATGATAGAGGTTGGGGTCCTTCATGTGTTTTGTGTGCATTTCATTTGATATTGAATTGCACACTTGGCTCCTTTGGCCATCATGCATTGAAATGCGTGATTGGTGGTCCGAGGGTTGAGAACTACACACCTTTGAGTCTTAAACATGATAAGGGGTGTAGTTGTGCATACATTGTCTTGTAAATGCATTGCCATGCTTTGTTTGTCCTCTACTGCAGCAAAACAGCATTTTGCAGGAATAGATGGCCGGTCGGCCATCTCCAGTGCCGGTCGGCTACCAAAATATGGCCGAGAGCCTTATAAATGGCTTATAACCATTTTCATATGGCCGGTGATCCTATCTATTGGCCGGTGACATCACACAATGCTTAGGGAGTGGTTCAGAAGCATCCTTGGGGCTTGTGCAGTTTTCAGAGGAGCAAAACAGTGCGAACAGAGGCAACATGTGGCATGGCAATGGGTTTCCGAGCGAGGCGATCGAGCATGCATCATTCAATCATTCCGAGGTGGAGCTGCGGCGGCCTCCTTTTGTAATTAATTTGTTAATTAATTAAGGGTTTGTAATAATTAATTAGCTAGGATAGTTGATTAATCATTTGGTTTGTATTATTTATTCGGACCCTCCGTCGAGAGGGCGAATTTTGTAAAAAGTGTGCGTGCGTGTGTGAATGTCTTCCAACCCCGCGTCTTTCTCCCTTTTACTTACCTGCTTTTAATGGTTAGTTTTTAGGTCATGTTTCAATTAGCATACTTATGTCACCATGTTTGCATACATTCATTCGTATTGCACGCACCGGGCTCGGCGCATCATACTAAATTGCATAGTATTTCAATTCCAACTTGATTACGTGTATCGAGTTGCCGCATTTCACATGCCATTCTTAGATTAGCCGAGCGTATTCGAGTTGCATTTTGCATGTGTTGCATTAGCCATCTTAACATGAACTAGGAGCATGCATGATTTCTAACTAGTTTCTTGTTTTGGCTCGAAGTACACTGTGAGTGTTTATGCTTTAGCATCTTGCATGTGTGTAAATGTTAACATGACACCATACTTGTCATGAGGCTAATTGCTTATGTGATATAACTGGCTGAATGCCTGTGGGTGAAGGTTGGATTGCTTGAATTGGAATAATTCATCGAAATTCGTGTTTTAGCCTACTTGCGAGTAGCAAAATTCAAAACCATTTCCAAACAAACGGATATGCGATGCTTTGTTTCAAGTTAGGCGATGTAGTCTATACTTGTGTGTTGTGCGCATCACATAGTAATTCTAGGCTAATAACCAGAATAAGAACACATGTGTTTTCAAAAAACTAGATATCATGTTTAGTACAGGCCGATCTTTGATTGGGCGAGCGGGGGTGCTCATAGCTGACCTTCCCCAATCGTACCCAAGTTCCCGAGCCGAGGCAACTTTGGCGATGATGGACTCGTGGCCTTAGGCAACGAGTCAGGGTTTTCTAAATCCCCCCAAAACAAAATATTTAGGTGGCGACTCTGTATCTGGCAAAGTAGTCCATGTTTGACACTTCTTTCTTAAAAATCAGTTTTCCAATACGATTTGCCGGATTTCAACTCTTTGGTGATTTATCGGTCTTGCATTGCACTTTGCGAGACCAGATTCAAAACCGTGACATTTGAGTCCGAACTGTAGTAGCATGAAGCCTGAGGGCGCGTCTACAGTCATCTTTGTCTATTCTGCATTCAGGAGCTCGGGTGTGATCTCCGATACAGTGTTATTCAAACTAGGGGTAACTTTCCAGTTGCTGGGATCTGGGGTTGTACATCTCAGTGATAGATCTTAGGCGCGTCCAGTTCTGTTCCATATCGAAAATGGTTTTGAAAAGTTTTAATAAAAGTTGATTTTGCTCAAATTAATCTTTTTACAACTTAGACCATTTTTGGACCAAACGGAAAATTTTCAGTACGCACAACCTTCAATTACTTTGATTTCAATACAGAGTTCTCCTACTCTTGAATACAAATTGAAGTTGCTTTTCATTACATTCATAAAGAAAACTTGAAAGTTCTGATTAAAGCAAATAAATCCGGGGCATAATCAGGTGTTCCTGCGTCCCCTTCCGGAGCTTATGGAAGCCTCTGATGCCAAAGTGGGCCCTACCTGTGCCTCTTCATTGAGCCAATCTATGCACTCATCAGAGAGGGTGCAGCTAAAAGTGGGAGCAGGGGCCAGAAGCTCTCTCGTCCTCCATGCTGCCGCATACCGAGCTAGTTGTGCGCCTCGGATCGGAAATGTAGTAGGGTACTGTATCCCCTCCTCCGGACAAGTCTGATCATGACCGAACTGGCGTCGGATCCGGAACGGAAAGTAAAAGACACAGTGTGTCAAGCCAATCAACTGAATCCCGGGCTGGCGAGTCATGCTATAACTCATTGCCGATAGATTGAGCCAGGGGCAGCGCCAGGCAATGTCGAAAGCAGACAAATTGCACATCCAGTTATACCACCATCCCTCATCCGGGGCATCAACTAGACGTCGTCGGAAGAAATAGCTGCGAGCTGAATATGTCGGGCATGAGTCCACCACTCTCACTTTGTCCATAAACCATTCCTGGGAAGGGATAAAAAAATGAGAGATTAAAGAATAGAGAGGTGTACGTTGAGAGAAAAGTGAGAAAAGGGTTTTGAGAGAAAAAAACCGAGCCTGAGGGCCGAGTGATGTGAGAAACATATGTGAGATGGGGTGGGAAACATTACCTGCAATAGTAGTGGACTCCCTGCCAAGCTAGCCGTCTCCCAGTGATGAAAAGCGTCCAAACCTATCAACGTCTCAGCTAGTGTCATGGCGATGCAACTCTTGCCATCTTTTAAGCCCTCGGCGACTTCAATCAAGCGAGTGCTAAACCCATCGGAGCCTGGGGCAAGCAAGAAATGAGACAACATCCACAAGCAACGCATGTCACCGATAACCCTGCCAATGATGATCGCCGTGGTCACCGGCATCAGAAAACCGACGAACCAAGCTCGGAATGTCTAGCTCTTTGTCGTGAATCAATGATCGAGCATCATGCAAAGTGAGGCCGCACATCCGTCCTAAGGCTTGGACGTGGCCGAACCGGAGCTGAGGCAAGATTTTTTCATCGCGCTCGGATTCCATTAAAGCTTGGAAGTCCTCGAAAGTAGGACACATCTCTTGTCTGCCAAAGCTAAAGACGTGTATCACCAAATTCCAAAACCTTACCGCGGCATGAAGAAATGGAAAACGCAACGGGATGCGACTCAATGTAAATAGTGCATTTATTCTGAAGCCCCAGAAGTTTAGCTTTTCCGAGCCATCTAAGTTGGCAATCCAATTTGTGAGGTTTTGGACAAGAATTGCTTCCATTTGGTGCAAAATTGAGTTGAAATGAAGAGAATCCCGAAGCTGAAACTCATATAGAAGATAAGGCAGCGAGTGGAGGACAGATGTTGACGTTTCAGAGAGTCTTCCATCGATGGCCGACAGTGGCTCATCAGTGGCCGGCAGTGGCACACTGATGGCCAGCAGGCCTCCCCTTGTGGCCGGCAGTCTTTTCCTCTTGCCCACTGACCTTTTTGGTGAAAATCCAGTTGTTTGCTGCAGAGAAGCCCTGTTACTCGTGTTTTTTTAAGGTCTTGTTTTGTCCTGTTGGACTCTGTTGTGTCTCGTTTAAGACGTATTAGTTTCCATTTTGTATCGAGTTGTAATCATCTTCCTCGCATTTATCGAGTTGTTGTAACTTGCTTATCGATTTGTGAACTTGTTAATGCTTTGTTTTGTTTATCGAGTTGTTTTGTTGTTAGTCGGCTCACTACCTGATTAATGCGATTCAAGTGTTTAGTTTTCAAAACAAATTCAATCTCATTTACATTGTTATGTAATGCGATGCGATGCGATGCGATGCATAGAATGTACAAATGTAACACTTTTTCAAAAAGAGGTGTTTCATTCCATCATATTTTCTTTTGCAAAAGTACATAGTTTTGAAGAAAATAAAACCTGTCTGACGCAGTACAAGGTGCTAAAACTACTAGTAAAAAGAGAAATAAAGCAAAAAAAGGAAGAAGAGTGGCATCTGAATCAACAGAGCATCTGGATCGGCGCCGGTAGCCTCAAGTGTGGGAATCTGTCCTGGTCCTCTTCCTAGACGAAGGTCCAGGATCTCCACCATCAGAGTCTGAATCTGAGCTATCCCCAGCCTCATCTCCATCCTGAGACGACTCTGACTGCGGACTCACTGCCTCCTCGTCAGACTCATCATCATCTGGGGCAGGCCCCCGTGAACTACTCCCGGCGTGAGCACGCCTAACTCTGCTACGGCCGTGCGCTGGAGTCTCGTGTCCCATCCCCCTTGCTGCTCGAGGAGGTGCTGAAGGACCCACCCCTACTCCTGCCGAGGCATCTGATGGGCTTGGCATCAGGAAAGGAATATGAAAAAGGGCAATTCGCCAAAATGCATTTGTAATCAAAATGTATAAGATGCAAAGAATAATGTGCTGTGAGTGGTGAATGATTTGCAGTGTATGTGTGCCGTGAGTAGTGTATGGGAGCAATGTATCAGGTCAGTGCAGTGTGGAACTGTGCAAATGATGGCATGTCAAGACAAGGCTTTGTGGCATGAAGTGTAGTTTGAAAGAACTTACCGGAATATTGTAAATGCTGAGCAGGTCCATGCTCGTCTGTAGCATCCCCATCACCGAGGCCGTCAGCTCCAAAGACTGACTAGTTTACTCAATAGGAGCCTGCAGAAGTGGTGAAGTCATTAGTATTCTACGAGATATCAAATGAAATGAAATGACTGTACAGAATGAAAAGTATAGCACATACCGGGGTCGAGCCGCGAACTCCAACAAGCTCATGACCAGCTGGAGGAGGAGCGATGGGAATCTGATAAGTCTCTCCAGCCCACCCTCGGCATGTCATAGTAGTAGGCAGCACTGGCCATACAGCCCCCTGTCTCCCCTTAGGACCTCTCCTCCTACGAGATCTGGTCGCTCCGCCTCTCCCTCCCACAGCTGGAGGCCTCGCTCCCTCTCTTCCTCGGACACCGGACAAAGGTGGCATCAGATGCGTCTGAATAAAGGTCGCGTAGTGGCCCTATGCGCGGAAGTAATCCGTCTCCAATCCTACCATGAACTAAATCACTTGGTCGACGGACAGCTTGTGTGTCTTCCTCATCGATGGTGGAGGTGCCGTCAGTACAAACGGAGCGGGCAAGCCCAAGGTCTGGCGTACGAAATACTCACTCAAAAACCAGGCGCGACAGATCGGGCCCTCGAAGAGGATATGGAACTGAGACACAGTCCGAGCAATGTGGTACTGATCTCGTAGTCCTGACAGAAACACACCCCATGGCTGCTACGTGATCTGAGAAAGGAAAATGAACAAGATGATCAGTCGTCAAATAACTAATGTGGGTGTATCAGGTTAACTGAAATAATCTTGTTGCAGAATTACCTCACGCGCCGTGACCGAATTGAAATACTGCCGGAAGAACATGAAGCTCTCTCGAGTCCTACGACAGAGCTGGCCGTCGTACACATCAGAGAATGAGACTGTCACCGGGGTCTCCTCTACAGGCTCTGGAGCAAGTGTCGGGAAGTATGCGTACACCCACAGTTGTGAGAAAGATGTGATTAGTACTGTGTATGAACAGAGTATAGAACATGCAGAAAACAGAATGCAGTACAATGCATAAGGAGTGTAGATCTAGAGCAGATATCAGATTTTGTGTGTGCAGTGTATGGCATGTAGTGTACAGTATGTATGGTGTACAGAAAATGCAAAGCAGAAAGCATACAGTGCAACATCAGATACAGAGAATGTAGAAAGTACAAGTGTTGAACACAACAAAAGCAGGAAATGCTAAGCAGAATAGTGAAAAGGGAAAACTAAGCAGTGTACCTCCCAAGCCCGCTAGTAGTCGCCGATCAACCTCCCACACATCCGAGAGGTCGTGCTCATGTATCCGTAGAGAGTGGTAAGGCCGGCTACGCCCCAGTCATAGAAATGGACCCGCTGAAGCACCACCAGGGCGTCCAGGAAGTATAAACCCACGGTATTCCACCTGTTCGAAAACAAGGTGGTACTGAAAAGGAATAGGAGGAAGCCCCTAGTGTACTGCTCCACCTCCTCATCTGTCTCAGGATCCTCCTCTCTGTAATGCTCCTCGAACCAGGTATCTCTAACCATGCCCGCTCGAAGTGTCGGTGGACGCGCCCCAAGTAATGCATCCCATGTGGCCACCCACTCTCCCATGTCGGATCACCTCCTACGTCCAGGCCAGTGATCATGGCAAAGTCGAAAGGAGTCATCGTCATCTCTCCCGCCATGGAGAAGTGGAAAGAGTTGGTGGTGTCCCACCACCTCTCCACAAGAGCCCCTAGGAGAGGGTGACTCGTTATGACCCATGTCAAGTTGGAACAAAATAGGCCGAAGCCGGTCCTGTTGATGATCTGGCGGACCCTCACGGGAAGTACATCATACCAACCCCAAGCGGTCGTCACACCATAACCTCTGAAGGAGCGGGATCCGTCCTGTGGCAGAGCAGTGACGTAATCAAGTCAAGTCATGAAAGTATATTTAATAGTACAGTTGAAAGTACAGTTGCATGCAGATCAGTGATGTATTGAAAATACAGTTGAATTCAGAATAGTGACACATGAGGTACGGTCGTATACAGTACATACAAGGCAGTAATGTATGAAGTACAGTTAAATGCAGAGCAACAATGTATGAAATACAGCCATATCCAAGCATGTGATGCAATCAGATCAAAACAGTGCAAGAAATGCAAATAGTTGAAAGTAATACTGCAGAAGAGTAGAGTTGGTACCTCCACAGCAATGGCCAACAAATGAGACATCGACTCCCTCAGCAAGAGGTCGTCTGGCGCGTCCTCATCGAAATCAGTAAAGGCATGGATGCCTCCCGCCACTGGTATAATATGGGTCTCCGAGTGATACCTCGCGGGGTTGAAGGGACGTATGCTTAGTGGTCAAGGCTGAGGCTCAAGCCCCGGTTCAGCCGCAAAGTCCACGGCAAGCTCCACTGGAGGGAGTGCAGGGAAACCCCCATCATGCGGAATGTCATCGGCCATCTGAAATAGATGCAAAAGTGAGCACAAATGAGCAAAATGGTGAAGTTTGAACAAACCAGACCCTAAAAGAGAGAAAAATTCAAATAAAGTTGAAAACTCGGGAAAAGTGAACTAACCTCGAGAGGAACTCAGGGGAAATGATCCTCGAATGGGGGAAATCACAAAAGACACCTTAGATTCAAAATCTGATCGGTTCAAATCGAAGAGAACAACGATTCAAGGTTGTTTAGGGTGTTGGGAAACGCATAGAACGCACGAATCTAGAGAGAAGGCACACCTATAAGGCAAGGAAAATGTTTTTTATGCAAGGATTTGTGAGCAAATGAAGTGATTTTGGGTGTATTTAAACACCCATGGCCAAAATGACCAAAATGGCCAAATCTGCCAGCGGTGGCCGGCACCCCCCTCATCAGTGGTCAGCACCCCTTTGTTGATGGTCGGCATTGTCCATTGATGGCCGGCATGGGACCGGAAGCCTTCCCTGATGGCCGGCAGTCCTCTACCAGATTCTACTGCCTATTTTACCTTGGTATGTGAACTTGGGTTCCAACAATTCCAAGGAGTGTCCAAAATTTGATTCAAAATGCCTCCGTGGAAGCCCGAAATCATGTTCTCAATATACGGTGGTCATCGCCCATCAACGCGCACGAGGTGTATCCTTTTGACGCATCACAAATCTTCCAGGAGGTAAACCGGAAGTTGTTTTCAAGATGTCATTATCAAGCATGCTTTTGTTGTCACCTAGCATTCGCCTTTTGTATTAAGCATCCATTGTTTTTACTTGCATTATTTTGCATATATTCATCTTGCGTTGTTACGCATGTCATTTGCATTGTTTTGCATATATTCATCTTGCGTTGTTACGCATGTCATTTGCATTGTTTTGCATATATCCATCTTGCGCTGTTATGCATGTCATTTGCATTGTTTTGTATATATCCATCTTGCGCTGTTACGCATGTCATTTGCATTGTTTTGCATATATCCATCTTGCGCTGTTACGCATGTTAGTTGCATTGTTTTGCATATATCCATCTTGCGCTGTTACGCATGTCACTTGCAATGTTTTGCATATATCCATCTTGCACTATTACGCATGTCATTTGTATTGTTTTGCATATAACTATCTTGCGCTATTACGCATGTCATTTGCATTGTTTTGCATATGTCTATCTTGCGCTGTTACGCATGTCATTTGCATTGTTTTGCATATATCCATCTTGCGCTGTTATGCATGTCATTTGCATTGTTTTGCATATATTCATCTTGCGCTGTTACGCATGTCATTTGCATTGTTTTGCATATATCCATCTTGCGCTGTTACGCATGTCATTTGCATTGTTTTGCACTTCATTTATCTTGCACTGTTACGCATGTCACCCGTGTTGTCTCGCACCCTTCCACCCGCATTGTTTTGCACCCTTAGGTTGCGTTGTCTTGCACCCTTCCACCCGCGTTGTCTTGCACCCTTAGGTCGCGTTGTCTCGCACCCTTCTACCCGTGTTGTTTCGCACCCTTATGTTGCATTGTCTGGCACCCTTCCACCCGCGTTGTCTCGCACCCTTAGGTTGCGTTGTCTCGCACCCTTCCACCCGCGTTGTTTTGCACCCTTAGGTTGCATTGTCTGGGACCCTTCCACCTGCGTTGTTTCACACCCTTAGGTTGCGTTGTCTCGCACCCTTCCTCCTGCGTTGTTTCGCACCCTTAGGTTGTGTTGTCTCGCACCCTTCCACTTGCGTTGTTTCGCACCCTTAGGTTGCGTTGTCTCGCACCCTTCCACCCGCGTTGTTTCATACCCTTAGGTTGCATTGTTTTGCACCCTTCCACCCGCGTTGCCTCGCACCCTTCCACCCCCGTTGTTTCGCACCCTTAGGTTGCATTGTCTCGCACCCTTTCACCCGCGTTGTTTCACACCCTTAGGTTGCGTTGTCTCGCACCCTTCCACTGTCTTGCACCCTTTCACCCGCGTTGTCTCACACCCTTCCACCTGCGTTGTTTCGCGCCCTTAGGTTGCATTGTCTTGCACCCCTTTTCGCGTTGTCTCGCACCTTTAGGTTGCATTGTCTTGCACCCCTCCACTTGCGTTGTCACGCACTTTTCACTTGCATTGCCATGCATGTTTCTAACGATGTTGTACCTGTTAAGTTTCTTTCTTTTGTAGGCACGATATTGTATGTACGGTTCATTTGAAGCTGGCGCGTCCAGACGAACCAGACGGTATTGTATTTACTTCGTGTGAGACGTGGTGAGAATTGTATAATTCTCTTACATCCTTTTTGTATATAATGTAGTCTGATTTGTATTCGCTCGCTTAAAACTGTTGCATTTATTGTATATAATTGCTTCGTTATAGCTTACTTTGCATAATCATAAGTTATGCTCTTGCATCGTGCATGTCATTTGCATTTTGCATCAGCCTGCGGGTGCATCTCTGTATGATTATATTGAATGTTTGCCTGAGTCTTCGGCCTTGTCAAAAATGGGTCGTCTCTGGGCTTTGACATTCACTCCCGTTACTTTGTGACTTTCGAGTTTTGTCAAAGAGGGGCAACTGTAGACACCCCATTTTTGACTGCCCTTAAGACTTGGTTGTGCTTGCAGGTACATCCAATGACAAGTTTGATTGCTCGTCGAGTACTCGACTTTCGCGGCGGAACGTCACAGGTTTGAGCTTTCCAAACCCTGTATCCTTTTTGCCCCATTTTTGAACCATGTGTTGGTCCTTTCAGCATGTTTCTCATGGAGCACTGCCGGCCATTGTTTGGCACTGCCGGCCATGCACTTTCCCCTGCCTGCTATTGATGATGCCTGCCGGCCACCTCTGATGGCCGGCAGAACCCTTTGTCTCAGCAGATTTCACGCCAGATCTTTTGAGCCAGCTGGTTTTCACTCATCCCTCCTCTATACATGGAGGGATGAAGCCCTTTCCAAGCTTGTTTAACAAGCTTCTCATTGCATTCCTCTATATAAAGAGAGGCTCTTCCTCCCTTACAGCGGTTGAGCAATTTTGGAGAAGTTGTATCTCTCTCTCTCTCTCTATATTTCTCATTCTCTCTCTCTCTCTCTCTATATATTGTGTTTGTTTGTGCTCTAAAGTCCATTTTTCTTTCACTTTTGCACTACAACACCTAGTGATACACTATCATCTTTGAGCTGAGGTTCTTGGGAGTGTTATTTGAGCTCTGAAAGTTGGTTTTTGACCCCTGAGGTTGTTGGTTTTGAAGTTGAGCTTCAAGGGTGAGTATATTCCCCTTTTTAACATTTATTTGTATCTCATTTTGGCCATCCTTGCATATTGTTTTAGGCCTTTCTTTCAACTGAAAAAAGTTCTGTATTTAAGTGCTTTTGATGATTGTTAAAGGCCTCTTTGGTGTTTAGGGTGTTCTACCCTCTTGTATGCCTTGTTTGGCCTTGTTTTGTGCCTTGCTTTAAGGCCTTTGAGTTAGTCTTTGTTTGGCCTTTTAGCCACTGAATTCCAGTGGATTTTCAGTGGTAGGCATGTGGTTTTGAGGCCCAAAACTAGAGGGGGGTGACCCCCTTCTTTTTTTGTTTTGTTTGCTTGAGTTATTGGCCTATCAAAGGAGCATGTATCCCTTTACTTGTGAAGCTTAGTTAAGGCACTTTTTTGTGACTTTTAGGACCTGCCTTAACTCTGTCCATGGCTGGTTTGGTCACCTTATGCATACTTCTTATATGTGTAGTGTAATCCCATTTGTGGCTTATCAAAGTAGCATGTCTTGCTAGCATGTATTGGCCCCATTTCAGTGGGTTTTTGATCATCATTTAACATGTCATAACTCTGTATAAAGCTGGTTTGGTTGTCTCTTGAGTGGCTCATATACTTATAGTGCAAATCTTGCTTACTAGCCTTGTGTGCATGAGGTTTTGGCTCATCATTCTAGCATATTTTGGCTATGCTCCAGCATGATTTTTATTCATATTTTGGGCTGTTCTAGGACTATTTTGGACTGCCATGGTCATTTCACTCATGTTTAGTATAGCTATAGTGCAAATGCTTTGACTAGCCTTGAGTTTTAAAGGAGCTTGCATGCTTAACTTGTGATGTATGCATGCTTTGGCATCATTCGAAGCATTATATTAGTGCATATTTCATGGTCATACACTTGCCTTTGTCATGCTTTCAATGCCTTGAAGAGTTAGTGTTTTATGCCTCGTGAATGGATCATTGTGCATGCCTCTATGCTTAGGCCTTTGGGATGCCATCTCAGTAGGTTTTTGGGCTTATTTTGACATGATGTAACTCTGTTTTATGTTGTCCAAGTCATGCCATGTTTGGTTTTAATAGGTGTAGTGTAATACCCCTTTCGTAGCCTTGCATGCTTCATGCTTTTGGCCTTTTGTTCTAGCTTGCATTGGCTAGGTTCAAGCATGTTTTTAGTCTCACCTTGACCTGCCTTAGGACTATTTTGGATGCCCTTGCCCCTTTGGGGCTTGCTTTGCATGGCCATGGCTTAAGTCCCTTTGCTAGTTTCGAGCTTTGAGTCTTCTTGCATGCTTTGTTTGTCTTGCTAGGGTGGTTTGGCACCATTCCTTGCGTGTTTTCAGAACTTGTGGTGCTGTCACATATCCATGCTTGTCACTCTTTAAGTGTGCTTAAGAGTCGCATCTTTGTGCTTTGATCATTGAGTCAATTGGCATGCATGTTTGCCTTGCCTTTTTCACGCTTTTCATACCATCATTTTAGCACTAATGGCCATTGATTTGGGGCATGACTGAGGTTTACCCCTTTTGGTTTAAGTCCATTTGGCATGTTCACTTGCATGTTGCTTGTATGCTTATTTTGCTTTGCATTGAGTATGCATGTCCCTAACATTGCTAATTCATCCTTGTAGCATTGTATTGTGCATGCGTGCATTAGCATTGTTCGCATATCATTAGCTTTGTTAAGTTAATCATGTTACATTGCATTGAGTATGCCATGTAGTTGCATGTTTGCGTGCTTAAGTCATATTGCATGTTTGCCATGCTTGTGCTGCATTGTTGTTTGGATTAAGTATTAATCCGAGCACAAGAAATGAGGGACGTTTCATACATCAAGTGATGAAACGTCCCTCAATTCTCGGTCGCCGACGCTCTTGATGACGCATGATAGAGTTCTAGGCATTCATGTGTTTTTGTGCATTCATTTTACATTGAGTTTGCACATGTTGGATCTTTGGCCATCATGCATCGAGATGCGTGATTAATGGTCTTGGATCCGATTATGCCTCTCCTTTGATGTTTCGAGGTGATATGGGGTGCCATAGTGCGTACATATCCTTGGAAGACCCTCCATTTCCTCTGTTTTGTGTTCTGTTGCAGCTTGGTGTCACAGCACACCAGTGCCTTGGCCGGCAGTGTGCACTCTTGGCCGGCTGGGTGGTCGGCAGCGGTTTCTCATGGCCGACAGGCCACTGGTGCACTCTCCAGCATGGTTTTGGTAAGATCCAGCAGCTGGTTCTCAAGGACACCCTGCAAACAAAGCCTCTAAAGAGCATTTGGAGAGCTTTCAGGACGGGAATTGAGCTTACATCTTCAACTTCTTTAGGGTAGAGCTGAGGTGGCCTAGCAATTTTATTTTAAATGCTTTACCTGTTAGTTAGCTTTAATTTGTAATTTAATTAGTTAATTTGTTAATTAATTAACTGTTGTAATAATTAGTAAGTAGATTGCTTATTATTCAATTTGGTTGTGTAATAATTAATTAGCTTGTTAGTTAGTTAATTAGTTGATTTGTATTATTTATTCGGACCCTCCGTCGAGAGGGCACATTTTGTAATAAGTGTGCGTGCGTGTGTGCATGTCTTCCAACCCGCATTTCTTTCTCCCTTTTACTTACCTGCTTTCAGTGGTTAGTTTTAGGGCATTTTCAATTAGCATACCTTATGCTTTGCATGCGTGCATCTATTCATCTGTCTTGCATGCACCGGGCTCGGCGCATCATACTAATTGCATTGTATTTTAATTCCAATTTGAATACATGTATCAAGTGTAGCATTCACATGCCATTTTAGAATAGCCGAGCCTGTTTCTAGTTGCATTTCGCATGTGTTGCATTAGCCATCTTAACATGAACTAGGATCATGCACTGATTTCTAACTAGTTCTCTGTTTTGGCTTGGAGTACACTGTGAGTGTTTACGCTTTAACATACTGCATGTGTGTTATTGATTGCCATAAAAGCGTGCTTGCCATGAGGCTAACTGCTTAGTTGATATAACTGCTTGAATGCCTGTGGGTGAAGGTTGGATTGCTTGAATTGGAACAATTCATTAAAATCCTCGATTTAGCCTACTTGCGAGTAGCAAACTTCAAACCATTTTCAAACAAACGGATATGCAATGTTTTGTTCCAACTTAGGCAATCTAGTCTATACTTGTGTGCTGCACGCATCACATAGTAATTCTAGCTAATAACCGGAATAAGAACGCATGTATTTTCAAAAACAAGATATCATGCTTAGTACAGGCCGATCTTTGATCGGGCGAGCGGGGGTGCACATTGCATGACCTTCCCCTCTCGTACCCAAGTTCCCGAGCCGAGGCAACTTTGGTGATGACGGACACGTGGCCTTAGGCACGAGTCAGGGTTTCCTAAAGTCCCCCAAAACAAAATATTTAGGTGGCGACTTTGTATCTGGCAAAGCAGTCCATGTTTGGCACTTCTTTACAAAAATCAATTTTTCAAAACGATTTGCCGGATTTGGACTCTTTGGTGATTTATCGGTCTTACATCACACATTGTAAGATTAGATTCAGAACCGTGACATTGAGTCCGAACTGTAGTAGCTCAGAACAAAACGAGATTCGCGCCCCCTCGCGAGCGCGGATATTGGAGAGTTCTCGGGAGCACGTCTACAGAAACGTGTTGCTCTAAACTATCCATCACAAGCAAGTAAATAAAAGGGAGAAAAAAATGGGGGTTGGAAAGACACACACATTATTACACATTGGCCTTCGTACAAGAGGGTCTAAATAAATGTGCTAGCTAATTACTACGAATTAACTAACTATTACAAACCAGAAGATATAAATTAACTATACTAGCTAATTATTACAGTACAAAAATGAATAACAAATTATTACAAATGAAGATTAACTAATTAAGTACAACACAAGATTAAACCTGAGCGGCAGTTAAATGCATGCCAATGCGATCATCCTTCCAAAAATGCTTCTGTTTTGCTGCCAAAACTGTTCTATCTGCAAAAAATGCCTCTGTTTTGCCACTGCTTTTGCTCGATTTTGCAGGAAAATGAACACTGCCTGGCTGAAAAAGGGGCCGGCCGGCCAGTAAAAGTGGATGGTCGTACAGAAGAGGTGGCCAGCCGGTCACTATTGTTGGTATTGCCCTGCTGCAGCAGAAAAGGAACAGAGCAGAAACAGAGTGTTTCTAGGAGAAGCCTATCCGTCCTGGCTCTCCTTCTCATTTAATAGATCAAAGGAGGAGTAGGCTTGATGCGCAAGTCATCAATCGGCGCAAACTCATTGCGTGATGACTTATGGACCAAGGGATACAATCTCAATAAATGATGATGAAGACACACAAAAATCTCTCCCTATCATGGCTTTGATCAAGAGAAGTGGTTGTCCTTAGAACCTTGTTTCATTTTCATCACTAACAAGTATGAAATGACTCAAGACTCCATGGGTTCAATTAACGTCTGATTGAACCCTAGTTTTTTTTATTATCTTGCTTTACTTTAGCCCCAATTTTATTACTCCATTTAATTACCTTTCCATTCATTAATCGATTGAGTCCAAAAATGAAGATTAAGTCCACTAATGGAGAGGAGTGTCAAACCGAGGGTTGTTTTAGGCATGAGAGGGAGATTATGTCGTTGGTAATGAACCTTCGAAGAGATTAAACTATTAAGCACAAGGTCACCTCTCAAGCTTAAACAACACTTATTTTGAAGCAACTCTCGAAACAAATAAAATGCCAAGAAAAAAGGGAGAGTGTAGAGGAGATTAGAGGTGAACACAAGTATGAAAAGCATGAAATAGATGCTATCAAATCAAATAGGTCGGTGTCTAATGCCTAAACACCAAACCCATGAGGACCATTACACTATAAGCATGCTACACAAAGCATAAATGAAATAAACAACCTAAAACACCTAAAAATAGTACTGTAATTAATGTACAAAATGCTAAAAGAGTAAAGCTAAAATAATAGAGAAATTAAGCTAGTAAACAAGCCAAAGGAGGGATGGCCAACCCCTCCATTTTTGGGACTTCAAAACCAATTTTTTAGCCTCTGAAAACCTCTGAAAATCAGCGGTAAAAAGCTCAAAAAAAGTTGATGAAAAGATGGAAAACACAAGAGTAAAGGCCTAGGAAGCAAGGTTCAAAGAAGGGTGGTCAACCCCTTTACCTTTAATGGCTTTAAACTACAAGTTTCAGCCCATAAACACTGGTGAAAAAAGTACCAAAATAGCAATAAATGATGGTAAATAAATAGGGGAAAGAAGCTTGGAGTTGTACCTCTTGAAGATGAGTGACCCTTTGAATTCTAACCTAATTTTATGAGAGGGGGTCAAGTTTATATAGGAAAACATGTTAGGCTCTTGGAAATATCCATACAGAAATAGCTGGTGCAATGAATGCACCTGTGGAGACAGTTGGCACAATTGACAAAAAGATGTGATTTTTTGACACAAGTGGCCGGCCGGTCACTAAAGGGGACGGCCGTACACTAATTTGTGGCTGGCCGGCCACTAGTGGATCTGTGAGCCTCTTGGTAGTCAGGCTTGAAAAGAAACTGTTGTGATCCAAAAATGATGTAAGGCTTGTAGGTTTCTGAGGCTCAAATCCAAGGCTTTCTGCTGAGGAAATCAAGCATTTGACAAGGATGTGCATTCATCATTGGGTGATCAATTGGTGGTGCCCAAGTCTTTAAGGGTAGTCAAAAATGAGGTGTCTACAGTTGCCCCTTTTTGATAGAGCTCAAAGTCATGAAATGACGTAAGTGAATGTCAAAGCCCAGAGACGACCCATTTTGACAAGGCCGTAAGACTTGGGCGAACAATCAAGACACAAAATTAAATTGGTTGAACCTAAGGGTTGCCTACGTATCCCTTTGCAAGGAATTAAACCAGTGTAGTTCAGGGGCAAGATGTAAATGATATGCACAGTTGAAAACTGGACTTACACAGTTCATGAAGTTGGTTTTTTGAAACTCCGTGATCATGCAAGACAACGCAATAACAAGATAACAACATATAATCCAAACAAATAAGCAAACATCAATCCCAAATGCGTTGCATGTAAAAGGAGGAAAGACGCACTACAATCACGCTAAAAACATGAGAAGAGAAAGAGAAAAACCACTTAGGGGTGTGCTTCCTCACACCCAGAGATACTCTGATCACATTAAAAACTTGAGAAGAGGAAATGCGATGATGTGATAGATACAAAGAGTATGATGCTTGTGCGATAGATGCACAATACGATTGTGCGATAGATGCAGAGAGTATGAAATTGTGCGATAGATGCTGTAGACACCCCATTTTTGACCGACCTTAAGACTCAGACGTCATCGTTTGTGCGCGCGATGATTGTGCATGTTTGTGCTCGTTTTGAGTGTCCGAGGTTCTCGATTGAGTGCCTTGTCTTTGAGCCTCTAAAACCTTTGTCTTTTGGCCTTGTTTTTGGGCCAAACCTTGTTACCTCTTGCCTGGAGGGAAGAAGGGCCTTGCCGCCCACTTTTGGCACTTGCTGGCCATTTTTCTTCCTTGCCAGCCACTTGAAGTGGTTGGTCGGCTAGGGGAGGTGGCCAGCCGGCCACCTGAAGTGGCCCGCAGCCAAGTTTCTCCTTTTTCAGATATTTTCAAATCTTTTGAGCCAGCTGTTGGCCACTGAGGCTCATCTCCATACACGTGTATAGAGGGATGAAGCAAGCTTTTTGCTTGCTTGCTCTATATAAGGGGAGGTCCCTCCCCCTTTAGAGAGGTTCAGAAAATTTAGGAGCTAAATTTTACTCTCTCTCTAGAATTCTCTCTCTCTAGAATTCTCTCTCTCTCTCTCTCTCTCTCTCTCTCTCTATTTTGTGCTATATTGTGCTTTAAAGTGAGAATTCCCTACATATTTGCATACACTTCCTTAACCAAAGTTGATCATCTTTGGGCTGAGGTAGCTTAGGACTTTGTTTTAGCTCCAAAAGGTGGTTTTAACTTAGAATTGGGGCTGTTTTTGCTGCTGTGCTTTAAAGGTAAGCTCTTATCCCTTTTAAGCTCTTTGTGCACTATTGTTTTGCCATCTTTCTACACTGTTTTTGGGGTGGCATTGAACTACAAAAACCTCTATTTTTAAGTGTTAAAAATGGTAGTTTGAGGCACTTTTGAAGTTAGGGGTGGTCCACCCTCTTTTGTAGCTTATTTGCTAAGCTTTATGCCATCTTTCAGAGCTTTAGAAACCATCTCTTTTTGGCCCTTTAAGCACTGAATTCGAAAGGAATTTTAGTGGTGGCAAGGTGGTTTTGAGGTCCAAAATGGGAGGGGGTGGTCCCCCATCCTCATGTCTTGTTTGCATGTGTTGATGGCCTACCAAATGAGCATGTATTTCTCCATTTTTGAAGCATAGTTCAAGCATGTTTTAGGCCTTATTTTGACCTGCTTTAACTCTATTTTTAGCTGGTTGGGTCACTTGTGGCTTGATTTTGGTACTTGTAGTGCAATCATGCTTACTAGCTTAACATACTTGATGTTTTAACCTATTATTCTAGCATGTGTTGGCTTCACTCCAGCATGTTTTTGGCCTTGCTTTGACGTGCTTAAACTCTATTTGAAGTGGTCTTGGTCCTTTGAAGCTTGCCTTGTAAGGCCATAGTGTGAATGCCTTAACTAGCTTTGAGTTTTAGGGCCTCTAGCATGCTTTGCTTGTGATGTTTTCATGATATATCATCATTTAGCATGTAATTTCAGATCATATTCCTTTGTCACACTCTCACATATTCCGCTCTTTCATTGCTTTTGAAAGTTGTGCCTTATGCCTTGTTTATGAGCTAATACATGAGCATGTTTTTCTTGCTTTTCATGCTACCATCTCAGCTCATGTCAGCCACTGTTTTGGCATGTTTTGGGTCTGTCCATAGCTGGTTTGGTCATTTAGGCTATGTATTGCATGCCTCTTGTGTAATTCTCTTTACTAGCTTTGATGTTTTTGACCCTCAACATGTTATGCTTGTATCGCTTGCATGCTTTAAGGTCTTTAGCATGCCATTTTAGCACTGAATTTCTACCACCTCCCTCATTTCTTCATTTTTCCATTTAATTTGAGAGTTGGTTGGCCTTGAGATTGTGTTTAAGCTTGGGATTGAGGCTTGCGCTTAAATGGCTTTAATCCTCTTTTGAGGGTTCCTCCTAGTCAAAGGCATGGTCTCTCCTATGCCTTAAACCATTCTTTTGGTTGACCTCCTCTCCTTAGAGGACTTGCACATTGGACTTAACCAATTAAGGAATGGCTTGGTAATGTAAAATGTGTAAACAAAATGAGCAAAGTAAAACATGTGCAAGATAAGCATTTGTGTTGCATTGCATGTGTTTGGATCGGATGTTAATCTAAACATCAGAAATGTGGGTCGTTTCATACTCAAAGTGATGAAACGTGTCACATTTCTTGGTCGCCAATACCCTTGATCATGTATGATAGGGTGGAGGCACTTTGAGTCTTATGTGTGCACTTATTAAGCTTGTACAAGCTTGGTTTTTGGGCCATCATGCATTGAGATGCTTCGTTAGTGGCTTGGAAGCCGAGCGCCACACTCCTTTGAGCATGAGAAATGATGAGGAGTGTGGTAGTACACACATTTCCTTGCAGATACATTGCTGTGCCTCTGTTGTTCTCTGTTGCAGCAAAACCAGAAGCCTGGAAAAGCAGGTGGCCGATCGGGCACTTGAGGTAGCCGACCGGCCACTTTCACTAGTCGATCGGCCAGTTGAGGTGGTCGGCAGCCACTTTTTGTGACCGACCGGCCACCAGTCCATTTTGTGCAGAAAATGATCTTGTTTTGGAGCAGAAATAGTGTGGAAGTTGGTTCGATGTTCATAAAACAGAGGCAAGTGGAAACAGAGGCAACCGGGGGCAAAGCGATGGATTTTCGGGAGGACGCAACTGAGCATGCATGTCTCCCTCGCCCGCGAGACCATTTTATTGCTTTATTAGCTAGTTGTAACTAATCATTACAAGTGTTATAATTAATTAGTTTAATTCATTTGTAATATTTTAGCTAGCTTAGAATAGTTAGTTAATTTATTTTCAATTGTTGTAATTAATTAGCTAGAATAGTTAATTAGTTGGTTTGTAATAATTAGCTTAATTAGTGTGGGGAAGTGGTTTGGAAATACTCCTCAAATCCTGGAAGATGCCAATGATCGTCAGTTAGTCACCTGCAAAGATACAAACACTCTGGACGGGGGTGCCGGAATTAGCACTCCGACGGACAAGTTAGTTCCTGTACTCAAGAAAGCTTGTTTACTAAGTTTTTAGAAGTGATTCTTACATACCTCTCCTAGTTCATTGCCATTATATTTATACTCGTTTTTTCTGATCCTCGGGGCCAGGGCCTACTTTTTCAATCATTATCTTTTCCAATATTCGGCTCCAGGGATCCTCTCCTATTCGGCCTATTTATCCTATTCGGCCCCTTATCCTCGCGAGATATCTGCCGGCTAGCGTCAATCTTCTGATATGTGCCTCCCCTATCTTCGCCAATTATTCGGCTACCACAATTGCCCTCCGAACTCCCTATCGACGGCAGTTGATCGGCGTGTTTGGTTCAAAATTTGAGATGTTTAGCGTCAGGCGGCTTCGCGTGCCCCAATATGTTAGGAGGCGCATGCCTTTTTGCTTATCATTACGCTTTCCCGCTCTATTCATGTGTAACTCAGCATTTATTGCGATTTGAAACTTTGGTCCTTTCGAATTCGCATTTCGTCGATTTTCTGAGACTTTTGGATCGCCAGTGCATATCCCTCCGTGACTCGCGTTTTCTGCAACTTTCTTCCCGTCTTCCCTTGTCTCATCTGCTCTTCGTAAGTCTCCTTCTCCCTTTTTCGTAATCCTATTTTCTGTTTGCTATTTTAGCTTCGGCGAATAGTTAGTTCTTTGCTAAGATGGCCAAACATTTGAAAGACCTCCTTTCTGAGGATCGTATTTCCGGTTTCCGGCAACATTTTTCTATTCCTGACGACGTCCATTTATCCCTTGTAACGGACAATGCTCTCGACATGGAGAGGGAAGATCAAAACACGATCGTATTCCCCCTTTTATCCATTGCGGAGGGCGGGGTTCGTTTCCCCCTACACCCACTTCTTAGGGCCGTTCTCCGCTATTGGGGTTTGATTCCTTCTCAACCCAATGTAAATTTCTTTCGAATCATCATGGGGGTTGTAGAGTTGAATCGACGCCTTAGAATTAACCTTGGGATTCCAGCCATTCGGCATTGTTATGCCTTAGCCAAATCCTCCGGTCAGCTGGGGCGATATTTTCTCAGGGCCAAAGATACTGACCATCACTTGGTGACTATGCTTGCCAGTTCCGGTAAGTGAGTTGACGACGTGATGGTCAACGTCCGAGGTAATTGGGAGTTCGCTGAAGGGGAGGATCACCTGGACCCTATTCCCAGACATAAGGGTGACCCAAGTTGCCACACAATGTTTTATGTTTGTTGGTCTATTTCTTATTCGGCTCTTTTACCTAAATTGCTTTTTATCCTCTGCAGGTAATAGGTTGAAGAAAATTCTGACTTCGGTTGACGACGTAGTTCTTGGGGAAATCAAGACTGCACTCACATATTTCGGCCGCCCAAACGTACAAAAGCAAGGGAGAGCCGCCCATATTCTCCTTCGGTACGAACCCACTTACACTACTTTCTCGGCTGCAGACAATATTCCGATTCCATCCGGCAATCAATAGCTCTCGGCCCTTATCTTCCCCAGCTTCAAAAACCTTAGGCAGATCGGTCTCGTAGCTTCTGATTCGAGGGAAGACGCCGAGCCGGTTGTAGAGGTGGTTGCCGATCCGGTTGGGGAGTCCACTGAGGGGCTTGTAGAAGGCGAGGCTGTACGCTCGGCATTTGAGGCCGCCGAGCCATCCGCCTCAGGACGAGCAGATTTCTCTTCTGGGGATATTTTTGCCAATTTGGGGGATCTACCAGGCGATTTTTTTGAGGGCATGGCGAAGGAAAGCCTAAGGCAGATGGCGCGTAGAAGAAATGCCGAGCGGATAGCCGCCCGAAAGAAGGCTGAATGCGCCGAATCAGATCCCAGCTTGATCAAGCCCTGCGTACCCGTTTCTGAGGGGACGGTTGAGGTTGCTGTGTCCGATACGGGAAAAGAGGGCGGAGAACAGGCCGATGGGGAACGGCTGATTCCGGAGCAAGGCCAAAAGCGTGGTGCCGGGGGAGAAGCGAGTTCAGAAGTTGGCCCTAGTAGCAAACGGCCTCGGCTTGAAGAATCGGACGTGGTCGCTCCGTTCGTTATTCAGCCAAAGATCAGGGATGTGCCAATTTTATCCGATGCTTCGGCCATTGAGGATCCAGCCGTGGCTCTGAGCCTGGCGGCTTCAGTTTCTCTGCCGGCTGACAAGAAAGCTTTCGGTGCCGTGCCTGATATTATGGCCGTTGCCCTAACTGCTCAATCGGCACTCCTGGTAGGTCACCTTTATTTCGCTCTTGTTTGTTAAAGGCGTCTGATCATACCGAATTGTTTTGTAGACGATTGGAAGGATCGGCGACTTGGGTCGCCGCCTGCGTGATGCTCTCGGGGGAATTGACAATTTGCAAACAGAGGTGCAGGGTCAGAAAAGTAGGGCCGAGTTCGAAATTATGAGAGCTGAAATGGAGAGTGCGCGAGCCGAAGCGAAGAAAGAGAGGGTTCGCGTCGCCGAACAGCTTCGTGTAGATGCTGAGGATAGGGCAAATGCGAGCGAGGAGTCGCTCAAACTTTGCAAGAAAGCACTTGCTGAAGCGGAAGCTCAGTTAGAGGAGCTTAAGGCGGCCCGCGAGAAAGCCGAATCGGAGGCCTTTGAGGCAGGAAGAGGCGCCGCTCTGACGGAATATGTTGAAGAGGTGTCCAAATTTGAGAATCGCGGGTTCAAACATGGATGGCCGAAAGCCCTTGCTGCCGCTGAGGTTACATTGGATTTGCCAATTCCTTATGAGCAGGTGGATGTTGAGCCACTTGAATCCGATACCGACGAGTGATCTGGGAGCCGTTTACTGAGCAGGCGTCTTTTTATTTTTGTTTTTCTTCTTTTGGATAGTGCTTTGTGGTTCAGGGTAGTTTTCATGTATAAATTGGTTAGCACCTGCGCGCAATTTATTAATGAAAATTTCCTTGTAATTTTTGCTACCACCACACACTTTGTATGAAAGAGTTCTGTGGTTTAATTTTAATGAAAGAGTTCTGTGTTTGTCAATGCATTTGGTAAAATGGGATTGCATATACTGTGGGGAAACCCTGATTTGTGAGTTTGCCCTTGCCTCAGGGGGTTCATGAAAAGAATTCTAGCTGAATCAATTTGTGAGCCAGCTGGGGTACTTGGTCCGAATAGATTGATAAATCTACTCTTGCCAGCCAGCGCGTGAGCCAGATGATTTTACTGTGGCACAAATGATTTTATCTAGAACTCTTTTAAACAAACCGTACATACAATATCGTGTGTCCAAACTTTAGTTTGTTCCTTACTTGAATCTGAAGTTTTCATCAACAGTTCTTTTGTTTTCATCACCACTGGAGGTAGAGAGGAAAAGATTGGTCGATATTTGGGTTCCTGCAGACTCAGTACATATCCCATCAAAATCACCATTTGCAATTTCACTGCCTACTGATCTTGGACCCTTAGGTTGATGAATCTGCCCGTGCCCCAGGGGGTTCATGATAAGAGCTCTGGCTCCGAATCGATTCGTGAGCCGGCTGGGGTACTTGAGCCGAATAGATTGATGAATCTGCTCTTGCCCTAATCAACTCGTGAGCCGGCTGGGGTACTACGCACTTAGGCCGAACATATCCCATCAAAATCACCATTTGCAATTTCACTGCCTACTGATTTTGGACCCTTAGGTTGATGAATCTGCCCTTGCCCCAGGGGGTTCATGATAAGAACTCTGGCTCCGAATCGATTCGTGAGCCGGCTGGGGTACTTGAGCCGAATAGATTGATGAATCTGCTCTTGCCCTAATCAATTCGTGAGCCGGCTGGGGTACTACGCACTTAGGCCGAACATATCCCATCAAAATCACCATTTGCAATTTCACTGCCTACTGATTTTGGACCCTTAGGTTGATGAATCTGCCCTTGCCCCAGGGGGTTCATGATAAGAACTCTGGCTCCGAATCGATTCGTGAGCCGGCTGGGGTACTTGAGCCGAATAGATTGATGAATCTGCTCTAGCCCTAATCAACTCGTGAGCCGGCTGGGGTACTTGAGCTGAATAGATTGTCCTGCCGTCAACTTAGTTGGCGTCAGGCGATTGGGTTTCGCGATTAATGAACTTGCCTCAATCGTGCTACCGCTGGGAGTGTTAAATGATCAGAGGTACAGCTCTTAAGAGTCTGGTAGGTATCTGTGTCAAACTCCTGAGAGAAAATCTATTGTGCGAATGTCGAACAAGCTCTTCTTTAACAGCAGAGGGGAAGCCAAGACATTAGCTGAGCTTGGCGGTGATATGAATCGAAGTGAACACCGTGGTGAACACCGGAGTGAACACCGTGCTGGGAGTAAGAGTTCTATGGGTCGAGAGAGGCGTCAATCTCCTCGACGTCGTAGTAGGTCGCCCAGACGGGATAGGCAATCCCAGGGCAGATCGCCACACGCCCAAGTCGAAAGGAGATCAGACGCGAATCCGTGCCCGTTAAGTTTTGCAGTATTTGTGAAGAATAGGCCCATGACGGAAGCGGACTCGATCGTGAGAGATCCAGACGTGGCGGTCGAGTTTGCTCGACAAATATTTCCTCCGGAAGTTCTGCAGTCAATGGTTGGTCGTCAGGACTACGAAGTGTTTCGCGAGGGCATTCATGGGGCGGTGAAAGGGCTCTATACGGCTTATGAAGTCGGCATGCGTTTGCGCGCCGCCCGCCGAGAGATGGAGAAAAAGGAAGAGCATATCCGCAGTTTGGAGACTCGCCTGGAGGCGGCCGAACGTGAGTTAAGAAAGATCAAAGCGGATCAAGTACAACCAGGAGGGCCGGTGAATCCGATCGTGGAAGAGAGGGTTACCAGTTGGCTTATAAGCGTTGCCCTTGCCGATCGTGAAACAGCGAGCATGTTCGCATTGGAGTCCGTAAAGGGGAGGTCTTATGAAAAAGGTTTTCACGAAGGGCGCTTGGTTGGAATAAAAAAAACCAAGGAGAAGCTTGCCGAAGAAGTTTGCCGATGTGAAAATCGTGGGTTTAGGCATGGTTGGATCAAGGCATCTCAAGTCGTCGAATCTCTTCGCTTGGCGGGAATCGATTCGGCGTCACCTCTCTACCACAGCAAGGACTTTCCGTTTTCTGCTTTCAAGGTTGAGAAAAGTGAGGATGAGGGCGACGCCGTATGACTTTAATTATTGTAAGATTCGAACGCTGGTCGCGTTCGCAGTTATGTAATTTCTTGGTGTTTTTTTTTTTTTTTGAATAAAAGACACTTTATTGAAAATATCAAATTGTCTCCCACATTCGGCGTGTCCGTGTTTAATTTTATTGGATAGATGTTTGGATAGACGTATCATGTTAAATCGATGTGCCGATTCGTTGGCGTGATCGGCCTACATGTAATGGCCGTTTACTTTTGAATAAGCCATTGCGGCGTGTTGTTGAAATTTGAAGAAGCCGTGAGCCAAGGACCGGAGGGGTTGCGGTATTTTTGCATTTTTAGACTTAGCTCGAATGCCGGATGTCTAGCCGATTGGGCTAGATAATTTTTGCCCTTGCACAGCCTGTGCGCGTTTTAGCCAACCGTTGGGTTAACTAGGTCATGGAGAATGTTGACCGACGCCTGTCTCGTGGGGTTTGGTGTTGATAAAATCACTTCGGGATTTGGGCCTCGAGATCGCGGCCATTGATGAGAATAAAAAGCGGCAGGCGCCTTATGCAATCAAACATGTTTGGCTCACGAGCATCTATTGCGTGGGAAGCTCAAGAGTTCTCACCATCAAATGGTGATGATAGTTGTAGGAGCTCAAATTCCGGCCAAACTTGGCGCTCAGATGGTTTGCGGCGGAGGATTCTCCGGTGTGGGAGGTGGACCGCTGAAAAGAGAAATTGGAAACGAGTCAGCCTCCAAGTCGTTGAAGCGGATCGCCCCGAAAGGAGACACAAGGACCGCTGCCCCTAACCTCCCTTGTCTTGGATCTTGGTCTTGACATTGTCGATGGTGTCAGAGGCCCGGCGACATGCCGATTCGGGCGCGGTTAGATCGATGCGTTTTGAGTCGCGATGGTTGTTCAACTGACAAGAGTTGGATCGATCGGTTGATTTGTTTTAGAAGAGATAGATATTGTAATGTTCGAACGCGGATTGCGTCTATGTAACAACTTTTTAATCAAATAAAAAGTGTTATTTCATATAGTTGAGTCTTACTCTGAAAATCTTTTGTTTAGCCGTGCCGGATGAATGTTCCTGATCCCAACTTTTAATGGTTAAGCACGTCATTTCGTATGGTTTAATGGTTTGCTATTAGTTCGCTATCGGAAAGTTTGCTATCAGAGCTTTTGTGTAGCTTAAATATTTTTCCTGTATTCAGGGATCGGCCCTTGCCTTAGGCGGGATGCGAGTTTGACCGGAATGGGTCGTACTCGTGGGCCGGCTAAGGCACACCTTGTCTGGCGAACCATATTAGTAATTTCGGCTTAATTACTCGATTAAAGCAGGCTCCGGATCCGAATCCGGAGGCTTATTCTGGCCCTACGGTGTCGTGCACGAAGGGCGCTCCGAATCCGAAGACTTATTCGGCCCTAAGGTGTCGTGCACCAAAGGGCGCTCCGAATCCAGAGGCTTATTCGGCCCGAAGGTGTCGTGCACCAAAGGGCGCTCCGAATCCGGAGGCTTATTCGGCCCCAAGGTGTCGTGCACCAAAGGGCGCTCCGAATCCGGAGGCTTATTCGGCCCTAAGGTGTCGTGCACCAAAGGGCGCTCCGAATCCGGAGGCTTATTCGGCCCTAAGGTGTCGTGCACCAAAGGGCGCTCCGAATCCGGAGACTTATTCTGGCCAATCGTGACATCCACGAAGGGCGCTCCGAATCCGGAGGCTTATTCGGCCCTAAGGTGTCGTGCACCAAAGAACTCTCCGAATCCGGAGACTTATTCGGCCCTAAGGTGTCGTGCACCAAAGGGCGCTCCGAATCCGGAGGCTTATTCTGGCCAATCGTGACCTCCACGAAGGGCGCTCCGAATTCGGAGGCTTATTCAGCCCTAAGGTGTCGTGCACCAAAGGGCGCTCCGAATCCGGAGACTTATTCGGCCCTAAGGTGTCGTGCACCAAAGGGCGCTCCGAATTCGGAGGCTTATTCTGGCCAATCGTGACCTCCACGAAGGGCGCTCCGAATTCGGAGGCTTATTCGGCCCTAAGGTGTCGTGCACCAAAGGGCGCTCTGAATCCGGAGACTTATTCGGCCTTAAGGTGTCGTGCACCAAAGGGCGCTCTGAATCCGGAGACTTATTCTGGCCAATCGTGACATCCACGAAGGGCGTTCCGAATCCGGAGGCTTATTCGGCCCTAAGGTGTCGTGCACCAAAGGGCGCTCCGAATCTGGAGACTTATTCGGCCCTAAGGTGTCGTGCACCAACGGGCGCTCCGAATCCGGAGGCTTATTCTGGCTAATCGTGACCTCCACGAAGGGCGCTCCGAATTCGGAGGCTTATTCGGCCCTAAGGTGTCGTGCACCAAAGGGCGCTCCGAATCTGGAGACTTATTCTGGCCAATCGTGACATCCACGAAGGGTGCTCCGAATCCGGAGGCTTATTCGGCCCTAAGGTGTCGTGCACCAAAGGGCGCTCCGAATCCGGAGACTTATTCTGGCCAATCGTGACATCCACGAAGGGCGGTCCGAATCCGGAGGCTTATTCGGCCCTAAGGTGTCGTGTACCAAAGGGCGCTCCGAATCCGGAGACTTATTCGGCCCTAAGGTGTCGTGCACCAAAGGGCGCTCCGAATCCGGAGGCTTATTCGGCCCAAGAGGCTTGAGGTAGAGTTTGCCAAAGAAAATCGATTTTGATTAAAACGTGGTACCAGTACAAGCATCAGATCCCACAAGTTGGGTCCATAAATGGATCTTCATAAAGTTTACGTTCGTGCGGATTGTGGTGAGCCACGGATCTCTTCAATGCCACGGTCTGTCGGGAAGCGCATAAGCTGATGGTAGGTGCTTGGGACAGCCTTCATGACATGCAACCAGGGGCGCCCCATGATGACATTATACGGCGATGGAAGCTTCACAACCAAGAATTCCACGTCAACCGATTTTGAGCCCGCTCGAACAGGTAACACGACCCTCCCCAACGGGTATTCTGGATTTGTGTTGGAGCCGAATAGTGGCTGAGACGACGGTGATAGGTCCGACTCGTTGAGGCCGAGTTCAACAAAAGTTTTGTAATACAAGATTTCCGAAGTGCTTCCTGGGTCTATGAGAATGCGTTTAACGCTGAACCGACGTATGCGTAATTTGACGACCAAAGGATCGACGTGGCTGGCCACTGCTCCGACGAGGTCGGTGTCATTGAACTTAATTGTGGGGGCTTCTCTGGGCTGCCGGTTGACATGTTACGTGTTTGGGGAGCTGGGTGCGATTGAATCGTATGCACGGTCGGGGGTGCTGGCAGACCGTAGATTATGTGGATCACACCAAGTGGCGGTGAATCCTGTCTCAAGGCTAATGCTTTGGTTGGTCTTCCCTTGCTCACGTATTGCTGCAATCGACCATCTTGCACCAGTTCCTCCAGATGATCCTTCAGCGCATAACAGCTCTCGGTTTCGTGGCCGTGATCTTTGTGGTATTCGCATCGTCTGTCTCTCCTCCGTGTGTCGGGAGGTCCCACCATCTTCGACGGCCACTTGAAAAATGGAAGGTGCTGGACTTTGGTCATTATGGCCGCGATCGGCTCTGTCAACTCCGTATACTTCTTGTCGGTTCGCCTTGGGCGTCTGCTGTTGACTTGTAGTTGTTCGTTCGTTCGGTGGGAGCACTGATCGCTTGATCGGCGGGATTCCCGCCTTTTGTCTTGCTTGGTTCGTTGCCGGGGCTCAGGGCTTGGTGGCGGCACGGAGCTTATTGGTCGAGCAATTTCGGGGAGGGCCGTTTTGCTGGAGATTTGTCCGGCTTTTATCCTCAGGGCATCATCTTCGACTTTGCAATATTCTTCAACTTTCTTCATCAGCGCCCAGACTGTTTTGGGGGGCCTTCTAGTTAGGGAACTGCGCAGAGCACTGTCAGGATGTAAGCCCATTTTGAAGGCGGTGATGGCCATGGAGTCGTTGCAAGCGTCGTCAACAAGGTTGAAGCACTCCCAATATCGTGCCGAGTACGCTCTGAGCGTCTCTCCCGACTGGATCTGCATAGCCCAGAGGGAGTCGGCCTATTTCGGTTGTACCTCGTTGGTGATGAACCTGGCCCTGAAGGATTTCTGCAGTTGGCGGAAGCTTTTAATCGAAGCTGGCTCCAACTTGTAATACCACCTGACGGCTAGTGGAGCTAGGCTACTAGGGAATATTCGGCACATGAGGGCTTCATTGTCTGCGTGAAGCGTCATGGCCTGTTTGTAATGACGGATATGATCAGTGGGGTCTGATTTTCCGTCGTAAAGAGTGAATGATGGAGCTTTGAATTTCTTGGGCAGGGACGCCCTTGCGATCTGTCGCACGAAAGGATCGTGCTGGTCTTCCTCGTTTGAGCTGCTTCTCCTGCGCTTGATCCTTGTTCGCAGGTCCTTGTCGGAGGAGCTGGAGGTTTCGGATCGTCCCCTTGCGTCGAGCTCCGTGGATAATGAGTTGGAGTTGCTATCGGCATCCTTTGGTCGAGCCCGAGGTCTTTGCCCGTCTGCCCTCGGAGGTCGCTCTGGTTCCTGGCCCATGGCCTCTCTAGATTTTGCTACCTCCAAGGCCAACTCTTGACGGAGTCGTTCATTCTCAGCGATCATGTTCTCGAGCCTTTGTTCGTTCTGCTTTGCTTGTTCCATGATAGCCTGCATTGTTTCTTGTGCTGAAGTTGTTGACGAATCAAAGTTCAAGGCGCGTCGTGCCGCGATAGTTTCTTTTCCGAGCATATTAGCTGGGGTGAGGTCGTCTTGCTGTGTGATCTCATTGGTGGCTATCGGAGGATCTTCGGCCACGCCTTCCATGGATGTATTTGAGTATTCCCACAGACGGCGCCAATTGTGGGGAAGTGGTTTGGAAATACTCCTCAAATCCTGGAAGACGCCAATGATCCTCAGTTAGTCACCTGCAAAGATACAAACACTCCGGACGGGGGTGCCGGAATTAGCACTCCGACGGACAAGTTAGTTCCTGTACTCAAGAAAGCTTGTTTACTAAGTTTTTAGAAGTGATTCTTACATACCTCTCCTAGTTCATTGCCATTATATTTATACTCGTTTTTTCTGATCCTCGGGGCCAGGGCCTACTTTTTCAATCATTATCTTTTCCAATATTCGGCTCCAGGGATCCTCCCCTATTCGGCCTATTTATCCTATTCGGCCCCTTATCCTCGCGAGATATCTGCCGGCTAGCATCAATCTTCTGATATGTGCCTCCCCTATCTTCGCCAATTATTCGGCTACCACAATTAGCGTAGCTAGTTAGCTGATTTTTTCGGACCCCCCGTCGAGAGGGCGCAATGTTGTAACAAGCGTGCGTGTGTGTGTGCATGTCTTCCAACCCCATGTCTTTCTCCCTTTTATTTAACTGCTTTCGATGGTTAGATTAGGGCACATTTTGATTAGCATACCTTTATGCTTGCATGTTTGGATTCATTCGTTTGTCTTGCATGCACCGGGCTTGGCGCATCATTCAAACTGCATTATATTTCAATACCTATTTGAATACATGTTATCAAACTGTCGCATTCATATACCATCTTAGATAGCCAAGCCTATTTAGTTGCATTATTGCATGTGTTGCATTAGGCATCTTAACATAGTTAGGATCATGCATGATTTCTAACTAGCTTTTGTTTTAGCTTGGAGTACACTGTAAGTGTTTATGCTTCAGCATACTTGCATGAGTGCGAGTGTTGCCATGTTTAGCATGCTTGCCATGAGGCTATTTGCTTGAGTGATAAACTGCATGAATGCTTGTGGATGAAGGCTTTATTGCCTGAATTGGAACAACTCGATGATTGTGAGTTTTAAGCCCACTTTGCGAAGTGGCAAAATCATGTTTTAAAGCCCACTTGAGGGTGGCAAATCCGCGCTTTAGCCTGCTTGCAAGTAGCATTTTCAAACCATTTTCCAAAACAAACATGAGTTGTTTTGTTCCAATTCTTGCGATTTAGTCTATACTTGTATGCTGTGCGCATCAGATAGTAAGTTAGATTAATAACTGGAATAAGAACACATGTGTTTATAACACAACATATCATGCTTAGTAGAGGCCGATTTTTGATCGGGCGAGCGGGGGTGCTCATTTCAGGACCTTCCCCTCTCGTACCCAAGTTCCCGAGCCGAGGCAACTTCTGTGATGACGGACACGTGGCCTTTGGCACGAGTCAGGGTTTCCTAAATTTCCCAAAACAAAATATTTAGGTGGTGACTCTGTAATCTAGCAAAGCAGTCCATGTTTGGTGCTTTTTGATTCAAAATTGATTTTTCAAAACCAATTGCCAGATTTGGACTCATTGGTGTTTATCAGTCTCACATTGCACTTTGTGAGATTAGATTCAGAACTGTGACAGGAGTCCGAATTGTAGGATGACCAATTCGCGCCCTCTCCGAAAAGGGGGGCATGCGGAGAAAGTGCGGTCTATAGATGCACGAGGTAACATTGTGTGATAGATGCACGAAGTAACATTGTGCGATGGATGCATGCAATGATGTTGTGCGATAGATACACGAAATGAGGACATGCAATAGATGCATGAAATCAGGACATGTGATAGATGCACAATAAACAAACAAAGCGGCGCTTTAGAAAGTACTACACATGCACATGATACAAGGCGGCGTAATTGAAAATCAATACAATGACAACACATGTTTTGTGCAACATAATAGACAACAACATAAGATGCAATGTGTGTTCTATGCAAGATAGTTGAAAGCATGTTCTATGCACATTGGATAAGCATATGAATTATGATGCAATGCGCACGTGCAACCTAAGAGGTGTGTGAGAGTGCACATTCTATGCAACAAATATGTAAATCGACAAAACAGACAAAAGCGATCTTCAATGATGTGGCTTGACTTTTCGTGCTCCTTTCGGAAGACGAATAGCCCCACAGTTCGGACTCCCGTGGTTCTGAATTTAATTTTTGATTTCACAAGTACAATGTGAAACAGTGAAAACACAAAAAGAGTCCAAATTCGGCATTTCTTTTGGAAAATCGATGTTTGAATCAAATGTCAAAAATGGACTACTTTACTAGATTTCAGAGTCCCCACCTAAATATTTTTGGAAAATTTAGAAAACCCAAGACTCATGCCAAAGGCCATTAGTCCGTCATCACCAAAGTGTCTCGGCTCGGGAACTTAGGTACGAGAGGGGAAGGTCATGAATTGAGCACCCTACTCGCCCGATCAAAGATCGACCTCTACTAATCATGATGTAATTTTTATTTACATTATATGCTCTTGTTCTGATTATTAACTATTTTTTTACTATGTGACACACACACAAATACAGACTAATTTGCAAAAATTAGAACATTTGATTTCTTGTTTTATTTGAAATCGTTTTGTGAATTTGCCACTTGAAAAAAGTGGGCTTAAAATGGACATTTAATCAAACTATCCCAATTCAAGCATCTAGCCTTCATCCACAGGCATTCAAATAGTTATATATCATTTAAACAATTAGCCTCATGGAAGTATGCTTTGACATGGTACACCCATACTCATGCGATATGCTAAAACACAAAATTGCTCACCTAGTACTCCGAGCCAAAACAAAACAAAATAATTAGGAAAAAAATATACATGTTCCTAATTAATGCAATATGACTAATGCAACGCACACATTATGCATTTTATAGGCTCGGCTATGAGCATGGCAAATGATTCCATTCAAGACATGCGATAGAGCACATATTCAAGTAATAAATTTGAACATTGATATTTGGGTTAGTATGATGAACTGAGCCTTGGATGCATGCAAGACAATGGATGCAAAGCATAAGAATGCTGATGTCCTATAGTAACCATCATAAGCAAGTAAGTAAAAAAGAGAAAGACGTGGGGTTGGAAGACATACAACTTATTACATAACTGCCCTCGTGCAAGAGGGTGCGAATCAAAGTCCAAAAGTCCAAATTAAACTAAACATTACAAAATTGAATGAATAAATAAGCGAAGAATTAAGTAGCTAACTACTCTATTACAATAAGGATAACCATGATAAGTAAACTAACTATTTAAGCTAACTAGCTATAACAATCACAAATAAACATCTCAGCCGGGCCTAAAGAAGGTAGACCGTGCCTTAATTTCATGCAAAATTCTTTTTTGTGCGCTGAAGTGAAAATAGTGCAGACAGAGTGTTCTGAACTTTGTTTGTCCCTCTCACACTTCTCTGTCATGGGAAAGCTTCGAGAGAAGGTTGAAATTGTTTCCAGAACCATCAATGAGTAAGTTGATTGCTGGATGATTTCAGGTACAATTTAGACAAAAATCAATAAATGCAATGAACAACAACCACCCCTCTCTCCTATCATAGAGTGAACTCAAAGAGGGATGTGGAGACGCTTTAAGATTCATCAAAACATCATAAATTGATATAAGACAACCCTTGACACAATGGATTTGGCATAACGTCCGGCCGAACCCCAGGCAATAGAACTCATTTTCTTTATGTGGGTTGGTTCATTTTAAACCAAATTCATTAGTCTTTGCCATCCTTTAATCCATTAAGTCCAAGATGATTGTTACGCCCACTAGAGATTACATCCACTAAGTGAGAAATACATCAAATGGGAGGTGATTCTCAACATGAAAAAGAGACTACACCATTGGCAATGAACCTCCATAGAGATTAAGCCATTAAGCATAAATCGCTAGTTCACATTTTGAATAACCGTCAATCAGTTGAAATAATTCTCAATTGAAAGAGATGAATGGAAAGTTGATTATTAAAATGAGGTTCTAAAACATGGAAGTTAGTTAAAGAAAAGATAAGAATAATATACAACAAGCTATGTAGGCAAACTTACGAGACAACAACCAAGCTAATCAAAGCATGAACTATTTAAAAAACCTAGAACAGCCCCAAAATAGCTCTTAAGAGATGAAAAATAGTGGCTCAAAGTGCATGAAAAGAGCTTAAAAAGCTGATGAACGAAGAGAGAGAAAACAAGACTAGTAGACAAGAACAAGGAGGGGTGGCAAACCCCTCCACTTTGAAACCTCAAAGCATGATTTTTAGCCTGTTTTTAACTCTGAAAATCAATTTAGAAAGTAAAGAAAAAGAGTGTAAAAGTAAGGGTTTGAGCTATAGGTAAAGGTGTAAGAAAGAGTGTAAACTCTCTCTACCCTTCTGGTAGCTCTCCAAACCCAAACTCAAACACTTGGAAGAGAATCAAAACAACACAAAACTATAAGAACTAGATAGCAATAGATAGAAAAAGAAGTAAAAGAGAGGATGACAAGCTTATACCTCTCAAAGAATTGAGCTTTTGCTTATGAATCAAACTAAATCTCAACACACTCTCAAGCTTGAATTATGGTGTTCAAGGCTCAACCAAGGTTCCTAGGCTAAGGTGTGAAGGTGTATATGGTGTATGGATATAAAGTCAATGTGATAGGCTTGCTCAAAGGGTTGCTTGCACAAGAAGAAGGCAAAGAAGGAGCTCTCAAGAAGGTGTAGGGATTTTTTAGAAATTCTTCAACCCTCAAAATAGAGATATATGGTCGTTTTTATAGAATTTGAGCAAGAGGGGTCATAAATATCTTCAAAAATGGACAGCTGGCGGGCTCCCGCCCAGAACAGTGTTTCTCGCTACTAAGGCACGACCAACCTTCAATAGCCAAGGCCGGCCCTTAATAAGGCACGGCCGGGCCTCAATGTGTTCCTCTGTTATTTTGCTTTAGTCTCAGCATAGGGTGGCACAATGTGTAAAAATGGATTTCTTGGGTATAATCAGTGGGAATATGGGAGGTTTGGTATTGTTTTGGAGATTAAACATGGCCCCTTTGTTGATACTTCGAACCACGAACAACACCACTTTCATTATCGAGTGTACCGGGCAAAGTGCTCGAGCCTTGCGGGTGGTCAAAAATGGGGTGTCCACAGTTGCCTCTCTTTGATAGAGCTCGAAGTCATAAAGTGACGTAAGTGAATGTCAAAGCGCAGAGACGACCTATTTGACAAGGCCGCAAGGCTCAGGCAAGAAATCAAGACATAAATGCAAAGATTGAACTAGAGGGCAAAGTGCAAACAAAATGCAGCAAATAACTTATAATCATGCAATGAAACAATGCAATGAAACATAATGTAAATGAAGCAATGAAACAACGCTACAATCTAAACAAGAAAGCAACATTTAAACGAAAATATAAATCAAAGAAAAACAAATCCCACCGTGTCTCACACAGAAAGAAGTGAATAAACAGACACGTCTCACGCGAAAAGGACAAAGAAAGCACAAATCAACCTACATTTCATGTAGAAAGGATATAAGAAAATGCAGACCTAACTACGCCTCGCGTAGAAAAGGTGAAGGGCGATGTAACCATCGAGCACATCGGAGTTCTCAACTGAGATCCTAATGCGTCTCACATGATAGGAGGAAGGGTGGTGTGAACAAACAGGGGGACCTGATGTTTTTAACCGAGGTAAACAATCCTCACGCGTCACACGCGAGAGGAGGAAAGATAGTGTGAACAACGAGCGCACATGCTATTTTTAATCGGGGTAAACAATCCTAATGCATCGCATCCGAGAGGAGGAAAGGTGGTGTGAACAAACAGGCACACCTGTTGTTTTTAACTGGGGTAAATAATCCTAACACGTTGCACACGAGAGGAGGAAAGATTAGTGTGAACATTGGGCGCACCCGATGTTTTTAACCGAGGTAAACAATCCTAACACGTCGCACGCGAGAGGAGGAAAGGTGGTGTTAATGAACATGCGCACCTTCCATTTTTAACTAAACATTCCTAATGCGTCACACGTGAGAGGAAGAAAGATGGTATGAACACCGGGCGCACCTGATGTTTTTAACCGAGGTAAACAATCCTAACGCGTCGCACGCGAGAGGAGGAGAGGTGGTGTGAACACCGGGCGCACCTAATGTTTTTAACCAATTTGAACAATCCTAACACGTCGTATGCAAGAGGAGGAGAGGTGGTGTGAACACCAGGCGCACCCGATGTTTTTAACCGAGGTAAACAATTCTAACGCGTCGCACGCGAGAGGAGGAGAGGTGATGTGAACACCGGGCGCACCCAATGTTTTTAATTGATTTGAACAATCCTAACACGTTACACGTGATAGGAGGAGAGGTTGAATTGATAAAAAGAACAAACAAATCGCATAAGAGTGAATTAATGTAGTAAAGTGAAAGCCAATTTGCCAATGTTTTAAAACAATGGGCTTTAATCTGAACACAACACACCGCCTTCCAATTTGATGGTAAAAAGGATGATGATTTTACTGTGGCACGAATGATTTTATCTAGAACTCCTCTGAATGAACCGTACATACAATATCGTTTGTTTACGAAATAACAGAATGAACTATGATTCAAGCAAAACAATTTATAACCTAACAGAATAGTTTAAAACAAATTAAAAGTTTTGAAACAAAACAAATCAACTTATCAGTTTAAACTTTGAGTTAAACAAATGAGACTAAGTAAATCAAATTATGCATCTACACAATAAAACAAAATAGAATAGAATGAACAAAATTCCTCCTTTTATATTTTACCCACTCATTTTTTCTTCTCTTATCTTCCTTTCTTCCTATGTCCTTTTTTTTTTTTTTTTGCTTTCATTGTTTTTCTTTTCCTCTTTTTTGCTTTTCTTTTTTTTTCACTGTTTTTTTTGTTTGCTTCTCTATTTTTTTCCAACTCTTTTTTTGCTTTTCTTTTTTTCTTTTTAAGATTAACACTCCATAATACAAGAAATAAAAAAAAAAAAAAAAACTGAACTGAGTGTGCACTGAGAGCCGACTGGGCCTTCATGACGCACGGCCGGGCATCGCGACAGCCGGCCGGGCTTCGATAGTGGCAAGGGAAGTTTTGGGCATTCCGCGTGATATGTTTGTTTAAAACAAACTCAAACCCTTATTTTCTCACACCCTCTTATCCGAAACTCCCTCCCTTCTCTCTCTAACCTCCTCCGCTCTCTAGATTTCCCCTTTCCTTGAAGTACCCAACAACCCTAGCCATTTTTTCTTTGAAACCCTTCCTCTCCTCTATACTTTGAACCAAATAAAACTTGATTTGGTGGAGTTTGAGCTTTTCCCTTGGTTTTTCTCACATTTGCCCACACTTTCCTTCTATTCCTCTTTGATTTTTCAAACTTTCTTCACTTTCTCTCTCCTAGGGTTTGAAATTTGGGATTTTCACCTATTTTCACTCGTCCTCTCACTTTTTCTTCATTTCCCCCACTTTTCTCCATGGCTAGTGACGAAGTTCCCATCTTGGACCCTGCCATTGGTATTGAGGCCATCTTAGGCGCAAATATGAAGGCAGAAGACTGTAGACCGCCTGAACTCCGCTCCGCGCGCGAGGGCGCGAATTGGGTTCTAGCTACTACAGTTCGGACTCCTGTCACTGTTCTGAATCTAATCTCACAATGTGCAATGTGAGACTGATAAATCATCAAAGAGTCCAAATCCGGCAAATCGTTTTAGAAAATCGATTTTGAATAAAAAAGTGCCAAACATGGACTACTTTGCCAGATTTCAGAGTTGCCACCTAAATATTTTGTTTTTGGGAAATTTTGGAAACCCTGACTCGTGCCTAAGGCCACGTGTCCGTCATCACCAAAGTTGGCTCGGCTCGGGAACTTGGTACGAGAGGGGAAGGTCCTGAAATGAGCACCCCCGCTCACCCAATCAAAGATCGGCCTCTACTAACCTGATATGTTGTTTTCGAAAACACATGTGTTTTTATTCCGGCTATTAACTAGACGTACTATGTGATGCGCACAGCATACAAGTATAGACTCAATCACGCGGATTGGAACAAAATAACTCATGTTTGTTTTTTTGAAAATGGTTTGAAAGTGCTACTCGCAAGTAGGCTAAAGTGTGGATTTGCCACCCTCAAGTAGGGTTAGAAAAACATGATTTTGCCACTTCAAGTGGGCTTAAAACTCACAATCATCGAGTTATTCCAATTCAGGCAATCAAGTCTTCACCCACAGGCATTCATGCAGTTTAAACACATAAGCGCATAGCCTCATGGTAAGCATGCTATCATGGCAATCACTTACACACATGCAATGATGCTAAAGCGTAAACACTCACAGTGTACTCTGAGCCAAAACAGAAGCTAGTTAGAAATCATGCATGATCCTAGCTATGTTAAGATGCCTAATGCAACACATGCAAAAATGCAACTAAAATAGGCTCAGCTACCTAGAATGACATATGAATGCAACACTTGATAACATGCTTTGAAACACGTATTCAGGAAAGTGTATTGAAATATAGTGCAGTTTGAATGATGCGCCGAGCCCGGTGCAGGCAAGACAAAATGAATGATGCACGCTTGCAAACATAAGGTATGCTAATCGAAATATGCCCTAATCTAACCACCGAAAGCGGGTAAATAAAAGGGAGAAAGACGTGGGGTTGGAAGACATTCACACACGCACACACTTATTACAACATTTGCCCTTTCGACGGAGGGTCTGAATAAATAGGCTAAGCTATGCTAAGCTAAGCTACTTATTACAAATAAACTAATTAACTATTCTAGTTAATTACATATTACAACACAAATTGAATAAATAGCTAATCTAAGCTAATTAAAATATTATAAACCGAATGAATTAATTAAACACTTGGTTAATTAATTACAAAAGACTAAGCTAATGAACTAGTTAGCTAAGAAATTGCAATAAAGCAAGTAAATAAATGGCCTCGAGGGCGAGGGGGACATGCGTGCTCGGTTGCGTCCTCCTGGAAATCCACCACCTTGCCTCAAGATGCCTCTATTTGCACACTTTTGGACCTCTGAAAATTATGCCAATTCCCAGAATGCTTTTGACCCACCTTAGGAACATGCTGAGGGCTCATCGGCTAGAGATGGTGGCCATCGGCCAGTAATGATGGCCGGTCGGCAGCCTTGGTGGCCGGTCGGCTGGCTTCGAGGGCCGGTCGGCCACTGCTTCCTGCAATTTCTCCTTTTGCTGCAACTAAGCGCAAACAGAGGCATGACAGTGTATTTGCAAGGAAATGCGTGTGCAACTACACTTCTTATGATGTCTCAAGCTCAAAGGAGTGTAGTGCTCGGCTCTCGAGCCACCAATCACGCATCTCAATGCATGATGGCCAAAGAGTCAAGCTTGCACAATGTTGATGAATGCACAAGTAACAAACAAGACTCGAGAGGCCTCTGCCCTATCATGCACAATCAAGGGGGATGACAACTAAGAAATGAGGTACGTTTCATCACTCCAAGTATGAAACGTCCCTCGTTTCTCGCGTTTGGATTAACGCCCGATCCAAACACATGCAATGCATCACACATGCAAACAACATGCTATCTAACAATGCTAGAATGGCATGCACGAGGCTCTATCATATAAGCAATGCATGCATGGCATGTTTGGAGGCTAAGGCACTAAAGCAAGCAAAGAGTATAACATAATAGGCATGCCATATCGAGCTTAAACAACCAAACCAGCCCAAAACAGAGCTACAACATGGTAGATTAGTAGTAAAAACATGCTCGGACTAAGGCTCAAAAGAGTAGGAAATCATGCTCCTTTAGTAGCTCACAAATAAGGCGCAAAAGCACAACTCTCAAATGTTAACAAGGAGTGAAAGAAGCGAGAACATGACACATGTATATGCTCTGAAATAGCATGTTAAATGATGCCAAGACATACAACCATCACAAGTATAGCATACTATGGTGCTCAAAACTCAAGACTAGCTAAGGCACTTGCACCATAGCCATATCAAGCAAGTCCCAAAGGACCAAGATGACTCAAAATAGTCCCAAGGCAGGTCAAAACAATGCTAGAAACATGATGGAGTGTAGCCAAACAAGCTAGCATGGTAAGCCAAAACACTAAGCATGCAAGGTCAATGAGCGAGATTACACTACAAGTACCAAAACCGAGCATGAGGTGACTCCGCCAACCAAAATCAAAGTTGTAATATGGCAAAATAAGACCAAAAATATGCTGAGATGGTAGCCCAAAAGCTTAGGCAAGCATGCATACATATTAGCTCATGATCAAGGCATAAGGCATAACTCTCCAAAAGCATTGAAAGAGTGAAACATGTGAGAGTATGACTACACTACATACACTAAAATCATGTGAGAAATGAGGCCAAAGCATGCAAACAACTCAAGTAAAGCATGCTAGAGACTTGGAAACTCAAAGCTAGTGAGCAAGATTGCACTATGGCTATACAAAGCAAGCCTCTCATGACTTAAATCACTCAAAACAGAGTTCAAGCGTGCTAAAATATGAGCAAAAACATGCTGGAGTGCAATCAAAATAGGCTAGAATGACGAGCCAAAGTGGCAAGCATATAAGGATAAATGGCAAGATTACACTACAAGTGCAAAAAAGCATGCATAAGGTGACACAACCAGGCCAAAACAGAGTCATGCCATGCTGAAATAATGCCAAAAATGAGCTGAGAACAAGCCAACACATGCTAGAAAAACATGCTCAAACATGAGGCCATCAACACAAGCAACCAAGACACAAGGAGAGGGGATGACCCCCTCCTATTTTGGACCTCAAAACACACTTTCTACCACTGAAATTCCTCTAGAATTTAGTGGTTAAAAGGCCAAGAGAAGGTGAACTTAAAGGCCTTAAGAGATAGCATAAAGCAAAGCAAAATAAGCCACGAAACGGGGTAGACTACCCCTAACTCAAACAAGGCCTAGAATAACCACTTTAAGCACTTGAAAATAGAACTTTTTACAGTTGAAAGCTAAGCCAAAAGAAGCATGCAAAGATGGCTAAGTAAGCAACTAAAACAAAGCTTTAAAGAGGGTAAAGACTCACCCTTGAAGAACCACAGCAAAGCAGCAACTTTTGAGGCAAAAACCAAGCCTTTGAGCTTCAAACAAACCTCCAAGTATCTCAGCAACAAAGTAGGAGTGTTTGGAGAAGAGGTTGTATGCAAATATACAAAGAAAATGTAATTCTAAACACAATAGAACATAACAATATAAAGAGAGAGAAAAATCTAGAGATAGAGTAGATATTTTTCTTCTCAAAATTCTGAACCCTTCTTAAGGGGGAGGAAGCTCCCCTTATATAGGAAATGCAAGCAAAAGCTTGCTTGAATCCATCCATACACGTGTATGGAGGATATACTTAGTGATCAACAACTGGCACCAGTTGGAAAATAAATATCTGCAAAAGTAGAAAAAAGGATCTCGGCCAACACTTATGGCCGACCGGCCATTAAAGAGGCCGACCGGCCATTAGTGAGGCCGGCCGGCCACCACTGATGGCCGATTAGAACTTGGTCAGGCTGACAGCCACTAGGCTTGGTCGGTGGGTACCAGGGTTGGTCAGCAGGCCACCCTCTTCCCCTAGAAGCAATGTTACAAGTTCGTGGAGCACAACCAAGCACAAAATAGAAAAAACGAGTGGTTCGAAGATGAGGCACTCCGCCAAGGACTTCAGGCACTCAAAACAAACACGAGCATTGATGATCATCGAGTGTTCAAACGATGACGTCCGAGTCTTGAGGACGGTCAAAAATGGGGTGTCTACAAAGACACTCCCGCATTGCCTCCCCTTATTGATAGGCCATTCGATGCGGCCACTTACCAGCCACGTACACATGTTCTACCCCCAAGCGGTATCTTGAGATTTGAGGGCCTTATCCCCAGGCTAGATGAGGACATCCTGCTGCGAGAGCCCGGGGAGCACTTGTCCGCCGATGCCTCCACGGTAAGCAATTTTCCTTTGTTTTGACACATTGTTGAATCTCACAAGTAGACCACCAGTTAATGCCATATACAGTCCCCATTTATAGGTGATAGCTAGGAGGATTGGGGGCTACAGATCCATATCTGGCCCCCAATGTTGGTATGAGAGACTATCCGTAGAGGTCCGCACTCTGGTTGATGACGTCGGCTTTGGGCCTTTCTGCTCAGGGCTCATACAGATGAGGGCCGAGTCGTTGCTGTACGGGTCCCTGGTAGAGAGATAGTGGGACACTATAGACTCATTCCATTTCTCATCAATCGGGGAGCTGACTCTGACCCCGTACGATTTTTTGATGCTCATTGGCCTGCGAGTTGGGGTTGGCGGCTCGATCCCATGTGATCTTGACATGACGCAATGGAGGGCCACATAGCGTTAGCTTCTCGGGGCGATCCCAGACACCACTAGTCATGGGATTGTGAGATATAGTTGCTTTTTTGATCATTTCTCTGAGTCCCAACCCGCTACTACAGATGAGGTCACCTAGTACACCCACGGCTTCCTCATGTATCTCTTCGGTAATCCCCTATTTACAAACAGGGAAAATACTATGGGGTTATATCTTCTGGAGGCACTGGTGCACCTACCACAGGTGACAGAGTACGATTGAGGTGGTGTCGTCCTGGCCACCTTATACTGCTATATAAGCTCTGTATCCTGCCGCAAGGCAGATTCACTCGACAGCTACTGGATAGTTTGGAAGGTACACCTCATATTTACTTTTTTTGTTCAGCTTTACATTCTGTTCAATTTTTCATTTTCTTCTCATCTTTTCTTTGCATCTCCTGTTTATTCCACTCATTTACTTCATCCATCTTTTTCTGCTTGCAGCCTTGGGTTTACACATATTTCATCTCTCTGGATCAGGTCCCAGTGAGATCAATTGAGTTGTCAGTACCATGCTTTCAGTACTTGTAGACTCGACTTTCTTTGTGCCCCCTTTCGAAGAGCTCGAATTGGTCCTACAGTTCGGACTCCTATGACGGTTCTAAATCTAATCTCACAAAGTGCAACACGAGACTGATAAACACCAAAGAGTCCAATCTGGCAAATCATTTTGGAAAATCAGATTTTAAATCAAATAATGCCAAAACTGGACTACTTTGCCAGATGACAGAGTCGCCACTTAAATATTTTGTTTTTGGAAAATTTAGGAAACCTGACTTGTGCCAAAGGCCACGTGTCCGTCATCACCAAAGTTGCCTCGGCTCGGGAACTTGGGTACGAGAGGGGAAGGTTCTGAAATGAGCACCCCTGCTCGCTCGATCAAAGATCGGCCTCTATTAAGCATGATATGTTGTTTGATAAACACATATGTTCTTATTCCAATTATTAGCTAACTTTACTAGGTGACGCACACATAAGTATAGACTAAATCACAAGAATTGGAATGAATCAACTCATGTTTGCTTTCGAAAATGGTTTGAAAGTGCCACCCTCAAGTGGGCTTAAACATGATTTGCCACTTCGCAAAGTGGGCTTAAAACTCATATTTATCGAATTGTTCCAATTCAAGCAATAAAGCCTTCATCCACAGACATTCATGCAGTTAATCACTTAAGCAAATAGCCTCATGGTAAGCATGCTGTCATGGCAACACTCACACTCATGCAAGTATGCTAAAGCGTAAAACTTACGGTGTACTCCAAGCCAAAACAAAAGCTAGTTAGAAAGAATGCATGATCCTAACTATGCAAGATGTCTAATGCAACACATGCAATAATGCAATTAAATAGGCTTGGCTATCTAAGTTGGCATATGGATGCAGCAATTTGATAACATGCTTTGAAAAACGTATTCAAATAGGTATTGAAATACAATGTAGTTTGAATGATGTGCCGAGCCTCGGTGCATGCAAGACAAATGAATGATGCACGCATGCAAGCATAAGGTATGCTAATCAAAACGTGCCCTAATTTAACCATCGAAATCAGTTAAATAAAAGGGAGAAAGACGTGGGGTTGGAAGACATACACATACACACACACGCTTATTACAACATTATGCCCTCTCGAATGAGGGTCCGAATGAATAAGAGCTAAGCTAGGCTAACTAATTTTAATTAAACTAATTAGACTAATTATTACATAACAAAATAAAGAAATAGCTAAGCTAAGCTACTTAATTATTACAACACTTAACTAATTAGCAAACTAATTAATTAAATTACAAATTCATGCTAACTAAACATGCAAAACAAGTGTTAAAACTACACTGCTTTAGCTCTACCTTGGGAAGCGGAGGATGCATGCACTCGGTTTTTGCCCTGAAAAGCCCACCGGTTTACTCTTGAGAGGCTCTATTTGCAGGATTACTCCAAGAACTTTCTGCTCCACCTTACCAAGCCAATGCTGAGGACTGCACCAGTGGCCTGCCGGCCATGATTGGTTGTTGCCGGCCCCCTGCCGGCCAAAAGTGTGCTATGTCGGCCATGGATGAAGCACTGCTGGCCATCAATGAGTCACTGCCGGCCACTGGTGTGCTGAATCACCAAACTGCAATAGAGCACAAACAGAGGAAAAGAGAGGGTTTTCCAAGGACATGTTTGTACTGTGCCCCTTCTTATCATCTCAAAACATCAAAGGAGTGGCACTCTTGGATCCAAAACCACCAATCAAGCATTTTCAATGCGTGATGGCCAAAGATCCAGGTTGTACACTTTCAATAAATGCACAAATATGACACAAAGGACCACCACCCTATCATGCATGATCAAGGGTGATGGAGACAAAGGAGATTGGCTCATTTCATCACTTTGAGTATGAAATGGACCAATCTACCTTGTGTTCAATATAATGTCCGATTGAACACATGCAATGCAAACATAACATGCTTATCTTGGTCATGTTTTACTTGATTCATTTTATTTACTCATTTTAGCATTACCAAGCCATTTTTTAATTGGTTAAGTCCAAGATGAGTGTCCTCTAATGAGAGAAGGGTCAACCAAAGGATGGTTTAAGACATGAGAGAGATCATGCCTTTGGCTAGGAGGAACCCTCAAAAGAGAGTTAAAGCCATTGAGCACAAGCTCTATCTCAAGCTTAAACACAACCATAAGATTAACCAACCCTCAAAACAAATAGAAAAATGAAGAAATGAGGGAGGTTGCAGACTTTTTAGTGTTGAAATGGCATGCAAAGAGACACTAAAACGTGCAAGCAACACATGCACAACTTGTTAAGAGCCAAAAACATGAAAGCTTGTGAAGAACACTACACTAGAAGCATGCAATATCAAGCTCAAATGATCAAACCAGCTCAAAATAGAGCTACAACATGCCAAAATAGTGGCTAAAACATGCTGAGAATGAAGCATAAAAGACTAGAAAAACAGGCTCACATGTTGGCTCACAAACAAGACACAATGCACAACTCTCAAAAGTAATGAAAGAGTGGAATATGTGAGAGTGTGACAGAGATATATGCACTGAAATCACATGTTAAATGATGCTATGGCATGCAATCATCTCAAGTAAAACATGTTAGAGGCCTTAACACACAAAGTTAGTGAAGGCCTTTGCACTACAACCATGGAAGATGAAGCTCATATGACCAAAACAGCCCAAAACCGAGCTAAAGCATGCTAAATTAGTAGCAAAAACATGCTGAGATCAAGTCTCAAAAAGGTAAAAAAACATGCTTACATGCTAGGCCATCTACACTTGCAAAGAAGACACAAGGAGGGGAGGCCACCCCCTCCTATTTTGGACCTCAAAACATACTTTTCATCATTGAAATTCCCTTGGAATTTAGTAGTTAAAAGGCCAAGAAAGGTTGACTTAAAAGCTTTGAAAAGGCACAAAAGGCTTCACAAGCCAAAGAGCAAAAAGAGGAGACCACCCCCTAACTCAACAAGACTCAAACCACTATTTTAAAACCTTAAAAATAGAGTTTTTTATGGTTGAAAAACTAGGTCAAAGTAGTGTAAAGAGATGGCCAAGCAATCAATTAAAACAAAGCTTAAAAGAGGTAAGCTTATACCTTTGAAACACATCAACAAAACAGCTAAGATTCTGAGCTAAAGCCAACCTTAAGAGCTCAAACAAGATCTCCAAGAACCTCAGCTCCAAGATAAAGGTGTTTGGCTAAGGGTGTTAGTGCAAATATGTGGAGAATTCTCACTTTCAAGCACAAAATCGGAAGAGAGAGAGAGAGAGGATTCTAGAGAGAGAGAGAGAGAGAGAGGGAAAAATTTTGCTCACAAAATTTTGTAACCTCCTACATGCAAGAGGATGACTTCTATATATAGAAGATACAAAATCCTCTTGAAAAGATCCAACCATCCACGTGCAAGCAGATGCTCCAATCTGTGCAAATAGCTAGCACCAAAATATCAGAAAATATCTACTGATGCACTGGTGGCCAGCCGACCATCAGTGATGGCTGGCAGGGGCTCATTGATGGCTAGAAGGGCATATCAATGGCCGGCAGTGCCCAAAAATGGCCGGTAGTGCACCAAAAACAACATGCTGGAAGGACCAAGACAGGTCCAAAAATGAGACAGAATTGATGTAGGGTTTGGAAAGCTCAAACCTGTGGCACTCTGCCACGGAATTCGAGTGCTCGACGAGCAATCAAACTTGTCACTGGATGTACCTGCAAGAACATCCATGTCTTGAGGACAGTCAAAAATGGGGTGTCTACAGTACTACAACTCTTGATTTGAGCGTCGCTGCCGCGTAGATCGAGACTTCTCTTACTTTCGCCGCTCACAAAATATCAACCTTTGACTTTTATATACTGTAAGCATACTGCACTGTTTCCCATACTACACGGTCATTCTCATACTGTTGCTTCTATACTGCAATGTCATCTTTATACTGCTTAGATTTTTGACATCTATTGTCTGCTTCCACAAGTTGACTAGCATCCTTGGGTGGGCATTTCCCAAGTGTCGAGGATGACCTACGTTGCTGCATGGCATGCCTCCACCATGCAGATTCTATTTGAGGGCCGCTTTCACTGAGCTTACTTCTTGGGGGAGAGGTTTATCTACCAGGCTTCTCTGACCCCGACATTGCACATCCTTCTTCTCCAGTCTTGGGCACTACTGATCGTTTATTTGGTGATGAAAGATGTGCAGTGCAAGGATTCGATTTCTTCGGCAAGGAGAGAGACAAATCCCAACCTCACACCCATTTTTGGACCAAAACTATTTTGAGACCTTAAAACCCTCTCTTTCAAAATGCTTTTGAAAAAGTTCCTACGATGTTCCGACGCTCACATTTTGTTAAATGTCGCGCTTTTTGGTAAACTGAGCAAGGAGAAAGTGGAAATGAATGAAGGAGAGATGAACTCTTTTGAAAAATCTTTCAAAACACCTTGTTTATGGGTTTGGATTTGAAGAAAAGAGGAGAGGAGAGAAGAAAACAAGTTGGAGAAGAAGTTCGGCATGAATCCCGGTAGGATCGAAACTGAGTAGTCTTCAGTCAAACAGGCATAACTTTTTCACACTTGGAATTTTGAAGTGAGGCTACCATCATTGGAAATAATACTTCCAGGGCTTCAATTTAGGATCAAGAATGACCTACAAATGAGTCCAGATGAAGGAGTTATGTCCATTTGAAGTTGGGCCCAAAAAACAGATTTTTCTGTCCAACCAGAGGTGGAAGTTTCTGACCATGAATGGGAGTTTTTGGCCATGTGCCGGCCATGAATGGCCAATGCCGGCCGCCTTTTGTCCAAGAGTTTCCCATGCCGGCCAGCAATGATCAAGTGCCGGCCAAGAATGAAGAAGTGCTAGCCATTAATGCAGAAAAGAAGATTTTTGCAGATATTTGTTGTCTAATTGTTCCAGCTATCTCTCTCGAAATATTTTTGACCAAAGCTCGTGTTTTTCTATATATAGAGAGGCTTCTCTATGGTTTTGGAGGTTAGAACAATTTAGCAAAGGTTTGGGAGCCTCTCTCTCTCTAAAACCTCTCTCTCTAGATTTCTCTCTCTCTCTCTTGAGCATTTGTGCTTAAAGGCTTGCATACATCAAACTTTAGCGTATTCATCCTTGATGAAAATGGTTCAACTTTGGGCTGAGGTTGCTTGAAGCTCTCTTAGAGCTTCCTTGGAGCTCTTGAAGGTCATTTGGCTTGGTTTTGTTGCTTAAGTGTTGTCTTCCCTTCAAGAGGTATGAGACTCACCCTTTAAGCTTGTTTTCATACTTGTTTTTACGACCTTTGAAAAATGTTTTTGGCTTGGTTTTGAACTAAAGAAAACTCTGTTTTTCAGTCCTAAAAATGGTGGTTTAAGCCCCTTTTGAGTTTGGGGGTGGTCCACCCCTCTTGTCTCTTTGCTTGTTAAGCTTTTGTGCCATCTTTCAAAGCAAGAAAACTCTGTTTTTCAGTCCTAAAAATGGTGGTTTAAGCCCCTTTTGAGTTTAAGGGTGGTCCACCCCTCTTGTCTCTTTGCTTGTTAAGCTTTTGTGCCATCTTTCAAAGCTTTCTAAAACAAATTTTTTTGGCTTTTTAACCACTGAATTCCAGAGAATTTTCAGTGGTAAAAACCATGTTTTGAGGTCCTAAATAGGAGGGGGTGGCCTTCCCTCCTTGTGTTTTGTTTGCATGTGTTGATGGCCAAACATGTGAGCATGTTTTTCTACCTCCTTGAGGCAATATCTCAGCATGTTTTTGTGACTTTTTTGACCTTCTTTAGCTCTGTTTTTGGCTGGTTGGGTCACTTGTTGCTTACATCTTGCACTTGTGGTGTAATCTTGCTTACTAGCTTAACATGCATAATGATTTAGCCTATTGTTCTAGCATGTGTTAGCCTAACTCCAACACATTTTTGCTACTGATTTAGCATGCTTGAACTCTCTTTTGAGTGGTCTTGGTCATATATGCTTTGCTTTGTATAGCTATAGTGTAGTTGGCCTTTACTAGCTTTGCGTTTTGAGGTCCTTAGCACGCTTTGCTTGTGATGTTTGTATGTTTTGGCATCATTTAGCATGTAATTTTAGTGCATAAACCACTACCACACTCTCACATATTCCACTCTTTCATTGCTTTTGAGAGTTGTGCTTTGTGTCTTGTTTATGAGCCAGCATGTGAGCATGCTTTTCTTGCCTTTTGTGCCTAAGTTTCAGCATGATTAGGCCACTGTTTTGGCATGCTTTAGGTCTGTCCATAGCTGGTTTGATCATTTGAGCATTGTATTGCATGATCCTAGTGTTGTGACCTTCACTAGTCTCAATGCTTAAGTCTCCTAACATGTTATACATGAGTTGTTTGCATGTTAGAGTCTCATGTTTCATGCCATTTTAGCACTGAAATTCTGCCACCTCCCCCCCACTTCTTCATTTTTGATTTGCTTTGAGGCTTGGTTGGTCTTAAGTTGTGCTTAAGCCATGGGATTGAGGCTTATGCTTAAATGGCTTTAACCTTCTTTTTAGGGTCCTCCTAGTCAAAGGCATAATTCCTCCCATGCCTTAAACCACCCTTTTGGTTGGCCCCTCTCATTAGAGGATTTTCACATTGGACAAACCAACTAATGAATGGCTTGGTAAGCTAAAATGTTTAAACAAGAATTGAATCAAGTAAAACATGTCAAGATAAACATGTTATATGTTTGCATTGCATTGTGTTCAATCGGATATTGTATTGAACACAAGGGAGATTGGTCCATTTCATACTCAAAGTGATGAAAATGAGCCAATTGCCTTTGTTTCCATTGCCTTTGATCTTCCATGATAAGGTAGTGGTCCTAGAGTTTTGTTTGCCTTGCATTCATTGAATTTGTGCAAGTTAGATCCTTGGCCATTATGCATTGAATGCTTGATTGATGGTTTTGGATCCGATGGTACCTCTCATTTGATGTTTAGAGATGATAAGGAGTGGTACAATACACACATGTTCTTGGGAGACCCTCCATTTTTCTCTGTTTTGTGCTCTGTTGCAGTTTGGTGTCACAGCACACCAGTGGCCGGCAGTGCCACACTGATGGCCGACACCCTTTCATTGTTGGCTGGTAAAGGCCCACTCTTGGCCAGCAGATGGCCGGCAGCCACCATTTATGGTCGGTAGGCCACTGGTGCACTCCTCAACATTGTTTTGGTAAGTGTTAGCAGAGAGTTCTTAAGGACACCCTGCAAACAGAGCCTCTAAAGAGCAGATCAGAGAGCTTTTCGGGACGAAAACCGAGCATGCATCTTCTACTTCTTCGAATAGAGTCGAGGCAGCATAGCTTAAAGCTTTACTTGTTAGTTAGCTTGAATTTGTAATTTAATTAATTAATTTCTTAATTAGTTAATTGTTGTAATAATTAGTAAGTAGCTTACTAGTTATTCATTTGGTTTGTAATAATTAGTCTAATTAGTATAATTAGATTGGTTAGCTTGGCTTAGCTTTGATTAGCTTAGCTTATTCATTCGGACCCTCCGTCGCGAGGGCATAATGTTGTAATAAGCGTGCGTGTGTGTGTGCATGTCTTCCAACCCCACTTCTTTCTCATTTTTACTTAACTGCTTTCGATGGTTAGATTAGGGCACGTTTCAATTAGCATACCTTACGCTTTGCATGTTTGCATCATTCATTTGTATTGCATCCACCGGGCTCGGCGCATCATTCAAACTGCATCATATTTTAATACCTACATGAATACGTGTATCAAAGTATTGCATTCACATGCCATAGTAGATAGCCGAGCCTACTTAGTTACATTTTTGCATGCGTTGCATTAGGCATCTTAACATAGCTAGGATCATGCATGATTTCTAACTAGTTTTCTGTTTTGGCTCGGAGTACACTGTAAGTGTTTACGCTTTAGCATACTTGCACGAGTGTGAGTTTTGCCATGTTTCGCATGCTTGCCACGAGGCTATTTGCTTAAGTGATTAACTACATGAATGCCTGTGGATGAAGGCTTTATTGCTTGAAATGGGGAATTTGATTAATGTGAGTTTTAAGCCCACTTTGCGAAGTGGAAAAATCATGTTTTTAAGCCCACTTGAGAGTGGCAAATCCATGCTTTAGCCCACTTGAGGGTGGCATTTTCAAACCATTTTCGAAAATAAACATGAATTGTTTTGTTCTAACTCTCGCGATTTAGTCTATACTTGTATGCTGTGCGCATCATGTAGTAAAGTTAGCTAATAATCGGAATAAGAACACATATGTTTATAAAACAACATATCATGCTTAGTAGAGGCCGATCTTTGATTGGGCGAGCGGGGGTGCTCATTTCAGGACCTTCCCCTCTCGCACCTAAGTTCCTGAGCCGAGGCAACTTTGGTGATGACGGACACGTGGCCTTAGGCATGAGTCAAGGTTTCCTAAATTTCCCAAAAATAAAATATTTAGGTGGGGACTTTGTAATCTGGCAAAGCAGTCCATGTTTGGCGCTTTTTGATTCAAAATCGATTTTCCAAAATCAATTGCCAGATTTGGACTCTTTAGTGTTTATCAGTCTCACATTGCACTTTGTGAGATTAGATTCAGAACCGTGACAGGAGTCCGAACTGTAGTAAGACCAATTCGCACCCTCTCCGAAAGGGGGGGGCACAGACAAAGTCGGGCACTACAGGTAGTTGATGAGCTTCAGTACGGTCCTCAGACCGACCTTCTGATGTTGGGAGAGGATGGTGATCAACATCACGAGCCTGGCGACTTCACCACCTTCTTATATACTCGGGTGATGTCACCTCTTGCCCTGGGTGTGGTTTGCGCTATTTTGGAGGTTGTTGTTGTTGCTACTCCTACTGCAGTTGGTAATGCCCCTGTTGGAGATACCCCTGCCGTTGCTCCCATTCCTGGGTTTCCCGTGATTCCCATTGAGATCATGTACATGCGTCCAGATGGAGTGATCGAGCAAATCCCGCTTGAGCATATTGAGGAGAGGGACCGCAGGCTAGCGTTCGTTCCTGGCATCGAGCAGGTACACATTTCTTTATGCTTCTACTCACTACACTTTATCTTGTTTTGTTTTCTACTATTTTTGTTCATTGTTCTCTATTACTTCTGTCTACCTTTCTCAGATTCTTTTACTTTTGCAAATACCCCAGGCATATGCTGATGACCTCCTCCGGACGATCAACTGACTGCTCCTTATGGTACAAAGGAGACAGACCATTTTAGTTACTCATGGGATCGAGGTATACTCTGTCTGTAGTTCACTATTGTTGCCATACTGTTTATATTCCTGTTAGTCCATACTAATACTTGTACTTTTTTCAGCTTGAGTCGGCACCAGCAGTGCCCACAGGACCTCTTTCAATTGGAAGAAGAAGGAGATAGGGCCCAGTGAGGGGCCGAGGGAGAGCCGATCGAGGGAGACGCCGAGCGAGGCAGTGCACACCTTCTGAGGAGTCTTTTGACGGGTCTACGAGCCCCGAGGACGAGGGAGTGGAGGTTGACTTGCAGTCCAGTAGCCCCAACGATGACAGTGATTCACCTCCTCTACAGCCGAGGAGGAAGAGGGCGATGATGGGTTATTAAAGAGGATGACAGTTTTATTTTTGTTTTTGTTTTTATTTTTATTTTTTGTTGTTTTGCTTGTAATTAAAGACTAGCTTCAGATAGACCCTTTTGTTTTTTGAAGGATTTTCTTTTATTTTGTTGCCTGGTAAAACAATGATCGGGGTTGGACCCGCTAGTTTATAAAAGACAAGTTTTTGAATGATCTCCTTGCATAATGTGATGAATGGCATATGATGAATGATGTAACCTTTGCATGGTAACTTCGTATAAGACTTAAAACAACGAATATCTGCTCTTGCATTCATTCTTAAGTCGGACAGCAACCCATAATCGGACAAAATATAAAATATAACTCTATAATAGGGAAACAAAATGAAAACAACTCGAAAATACTAAAAAACACTTGGTACAAACAAAACAAGACTTAAAACAAAGTTGTGGTACGTCAGGATGAAGGCCAGCTTTTCTTGCAACTACACTAATCTGAGCCACCATTTAGACCTGGTCGGGCCTAAATAGGCACGGCTGGGCTTCACTGTGGCACTGCTAGGCCTAAGTGTGAGTTCAGTCAGTGCTGCCCAGCTGTCATGCACTACTCCTTCTCATCCTCTATAGCTATGCCTTTTACCTAATTGACACACAAATGACAACCATTTGAATGAAACGATGATAGAGAATCTGCCTTCCAAGAACTAAAAACAAGATTGACTACTGCACCAGTGTTAACATTGCCCACAGGTACAGAAAACTTTGTGATTTATAGTGATGCATCTTATAAAGGTATGGGATATGTATTAATGCAGGAAAGACGGGTAATTGCTTATGCCTCTTGACAATTGAGACCACATGAGAAGAACTACCCAACACATGACCTAGAATTGGTCACAGTTATATTTGCTTTGAAAACTTGGCAGCATTACCTGTATGGGGCAAAATGCGAAGTCTACATGGATCACAAAAGTTTGAAGTACTTCTTTACTCAGAAAGAGTTGAATATGCGGCAGAGAAAATGGCTTGAACTAATAAAAGATTATGATCTTCAGATTCAGTATCACCTCGGAAAAGCCAATACAGTTGCGAATGCCCTGACCAGAAAATCGATAGGGAGTTTAGCTTGCTTACTTACTGAACAAAAAGAAATCTTGCAAGATTTTGAGAGAACTGAGATTGAAGTGGTGTTACAAGAACAAGCTGGATTGATAGCTGCCATTTCAGCTGAGCCAACAATAGTTACTAAAGTTAAGCAAAAACAACGAGTGGATAAGGCCCTCAAGACAATAATTGATGAGTTTGAAGAAAAATTGAAATCAGAATTTAGTATTAATGGTGAAGTGTTGAGATTTCAAAACCGAATGTGTGTCTCGAATATTCCTGAACTAAAGAAGAGAATCCTAGATGAAGCTCACAAGTCGATGTTTTCTATGCATCCGCGTAACAACAAAATGTATCGAGACTTGAAGCAAAGCTATTGGTGGGCCAAAATGAAGAAGGAAATTGTAGAGTATGTGTCTAAATGCCTTCAATATTAGCAAGTCAAAGCTGAACATTAGAGATCAGGCGGTCTACTTCAACCTCTCCTTATTCTGGAATGGAAGTGAGAGCATCTGACCATGGACTTCGTTGTTGGTCTACCTCGAACCCCTAGAGGTATGGATTCTATTTGGGTTGTAGTGGATAGATTGACTAAATCTGCGCATTTTCTGCCTATTAGAACTACATTTGATGCTTATCGATTAGCCATTATATATTTTGATGAGATTGTTCATTTGCACGAAGTTTCGATATCTATTGTATCGGATAGAGATTTGAAATTTGTATCTAGACTGTGGAAATGCTTGCAAAGAGAAATGGGAACATAACTGAGATTCAGTACCGTGTTCTATCCATAAATAGACGGGCAATCAGAATGGACCATATAGACCTTGGAAGACATTGTGGACTCGACTTTCTTCACGTGCCCCCCTTTCGGAGAGGCGCGAATTGGTCTCATACAGTTCGGACTCCTGTCATGGTTCTGAATCTAATTTCACAAAGTGCAATGTGAGACTGATAAACGCGAAAGAGTCCAATCCGGCAAGTCATTTTGGAAAATCAGATTTGAAATCAAATATTGCCAAAACTAGACTGCTTTGCCAAATTACAGAGTCGCCACCTAAATATTTTATTTTTGGGAAATTTAGGAAACCCTGACTCATGCCAAAGGCCACGTGTCCGTCATCACCAAAGTTGCCTCGGCTCGGGAACTTGGGTACGAGAGGGGAAGGTCCTGGAATGAGCACCCCCGCTCGCCTGATCAAAGATCGGCCTCTACTAAGCATGATATGTTGTTTGATAAAGACATGTGTTCTTATCCGGTTATTGGCTAATTTACTATGTGATGCGCACATCATACAAGTATAGACTAAGTGATGCGCACAGCATACAAGTATAGACTAAGTCGCGAGACTTGGAACAAATCAACTCCTGTTTGTTTTTTTGAAAATGGTTTGAAGGTGCTACTTTCAAGTGGGCTAAAACGCGGATTTGCCACCCACAAGTGGGCTTAAAACATGATGATTTGCCACTTCGCAAAGTGGGCTTAAAACTTACATTTATTGAATTGTTCCAATTCAAGCAACAATGTCTTCATCCACAGGCGTTCATGCAGTTTATCACATAAGCACATAGCCTCATGGCAAGCATGCTAAACATGGCATCACTCGCACTCATGCAAGTATGCTAAAGTGTAAAGACTTACAGTGTACTCCGAGCCAAAACAAAAGCTAGTTAGAAATATGCATGATCCTAACTATACAAAATGCCTGATGTAATACATGCAACAATGCAATTAATAGGCTCGGCTACCTAAGATGGCATATGAATGCAACAATTTGATACATGTATTCAAAGAAGCATATTGACATTGCGATGCAGTTTGAATGATACGCTGAGCCTGGTGCATGCAATGCAAATGAATGATGCAAACATGCAAGCATAAGGTATGCTAATCAAAACGCACCCTAATCTAACCACCAAAAGCGGATAAATGAAAGGGAGAAAGAAGTGGGGCTAGAAGACATGCACACACACGCACACTTATTACAACATTACACCCTTGCGAAGGAGGGTCCGAATAAATAAGCTAAGCTAAACTAAGCTAAGCTAATTATTACAAAACAGCTAATTAACTATTCTAAGCTAATTAATTATTACAAACCAAATTGAATTTAATAATTAGCTACGCTAACTAATTAAAGCAATAAAATGGCCTCACGGGCGAGGGAGACATGCATGCTTGGTTGGCTTCTTCCCGAAAATCCACCACCTTGCCTTTGGATGTCTCTGTTTGCACTTTGCTTTGATCTCTGAACCTTACACCAATTAATAGACTACCTTTGCTCCAGAGCAGGATTACTTTGAACACCTCTTCAACTGGTGGCCGGTCAGCTACCATAGGTGGTTGTCGGCCATTGCCACTGGCCGGTCGGCCACTATTTGTGGCTATCGGCCACCCTTTCCCTAGAATTCTCTTTTTTGCTGCAATGGAGAGCAAACAGAGGCAAAGCAGTGTATTCCTCAAGGAATGTGTGTATTGCCACCTCCTTATCATGTCTCAAGCTAAAGGAGTATGGCACTTGGCTGTTAAGCCACCAATCAAGCATTTTCATGCATGATGGCCAAAGAACCAAGCTTGTACAAGCTTAGTGAATGCGCACATAAGACTCAAAGTGCCACCACCCTATCATGCATGATCAAGGGTGACAACGACCAAGAAATGTGACACGTTTCATCACTTTGAGTATGAAACGTCCCGCTTTTCTTGTGTTTGGATTAAGGTCCGATCCAAACATCTGCAATGCAAATAACATGCTTATCTTACTCATGTTTTACTTGATTCAATTTTGTTTACACATTTTAAATTGCCGATTAATCCTTTAACCGATTAAGTTCAATGTGAAAGTCCTCTAATTGGAAAGATGGCCTAACCCACAAGTACCTTGAGCATGAAAGAGGTCTCATGCTATTGGTTAGTAGAAACCCTTAAGAGAGGATTAAAACCATTAGGCATGAGTGCCTCAATTTCATGCTCAAGCCGACAAAGGGCTCAAGACCACTTTCAAAAGCAAATTAAAAAGTGAAGAATAGAGGGAGGTTGCAAACTCTTAGTGCTGAAATGGCATGCTAAAGACACTAAACCATGCAAGCAATGCATGCAAGACATGTTAAGGGCCAAAAGCATTGAAACTAATGAAGAATACTACACTAGAGGCATGCAATACTAAGCTTAAATGGCGAAACCAGCTCTGGATAGAGCTAAATCATGTCAAAACAATGATTAAAACATGCTGAAATGGAAGCATAAATGGCAAGAAAAGCATGCTCATGTGTTGGCTCACAAACAAGGCTTAAAGCACAACTCTCAAAAGCAATGAAAGAGTAGAATATGTGGGAGTGTGACAGAGATTTATGCACTGAAAACACATGCAAAACAATGCCATAGCATGCAAACAACCCATGCAAAGCATGTTAGAGACCTTGAAACACAAAGCTAGTGAAGCCATTTACACTACAACCACGCAAGGCTAAGCTCATATGACCAAGACTGCCCAAAATAGGGTTAAAGCATGCTAAATCAGTGACTAAAACATGCTGAGATCAAGTCATAAGGAGGTAGAAAAACTTGCTCACATGCTAGGCCAACTACACATGCAAACAAGACACAAGAAGGGGAGGCCACCCCCTCCTCTTTTGGACCTCAAAACCAACTTTTTACCACTGAAATTTTCCTAGAATTCAGTGGTGAAAAGGCCAAGAAAAGGGGGTTTCAAAAGTTTTGAAAGGTGGCTTAAAAGGCTTTACAAGCTAAAGAGCAAATGGAGGAAACCACCCCGTAACTAAACAAGGTTCAAACCACCATTTTAAAACCTTAAAAATAGAGTGTTTTAGAGGTTAAAACTAGCCTCAAAGTAGCATGTAAAGATGACCAAACAATAAACTAAAACAAAGCTTTAAAGAGGGTAAGGCTTTACCCTTGAAGCACAGCAACAAAGAGCACAAATTCTGAGCTCAAACTAAGCTTATGACCTTAAACCAAGCTTCAAGAGACCTCAGTTCCAAGGTGAAGGTGTTTGGCTAAGGGGTTGTATGCAAATATGTAAAGAAAACTCACTTTCAAGCACTAAATAGGAAGAGACAGAGAATTCTAGAGAGAGAGAGTGAAATTTTGCTCACAAATTTTTTGAACCCTCAAAATGGGGGAGAGCCCCCCCATTATATAGAAAAACAAGCTAAAAGTTTGGCTTCATCCTTCCATACACGTGTATGGAGGATACACTCAATGATCAACAGCTGGCACTAGCTGGAAAATAAATATCTGAAAAAGGAGAAAAATGACCGTCGGCCATTAGTAGTGGCCGATTGGCCACACATGTAGCCGATCGGCCATCAATGTGGCTGATCGGCCATCATTGATGGCCGACAAGCACAAGCCATGGCCGATGGACACTGGGGATGGCCGACAAGCCATCCTCTCCTCCAGATTCAAAGAAACGAGCTCTTAGTCCACAACCAAGCACAAAACAGACAAGTTGAGAGGCTCCAAGGCAAGGCGCTCAGTCGAAGCATGGCTAGAATGGAAAAAACAGTTGAGAAATAAGTTTATCCCAATGGTGAAGGTAGAATGGAAAAAACATTATAGGAAGGACGCTACATAGGAAAAGCAAGATGAGATGCTACTGCGCTATCCACATTTGTTTCCGGACGGAGGTAAAATAAGTTTGGAGGACCAAACTTCCTAAAGGGGGGAAGATTATGATAACCCTGCTCTATGTTATGTTAATTGATCTTAATTATGCTTATAATTATGATCTTGATATAATTTTTGAATGCTAATTATATGATTATATGTGTTTCTCAATTTGTATCTGTTCACTGTAGGAAAATTTGTTTGATTTTCTGCTATAAAATTCAATTGAAGGCTGTAGAGGCGATAGAAACTGAAATTGACTGTATTTTTACGATTAGCATGATTTTTAGAGCCTACAGTGAGATTTAATTAAAAATTGATTCGGATTAAAATAATTAAATTCAATATGATTGAATTAAAGCACAATTACTTAGCCTTAATCAATTTGATTAGGCAAGCCTATATATAGGCCTATATACACTTAAGTTTATTCTTGGGAGCTCATTTTCTTCCAACTTGGCTGAGATTACACTCTAGAGAGAGAGAGAGAGTGAGCCGATTATAGAGAGAGAGACAACACAATTTGAAGGATTTAGCTCAAACTTGGAGAATTAAGGAGAATTAACTCAAGACTTAACTATATTTGGAAGAATTGGAGCCTTTCGGTGAGTAATCAACCCTTAATTCATGGGTTTAAACTTGTAATTATGTGAATTCCAAGAGAGTTGGTGATCAAGAATAAAATTTGAGTAGTGTTTGATGAAATTGAAGTTAATATCTCCATGCATGTAAAGAATTACCATGAATGTGCACAATCATGAAGAATTGAGTATCAAAATTCACATGCATGCATAATGTTAATGAGCTTCATGATTTTGAGCATCATTTGTGCCATATGAAGTAGAATTGGAGTCAATAATTAACATGCAAGCATGATTCATGAACATATGAGGTTTGTATGAAGTTTGAATGCATAAACTTTGACCATACCAAGAAGAATGTGAATGATTTGAGAACTAGATCATGATTTTGAACAATTGGTCTCAAATTACCTATGTTCCCATGTCATGTAATGCCTTTTCATGTTTTTGTACCAAAAATAAGAGTTCAGAGCCTTTGGAATCGAGTTTTGAACTTCAAACACAGTTCTGGAAATTCCAAAATTCGTCATGTCCGCTTGAGCGAGGAAAGTGCTGCTTGAGTGTAAAAATCAAGCTCCCAGAAGTTTTGCAGACGTTGGTGTCCGCTCGAGTGAGAATAATTACGCTCAAGCGCCCACTCACATGTTTTGACTCTTGGCTCGAGCAACCAAAGTCACACTCGAGCGCAAAAATGAGGCAACCAATACTTTTGCAGACCAAAGGGTTCCGCTCGAGCGAGAAAATCTATGCTCGAGTGGAGAACCCTGTTTTAGAAATTTTGAAAAGTTGTTGTATGATTCGTTTTCTGATCTGTTTCATTTCTAAGCACTCTTAGTGTAGACACCCCATTTTTGACCGTCCTCAAGACTCAGACGTCACCATTTGAACACTCGGTGATCATCCATGTGTGTGTTCGTTTGGAGTTCCCGGAGTTCTCGGCTCGCGCGCCTTGCCTCAGGACCTTCGAACTTGACCGTTTTGTGTTTGGTTTTGCACCAAACACTTGTGTTTTGCCATGAAAGGGCAGGGAATGCTTTGTGAGGCATTCCCACACACCACCGGCTGTGGCTAGAGGCCACCGGCTGGCTGTAGTTGCCACCGGCACTATATTGTGCCGGTCGGCACTATTTTGTGCCGGTCGGCACTCAATTTTGTCAAAATGACATTTTTTGCCGGCCGGACACTGTGCACTTGCTTTCTGAGATATTTTCAGACAGCTGTGTGCCATTGGCTTCCCCTCCATACACGTGTATGGAGGGATGAGCCCTTGTTGGCTTAGCTTGTAAGTCTTACAAGTTCTATAAGAGAGAAGGCTCTTCTCTTGGCTCAAGGTTGGGAATTCTTGAGAGGTTTCAGCCATTTTTAGAGAGAACCAAGCTCTAGTTTTAGGGTTAAGATAGATACACATCCTATCTCTCCCTTCCTCTTTTGCTTTCTAGGTGCTTTAGTTCATATTATTGCACTAATACACCTAGTCTTCCACCTTTTCTTGGCATTCTTGAAAATCAGAGCTTATTCTTGAAGTTCTTGACTGGTTTTGAGTCCAAAGGAGCCACAACATCAAGCTTTGTGAAGAGGGCTACAAGGGTGAGACACTAACTCTCTTTTTACCCCATTTTTGCACCTTCTTTTTACCTAGCTTAGGACTGTTTTTGTGCTTAGCATATAATACAAAAAAGTTCTGATTTTTGACCCTCTTTATTGTATATTAAGAGTGTTTGGAGGTTTGGGGAAGTTTGTCCCCCTTTAGGCCTTGAAAAGGTCTCTTTTTGAGCCATTTTGTGGAGATCCGGGACGGTCATGCTTGGGCCTCTCCACCACTGAAATCTTGAGGGATTTCAGTGGTGGAGATGGTGCCTTAAAGTCCTAGGAAGGAGAGGGCCACCCCCTCTCCTTGTTGTCCTTGAAAAGGGCATGTTTTGGCCTCCGAAGGAGCACCATGTTTGGTGGTTTGTTGAGCATGTCTTAGCTGCATTTTATGCTTATTATGCCCTAATATGACATTGCTACAAGTTGGTTTTAGCACTCCTTGCATGTTTTGCATAGTTGCTTTGTAATGCCTTTTGATGCCTTAACATGACTAGCTTGTTAGCCTTAGTTTCTAACATGTTTTAGGCTTGCATTTGTGAAGATTTGGTGCTTATATTGCCATGTTTTAGGTCTGTCCTAGGTCGTTTGGGTTGATCTTGGCATGCATGATATGGCTCCTTTGTATCCTTGGCTTGTTGGCCTCAAGTGCATAAGTGTAGCATGCCTTGCTTGCTTTATTTTTGATGGTTTGGAACCATTTCATATGCTATTTCAATTCCCCAGAGGTGCTTGTATGTTTACATTGCATGCCTCTTTGTTGCTTCCTAAGCTTGTGTTGCATGCTCCATGTTTAGGCCTTGTTGCATGCCTTTGAATTCATGTCTCTTAGATGCCATCTAAGTGGTCCCTTGGGCCTAATTTGACATGTTAAAACTCTGTTTTAGGTTGTTAAGTGCATGCCATATTTGCCTTGTATAAGCATGGTTTAATGCCTTATTGACTTGCTTTGAAGCTTAGGCCATTTGCATGCTTTGTTTGGCATACCTCATTGCATGATTTGGCATCATGTTTGACATGAATTTTAGAGCTTTCAATGCATGCTAGTTGGCTATGTTTGGTCTCTTCAAGTGTGCTTAAGAGTTGCCATGATTCATGCCTTAGTGTTGATACTTTAACATGCGCATGTGTGTGTGTGTCTAGTCTCCATTTGTAGGCATTTTGGCCATTGATTTTAGGCCTTTTGAGTTGCCTAAGTCCACCATTTCATTGGTTTGCATGTTTGACTTGCATGCTTGTTTGAACTCTTTGCATAAGTGCATCACATTATCCATGTTGCATGCTAGATAATATGCTTAGGGCTTCATCACATTGGCATGCATACCAAGCCTCTTGAAGTGAGTTTGATAGAGGTTTGGCACCCCTTTGTGCTTGTTTGCATGGCATGCATTTGAAAGCAAAGTTGCATTCTTGGTCCTTAGGGCCATCATGCATGAAAATGCGCGATTGGTGGTCCGGGAATCGAGGCACATACCTCTTTGAGTCAATAACATGATAAGGGGTGTGTGTAGTGCATAAATACCTTGAATCACATTGCCATGCATTTTGCTGTCCTCTGCTGCTGTGAGTTGCAGGTTTTGCAGGCACTTTGTGCCGGCCGGCACTATTTAGTGCCGACCGGCAGTCAATTGGCAGCCGGTGGTTGAATTCAGTGCCGGTGGCCACATACCTCAGCCGGTGGTGTTCTACCCCAGCCGATGGTGATCTCCAGTGCTCTGGGAGGTAGTCCTAAGACTTTGGCAGTCTGCAGAGGAGGATAGCAGGGAAAACAGAGGCACACTTGCATGGCAGTGCGATTCCGAGCGAGTCCCGGGCACGCGCATGCATTGGACCCTCATCCCGAGGCCATTTACTGCTTAATTAGATTAATTAATTTATTTAATTAATTTAGTTGATTTGTAATATTTAATTAGCTAGAATAGTTAATTATTTATTTGGTTCTGTATTAATATTCGGTCCCTCCGAGTGAGGGCAAAATTGTAATAAGTGTGTGTGAGTGGGTGCATGTCTTCCAATCCCCATTTCTTTCTATCCCTTTCATTTACCTGCTTATAATGGTAGATTAGGGCATCTTAAATTAGCATACCTTATGCAATGCATGCGTGCATCCATGCATTTGTTTACATGCACCGGGCTCGGTACATCATACAAACTGCATAGCAATTTTCAACTCCAATTGAATACGTGATAGTTGTTGCATCTCATGTGCCATGTTTAGGGTTAGCCGAGCCTACTCTAGATTACATCTCTGTGTGTGGTGCATTAGCCATTTAACATGAACTAGGGCATGCATGTTTGCTAACTAGTTTCTTGTTTTGGCGCGGAGTACGATGTAAGTATTTTACGCTTTAGCATACCACATGCGTGTGAATGTTTCCATGACAGTATGCTTACCATGCGGCTAAATGCTTATGTGTGATAAACTGTTTGAATGCCTGTGGATGGAGGTTAGATTGCCTGAGTTGGAACGACTCATTGAAATCCGTATTTTAGCCTACTTGCGAGTAGCAAAATCCAACACGTTTTTCGAGACAAAACGGATATGCAATGTTTATTTCCAAGTTAGGCGATCTGGTCTATACTTTTGTGTTGCGCGCATCACATAGAAATTCTAGGTTAATAACCGGAATAAGAGCATGTAATGTTTTCAAAAACGGATATCACGGTTAGTAGAGGCCGGTCTTCGGACCGGGCGAAAGGGGGTGCTCATAGCTGACCTTCCCCGATCGTACCCAAGCTCCCGAGCCAAGACCACTTTGGTGATGACGGACATGTGGCCTTCGGCACCGAGTCAGGGTTTCCTAAATTTCCCATTTAAAAATATTTAGGTGGCGACTCTGTAATCTGGCAAAGCAGTCCATGTTTGGCACTACTTTTTCAAAAATCAGTTTTCTCAAATGATTTGCCGGATTTGGACTCTTTGGTTCAGATTGAGAACCGCAACAAAAAGGAGAGTCCGAACTGTAGCGAGGTCCCCCGCGGACGTGTTACACTTAGGCATGCATTGAATAGTGTAAATCAATTAAAGATCACGAAAGAAGCCTAAGAGTGTTAAACAAACTGAAGAACAGATTGAATGGTATTATGACCCAATGTGTTATGAATTATGTAGGGTCAAGTGCAAAGAAGAATCAAGCATCGGAACACGGTGAGTAATATCTTAGCAAAGATATTTTTGATATATGCATTATTTTCTAAACGATGCCTATGTGGTAAGGTTCTAAACCTTTGAAGTGATATTATGAACGACATTCTAATCACTCAATTCGAAATGAAATTTACGAAGTGATCAATGTATGAGTATGAAATGGGTCTAAGGCCGTTCAGTATATTCAATAAGGATGTAGATTGGGCCTAAGGCCGTTCAGTATGATTATTAAATGGGCCGAAGGCTGATCGGGATAAGGAAAAGATATGGACCTAAGGTTGTTCTGGATACAAGAATGAATATGATCATAGATTCAAATGTGTGCACATAATGAATGTGTATATGAATTGGACCTAAGGTCATTCTGTAAGTATTGGACCTAAGGTCGTTCTGTAAGTATTGGACCTATGGTTGTTCGTGTGTAATGGACCCAAGGTCATTCTGTGTGTAAGTTGGACCCAAGGTCATTTTGCCCCTGATGGACCTAAGGTCATTTTGTATGCTACATGGACTCGAGGTCGTTTTGTGTTTGAGAAATGATAGAAAGGACCTGAGGTCGTTTTGCTTTATTATTGACTTTCGAACGTAATAGTGAATTATGATTTTAAGAATTCTGTTCATGAACTCCTTTGCTTTGGTATATTCATTGGGCGTTAGCTCACCCCCTTATTTATATGTATGTAGGTGAGTAGCAGGATGCCTCAACCCCAGTGAGCAATGAGAAACCAAGTTTTAAGAGGTCAACCAAGGTCGCCTCACACAAGAGGCCTTATTTTTGTTTTACTTGTCCTTTGATCTTTTGAGGTCACGTATGATCAATTATGTACAACCTTGGTTTTGTAAATGCTGACAATCGAATGATCCTGGATGTATGCATTACTTACATAATATGAATGTTCGTATGGTGTGAGTTATTATATGAATATGAGAATGTTTGGTTATGCCATGTATGCATAACTCATTGGACAATCTTTGTAAATTTTGCTTCCTCAATTTGACCCTTTATTATTAAATATGACTCGGTTTCTGACTGAGGCCGCAGATAATCTCGTGATTACTGGCCGGTTATGACTCTAATCCACAGGGGCGGGTTCGGGTCATGACACGATCACTCATGTATTTCAATTCGGATCACAAGAGGTGTGTTTGACAGTCGAGGAATTTTAAGCTTTAATGGAGTCCTGGCGCGATGAAGAAATTGTACCGCAGCCCCGTTTTGGCCATGCCCAAGCTTTGGGACAGATGTATGGGTTAACATTACACGAGGCTTCATCCTTGGCATATGATGGGGAGCTAGACATCCTCGGCTTAGTTCATCGATTTTCCGCCATTGGAGACAGGAGTGACCTTCTTCGGAGAGGCCATCGGCAACATGCTCTCTGTTTATGCCTCCTTGCACAATTCCTCCTTGCCCCTAGTTTCGGCAGAGCTAGTGTCCGGTTGATTGAAGTGGCCCAATGTTTGAAAGAGGGTAAGAGTTGCATGGGTTTGGCACTGGCTGAAACCTTACTGGGTTTAGATGCTTTCCGCCGAGGAGGGACTACCTGACTGGCAGGGAGTTGGCTACTTCACTAGGTATTATTTTCCACCCTTTTAATTTATGATTTTTACATCACTCAACACTCATTCTCTGTTTTTCTCTCATAGCCTTTCTTACTTTTCTCTTATTGTACACCTCTCTATTCTTTAATCTCTCTTATTTTTTATCCCTCTCCAGGTATGGCTGATGGATAAACTGCAAGTAGTGGACCCTTATCCCAAGTACTCAGCCCGAGCTTGCTTCTTTCGCCAACGGCTGGTGGATTTCCCCTCAGAGGGTTTATGGTGTGATTGGATGTGCAACCGGTCCGCAGCTGAAATAACTTGGCGTTGCCCCTGGCTTAATTTGGATAAGATGAGCTATAACATGTCCCAACAGTCGGGTGCAGAGTTGATTGGCCTCACACGTTGTGTATTCTATTTTCCTCTCTAGTTTAGATGCCAGTTCAGGCATGATCAGATATGTCCAGATGAGGGAGTGGAATACACAACTTCATTTTCAGTTCATGCCTCGCACCTGCCCTGGTGTCTCGTGGTCTGGAGGACGAGAGAGATTCTGGCCCTTGCCATTAGTTTCAGTTACACCCTGTCTAAGGAGTGTTTGTCTTGGCTTCAAGAGGAGGCAGAGGTTGGGCCGTCTTTGGCATAGAGCCACCTGCCTTTGTTGTGCCCCTAGTTTTACTGCTTTGATCTTTTCTTTTCAAGTTTTAAGATGAAAAAGCAACTTTGATCTAAATCAAAAAGTTAGAGAATGTACTTGTGTAAAAATCAATAAAATTAAAGTTGCGAGTACTGAAAATTTTCCTTTCGGTCCAAAAAATGGTCCAAGTTGTAAAAGGGTAAAATTTTGAACAAAATCAACTTTTATTAAAACTTTTCAAAACAATTTTCGGAAACAATCACCACCTGACACGCACACAATTGATTCTCAAGATGTACAGTCCCGAATCAAAAGAAATCATAACTGCCCTGATTGCATATCACTGTTGCTTTGCACTGTACTCAGCTTTTCTTCCCGAAATAAAAGCCACAACCGAACTAAATAGATGATGAACAAAGATGACCTGACGAAGAAAACGGATAGGACAGTTGAATTGGGGATAGTTATAGTCGAACTTCAGGGTGAAGTTGCCTATGTATCCTAAAAATAGGAATCAGACCTTACGTAGTTTGGTTCAGGTTCAGTCGAGTATTAACTCTCTCCTTTTGTGCTCTAACTTCTGCCAAAGTCACCCTTTAGGGTTTTCAACCTTGCGAGCTCAGTTTTTCTTTATTTCTAATTTTTCATGCTCTAACTTGCCTAGGTCGCCCTTTCGGATTTTTGGCCTAGCGAGCCTCTTAGGGGTAGTATTTCTTCAACTTGTCCATATTGATCGGCTGTGAAAATTTCAAGCCATCTAAGTGTGATAACCCTGTTCTGTGTTATGCTAATTGATCTTAATTACGATTGTGCTTATGCGTTAATGTGGTTTTGAGTGCCATTTACATAATTATATGTGGTTTTGAATTTCTATCTCTTCACCGTAAGAAAATCTGCTTGAATTTCTTCTTAAGAATTTTAATTGAAGGCCTTATTGGCCTCAAGAACCGAAATTGACTACGCCATTGTGATTAGTATAATTTTTAGTGCCTATGGTGAAATTTAATTGAAAATTTATTCGAATCAAAATAATTAGATTCAGAATGATTAATTAAGCTCAATTACTTAGCCTTAATCAATTTGCTTAGGCCAACATGTATAAGTGGCCTATTTACACTTATGGGCATTGTTTATGAGTTCATTTTCTCTCCTTTGGCTGAGATTACACTCTAGAGAGAGGGACAGTGCTGAATTTAGAGAGAGAGGGAACTCAAGATAGAGAATTGATCAAGGAGCTTGGTGATCTTGAAGATTAACTCAGGAATTAACTATAATTTGGAAGATTTGAGCCTCTAGATGAGTAATTGAGCATAAACTTGTAAGTTTGAGTTTGTAATTTTGTGAATTCAAAGTTAGATGGCAATTGAAAACATAATTTGAGATGAATTTGATGAATTTGGAGCTTGTATGTACATGCATGTGCATAATTGCCATGATTTTATATATTCAAGCATGAATCATGTTGAATAAGAAGAATTGAGCACCAAATCTCACATGCATGCATAATTTTCATGAGTTTCATGATTATAAGTGTCATTTGTACCACTTGGAATAGAATTGGAGTTAAAAATTTACATACATGCATGATTGATGAAGATATGGAGTTTGTATGAAGGGGAATGCATGTGTTTTGAAACCTATGAAAGGAACTTAAAATGATTTTGGAAAAGGACCATGAATTTGAACAATTGGTCTCATATTCTTATGTTCTCATATTATGTAATGTGTTTCTATGTTTTTGTGTCCAAAACTTGAGTTTTGAACCCTTGTTCATTGAGTTTGAACTTCAAGAACAATTCTGGAAATTCCAGAATTCGGCATGTCCGCTCGAGCGTGGGAAACGCCGCTCGAGTGTGAAATGTTAGCTTCCAGAACTTTTGCAGACATTGATGTCAGCTCGAGCAGGAGTAGTTACGCTCGAGCATCTGTACACGTATTGGACTCTCAGCTCGAGCGTCCAAAGTTGAGCTCGAGCGCAAAAAATGAGGTAACCAGTACTTTTGCAACCAAAGGGGTCCGCTCGAGCGGCGAAATATGCACTCGAGCTGGAAGCCCTGTTTTAGAAATTTTATAAGAGTATTGTATGGCTTGTTTTCCGTTCTCTTTTACTTCTAAGCACTTTTAGGCGTGCATTGATCATTGTGAATGGATTAAGAAGATAAGAAAGAGGCCTAAGAGGAATGAATAAATTAAGAATGGATTGGATTGCTTGTGACCCATTATGTGTTATGATATATGTAGGGTCGAGCACAAGGGCGAATCCTTCGACAGAATACTGTGAGTAATATCATAGTAAAGATATTTTGAAGTATGCTATTTGTCCCATTGTTTACTTCTATTTGAGTTTCATAAATCTGTTAAATTGAATCATGGACAATTATTCGTTATGCCGCATGATTGGGCCAAAGGCCGTCGGACATGAGTGAATTAGGCCAAAGGCCGTTTGGTATGAATGATTGGGCCAAAGGCCGTCAGATATGACTGAATTGGGCCTGAGGCCGTTTGATATGTCTGGATTTGCAGCCGTTTGATACACTAGATAGAAACATGAATTGGGCCCAAGGCCATCTAATGTATCTGTTTCAAACTTCATTCATGTATCTCCTTTATTTGATATTACTCACTGGGCTTTCGCTCACTCTCATTCATGTGTCTGTAGGTGAGCCAAGAGATGTCCAAACCCAGCCTTAGTGAAGTATGTAAGAAACAGATGAAGTTTTGGAGAGTCGGCCTTAACGTCTCATGTACGAGACTTGTTTTTGCCCTTTTGTTCTTTTGTTATATTTTTGTCAATGTTGGCGAAAACGTTGAATTACTTTTGTATATAAGTATGTTTAGCTGATTGCATAACTAAAAATTCTTAGATATAGATTAACTCTATGAGTATGTGTGAGTTATTATGAAATACTTTTGGAGAGATTTTGCTATACCATGTAAACACAACTCTATGGACAATTTGTAAGTTTGCTTCCGTTTTGGCCCCTCAACTCTGATGAAATATGTTTTATTTTGTTTGAGGTCGTAGGTAATCTCTTGATTACTGGCCGGTTATGACCTTAATCTATAGGGGTGGGTTCGGGTCATGACACTAAGTCCACGAGAATAACCACCCATCTTGACCAGATAGCTTTGATAATGTAAGAACCAGTCCAATTGGGTCTGAACTTGCCCCTAGGGTCATGCATATTAGCTCAGTTGTGTTTTAGCACCATGTCCCCTTCTTGAAGATTTCTGGACTTAACTTTATTGCTAAAAGCCCTGGCAATTCGGCGTTGGTAGCCTTAGACATGATACAATGCTCTTAGTCTTCTCTCACCAAACAATATTAACTTCTCAAACCGACTTTGCTGCCAATCTGCCTCTGCTATCTGACACTTAGCCATAACTCGTAGTGAGGGCACTTCAATTTTGATCGGCAAAATAGCCTCCATCCTGTAAACGAGAGAATAGGGGGTCGCTCCTGTAGATGTTCGGATTGAGGTCCTGTAGCCCCAGAGCGCAAATGGCAATTTATCTGGCTAGTCCTTATAAGTTTCCATCATCTTTTGCTCCATTGGTTTGTGGCCTGTAGGTTGATGACTTATGGAAGCCACGTTATATTTCTCAAGCAAGTCTATCACCTCTTTGTTGAAGTGCGACCCATTACGAAGATAATCTCATTCGGAACTCCATACCAATAGATGATGTTGTTTTTGATGAACTTAGCCACATGCGACGCTTTTAGCACGGAGTATGACTAGGCCTCTACCTATTTCGTGAAGTAGTTGATTGCTACCAAGATGAATTCATGTTCGTTTGACCCCTTTGGCGTGATTGCACCGATAACATCTATTCCCCAAACAGAGAATGGCCATAGTGAAGTCATGTTATAGAGCTTTGACGGTGGAATGTTCATGCAATTGGCATGAATCTGGCATTTGTGACAGCGCCGAACAAAACCAATACAATCCTCTTCCATGGTTGACCAGTAGTAGCCTTGTCTAAGGATTTTCTAGGCGAGCATCACACCGTTCATATGGGCTTCGCACTCTCCTCCGTGAATGGCCTCCATAAGGCGCTTTGATTCCTCTTCTTCAACACATAGCTTGTGCATTCCCAGTTGACCTATTTTGTACAACCTGCCTCCGGAGATGATAAATTGGAGAGCTAGACGCCGTATTCCCATTTTGTCCTTGGCATTTGTTCCTAGCAGATACTCCTCTTTTTCAAGGAAATTCCAAATATCGTAATACCAGGGGTTCTTGTCTGAAGCCTCATCTATCGCGGCAATGGTTTCATAGGCCGGCGTGTACTTCTGTTCAATAATGATCGGACACATCCTGACTCCCAATGGAGTGTCTACCAAAGTAGATAGCATTGCTAATGCATCAGCGAATCGGTTGTTCTCCCTTAGCAGATGGGTAAGCATTAACTTTTCAAACCTCAGAATTAGCATATCCAAGACCTGATGGTAAACCTTCGTTTTCTCCTCTTTAACCTGTCAATCTCCGTTGGCTTGAGACAACCAAATTCGAATCCCCAATGATGTCCAACCTTTTTGCCCCTAGTTCTAGGGCAGCTTCGAAACCAGCAATACACGACTCATATTCTGCTTCATTGTTAGATACTTTGAACCTGAGTTTGAAGGCTAAGGATATAGGGAGTCATTAGGTGCTATCAGCAACACACCGATCCCATAACCGTATTAATTGGCTGCTTCATCAAAGTACATCGTCCATGTTTTCTTCTCTATTTGCAGAATATCTTCATTTGGGAAAAAGTACTCCACTGCTTCATCTCCCTCTACTGGGTGATCTACTAGGAATTCTACTATAGCTCTCCCTTTAACCGACTTGCGTGTAGCATATGTAAGATCAAATTCAGAGAGATGAAGAAACCAACGGGCTAGCCTACCTGTAAGCCCTGGTTTCTCAAAGAGATATTTAATGGGATCTAATCTCGAAACCAGGATTATTGAGTGAGCTAACAGGTAGTGCCTCAACTTCTAGGTAGGTCATACCAAAGCTAGACAAGATTTCTTGAGGGGAGTGTAAGGGGTCTTGTAATCCAGCATTTTCTTGCTCAAGTAGTAAATGAATTTCTCCACATTGGCCTCGAACAACTAAGCTAAAATACACCCTATGGTTGAGTTTGTCACTGACAGGTACAAAATTTGCGGTTTTCCTGATTCTGGTGGTGATAACACAGACAGATTCTGTAGGTACTGCTTAACCTGTTCAAAAGAGAACTGACAGTGATCATCCCATTATAACTTCTTTCCTTTCTTCTGGAGACCAAATAGTGGTTCACAAGTCTAGGTTAGTTTTGAAATAAACCGACTTATGAATTGCACATTTACCCAGAAAGCCGCACACCTCCTTTTCAATTCTTGGTGGTGGCATTTCTAAGATGGCCTTGATTTTGGAAGGATCTACCTCAATTCCTCTTTGTATGATTAGGAATCCCAGCATTTTTCCTGTTGTTACGCCAAAGTTGCATTTTTGTGGGTTCAACCTCAATCTATACTCTTTGATCCGCTGAAAGAATTTCTCTAAGGTGGTGTAGTGGCCCTCTCGATCTTTAGACTTGACAATCATATCGTCCACATACACCTTAACCTCTTTGTGGATCATGTAGAATGGTAGTTGTAGCCCTTTGATAAGTGGCCCTAGCATTCTTCAACCCAAACGGCATGACTCATTAGCAATAGGTGCCCCACGGAGTAGTGAAAGCAGTCTTCTCCCTATCCTCGGGGGCCATTAGAATCTGGTTATACCTAGAAAATCCATCCATGAATGAGAGCAATGCATGGCTTGCGGTGAAGTCTACCAACTCATCAATATGCGGCAGTGGAAAATCATCCTCCGGACTAGCCTTATTCAGATCCCTAAAGTCGACACAGACTCTGATTCTACCATCTTTCTTTAGGACTGGAACAATATTGGCCAACCACATCGGATACTTAGATACAAGCATCTACTTGGTAGCTTCTTCCTTGATCTTTAAAGCCCAATCTAGGCAAACTTTGCGCAGCTTCTACTTAACTGGCTGAGCCTCAGGGTCAAGAGGGATCCATTGCCGTACAATCTCAGGATCGATTCTAGGCATGTCTTTATAGGACCACGCGAAAACATCTTTGAAAATTTTCAATAAAGCGATTAAACACTCGCGTTCCTCCAAAGACAGCATGGACCCAATCTGGATTAAGCAAGGATCTTCCTTTGTACCTACATTAATTGATAAGATTTTATTTGCATAGGGCTTAACATGTCTCTCCTTCTCATGATCAACCAAATTTTTGAAAACCCGAGGAATTTCTTCCTCTTCGTTTGTGTCAAAATTTTGAAAATTAAGATCAGTACAACAAACTAAAGGCACAGAGAAGTAGGCAAAGTCCACAGCATTCTCATTCAAAAAGTCTGGATCTTCGCTTACAGTGGACTCAAAAGAAAAACTACAAGACGACCTGGACAGGACTTTGGTATATGGGCTACCACTCCCAATAGTACCAGACTTAAAGGAACTCGAATCTGACTTTGACTCTAGAGACTTAGTGGAATCTAGGGGTGGGCGCGGATCAGTTGCGGCCACGGAACCTCCAATCCGCTATCCATCCGCCAGATTGGCAGATTGGAGAAAATCAATCCGCATCCGTCCGCCAATCCGGCGGATGTGGATTTAGCGGATTGGCGGTTTGGCGGATGGATGCGAATCGGTTTAGCGGTTTAAAATTTTATAAATTTTCAACAGAATTCAACTTGTGCACTTCTTAAAAAAAAGAAAAGAAAAGAAGAAAGTATTATAGTCAATGACTTAAAAAAATATTACAATCACTACATGCCTCATCCAAAGTAAGAAAGTTTGAAACTTTAGAATATCACAATCATTGCATGTCTCATCCATATACTACAATCACAGCATGCCTCATCCACATAAAGTATTAAAATCTGTGGTTCTTAAAATATAAAAACAATTCAAACCACCAAAACCATGAACAGAGCAGTAGTAGAGATTGTATGTCTCTGTATTGTTACATCTATATCTGTTTTTGAAAACAAAAACCAACCAACATATATTATATTTTCTATTTATTATTTTTAGAGATAGATTTAAAAACCAAAAATAATAGATAAATAATACGTTTATTTTTTTTCAATTCCAAAAAGATATTCAAGTTGAATTTTTTTTTTCAACAGAATATTTAGACTCTTTTTTAATTGAAAACACAAACAGAATATTTAAATAAACTGAAAACACAAAGTCTTATAAATTACTAGGGGTGCTCACGGTTTGGCGGTTCGGTTGCGGCCAAAGGAATCTCAAATCCGCCATCCGTCCGCTAGATTGGCGGATTGGAGAAAATCAATCCGCAACCGTCCGCTCGTCATCATGCATCCGTCAAAAATGTGGCGGATCGGTTCGGTTCGGTCGGTTTTGGCGGATCGATAAATCCGCTACTCTGGAATCAGATCTTGACTCACTATCCTATTCAGAACTGTTGATGACGTCTTGCTTAAACTTCTAGACTAGGCGTGGAGCCTCAAATGCATCCATGATAAGATTGGAGAAATTCGATACTGGGTTATCCCCGGTCATTGAGATAGTAAAACTATCCCCCAAGTTGGTGGTCTCAGCTCCAGCAGTAGAACTTGTCAGTAAATCAACCAGCGCTTTTCCCAACAGCTCCTCCTCTTCGATGTCTAGGTTTGCAGTCTTGCCTTGATTCGTGCTAGGGCTCAAGTCTACTTGTTCATCCTCCTCTTTTGGTAGCTGGTGTCCAAAAAAATCTCAAACCCTAGATACCTTGTTTTTGTTTCCCAGTCATACCAGGGCTTTGGGAATCCATAAAAGGGGAAGTCTTTCCCTTGATGGACAAAACGTTCGTTCAAGGTTCCCTGTATTGGTTCGTGGACTAACTCGTACTGCCTACCAGTCCTCTTTGCTTTTAGCCTTTCTCTCAACTCCTGCCTTTCCTTTGCCAATTTGCAGTCGTAGGTTTGTATCCCAGCCCGAAGGTGTGGGGGTTGTGACTGATCTCCTTAGCAACAATACCTCCCCATCTGCCACTTCGGCCTAGTCCCGATCCGGGCATTTGCCCTTGTTTGTTCATCATGTAAATGGATTGCGCACTCACATAGTCCCCATCGCCCTCTGCCATGATGGTTTGGACTAACTGGGCTTCTGCCAGAGAGAAACCGGAAAGGAACACGTCTTCTTCCCTATGTATGATGTCCAATAATGGTGTTGTGGTTCCCTGGGGAGGATGGATTGTCAAAATTACCATACACAGTGGCAATCTCGCCTTTGAAGCGGTACTTTACTAACTGTTGGACTGTTGATGACACAACCCTTATCTGATGTAGCTAGGGCCTTCCTAGCAGTAGATTAAAAGTGGTCAGAATGTCCATGACATGGAATTCCACCTCATGTTCGGACGGGCCGATTAGGATATGGCTCTTGAACGTTCCCATGACATCTCGGCCTGTATTGTCATAAGCCCGGTGTCACGACCCAAACCCGCCCCTATAGGTGTAGCGTCGTAACCGGCCAGTGATACTTGGATTACCAAAGGCCTCTTAACGAAATAACATATAATTAGGGGTTGCGGAAGAAAATATACCAACAATACATAGTCCATAGAGTCGTGCAGACATACATGCGACATAAATTTAAAACCTTATATAATATATATGCATATACACAACATCATAATGCAGTAATCTTCATCACATTTAATACAGTTGTAGCCCAAAAGGGAAATATCCCAAAACACATAAATTAAAAGACTTGGTCGTATTACTTATTAACACTAGGTCGTAACTTATACCGTTTAGACTTGACTTGCGCACAAAAGGAACCTCCTTGGAGGCACAATGGCTGGCTGACAAAATAGAGACACCAGATCCTTAACTTTGGGTCTGGTTACACGCCTGGTCACTTGTATACATAATATAAATAGTGAGCGGAAGCCCAGTGAATAATAATAGAGTAAAGATTTTAATGAATGATGCCCAGAACATATTTCAAATTTCATAGCAAATTAGAATCATAACCAGGTTTATAGTGGAAACAGAGTCATAGTCTTATTCATATTCAAATCATGCGTGGAACATCCTTTAGCATAAGCATGTCTCTTTGGTCAAGTATATCAAATTTCAAAAATGAAACTTCGATACCGGGTAACATATCTCATACATGAGCCATGGTATTGTTTCCCCTGGGCGAGGGCTTGTGCCACAGTATTATCTCCCCCTGGCGAGGGCCTCATAACCATAAGCCACAGTATTATGTCCCCTAGATGAGGGCCTCTGCTAAAGACACCACAATTACTTTTTAAGAAAATTGGACGTTCATTCATTCATACAAAACATAGTATTTCAGAAAACTAATCATTTCGTATCATTAGAAAATAATTAAAGTCAAACATAACTTTACAGAGTTATTACTCACAGATAGCCTTGGCAGTAAACAAATGAACCAATCGCTCACACCACATGACCTACACCAAACATAACAGATACGTATAATGAAACACACACTTGATTCATACTTAACTTTTTTCGTTTCATTCTTAGTATGTTTCTAAGTCTTTACCTCTTATTGAGTCTTAATCATGGCCTAGGAGTGCCTAGGATGCAATGACGATGCTAACATGTACTTGAAAACATTTAACAAAAATTGCTGAAAACAGGGGTCTCGCTTGAGCGTAGATTTCTTTGCTCGAGTGGACAAGTAAAAATATAGTGGTCGCTCGAGCACACATGCATTTGCTGAAGCAGTCTGCAAAAGTACTGGTTGCTTAGTTTTTCCGCTCGATGCTTGCTCAAGCGTGAGACTCAAGTCCTCGCTCGAGCGCAACTCTTGTTGCTCGAGCGGTCTGCAAAAACACATAAACTTCTAGGAGCATGCATTTTACGCTCGAGCCAACCTTTGGTTGCTCTAGCGGAGGTGCAAGACACAGAGTGGTCGCTCGAGCATAGATTCCTTCGCTCGAGCGTAAGAGCAGAATTCTGGAATTTCCAGAATCGCTTCCAAGCTCAAAATTCAATTTCCAAACTTTCAAAACACATTCTTTTGGGCCAAAATTTAGTAAAACATTAGGAAATTCATAGTACATGATGAATTACAAATTATTTTGCAAAAGTAAGCCCAAAAGCTAAGCCAATAACAAAGCTTGAAACTTAAATAACATAACTTGTATGTAATGTCATGAATTTCAACCCTCCAAAACATGATCAAGTGAAAAATTAAGCTCAAAAACAAGTTGAATTCTTTTAACAAAACCAAGATATGAACATGCATTTGGGAATTCTTGTAAAAACAACTTCAAAACCTCATGATATGCACATGCATGCATAAGTCATGTTCAATTCTATCATCTAATCTCAATTCTCTTTGAATCATGCATGACAACTTCATTTCTTGTTGATTTCACATGTAATTGAGCCTAAGGTTAAAAAATATGAGTTGAAGTCTTACCTAAGGCTCAAATTCTTCAAGTTGGAGTTTAATTCCTTTGAATTCACTTCAATCTCCTCCAAATTCTAACAATCACTCTACAATTGAGCTTAATTTCCTTCTCTCCCACTCTCACATATTTTTGATTGTCAAGCAAAAGGAAGTGGAAGTGTAAAAGTGTGTAGGAGGTAATGAGGTGGCTTTATATAGGCTTGATTAATAAATTCATTAATTTGGGCTTCCTTGAGCATTAATTATTCTAATTATTTCGTTTCGAATTGAATTTTAATTAAACCTATTATAAAATTCTAAAAATTCTAATTAACACATAAATCAAGCCAATTTCTGAATCAGATGCCGATAAGGCCTTCAATTTGCAAACCGAAATGGAAACATGAGCCGATTTTTCTACGTTAAACAGATATAAACACAAATAAGACAATGTATGATGAAAAATTTCACTTTAATTCCTTATTAGGCATAATTAAGCATGGATTAACGTTAATCATGGGTCGGGTTTGTTACACCCGGACAGCTTGGGTCGTTGGTGTAAAGTCAACCGGCCTCAGACCGATGGCATAAACAGTTCTCACTAGACATACTTTGATCGCCGATCTGGTATCTACTAACACCACCGAAATGCACTTTTTTTGACTTTCCAGGGTTACATATAAGGGACGGTTGTGGTTGGCACCCTTAGGTGGTAACTCCTTATCTGTAAAAGATATCACTGGTGTAACATCCCCAGATATTACCAACGATACCGATTGGTTGGCAGTGGTATCAATAGGCAGTTTAGTCCAATTCATTGCCTCTAACAGTGCCTACCTATGCTCCCAAGATGCCATTATTAGCCCCCAGATTGATATGTCAGCCTGAATCTTCTTGAGCTTATTTCAAGACCAGGTTTTCTTTAACATCCTTCTCTTTTGATCTCTCAGCCTCTTTTCTAGAGGTCTCTGGCTGGTCTAATGCTGCGGGTTTGAAGTACCGACTGCTCCGGGTCATATGATTGATCTCGTCAGTTTACCAAGTGTCATTCGGGATATCAGCTTTCTAACGTTTGTCAGTGTATACATGACTTAGGTCGTTGTCTTCCCACTACTCTCCCGCAGTCATGGACGGGCTGGCGTCAGGTTCTATCTGGAGCATGTTAACATCACGCACCCCATCATCATACCATTCTTCCTCCACTGCAATCTTGGTCTCTGAATCCCGATATTTTCTAAACTTCCTCAATATCCTTTTCTGATCCTTGGGGTCCCATTCGACCCTTTTAGTAGTTTGGGCATCACTTTTCGTTGTCTCGGGTTCTTCTTTCCTTTTTCCTTTGCCCTGTTCCAGAGCTATCTTTACCTGGATCTCTTCTATCCTTTCCCTTTGAAATTGTTCTAGTGCCCGTTCTTTCTCAGTTAGAGGTGCAGCCTCAACCTTGCTACTAACAGCAATTTCCTCTTTTATTCCAGTCTCTCCTATCTGTTCCTCCACATTTGACTTTTCCTCACTCAACCATCAATTGCTTGTTTCTGGCTGGCTTGGGTCCCACCATCCCACCTGAACACTGCTTGTATCCTCCTCTTCAAAGAAGTACAAATCCTCCAGATCCTCTTCCAGATCAGCCAAATCTTCTTTTAAGTTAGCCAAGTCATTTAGGCCTTGTTCGGGCCGATCATTCTGATGTTGCCCTAACTGGCCTTCCCTGATAGCATTGATGCTAAGAAAGTCCAGCAGTATGACTACTGGCTTCGACTGATTGATGGCTACAATGTATAAACTGGGATCGTACTCCTTTGCAAGCGAGACCCCCTTCTCTATGACACAGGTATCAAGCAACCCTGTCTTCAGTGCATTATTCTCTTTCTCTATTTCTACTAGCATAGGCCTGGATTGGGTTTGTAGTGTTAGATCCATCATGCACATGTCTGTGCCTTTTGGAATGACCACCACCAGTTTTGGTAGGTGGGATGAGGTAATGTATGTGCTAGGGTTGAAGGTGGGAGGTAGTGTATGGATGTGGTTAATGTTTCTGAGTGGGGGGACTTGGTTGTGTATAGAAAGTGGGTTGGTTGTTACGTTTGGTTTAGCAGGTGGGGCGATGTCTTTATTGTCAATGAGATCCTGGATCTCATGACGTAAATGATAGCATATGTCCGTGGGATGGCCATGTTGTTGGTGGAAGATACAATACTGGGTAGGGTCATGTTTGGGTGGCAATGGGTCTAGAAGTGGATAAGGATCGAGAGGCTTGAGATGCCCTTTTTGCATTAATAGCTTGAGGGCGTGGGTTGGGCTCACATGGAGGGGAGTAAAAACTCTTCGATTTCGGGGTGGACCGGTACTTTGTGAAGGTTGTGAGGTTGTCGCAGTAGCAAAAGGATCAACCATCTTGGCCATTGAAACAACAATACTGACATCTGTAGGCCATGGAATAGTGTTACTGCTAGCATTGGTATTCCGAGAGAATGGCCTTTTTACGGGTTCACTTGTTCTATGGATGATACCCTTTTTGAATGCACTCTCAATCTAGACCTCCAGCTCATGTAAGGAAGTAAATTGACAATGGTGCCACTATCATTCTCTACAACATGTCTGGCTCAAGGTTTTGGACCACTAGTTGGACTTGTTCTCTTTCGGCAGGTCTATTTGTCATTCGGGCTACCATGGCTCTCTACCAGGCGACAAAATCAATGAATGATTCTTTGGGGTTCTGGGTAGTAGCCTCCAGCTCACTAATGGTTACTTCTATCTGGGTGTTATATGAATATTGATTAATAAATGCCTCAGATAGCTCTTCCCAATTCAGTTTTGTTGAGTCTTCTAATTTAGCATACCAGATGGCCGCCACATCAAACAGGGTTCTCCCAAACAACGAGAGCTTCTGCGCATGATACAAACCCATGGGCCTCAATACGTTTGAAAACAACTGGACATGCACAATCGGATCCCCACTCCCATCGAATCTGTCGATGTGGGGCATCTTAAATTTCTCTGGTAATCTGACCGAAGCCTCTGTGTACTTGTCTTCAATATCTAGAATGGAGATAAAGCCCTGGGATCTCTTCAATGCTTTCTCCAATCAAGAAATCTTGACCAAGGCTGGATCAATTTCATTGATATCAAAAGAAAAGATTCGTGCGGGAGGTTGAACCGGAGGCCTATAAGCCGGAGCCAGGGGAAACATTTCCTGAAGATCTGGGACAAGAAGATTTTCAACCGGTGGGGGTGGATCAGGATTTGGCTGCGCAGCTGAGATCGGATGCACGGTTGATGCGGATGCCCCAGATGTACGTCGTAGATTGGCGATGATTTCATCTTGTGTGGCCATCCTCTGGTTTACAGTGTCCATGGTTCTTTGGAAAGCCGCCATCGTGGCAGCAAATTCCTTTGCGTTCTGTGCTGCATTTTGTGCCATTGCTGGTCTAGGTGAACTAGATGCTAGTGAACTGATTGAGTGAGAGCGGATAGGTGTTTGCAGAGTGCTTTGTATTGATGCTACTGATTGTCTATTCCTTCTTTGTCGGGTGACTGGTGAAAGCGAGACTAACACGAGCTAACCACCAACAAGGTCTTGAGCTTTACAAAGCCTACCAAAATGAGTCCACACAACTTGCGAAATATCTGGTCTTTCTGAAGCTAAGATGGTAAACTAACTAGCAAAAAGAAAGAAAAACACAATCAAAATCGAACAACACTTCGGCTTCGATTCACAATAGTCATAACACATAGCTAAACTGTAATCCCCACTGAACTCTGTTCTTAAACTCATACTGATATGAACCATCTTGTACAGTCTCACAAAAGCAAATACCAAGTAAAAGAACCAAAACACCCCAATGAGGGGGTAAGGTTACTCTGTCCTAGATTTTTGGCATGATCTAGGCTACATTATTTCAAACAACGAGTTTCACAACATCCTGCAAATGGGTGGCATCCTGTCCTAAGTTGGAATAGTCACTATAGCTTCACTATATGCAACTAGGTCAAATGGCCGAAAGGGTACCTTAGCAAGATTACCTAATATACTTCTCACACCTAACACCAAGAAGTGAAAGGTGAATCAAGTGATACAACGGTAATCCAGATCCAAGGGTTGTGTTTCCAACATGGCAGAGCCCATGCCCGGTCAGGCTTTTGGCAAGCCTTTTGGGCAAGCCTCCAGCAAATCATCCAAGAATAGCAGATGGTAAACATAGTGACTTAAAGTAACCATGCAAATGTAATGCAAAGAACATATAAGTGTAGATAAAATTTTACATCATGAGTTTCAAGTCAAGTTTTCTAAATCCCCAGTAGAGCCGCAAGAAACTATGGCTTGACTTTTCGTGCTCCTTTTAAAAGACGAATAGCCCCACAGTTTAGACTCTCGTGGTTCTGAATCTGATTTCTGATTTCACAAGTGCAATGTGAAATAGTGAAAACACAAAAAGAGTCCAAATCCGACAATTCTTTTGGAAAATCAATGTTTGAATCAAATGCTAAAAATGGACTGCTTTGCCAGATTTCAGAGTCGCTGTTAAATATTTTTGAAAAATTTAGAAAACCCAAGACTCATGCCAAAGGCCATTAGTCCATCATCACCAAAGTGTCTCGGCTCGGGAATTTAGGTACGAGAGGGGAAGGTCATGAATTGAGCACCCCACTCGCCCGATCAAAGATTGACCTCTACTAATCATGACATAATTTTTATTTATATTATATGCTTTTGTTCTGATTACTAACTATTTTTTTACTATGTGACGCACACACAAATGTAGACTAATTTGCGAGAATTGGAACATTTGATTTCGTGTTTGTTTGAAATCATTTAGTGAATTTGCCACTTGAAAAAAGTGGGCTTAAAATGGACATTTAATCAAACTATCCCAATTCAAGCAACAAGCTTTCATCCACAGGCATTCAAACAGTTATATCATTTAAGCAATTAGCCTCATGGAAGTATGCTTTGACATGGTACACCCACACTCATGCGATATGCTAAAACACAATATTGCTCACCTAGTACTCCGAGCCAAAACAAAGCAAAATAAATAGAAAAAAGAATATGCGTGTTCCTAATTAATGCAATATGACTAATGCAATGCACACATTATGTATTTTATAGGCTTGTCTATGAGCATGGCATATGATTCCATTCAAGACATGTGATAGAGCACATATTCAAGTAATGAATTTGAACATTGATATTGGGTTAGTATGATGAGCCGAGCCTTAGATGCATGCAAGACAATGGATGCAAAGTATAAGAATGCTAATTTGAAAAATGATGTCCTATACTAACCATCATAAGCAAGTAAGTAAAAGGGAAAAAGCCGTGGGGTTGGAAGACATACAACTTATTACATAATTGCCCTCATGCAAGAGGGTGCGAATCAAAGTCCGAAAGTCGAAATTAAACTAAATATTACAAAATCGAATGAATAAATAAGCGAATAATTAACTAGCTAACTACTCTATTACAATAAGGATAACCATGATAAGTAAACTAACTATTTAAGCTAACTAGCTATAACAATTACAAATAAACAATAATAATAATTACAACACTAATAATTAACAAGACTAATTATAACAACAATAATAAATAAATTAATTACAACAATACGAGGAGCATTAATTGACAATAATGATGTAAGCAAGGATGCACAAGGGTTGCATGCACAATGTCCAAGAACAACTCTGTTTGCCTAGGCTTGCGCTGCTTCACCTTCAGCCACTGCCCTCTGTTTTCTGCAAAATACACTGCTGACCAGACATTGATGACCAACCGGCCCTTAATGAAGCCCGGTTGGGCCTAAAGAAGGCTGGCCGTGTCTCAATTTCATGCAAAATTCTTTGTTGTGCTCTGAAGTGAAAACAGTGCAGATAGAGTGTTCTAAACTTTGTTTGTCCCTCTCATACTTCTCTGTCATGGGAAAGCCTCGAGAGAAGGTTGGAATCATTTCCAAAACCATGAATGAGGAAGTTGATTGCTTGATGAATTTGGACAAAAATCAATAAATGCAATGAACAACAACCACCTCTCCCTCCTATCATAGAGTGAACTCAAAAAGGGAAGTGGAGATGCTTTAACATTCATCAAAACATCATGAATTGATGTAAGACAACCCTTGACACAAGGGATTCGGCATAACATCCGGTTGAACCCCAAACAATATAACTCATTTTCTTTACGTGGGTTAGTTCATTTTAAACCAAATTCATTAGTCTTTACCATCCTTTAATCCATTAAGTCCAAGATGATTGTTACGTCCACTAAGTGAGAAACATGTCAAACGAGAGGTGATTCTCAACATGAAAAAGAGACTACACCATTGGCAATGAGCCTCCAAAGAGATTAAGCCATTAAGCATAAATCGCTAGTTCACGTTTTGAATAACCCTCAACTAGTTGAAATAATTCTCTGTGGGAGCCGGATACTGTGGGGGCAATAAAGCCGAATAACGGTATGAGGACAGTCAAGGACGGAATTTGTATTCGGCTGTATCCTGGATGATCCCAAAGCCGAATATATTAATCGGCCGTAGAACCAGTCAAACAAAAGCCGAATAAATAAACGTGCAATGAATTAAGGGTGGGCTCGACCTTGAGGCCCAAAAGAAAAATATAAGTAGAGGAACATCAGTCAAAGAAATGTATGTAAAAAAAAGTAAGATTAACTTGAGGTATAAGCAACCCAGAGATATACACTGACTTATCTGTCGGAGTGCTAATTCTGACACCCCTGACTGGAGCGTTCATTTCTTTTTAGGTGACTAGCTGAGGATTAAGAGCGTCCCACAGGATCCAGAGAATTTTTCCAAACCACTTCTCCACAATTGGCGTTGTCTGTGGGAATACTCCAGCATGTCCATGGCGGGTGTGATGGAAGATCCTCCGGTAGTCGCTGACGACCTCATGCGACGAGATGATACCACTCCAAGCAACAGGCTTGGGCCAGAGAACACTACCGCACGAAGGGCCTTGAACTCGACTAAGTTGCCCAGACCTCACTATCGACATCAGCACCTGAGACAATGCAAGCGATTATGGATCAGGCGAAGCAAAATGAACAGAGGTTGGAAAACATGATGGTTGAGAACGAGCGTCTTCGATAGGATTTGGCCTTGGAGGTGACAAAATCCCAACAGGCCGCGCGCCAAGATCCGGGACGACCTCTGAAAAAGGATGGCCGACGACCTCGAATTTGGAGACATGATAGTGGCAGGGATTCTGACTCATCATCCCCAGAATCCAAACAGAAATGACGAGTTGAAGTCTCCAGTTCTTCCGAAGGGAGTCCGCGTGCACAGAATAAGCGAAGAAGAAATGATTCAGACGAAGAGGATCAACATGACCCCTTTGTGCGACAGATCACAAGGGCAGTGCTACCCAAAAAGTTCAAAGCTCCATCGTTCACCCTATACGATGGAAAATCAGACCCCACTGACCACATCCGTCATTATAAACAAGCCATGACGCTTCATGCAGATGACAAGGCCCTCATGTGTCAAATATTTCCGAGCAGTTTGGGACCATTGGCCATCAGATGGTATTATAAATTGGAACCGACATCCATTAAGAGCTTCCATCAACTCCAAAAATTCGTCAGGGCAAGGTTCATCACCAATGAGGTCCAGCCGAAGCAGGCCGATTCTCTCTGGGCAATGCAAATCCAACTAGGGGAAACCCTACGTGCGTATTCGGCGCTATTGGGAATGCTTTAATCTCGTAGATGATGCCTGCAATGACTCCATGGCCATCACCGCCTTTAAAATAGGATTGCATCCTGATAGTGCCCTCCACAGCTCCTTGACCAGAAGGCCCCCCAAAACAGTCTGGTTGTTAATGAAGAAAGTCGAGGAATACTACAAAGTGGAAGATGACCCCCTGTGGGTCAAAGTTGGGCACAAGGCCAACAAGACGGCCCCATCTGAAATTGTTCAGCCAATAAATTATGTACCATCACGGAGACCTAAACCACAGAATCGGGCTAAACGAGACAAAAGACGAGATTCACGCCGATCAAATGACCAATGTTCACACCGAGCTAATGAACAACTTCAAGTGGATAGCAGGTGCATAGGGCGCGCGGACAAGAAATATATGGAGTTGTCGGAGCCGATCAGCATGGTTATGTCTAAAGTTCAACACCTTCCGTTCTTTAAATGTCCACCTAAGATGGTGGGACCTCCCGACACGAGGAGAGGGGATAGGGGGTGCGAATATCACAAAGATCACGGTCATGATACTAATAGTTGTTATGCGTTGAAGGATCACCTTGAGGAGTTAGTACAAGACGGTCAGCTGAAGCAACACGTCCGAAAGAACGACTCAACCAAAACAGTTGCTTTACGGCAGGATTCTCCTCCACTCGGCGTAATCCATGTGATATACAACTTGCCGGCGGCATCCACGGTACATACAATTCAGTCGCATCCTAACCCCCAAAAGCAAATCACACCAGCAAAACGGCCCCATGATGCTGCGAGTATTACTTTCTATGATTCTGATTTGGTTGGCGTAACGCTCCCCCACATTGACCCCTTGGTCATTGAACTACGCGTAAACCGATTCGCTGTTGAATGTGTTCTCATTGACCAGGGGAGTACTTCGAAAGTTATGTACTACAAGACCTTCACCAAACTCGACTTCACTGAGTCGGACCTCTCTCCAACTCATTATCCGTTATTCGGCTTCAACGCTAATCCGGAATATCCGTTGGACAAAATCACACTACCAGTTCGGGCAGGCTCCAGATCGGTAGATGTAGATTTTTTGGTTGTCAAGCTTTCTTCTCCATATAATCTCATCATGGGACGAACTTGGCTGCATACCATGCAGGTCATGTCAAGCACCTATCATCAACTACTTTACTTTTTGACTGAACACAACATTGAGCAAATTCGAGGTTCCCAGAAATTGGCGCAAGCATGTCATCTTCTTGCGGCAAAGACACCAAGAGAGCTGGAAGTGAATTCAATTGAGGTGCCGGATCAAGAGAGCCTTGACGACGTTGGGCGGCTCCCAAGTGAAAAGGCAACCGGAGCCCTGGATCGGGTTGAAATTGATGGGAATCCTAACAAGTTCTTCATGGTCGGCGCTTCCCTAAATAAAGTCGACAGGCAGGAGCTAATTTCCTTCTTACTCGGCAACGTTGATGTATTTGCATGGTCACCATACGAGAAGTCGGGGGTGGATCCATCTGTGTCTCAGCACCGCTTAAACGTTGATCCCAAATGTAAGCCGATTGTTAAGAAAAGCCGGCGGTCAGCCGCAGAACACACTGCTACCATTGTTGAAGAAGTTGACCGGTTGCTTGATGCTGGGGCAATCCGCGAAGTGACCTATCCTACATGGCCGTCGAATACTTGGTTGTAAAGAAGAAAAATGGAACTTGGCGTGTTTGTGTGGATTTCACGGACTTAAACAAAGCTTGCCCCAAGGATTGCTTTCCCCTCCCCAGAATAGACCAACTCGTAGATAAAACAGTACATCATCATCGTATAAGCTTCCTGGATGCATACAGAGGCTACCATCAAATTGCCCTGCATCCGGAGGACCAAGACAAAACTGCATTCCTCAACCCAAGAGGAACCTATTGCTATAAGGTTATGCCTTTTAGGCTGAAGAATGTGGGGGCAACCTACCAAAGATTAGTCACTGCCATGTTCAAGGAGCAACTCAGCTGTACTATGGAAGTGTACATCGATGATATGGTGGTCAAGTCCAAAGAAGAGCAAACTCATCTAGCCCATCTGGAATAGACATTCGGTATTCTTCGCAAATATAAAATGAAGCTGAACGCTTCCAAATGTGCCTTTGGCATCGGATCTGGCAAATTCCTTGGCTACATTGTTAACCACCGCGGAATCGAAGCCAACCAGAGGCAAATCATAACAATTCTAGAACTCGGCTCTCCTCGGTCGGTCAAAGAGGTTCAAAAGCTGATGGGAAAGGCCGCCGCACTCAACAGATTCATCAGTCGTTCCACAGATCGCTGCCGACAATTCTTTCATACCCTTTGGCAGGGTAAAGCTTTTGAATGGACCCCCGAGTGCGAAGCTGCTTTAGACGGTTTGAAGACTTACCTCCGATTAGTTCCACTCTTGACAACACCTTTGGCAGGTGATCCACTCATTTTATATCTGGCAGTTTTTGACCGGACCGTCAACACCGTACTGTTAAAGGAAGAACTAGGGGAGCAGCAGCCAATTTATTATGTAAGCAAAGCAATGGTTGACGCCGAAACACGTTACCTTCCATTGGAAAAACTCATTCTTGCTCTCGTCATGGCAGCAAGAAAACTGATGCATTACTTTCAGGGGCATACCATTGGGGTACTAATGAACTAACCCCTCCGGCAGTATTCCGTAGTGCAGAAGCATCAGGGCGCATTTCAAAATGGACTCTCGAACTCAGCTAGTATGATATTCAATTTCTGCCCAGAACCTCAATCAAGGGACGAGTGCTCGCCGACTTTGTGGCCGAATTCACTGGATGTCTTGCCGACTTTAAGTCTGATCAAATTCAACCTAAGCCAAACTGGAGAATTTACGTTGGGGACATTTGACAGTTGTATTGTGACAGATCGTCCAACCAACATGGTAGTGGGGCGGGTGTAGTGATCATGGCTCCCGACGGGGCAATAATCGAGCAGACTGTCAAACTGGGCTTTGAAGCATCGAACAATGAGGCCGAATACGAAGCATTGTTAACCAGCTTACGGAATGCACATCTCCTTGGTGCTCGGCATCTACTTATCTTCTGCGACTCAAAGCTAGTCATCAACCAATTGAAGGGGGAATACGTAGCCAAAAATGACCGTATGGTAGCTTACATGAAAATGGCAAATTCTTTACTGGCAAAATTCGACCATCATGAATTAAATCAAATAACCCGGGATCAAAACACACATGTAGACGCCCTGGCTTGCCTAGCCTCCGCCATCAACTTAGAAATTAAACGGACAATTGAAGTAGGATTCATCCTTAAGTTGAGCATTGCCCCCTTAGAGTCAATTCAAATTAATATCATAGAATTAGGTCCAAGTTGGATGGACCCCATCACTGCATTTGTATCTTCCGAACAGCTCCCGACGGACAAGAAAGAAGCGCACAAACTGCGAAACAAAGCCCTGCGATATTACTTAGATCCACAAGGAAAGCTCTACAAAAAATCCCTTTTTGGTCCATACCTAGAATGCGTTCATTCGGATAAAGTCGAAGAACTCTTGACCGAAATACACGAAGGTAGTTGTGGTGCCCATTCTGGTGGGCGTTCTTTGGCTCATCGAGTTGTAACACAGGGGTACTACTGGCCGACCATGAGAGCTGATGCCGTGTGTTACGTCAAGAAATGTGAACAGTGCCATAAGTTTTCCACTTTAACCTATTCGCATGCTGAGGAGTTGAGCTCAATCACCATTCCTTGGCCATTCGCTCAATAGGGGTTTGATATCATCGGGCCATTGCCACAGGCCCCAGGGAACAAGCGATTCTTGATTGGCGCGATAGATTACTTCACAAAATGGGTCGAAGCAGAGGCACTAACATACATTCGAGATACTGATGTTAGGCGTTTTGTATGGAAAAATATCATAACACGCTTCGGCATTCCAAGAGCACTTATTTCAGACAACGGCACCCAGTTTGATTGTGGCGTCTACCGAGAATTGTACAGCACGTATGGTATTCGGTCCTATTTCTCCACCCCAGCTTATCCACAGAGAAAAGGTCAAGCTGAAGCCTCCAACAAAGCCATCTTGGACAGCATCAAGAAGAGGTTGGAGAAAGCTAAAGGTAGATGGGTTGAAGAATTGCCCAGTGTGTTGTGGGCTCATCGTACTACTTCGAGGCGATCCACTGGGAAAACGCTATTTTCTTTATGTTTCGGAACCCAGGCAATCATCCCCATGGAGATTGGTCTCCCAACCTTGAAATCAAAAGTTTTTGATATGGGCCAAAATGACGTGATGTTGGCCTTGGATTTGACTCTGATTGAAGAACGACGAGACCGTGCCCTTGCATCCATGGCACGATACCAGCAACAGGTCGCTAAGTCGTATAATCAATGTGTTCAGCTATGCTACTATACACCAAGAGAATTGGTCCTCAAGAAAGTACTTCCCGCTGCCAGGAATCTGGCTGACAAAAAACTGGGTCCTAGCTAGGACGGCCCCTATCAGATCGATTCAATCGTAGGAGCAGGGGCATATCGGCTCAAAGACATGGATGGAAGGAGCTTGCCACACCCATGGAATTCTATACACTTGTGCAAGTTTTATCATTAACTTGTACGGCATGACAGCCTGTTTTGATTTTACGCCGTGTGTATCTTTCTTTTTTCAATATAATGTCCTTTCCCAGTGAGTTCTGATTATTTGAAAAAGCCTCTGAACTCGGAGCGCCCTTCGTGAAAGACACGATTGGCCCGAATAAAGCCTCCATGTTTAGGCCGAATAAAGCCTCCGAATTCGGAGCGCCCTTCGTGAATGACACGACTGGCCAACACAAAAAGCCTCCGAATTCGGAGTGCCCTTCGTGAATGACACATTTGGGCCGAATAAAGCCTCCGAATTCAGAGCGCCCTTCGTGAATGACACGATTGGCCAACACAAAAAGCCTCTGAATTTGGGGCGCCCTTCGTGAATCGCATGTTTGGACCAAATAAAGCCTCCGAATTCGGAGCGCCCTTCGTGAATGACACGATTGGCCAACACATAAAGCCTCTGAATTCAGAGCGCCCTTCGTGAATGACACGATTGGGCCAAATAAAGCCTCCGAATTTGGAGCGCCCTTCGTGAAAAACACGCTTGGGCTGAATAAGTCTTTGAATTCGGAGCGCCGTTCGTGAATGGCGTTTGGGCCGAATAAGCCTTCGAATTTGGAGCGCCCTTCATGAATGACATGATTGGCCAACACAAAAAGCCTCTGAATTTGGAGCGCCCTTCGTGAATGACAAGATTGGCCAACACAAAAAGCCTCCGAATTCAGAGCGCCCTTCGTGAATGACACGATTGGGCCGAATAAAGCCTCCGAATCCGGAGCGCCCTTCGTGAATGACACGGTTAGGCCGAATAAAGCCTCTGAATTCGGAGAACCCTTCGTAAAAAACACACTTGGGCCGAATAAGTCTCCGAACTCGGAGCACCCTACGTGATTGGCGTTTGGGCCAAATAAGCCCCCGAATTCGGAGTGCCATTTCATGAATGGCGTTTGGGCCAACACAAAAAAGCCTCTGAATTAGGAGCGCCCTTTGTGAAAAACACGCCTAGGCTGAATAAGTCTCCGAATTCGGAGTGCCCTACGTGAACGACGTTCGGGCCGCATAAGCCTCTGAATGCAGAGCGCCCCTCGTGGAAAACACGGATGGCAAGAACGAGCATCTGACTTCGGTGCTCCTTACATGAGTTGTGATTTATAAGCGCCAACGCAATTGACATAGAACGGTAGACGATCATTGCTAAATTTATAAACATAAATTCAAATAACATGCAAACATTTAAAATAAAATGTTTCATTGAATTAATCGATAATACATAATTTGCTTCCAATCTACGTTAGAGCGGTACAATATGTTCAGTTTTATTCGGCATCCCCCTCGTCATCGCTTTTCTTGACTTCGAAAGCCACAAAGGGAAAATGATGACCCTGATATAACGGCGATGCCGAATCAATGCTTACTGCCCGGAGAGCCTCTACGGCCTAGAGAGCCTTGACTTACCCGTGCTTAAATCCACGATTCTTGCGTCGGCAGACCTCCTTGGCGAGCTTTTCCTTAGTCTTCTGTATCCCAACTTTTCGGCCGTCATGGAAGCCTTGTTCATAAGCCTTGGTCTTTGCAGCCTCTATTGCAAACATGCTTGCCGTATCTTGATCAGCAATCGCATTACTTATAAGCCGTTGGGTCACCCTTTCTTCCACAATCGGGTTAGCTTGACTGGCCGACTGTGTCTCGGCAGTTTTGACCTTTCTCAGTTTGTGCTCAGCATTCTCCACGCGAGCTTTTAAGTTTTGAATGCGTTCATCTTTCTGCTCTATCGTCCGCCGCGCGGCACATAGACGCATGCCAATTTCATAGGCGGTATACAGCCCTTTCACCACTCCATGGATGCCCTCCCGAAACACTTCAAAATCAGGTCGACCAATCATCGACTGCTGGACTTCTGGTGGAAAAATCTGTCGAGCACACTCGACTGCCGCATTTGGGTCATGAACAATTGAATCCGCCTCCGTCATCGGTTTGTTCCCCACAAAAATCGCAAAACTTAACGGGCGCGGCGTCGCACAGGTCTCTCCTCTCGAGCGTGGTAGATGGGAGTTGCCCCGTTGCTGTTTTTCCCTTCTGAGTGACCTACTTCGATGACGTGGGGATTGGTGTTTTTCATGCTCCCTTGACGTCCTACTCCCCGTGTGCGTAGGCTCGCCACCTCGATTCATCTCTGCATCCAACTCCGCGATTGCTCTCTCTTCTCCTCTGTTGTTGAAGAATAATCTTCTTGCCATCCACAATCGTCCACAATTCTCTTTTCCTCCCTCAATTTATTGGCTCTGAACACAACAATGGCCCTTTCACGCACCCAGTACCCACCCCTTTATTCCTTACAGGTGTAGCACCCCTGAGGCGATCTCATCAATGCTAAATTTCAAAACTTGGTGCTGATCATCTCATGTGCCCCAGCCGCTCCATGAACTAATAGCATTCGGTGCTCCAGTTCATGCATCAGCTAGGGCAAGGGCAGATTTATTAATCTAATTGGCCAAATGTCCAGGCCTGGTGCCGATCATCTCATGTGCCCCAGCCACTCCATGAACTAATAGAATTTGGTAATCTAATCAGCCAGATGTCGAGCCCTTGCGCCGATCAGGTTGTATGTCCCAGCCATTCCATGAACTAATAGCATTCGGCGTTCCAGTTCAAGCATTAGCTGGGGCAAGGGCAGATTCATTAATCTAATTGGCCAAATGTCCAGGCTTGGTGGCGATCATCTCATGTGCCCCAGCCGCTCCATGAACTAATAGCATTCGACGTTCCAGTTCATGCATCAGCTGGGGTACGGGCAGATTCATTAATCTAATCAGCCAAATGTCCAGGCTTGGTGCCGATCATCTCATGTGCCCCAGCCGCTCCATGTCCTAATAGCATTTGGCGTTCCAGTTCATGCATTAGCTGGGTCAGGGGCAGATTTATTAATCTAATTGGCCAGACGTCGAGGCCTTGAGCCGATTTACTCGTTCTTTTATCGAATATTCATGCACCTTTCCAAATTGTTAACTACCGATTTGTTTATTTATTCAGCTAAGTAGCAAAGACAAGCATAGGATGTTTAATTTACTCATATACAGCAAACTGAAAAGCATAAGGAATTTTCATTAATAAATTGGAGACAAACAGTATATGCAGTAAACCGAATAGCGTAGGAAATTTTTATTAATAAATTGAGTACAGATAGTAGTCATTTTACACATGAAAATTACCTTACATTTAAACTTCCAGTCGAAGTAAAGAAATGAAAATCTACTAACAAAAACCTACAAAAGCTATGCGTCTAAGATGCCTAACAAAAATCAAAATATCACCCGAATCAATCTTCAGGGACAGACTCTAGCGGTTCAATGTCCACCTGCTCGTATGGAATTGGCTGCGCCAATGTCACATTCGCGGCAGCGAGGGCTTTGAGCTAGCCACATTTGAAGCCCTGGTTCTCGAACTTGGGCACTTCTTCCATGTAGTTTTCCAAGGTGGCGTCCTTCCCAGCTTAGAACGCTTTGGAAATCTTGGAGTCGGCAATTTCCTTTGCCTTCTTTGACTCTTCCAAATCGGCTTCCAGCTTAGCGATCACCTCCCTTGGCTAACTTGAGCGCGTCTTCGCTCGCTTTTGCCCTCTCTTCGGTGGCCAGCCTTAGTTGGTCGGAATTCCTCGCGCTCTCAGCCTCGGAGTCGGCCCTCGCACGTTCCTCCGCCGCTTTCGATGCCTCAGAATCGGCTCTTTGAGAGGCTTCCACAGCCTTGCTCTTTTCATTTTCAGTTTTGGCTTTCAACAAGCCGGTCTGTTCTATAGCGTCATGTTGACGGCGGCCGATTTCGGCTATCCTGCCCACCGTCTACAAAACAAGGAAATAGAGTTACAAAAAATAAGAAAAATATATATGTATATCTAGGCGAAAGACTGCAGATAAGGCAAGTAATGTACCAACAAGGCTGATTGAGCAGCTAAAGCAATTGACAATAGATCTGGCTCCGCCCGAAATGTGGCTCTGTCAACCGGCAGGGAAATTAAGGAGGCCATGCTCAAGGCCACAACCGAGTCCTTCAAAGCCGACGCATCAGAGGCAATCGGCATATTCTTTATCTTTGGTTGAACAGTGAACAGAACAACCAAGTCCGATTCCTCAATGCGCGACTGTTTATCGATTTAGTCCTCACCGGAGATGGCTTGTCACTCGGCGGGGCCACTTTTCGCCCCTTTGCTCAGCCTCCTGATGCCCTTATTCTACCTGCTCCATCTCGGCTGTTTCGGTCTGAGCTGTTTCCTCCTCAATAACAGGCAAAGAGGACTCAGCGACGGTAGCGGGTGGAGTGTCCGATCGAATGGCCTCGGCTCTCCTGCTGGCGGCCATCCTTTCGGCGTTTTTCCTCCTGGAAAGTTGTGTGAGCGACCCCCCAGCCATATTCTCAAGGTACGTGCCGGGAAGGTCTCTTAAGTCTGTAAAAATGTCTTCAAAGGAGACGTCCCCTCGGCCTGAAGTGGATGGAGGGTTGGATGAATTGAGGCTGACTTTCTCAAGGGCCAAGTTTAGAGCCTCCTCTACCTTAGCTTCTGACTGGTTTAGCTCCTCGACGACCTCTTCGGCTACTTGTTCTTCCACCTGCTCCGAATCGGAGGCTTCCAAACCAATCTGCCTTAGGTTTTTGAAGTTGGGGAAGATAAGGGCCGTAAGATGCTCTTCGCTCCTCGAAATTAGAATATTGTCTACCGCCGAAAATGTTGCGTAAGTCGGCTCGTATCTCAGAAGAATGGGGGCTGCCCTCCCTTATTTTTGAAGGCTTGGATGGCCAAAGAACTGGAGTGCGATTTTAATGTCCACAAGTACGGCGTCGTTGGCTGAACCAAAACTTTCTTCAAATCATTGCCTGCATAAACAAAACGGTAAGTACATAGAAGGCAAGCCGAATAAATATATAATAATAAAAAAAAATGAGCTACAAGGCCACCTGGTTCGCCTTTTCGTCTTGGCACGGGATCTAGGCAATCTTCACCCTCACCGAATTCCCAGTTGCCTCGGACAACGACCATTACATCGTTAACACGCTTACCAGAGCTGGCACGCATAGTCATTAAGTGATGATCGGTATCCTTGGCCTTAAGAAAATAGCATCCCAACTGGCAGAAGATTCGGCTAAGGCATAATAATGCTGAATTGCAGGTATACCAAGGTTAATCCTAAGGCGTCAGTTCAATTCTATAATCCCCATTATGATTCGAAAGAAATTAACATTAGGTTGGGAAGGGATTAGACCCCAGTGTTAAAGGACGGCCCTTAAAAATGGGTGAAAGGGAAAACAGACTCTGCCCTTAACAATTGATAGGAGAGGAAAGATGATTGTACATTCATCACTCCTCTCCATATCAGTGGTGCTGTCTGTCACAAGTGACAGATGGACGTTGCTGGGGATGGAATAATGGCGTCAGAAACCAGAAATTCGATCCACAGAAAGGAGTTCTTTCAAGTGTTTTGCCATCGTAGCCAGCCTAAGGATTATGCAAAACTAAAAATAAACAAGGAAATGGGATTCAAAATGAAGGAAAACTTACAAGAAGTAGAAGAGATAATGAGAAACAGGAGGAAGTTGCAGAGGTCGCGAAATTGAGGTATATCGAAAGGCAAACCAGAAGCTTTGAGTATTCAAAAAACTTACACTCGAAGGGACAACATAGTTTCAAATTGCATTAAATGAAGAAAGCGTACAAAGAGGCGGGAAGATGTAATGATGCCCAAAAAGCGTGTGTTCTGACATGCGTTGGAATGAGGTTAACTGCCGTTCTTTCCTTGACTTTTCAAGTTCGAAACCAAACACGCTGTTTGAAACCAAACATGCCGACTAGCTGGCGTTAATAGGATGTTTGGGGGGCAATTGTGGGAGCCAAATACTGTGGGGGCAATAAAATCGAATAACGGTATGAGGACAGTTAAGGACGGAATTTGTATTCAGCTGTATCGTAGACGATCCCAAAGCCGAATATATTAATTGGCCATAGAACTAGTCGAACAAAAGCCAAATAAATAAATGTGTAATGGATTAAGGGTGGGCCCGACCCTGAGGCCCAAAAGAAAAATATAAATAGAGGAGCATCAGCCAAAGAAAGGTATGTAAAAAAACGTAAGATTAATTTGAGGTATAAGCAACCCAGAGATATACATTGACTTATCCGTCGGAGTGGTAATTCTGGCACCACCGACCGGAGCGTTCATTTCTTTTTAGGTGACTAGCTGAGGATCAAGAGCGTCCTATAGGATCCAGAGAGTATTTCTAAACCACTTCTCCACATTCTCAAATGAAAGAGATGAATGGCAAGTTGATTATTAAAATGAGGTTCTTAAACATGGAAGTTAGTTAAAGAAAAGCTAAGAACAATATACAACAAGCTATGTAGGCAAACTTATGAGACAACAACCAAGATAATCAAAGCATGAACTATTTAAACAACCTAGAACAGCCCCAAAATAGCCCTTAAGAGATGAAAAATAGTGGCTCAAAGTGCATGAAAAGAGCCTACAATGCTAATCAACAAAGAGAGAAAACAAGACTAGTAAACAAGAACAAGGAGGGGTGGCTAACCCCTCTATTTTGAAACCTCAAAAAATGATTTTTAGCCTCTTTTTAACTCTGAAAATCAATTTAGAAAGCAAAGAAAAAGTGTGTAAAAGTAAGGGTTTGAGCTATAGGTAAAGGTGTAAGAAAGAGTGTAAACTCTCTCTACCCTTTTGGTAGCTCTCCAAACCCAAACTCAAACACTTGGAAGAGAATCAAAACAACACAAAACTACAAAAACTAGATAGCAATAGAAAAAACAAGTAAAAGAGAGGATGACAAGCTTATACCTCTCAAAGAAGTGAGCTTTTGTTTATGAATCAAACTAAGGTTGAATTTTGGTGTTCAAGGCTCAACCAAGGTTCCTAGGCTAAGGTGTGAAGGTGTATATGGTGTATGGATATGAAGTCAAGGTGATAGGCTTGCTCAAAGGGTTGCTTGCACAAGAAGAAGGAGAAAAAGGAGCTCTCAAGAAGGTGTAGAGGCTTTTTAGAAATTCTTCAACCCTCAAAACATAGATATATGGTCGTTTTTATAGAATTTGAGCAAAAGGGGTCATAAATATCTTCAAAAATGGACAGCTGGCGGGCTTCTACCCATAACAGTGTTTCTCACTACTAAGGCACGATTGACCTTCAATAGCCACTGCCGGCCCTTAATGAGGCACGGTCGGGCCTCAATGTGTTCCCTGTTTTTTAACTTCAGACTCAGCATAGGGTGGCACAATGTGTAAAAATGGATTTCTTGGGTATAATCAGTGGGAATGTGGGAGGTTTGGTATTGTTTTGGAGCTTAAACATGGCCCCTTCGTTGAGACCTCGAACTACGCACAACACCACTTTCATCATCGAGTGTATCGGGCAAAGTGCTTGAGCCTTGCGGGCGGTCAAAAATGGGGTGTTCACGAACGACAACCTCCGACTTATCCCTCGGAGGTTTTGCGAAATTGTCAAAAGAATACAACTTGCTCATATTTGAAATTAGGGCACGTTCGCATGCCAGAGTACAACAGGCATTGGAACGGCACAACCGGAACACAGGTTTGAGATCCTCGGAAATCAAATCCATTTTAAATACCTCAATCTTTCTTTTATAGACCCAAAACAGGACCTTCCATACACTGTTTGGGGATAAAATCAACAGAAACCAGCATTGGGCTACAAAAGGTGTCGGGTCTCTTTAAATACACCACCAAACCACATTTCATCATACACACACCTCCGAAATCACTCTCCCTCTCCTTCTAGGTGCTTTCTCTCTCTAGATTTGTGCTTTGTACGCATTTTTCAACGCCCCACTTAAACTTTATTTGTAAAACCTCTTCGATCCTCTACACTTTGAATTGATCAGATTTTGTTTTCGTTGATTTTTTCGGGTTTGCAACACTTTGGGCCTGTTTCCCTCTAGTTTTTCTTGGATTTTGTGAACTTTCTTGGGTTTTGACTTTTTCTCCCATTTTCTTTCTCCTAGGGTTGACTGTTTCTAAGTTTTCCCTATTTTTTCTCCTTTTCTCCATTTTTCACTGGTTTTCACCCCACTCTCCAAATGGTAGATGGCATTTCTCTTGATGACGCCCTTTTCGAGGTTCCACTTGTACTTCTACTCCCTACAGAGGTCAAGGAGTCGGTGGTCATTGGGGCCGACGAGACGGGGGAGGACGTTACCGCTGATTTTGAGGTCATGGAGGTCTTCGCTCCAGGGCCTGAGTTGCTACTGCTGAGACTGAAGCCATTTGATCCGGCCAGTTACCACTCCCAGACACATGAGATAGCTCTTGGCAGCATGCTGTGGTTTAATGATTTCGTCAATAGCGTACCGCAGGATGTTTTGCTGAGGGAGTCGGACTCCCACTTTTCTCATGGCACTACTGAGGTACAGACTTTGCTTTCATGTACTGCCTATTTTTCCTTTTCAGTACTGCTTTGCATCACTATCTGTCAGCTGACTTTTCATTTGACTGTCTGTTATCACTACCTTTCATCTGACTGTCTATTATCACTGGCTTTCATCTGACCATCTATTATCACCACCTTTCATCTGACTGTCTATTATTAGTGCCTTCATTTGATTGTCTTCTTTTATTTGATTTACCCTTTCTTTATCACAGAAGGACTCTAGCTCTCGGAGAGGCTATGGGACCATGACAGCCAGGGAGTGGTACCATGAGCTTCCCACCTTGGTTCATGAGTTGGTCGACGAGGCAGGCTTTGGCTTATTCTATACCGGGCTCTCACGCCACATGGTCAGCCAGGCCCTACTCGGAGCATTAGTCAAGAGGTAGTGGGATACCACAAACTCCTTCCACTTCTTTTCTACCAGGGAGATGACGATGACCCCTTACGACTTTTCAATGTTCACCGGCTTGGGTGTAGGGGGTGATTTGATCCCCTTTGACGTGGATATGGGCCAATGAGAAGTAGCCTAGATCTACCTGCTCGGATCGAGCCCGCCTCTGTATAGGCCAACTATGGTCAGATACAGCTGGTTTCTCGAGCACTTCCATGAGAGTCAGCCTGAGACTCAGTAGGAAACAAAGCATCATACCCGGGGCTTCTTGATATATCATTTTGGTACCACCTTGTTTGCGAGCAGGTGGAATACCGTGGGCTTATACCTGTTGAGCGCACTTGTGACCTTGCCTCGAGTCTAGTTTTATGATTGGGATGGAGCCGACCTTGCCACCCTCTACGACTACATGACCTCCAGTTCCCTCATGAAGGGGGGACAAGGTTGGAGGCTATTAGAAAGTCGAGGAGGTATACAGCTGTCCCTGCATCTTCTTTTTGCTTTTTATGCTTTCTGCTTTACATTTTCTATCTTTATATCTGTTCATGCATTGTTCTTTCTGCTTTGCACTTTTGGTTTGATAGCTTTTTGCACATATGGATTCACACTACTGATCTTTTCTTGCAGCTTTGGGTTTAAGCCTATTTCCTGACTCTTGCCCCAGAGCCGATGGATGAGATTGCTCCAACTGTGCCTTACTCACAACAATATGATGGCAAGTGCCGCCACCAAAGCCATAATGACATGGCCTTTTCCTACTATCGCCAATACTTCGATACGATAGTAGCCTGTGAGGTAATCCGAAACTTACAATTACTTCTACTTTATTTCCATTGCTTCTATTCTGATCCATATTTTGACAACTGACAACAACTAATAACTTGTGAATTTTCACTTTACAGATCACCTAGAAGCCATGGGCGATGATGCCAGCCGAAGTTAGGGACCAGTATGCTGGGGCTTGGGCTACCTCCAAGTATTGGATCCTTTTAGAGGGCCCATTTTTGCCGAGCTTGATTCTTGGGAGAGCGATTTATATGCCGAACATTGGGCTTGCCTGCCCCGGTTGTTTATATGTCGTCCCCAACATCTATGAGGACAGCTGATAGCCTCTCAGTTAAGGCTATTATTCAGTATATGGTGGGGCTAGACGCCGACTACTTCTGAGGGGACGGAGATTACATGGCCTTCATCCGGACTTATCTTATGTCGCCTCTGACCAGAGTTCGCGCGGGCGACGTAGCAAACACTCTCTTGGCTAGAGAGGCTACTCAGGAGGCCAAGGCTGGTATTGGAGAGGCCCCTCACATTGTGTAGGTTGCCGGTTGGCCAGCGATTCCTACTATGCTTACCTGTTGGCGATCGGGCGGGACATCTTATCAGATTCCAATAGAGCCACCAGAGATAGAACGCAGGTATGTCAGAGCTCCAGGTGCACCTCAGGTATGGACCCCACTTTACAACTTGTATCCGATGCTTTTCCTTTTTCAGCTATTGAGTATTCAAATTCACTTGCAGGCACCCACCAAGTACACAGAGGGCCTCCTCTAGCTGGTTGCTTCTCTAGTCGACATGGTGCAAAGGAGAGAGACGCTGCTTGTTATCTACGGTATTTAGGTATTCTCCCCCTTTCTTCGCATGCATTTCACCACTGACTCATACTATCATGCCCCACGCTGTCATATTTTCATTGATACATTGTACTTAGGTTGAATTTGTCTTCTACATGACACTCATTCTGTATACTACACTCATTCTGCATACTACATTCTACAAAAGTAGATGCACTGTATCTGATATGCTAATGCTTGTTTTTTAGATCCCAATTACACCGAGGGCACCAGCGACAGCGGTAGCAGTAGCAGTAGCAGCATCGGTGGCACCTTCTTCAGCGACAAAGAGAAGAGGTAGACAGGCCCCAACATGTGGCAAAGATGATCAGCGAGGTCAAGGAAGGGGCATGGGTGCTCAAGGCAGGAGCATCGAGTAGGAGATAGAGGAGACCTCCTCTTCCTTGGAGCCAGTTTTGAGTGGGGATGATATGGAGACCAACGGCACTAAGGAGGCAGTGAACCTACCCTCTGAGTCATCTGAGAGTGAGGATACTAATACTGACTCCGAGTCAGAGAGTAGGGATAGTGACGCCAGCTCTGGGTCGGAGTTTGATTCTGATAGCGGTGTTGATAGCGACAGTGCCCCTGAGGCCCCTCCGAGGAAAAAGACGAAGAGGGCCTCTCGAGCTTGATGTGACTGGCACAGATTTTTGTACTCTTTTTCTTAGGTTCTTTTATTTTGGTAGCTTAGCACATGTATAGCTTCAGATAATTTTTACTACTTTTTTTTTTTTTGAAAAGACTTGTATTCTCTTTTGTAAAAACCATGATCGGGGTAAAACTCCGCTGTTATATAAAAAAAAACTTTATTTTGCATCATGAGCACCACACTTGTGTAGAATGAAAATGGAATTAAATTTGGAATGCTTGCATTGGAATGATGTTCTTAATTGGATAATGAGCTGACCAACGGCCAAAATACAAAATACAACTCGATAATGGAAAACAAAATAACAACAGCTTAAACACAACTATTTACACTTGCTAAAAACAAAAAACTCAAAATATGACCTCAAAACACAAAGAACATGACACAATCGAACTACCCAACTGCCAGGCCATAAAAGTGGACGGCCGGCTAGTAAAAGTGGCAAGCCGACCAGTTATTGTGGCACCACAGCTGGCTGACAGCTGGTATCTACTCACAGCCTCATCTTCCACAAAAGGCGTTCTTTCGTAAATTATTCGCTAGAACCTCATTTTTGTTGTTGTTTCTTCCACAAATGGATATATTCCTTGCCGAGAAGCTCATGGGTTGGATAGCCACTTCGGATGACACAAAAAAGGTAAATTTCTGAAGTTTCGGCATAAACGCACTTTTTCCATTGAGCTGTACTTCACTTTGTTTTCCATTCCTTCATGCCACGGTCCGATGTTGGGACCCAATTACACATGTATTTCATTTTGGGGCACAAGAAATGTGCCCGACCTTTGAAGAATTTCAAGCACTGATGGAATCCCAGCGGAACGAGGAGATCATGCCTCAGCCTTGTTTTAGCCATGCCCAGGCTTTGGGACGAATGTGCGGACTTACTTTGCATGAAGCTCGATCGTTTGCTCATGAAGGGGGGTTAGATATACCTAGGTTGATTCACTGGTTTTCTGACATCGGCGACAGAGGCGACCTTCTTTGGCAAGGTGTGGACTCGGCTTTTTCCGCGCCCCACCTTTCGGAAAGGGTTTGAAAAGAAGGCCTCACAGTTCGGACTCTCGTGGTTCTGAATCTAGTCTCACATGTGCAATGTGAAACTGATAATCACCAATGAGTCCAAATCCGGCAAACCTTTTTGGAAAATTGATTTTAAATCAAATAATGCCGAAATTGGACAACTTTGTCAGATACAGAGTTGCCACCTAAATATTTTGTTTTGGGGAAAATTTAGGAAACCCTGACTCATGCCAAAGGCCACGTGTCCATTATCAACAAAGTTGCCTCGGCTTGGGAACTTCGGTACGAGAGGGGAAGGTCATGAAATGAGCACCCCCGGTCGCCCGATCAAAGATCAACCTCTACTAATCATGATATGTGTTTCATAAACATAATGCGTTCTTATTCTGATTATTAGCTAACGTTACTAAGTGACGTACACAGGCAAGTATAGACTAAAATTGCAAGAATTGGAAAAACTCAACTCATGTTTGTTTGCGAAAATGGTTTGAATTTGCCACCTCAAGTGGGCTTAAAAATGCGGATTTGCCACCAAACATAGTGGGCTTAAAACATGATTTGCCATAACAAAGTGGGCTTAAAACGTACATTCGTTGAATTGTTCCAATTCAAACAACAAGCCTTCATCCACAGGCATTTATGCAGTTTAGCATTTAAGCACATAGCCTCATGGCAAGCATGCTAATCATGGCATCATGGCAATCACACTCATGCAAGCATGCTAAAGCATAAAAACTCACCGAGTACTTCGAGCCAAAACAAAAACTAGTTAGAAATATACAAGATCCTAACTATACAAGATGTCTAATGCAACGCATGCGAAGAATGCAATTAATAGGCTCGGCTACTAGTATGGCATATGAATCAATTTGGCCAACATGCAATTAAACACGTATTCAAATAAGATGTTGAAATTGCGATGCAGTTTGAATGATGCGCCGAGCCTCGGTGCATACAATACAAATGAATGGATGCAAACATGCAATATGCTAATCAAAACATGCCCCTAATCTAACCATCAAAAGCAATTAAATAAAAGGGAGAAAGACGTGGGGTTGGAAGACATACACACACACACGCACGCACTTATTACAACATTATGCCCTCGCGAAGGAGGGTCCGAATGAATAAGAGCTAACTAACTAGTTACGCTAATTAAGCTAACTAATTATTACAACAATTGAAACGGATTAACTAACTTATTCTAAGCTAATTAATTATTACAAACCGGAAGTAATTAGCTAAACACTAAGCTAATTATGTGCAAAGCAATTAAACTAATTAATTAACTACTACTAATTAACTAAACAAAGTAATTAAATGGCCTCGAGAAGCGAGGGATGCATGTATGCTTGGTTGGTTTCTACCCAAAAATGCCACTGCCTCATTGTTGTAAGACTCTGTTTTCACACTTGAATACCAAAGAAGCTACCAACTTCTAGAACACTTATGCTCCCCTTTTCCATCACACTAAGCAAAAATTTTATTGATGGCCGGTTGGCTACCTATGGTGGCTGTCGGCTACCATTGGTGGCCGATCGGCTACTACTGGTGGCCGGTCGACTACCTCTATCCAGAACTTCCCCTTTTGCTGGTACAGAGAGCAAACAGAGGCAAAGCAGTGTATTCTCAAGGAGTATTTGCACTGCTACCCTCCTTATCATCACACAAGTTCGAAGAAGTGTAATTCTTGGCCCTCAAACTATCAACTAAGCAATTTCTATACATGATGGCTAAGGAACCAACTTGTACAATCTTAATTAATGCAAAACACGACTCAAAAAGACCACCACCCTATCATGCATGATCAAGGGTGATAGCGACCGAGAAAAGTGGGACATTTCATCACTTTTGAGTATGAAATGTCCCATTTTTCTCGTGTTTGAATTAACGTCCAATTTGAACACATGCAGTGCAACACAAAAGATGCCTATTTGCCTCTTTTGCTTGTCCAATTTTGTTTACTCATTTTAGTTACCGATCTATTCTTTAATCGATTAAGTCCAAAAGTGAGTGTCCTCTAATAGGAAGATGGCTCAAACCACAAGGTGCTTTGGGCATGAAAAAGGCATTACACTTTTGGTAATGAACCCCCCAAGGGATTAAACCATTAGGTGCAACATCTCAATTTCACACTTAGGCAAACAAGTGGTTTGAAACGACTTTCAAAGCAAACAAAAAAGTGAAGAATGGAGGGAGATTGTAGAGATTTTAAGTGTTGAAATGAAGTGCAAAACAATACTAAAACATGCTTTCAACTCAAAAGAATGATGATTAAAGCATTAAAACATCAAGCTAGTGAAAGAATTAACACTACAACTATGCAATACAAGCCTCAACTAAATTAACCAGCCCAAAACAAAGCCAAAACAGGTCAAAATAGAGGCAAAAACATGCTGGACTTAAGCTAAAGTAAGCTAGAAAAACATGCTAACTTATGAAGCTAACTAGGCATGCAAACAAGACACAAGGAGGGGAGGCTAACCCCTCCAATTTTGGACTTCAAAACAAAGTTTTACCACTGAAAAACCTCTAAGATTTAGTGGTTAGAAGGCCCCAAAAAGTTGTTTTGAAAGTGAGGAAAGGTAGCACAAAAAGCTTAACAAGCTAAGGAGCCAAAAAGGTGGACAACCCCCTAACTCAAAAAGGTTCAAACCACCATTTTTAGGTCACAAAAACATAGGTTTTTACACTTCAAAAACAGCCTTAAAACAGTTGAAAAAGATAGGAAAATAAGTATGCACAATAAGCTTAAATAAGGTAAGTGCTCTACCTTTGAAGCCAAGCACAATTTAGGCACAAATCCATGCTCAAACCTCCATTTGAATCTCAAACAAGACTCCAAGGGACCTCAGCTCAATGGTGGTCAAGTTTGGTTAAGGGTTAGTGTGCAAAAGTGTGGAGGAACTAGGCAATCAAACATAAGATATCAAGTGAGAGAGAGAAAGTTAGAGAGAGATATATATATTTTTGGTCCAAAATCTTCTAACCCTCCAAAATGGGAGAGGAACCCCCCTATATATAGAAAATCAAGTCTTGAGCTTGGATACATCCTACCATACACGTGTATGAAGATGCAGCTCAGTGAGCAACAGCTGGTGGCCGGTCGACTACCCCTATCCAAAACTTCCCCTTTTGCTGCTACAGAGAGCAAACAGAGGCAAAGCAATGTATTCTCAAGGAGTATTTGTACTGCTACCCTCCTGATCATCACACAAGTTCGAAGAAGTGTAACTCTTGTCCCTCAAACCATCAACTGAGCAAGTTCCATGCATGACGGCTAAGGAACCAGGCTTGTACAAGCTTAATGAATGCAAAACAAGGCTCAAAAAGACCACCACCCTATCATGCATGATCAAGGGTGATAGTGGCCGAGGAAAGTTGGACATTTCATTACTTTTGAGTATGAAATATCCCATTTTCCTCGTGTTCGAATTAACGTTCAATTTGAACATATGCAATACAACACAAAAGATGCTTTTCTTGCCTGTATTACTTGTCCAATTTTGTTTACTCATTTTAGTTACTGTGGGAGCCGAATAATGACAAAGGTAGAAGGCGCGCGTAATACAAGGCTGGTAATAATCGGCTGTATCCGGCGAGAATGGGGGAGGGGCCGAATATAATATTTGGGCCGAATAAGTGTGTAGCATTGGAGCCGGATAATGCAAAGGACAATGATAAAAAAGTAGGCCCTGGCCCCGAGGATTGAGAAAGGCAGGTATAAATACAGGAACAACATATTTAGTAGGTAGGTAAGAATCACTTGACAAAACTTAGTAAACAAGTTATCTTGGGTGTCTGAACTAACTTGTCCGTCGGAGTGCTAATTCCGGCACCCCCGACCGGAGTGTTTGTATCCTTTCAGGTGGCTAGCTGCGAATGACTAGCATCTCCCAGGATCTGAAGAGTATTTCCAAACCACTTCTCCACAATTGGCGCCGTCTGTGGGAATACTCAAATACATCCATGGCAGGCGTGACTGAAGATCCTCCGATAGCCACCGACGAGACCACACAGAGAGATGACCTCACCCCAGCGAATATGCTTGAAAAAGAAACCATCGCTGCAAGACGCGCCTTGAACTTCGATTCACCAATGACTTCAGCGCAAGAGACAATGCAAGCCATCATGGAACAAGCGAAGCAGAACGAACAAAGGCTGGAGAACATGATCGTTGAAAATGAACGTCTCTGTCAAGACTTGGCCCTGGAAGTGGCAAAATCTAGAGAAGCCGTGCGCCGAGATCCTGAACATCCTCTGAAGGCCGGCGGACATCGACCTCGAGCCCGACCAAAGGATACCGATAGCGACTCCAACTCATCACCCACGGAGCTCAACAAGAAGGGACGATCCGAAACTTCCAGCTCCTCCGAAAAGAGTCTACATACAAGGAATAAGCGCAAGAGGAGCAGTTCAGACAAAGAGGACCAGCACGATCCTTTTGTCCGACGGATTGCAAGGGCAGCCCCGCCCAAGAAGTTCAAAGCTCCGTCATTCACTCTTTACGATGGAAAATCAGACCCCACTGATCATATCCGCCACTACAAGCAGGCCATGACATTGCATGCAGACAACGAAGCCCTCATGTGCTGAATATTCCCCAACAGCCTGGGGCCATTAGCTGTCAGGTGGTATTACAAGCTGGAGCCGGCCTCAATCAAAAGCTTCCTTTAATTACAGAAATCCTTCAGGGCCAGGTTCATCACCAACGAGGTACAGCCAAAACAGGCCGACTCTCTCTTGGCTATGCAGATTCAGTCAAGAGAAACGCTCAGAGCGTATTCGGCGCTACTGGGAGTGCTTCATCCTCGTCGACGATGCTTGCAACGACTCCATGGCCATCACCGCCTTCAAAATAGGACTACATCCTGACAGTCCTCTTCGCAGTTCCCTAACCAGAAGACCCCCCAAAACAGTCTAGGCGTTGATGAAGAAAGTTGAAGAGTATTGCAAAGTGGAAGATGATGCTTTGAGAATAAAAGCTGGCCAAATGTCCAACAAAACGGCCCCCCTTTGAAATTGCTCAACCAATAAGTTCCGTGCCACCTCCTAGCCTAGAGCCTTGGCAACGCGCTAAACGAGACAAAAGGTGGGATACTCGCCGATCAAGCGATCAATGCTCCCACCGGACGAATGAACAACTGCAGGTCGATAGCAGGCGTTCGAGGCGTGCCGACAAGAAGTACGCAGAGTTATCAGAACCAATCGCTGCAATAATGACCAAAGTCCAACACCTTCCATTCTTCAAATGGCCGTCAAAGATGGTGGGGCCGCCCGACACGCGAAGAAGGGATAAGCGCTACGACTGTCACAAAGATAACGGCCACGAAACGGAGAGTTGTTACGCATTAAAAGATCACCTGGAAGAACTGGTGCAAGACGGTCGACTGCAACAGTATGTGAGAAAGGGAAATCCAACCAAGGCACTAGCCTTGAGGCAGGACTCACCTCCACTTGGCGTGATCCATATGATCTACAGCCTGCCTACACCTCCAACCGTGGACACAATTCAATCGCATCCAATCCCCCAAAACCAACGTATTCCCACTGAATGGCCCAAAGCAACTCCGACGATTACTTTCAATGACTTCGATCTTAACGGCACGACAGCTCCCCATTGAACACATCCTCATAGACCCGGGGAGTACTTTAGAGGTTATGTATTGCCAAACCTTCATCAAACTCGGCCTCAACGAATCAGATCTGTCCCCGGCGCCTCACCCATTGTTCGGCTTTAACATGAATCCTAAATACCTGTTAGAGAAGGTCATACTACCTGTTCGAGCGGGCTCCAGAACGGTCGAAGTAGAATTCCTGGTCGTAAAGCTCCCTTCGCCGTATAATGTCATCATCGGGCGAACCTGCATACATATTATGAAGGCCGTTCCAAGCACTTATCATCAGCTTGTGCGCTTCCTGACAGCCCACGGCATTGAAGAGATCCGTGGCTCCCCCCAATCGGCACAAGCAGAGATTTTATGAAAACCCTATCACTGACCCGACTTGTGGGCTTTGATACTTGTATATATATCACTTCTGCAATGCAAACCATTTTTCTTCATCACTCAATTCATTTCACAAACCCCATTGTAACGCTCGTCATGATGACGATTCGGAGCCCCCCTTTGGTGCATGACACTTTAGGGCCGATTAAGCCTCCGGATTCGGAGCGCCCTTCGTGGATATCATGATTAGCCACATTAAGTCTCTGGATTCGGAGCCCCCTTTGGTGCATGACACCTTAGGGCCGATTAAGTCTCCGGATTCGGAGCCCCCTTCGGTGTATGACACCTTAGGGCCGATTAAGCCTCCGGATTCGGAGCGCACTTCGTGGATATCACGATTGGCCACATTAAGTCTCCGGATTCGGAGCCCCCTTTGGTGCATGACACCTTAGGGCCGATTAAGTCCCTGGATTCGGAGCCCCCTTTGGTGCATGACACCTTAGGGCCGATTAAGCCTCCGGATTCGGTGCGCCCTTCGTGGATATCACGATTGGCTACATTAAGTCTCTGGATTCGCAGCCCCCTTTGGTGCATAACACCTTAGGGCCGATTAAGTCTCCGGATTCGGAGCCCCCTTCGGTGCATGACACCTTAGGGCCGATTAAGCCTCTGGATTCGGAGTGCCCTTCGTGGATATCACGATTGGCCACATTAAGTCTCTGGATTCGGAGCCCCATTTGGTGCATGACACCTTAGGGCTGATTAAGTCTCCGGATTCGGAGCCCCCTTCGGTGCATGACACCTTAGGGCCGATTAAGCCTCCGGATTCGAAGTGCCCTTCGTGGATATCACGATTGGCCACAATAAGTCTCCGGATTCGGAGCCCCCTTCGGTGCATGACACCTTAGGGCTGATTAAGTCTCCGGATTCGGAGCCCCCTTCGGTGCATGACACCTTAGGGCCGATTAAGTCTCCGGATTCGGAGCGCCCTTCGTGGATATGACCATTGGCCACATTAAGTCTCCGGATTCGGAGCCCCCTTTGGTGCATGACACCTTAGGGCCGATTGAGCCTCCGGATTCGGAGCCCCCCCCCCCCCCTTTTGGTGCATGTCACCTTAGGGCCCATTAATCCTCCGAATTCGAAGCCCCCTTTGGTGCATGGCACCTTAGTGCCGAATTAGCCTCCGGATTCGGAGTACCCTTTGGCACGAATAAAACAAAACTCGCCAACATCAGAAATAAGGTATTTAACTGAGCATATAAAAAATTCAGAGCAAGCCGCAAATAAGGTGCTTAACTAAGCATATATAAAAAAAAATAAAATAAAAAAATAAAATAAAATAAATTTAGAATAAGACGCAAATGTTTGAAATATAATGTTTTATTTGATCAAACAGTCGTTACATAGACGCAATCCGCGTTTGAATATTACAATATCTATCTTTAACCTCTAAGGCGCAAAGGGGAATTAATCATGTTCATACAGCGGAGGTCCCAAATCAGTGCACGTCATTTGATAAGCCTCCGCGGCTCAAAATGCATTGATCCAACCGTGCCCGAATGAGCATATTGCTGGACCGCCGCTGGACCGCCCTTTGACACCATCGACAATGTCAAGGCCAAGATCCAAGACAAAGAAGGTTACGAGCAACGGTCGTTTTGCCTCCTTTCAGGGCGATCTGCTTCGACGACTTGGAAGCTGGCGTGCCTCCCATTTCTTCTTTGACGACGTACGTCCCACACCGGAGAATTCTCCGCCGCGATCCATTGCAGCATCAAGCTCGGCACAAGTTCGAGTTTGGCTGATCAAAGAAGCTCTGTTTTACATCCACAATATTATATTATACAACCTCACGCGACGAGTGGTGTTATATTAATGAGGACACCAGCTCAAAGAGTCCATTCCACTTATTTTTAAATACGGGCGGTGACCCCAAGGCAATTTCATTAACGCCAAATCCCCAAGAGACGAGCGTCGATTGACATTCACCACGGCCTAGCTACCCAAACGGCTTTTTGGAATTCGGCGCAGCCACTCCACATGCTTTGGGCCTCTTGACATTAGTGGCCACATTCAAGAATAAACGGCCATCACAATTAATGTTTGCACATTCATTCAAACATCCATGTAATAAAATGAAACATGTATATGCCGAATGCGAACTATGACCAAATATTTACAATAGAACGTTTCTTTTAAGAAAATAAGCAATATATTACATAGTTTTGTACGCAATCAGCGTTCCAACCTTACAACAAGTATACTTATACGGCGTCACCCTCATCCTCACTCTTTTCGACTTCAAAAGCAGAAAACGGAAGATGTTTGTTGTGGTAGAGTGGCGATGCCGAATCAATGCCCGACGCTCGAAGAGCTTCCGCGGCTTGAGATTCCTTGATCCAACCGTGCCTAAATCCACAATTTTCACATCAGCAAACTTCTTCGGCAAGTTTTTCCTTGGTCTTTTCGATTCCAACTTTTCGGCCTTCATGAAAACCTTTCTCATAGGCCCTTCCCTTCGTGGTCTCCATTGTGAACATACTCACCGTCTCACGATCGGCAAGCGCGGTGCTGATAAGCCGACTGGTAACGCTTTCTTCCACGATTGGGTTTCCTTGCCCGGCGGGTTGTGCCTGAGCCGCCTCGACCTTCCTTAACTCGCGCTCAGCAGCCTCCACGCGGGCCTCCAAACTTCGAATACGTTCCTCCTTCTTCTCCATTTCTCGACGGGCAGCGCGCAACCGCATGCCGATTTCATAGGCAGTGTACAGCCCATTCACCGCCCCGTGAACGCCTTCGTGAAATACTTCGTAGTCCTGACGACCTACCATCGACTGCTGAACCTCAGGAGGAAAAATTTGCCGAGCAACCTCGACCGCTACATTTGGGTCTCAAATGATCGAGTCCGCCTCTGTCATGGGTCTATTCCCCACAAATACCGCGAAGCTTAATGGGCGTGGATTCGCCTCAGGTCCCCTCTCGACTCGAGGTTGAGAAGTTCTAGCCTGTGACTACTTGTCCCGCCTGGGCGATCTGCTTCGACGTCGAGGAGACTGACGCCTCTCTCGATCCCTGGAACTCCTACTCCCTGTGCGCGGAGGGTCATTACCTCGATTCATGTCTCCACCTAGCTCAGCCAGCGTCCTCGCTTCCCCTCTACTGTTAAAGAAGATTTTGTTCGACATTCACTCGATACCTTCAAATGCTGGAGTCAGTTATCTACTATGTTCATAAAAGTTTTACCTTTAATCATTTATCCTTTGCAAAGGCAGCACCCTCGAGGCAATCTCATTAATTGTAAAAACCTCAATCGCCCAACGCCGACTGGATCGACCCACTTGGGGCAAAGGCAAACAGGTCTATCAAAACTCCTGAGTTCGTCTCATCCGGCGCCCGACTAATCATGCACCGCCTATTAATCAATCTATTCAGATTAAGTGCCCCAGCCGGCCCATGAATCCGGCTCCAACTTAATCATGCAACGCCTAGGGCAAGGGCAAGTTAATCAATCTATTCGAATTAAGTGCCCCAGCCGGCCCATGAATCCGGCGCCTGCATGACCATGCACCGCCTGAGGCAAGGGCAGATTCATCAATCTATTCGGCTTATGTACCCCAGCCGGCTCATGAATCCGGCTCCAGCTTAATCATGCACCGCTTGGGGCAAGATTCATCAATCTATTCGGCTTATGTACCCCAGCCGGCTCATGAATCCTTGAGGCAATCTCATTAATTGTAAAAACCTCGAATCCCATTAATTGTAAAAACCTCAATTGCCCGACACCGACTGGATCGACCCACTTGGGGCAAAGGCAGACAGGTCTATCAAAACTCCTGAGTTCGTCTCATCCGGCGCCCGAATAATCATGCACCGCCTATTAATCAATCTATTCGGATTAAGTGCCCCAGCCGACCCATGAATCCGGCTCCAGCTTAATCATGCACCGCCTGGGGCAAGGGCAGGTTAATCAATCTATTCGGATTAAGTGCCCCAGTCGGCCCATGAATCCAGTGCCTGCATGACCATGCACCGCCTGGGGCAAGGCTAGATTCATTAATCTATTCAGCTCATGTACCCCAGCCGGCTCATGAATCCATCCACAAATCTTAAGGTCGTTTTATCCGACACCCGAATGATCATGCACCGCCTGGGGCAAGGGCAGATTCATCAATCTATTCAGCTTATGTACCCCAGCCGGCTCATGAATCGATCCTTCATAAATCTTAATATCGTTTCATCAATCGATTCGGCTCAATACTCACAATACGCGGCATATGAATGATAATTCAATATTGTCATAGGACATTCAATTTCTGAAAGCTCAAACACAGCAATAAGTATTCTTCATTAACATAACTTCACAAACCATGGACAAGTAGTGGAGAAATACCAAGGTAGTTTTCATTAATAAATTAAGCGCAAATAGTAACCAATTTATACATGAAAATTACCCTGAGCCAACAAAAGTCTACCGAACAAAAACTTACATCAAAATCAAAAGCACTTAATAAAATCGAGATGACTCCCAGATCAATCCTCGGGGTTAGATTCAAGTGGCTCAACGTCCACTTGCTCATAGGGAATTGGCAAGGCCAATGTAACTCCAGTGGCAGCAAGGGCCTTGAGCCACCCATGTTTGAACCCCCGATTCTCGAATTTAGGGACTTCATCCACATATTCCGTGAAGGCGGCGCTTTTTCCTGCCTCAAATGCCGCAGAAGCTTTAGAATCGGCTTTCTCCTTGGCGGCCTTGAGCTCTGCTAACTGAACCTCCGCCTCGGCAAGCACCTCCTTGGCTAACTTGAGCGATTCTTCGCTTGCATTTGCCCTACTTTCAGCGTCAGAGCGGAACTGGTCAGCTGAGTGAGCCCTCTCTTTCTCCGCTTCAGCTCACGCACTCTCCACCGCGGCTCTCATCCTTTCAAACTTGGCCCTACTCTTTTGACCGTCCGCCTCTGCTTGCAAACGATCAACCCTGCCGAGGGCATCATGGAGGTAGCGGCCTAGGTCCGCGATCCTGCCAACAGTCTGCAAAACAAGTTGGGATCGTCAGATATCTTTAATGAAAACAAAGTCAAGAGAATTTGAGATGGTCACTGACCAGGAACGCCGACGGCGCAGATAGGGCTACGGCTATAACATCCGGCATGGTGCGAAAGGCTGCGACGTCAGCCGGCAAGGAAATTGAAGCCGCCAGGCTCAACGCCACGGCTGGATCCTCAATGGCTGAAGCATCGGAGGAGATCAATGTATCTTTGATCTTAGGCTGAACAATAAAAGGCGCAGCCACGTCCGAGTCTTCTAAACGAGGCCGTTTGGCATCAAGGCTAATTTCCGACCCAGCCTCTCCCTCGGCACCACGCTTTTCGCCCCGCTCCTCCGGAATCAGCCGTTCATCAATGACCTGTTCTTCAACCTCTTCCCCCGTTTCGGCCTCAGTGACCTGAATCGTCTCTTCAATAACGGGTACGAAAGTTTTACTCAAGGTGGGCTCAGAATGGGCAGCCTCGGCCTTCTTTCGAGCAGCCATTCGCTCGGCATTTTTCTTTCGCGCCATTTGCATAAGGCTTTTCCCAGCCATAGCTTCAAAAAAATCGCCGGGTTGGTCCCCCAAATTTGCAAAAATATCTCTGGAAGAAAACTCTGCCCGACTCGAAGTGGACGGTGAAGGCCGGTTAAGTCTGGCAGCCTCAAACGCCGAGCGTATCGTTTCGTCGACCTCTTCGGCCTCCTCAACAACCTCTCTGGTTGGTTCGGCAACTACCTCTACCACCGGCTCCGCCTTTGCCCCCGAATCCGAATCTTCGAGGCCAATTTGCCTAAGGCTCTTGAAGCTGGGAAAGATAAGAGCCGAAAGGTGTTGCTCGCTGGATGGAATTGGAATGCCTTCCGCAGCCGAGAATGTAGTATAAGTAGGTTTGTATCGGAGGAGTATGTGAGCCGCTCTCCCTTGCTTTTGTACGTTTGGACGGCCGAAGTATCTGAGTGCAGACTTGATCTCCTCAAGGACTGCCCCATCGGTTGAGGGAAGAATCTTCTTCAATCTGTTACCTGCAAAGAACAAGGGGTGATTAAAGGAAAAAAGCTGAGTAAAGGGTAAGTCAACAAACACAAGGCGTTACGCGGCAACCTGGATCACCCTTTCGGAATAGGGTCTAGGCGGTCTTCGCCTTCACCGAACTCCCAATTACCTTGGACATTGACCATTACGTCGTCAACCCTCTTACCAGAACTGGCAAGCATGGTTATCAAGTGATGGTCAGTATCCTTGGCCCTAAGAAAGTATCGCCCCAGCCGACCGAAAGATTTGGCCAAAGCGTAGCAATGCCGAATCGCCGGAATGCCAAGGTTGATCCTAAGATGTCAGTTCAACTCAATCACCCCCATGATGATTCGAAAGAAATTTATGTTGGGTTGAGAAGGAATCAGACTCCAAAAGTGAAGGACGGCCCTAAGCAATGGGTGTAGGGGAAAACGGACTCCGCCCTCCGCTATGGATAAGAGAGGGAAGACGATCGTATTCTGATCCTCCCTCTCCATATCAAGGGTACTATCCGTTACAAGAGATAAGTGGACGTCGTTGGGAATGGAAAAATGTCGCCGGAATCCGGAAATACGACCCTCGGAAAGGAGGTCTTTCAAGTGTTTAGCCATTTTCGCAGGGATTCGAGGTTTCGCCGAAATCAAAACGACAAACAGAAAATAGGATCGTAAAGAAGGGAGAAGAAGACTTACGAAGATTAAACGGAGATGAGGGTAGACAGAGAAGAGTTACAGAAAATGCAAGTCAGAGAAGGGATATCCGCTGGCAGTCTAAGAGTCTCGAATACCCGACGAACTGTGCATTCGAAAGGACTGAAATTTCAAATCACAATAAATGCGAAACGCACGATTGGGGCGGGAAAGCGTAATGATGAACGAAGAGGTGTGCGCATCCTGACATTTATATTGGGGTACGCGAAGCCGCCTGACCTATTTTAATTTTTCCAATACAAGACCAAACACGCCGATTAACTACTGTCAATAGGGAGTTCGGGGGGCAATTGTGGGAGCCGAATAATGACAAAGGCAGAAGGCGTGCGCAATACAAGGCTGATAATAATCGGCTGTATCTGGCGAGAATAGGGGAGGGGCCAAATATAATATTTGGGCCGAATAAGTGTGTAGCATTGGAGCCGAATAATGCAAAGGACAATGATAAAAAAGTAGGCCCTGGCCCCGAGGATCGAGAAAAACATGTATAAATACAGGAACAACATATTTAGTAGGTAGGTAAGAATCACTTGACAAAACTTAGTAAACAAGTTATCTTGGGTGTCTGAACTAGCTTGTTCGTCGGAGTGCTAATTCCGGCACCCCCGACCGGAGTGTTTGTATCCTTTCAGGTGGCTAGCTGCGGATCACTAGCGTCTCCCAGGATCTGAAGAGTATTTCCAAACCACTTCTCCATAGTTACCGATCCATTTTTTAATCGATTAAGTCCAAAAGTGAGTGTCCTCTGATGGGAAGATAGCTCAAACCACAAGGTCCTTTGGGCATGAAAGAGGCATTACACTTTTGGTAATGAACCCCCCAAGGGATTAAACCATTAGATGCGGCACCTCAATTTCACATTTAGGCAAACAAGTGGTTTGAAACCACTTTCAAAGCAAACAAAAGAGTGAAGAATGGAGGGAGATTGTAGAGATTTTAAGTGTTGAAATGAAGTGCAAAACAACACTAAAACATGCTTTCAACTCAAAAGAATGATGATTAAAGCATTAAAACATCAAGCTAGTGAAAGAATTAACACTACAACTATGCAATACAAGCCTCAACTAAATTAACCAGCCCAAAACAAAGCCAAAACAGGTCAAAACAGAGGCAAAAACATGCCGAACTTAAGCTAAAGTAAGCTAGAAAAACATGCTAACTTATGAAGCTAACTAGGCATGCAAACAAGACACAAGGAGGGGAGGCTAACCCCTCCAATTTTGGACTTCAAAACAAAACCATTGAAAAACCTCTGAGATTTAGTGGTTAAAAGGCCCCAAAAAGTTGTTTTGAAAGTGAGGAAAGGTAGCACAAAAAGCTTAACAAGCTAAGGAGTCAAAAGGGTGGACAACCCCCTAACTCAAAAAGGCTCAAACTACCATTTTTAGGTCACAAAAACAGAGGCTTTTACACTTCAAAAACAGCCTTAAAACAGTTGAAAAAGACAGGAAAATAAGTATGCACAATAAGCTTAAATAAGGTAAGTGCTCTACCTTTGGAGCAAAGCACAATTTAGGCACAAATCCAAGCTCAAACCTCCTTCCATAGCTCAAACAAGACTCCAAGGGACCTCAGCTCAATGGTGGTCAAGTTTGGTTAAGGGTTAGTGTGCAAAAGTGTGGAGGAACTAGGCAATCAAACATAAGATATCAGGTGAGAAAGAGAAAGTTAGAGAGAGAGAAAGAGAGAGAGAAAGTGAGAGAGAGAGAGAGAGAGAGATATTTTTGGTCCAAAATCTTCTAACCCTCCAAAATGGGAGAGGAACCCCCCTATATATAGAAAATTAAGTCTTGAGCTTGGATACATCCTACCATACACGTGTATGAAGATGCAGCTCAGTGAGCAACAGCTGGCAACAAATATCTGGAAAAAGGGACCAATGGTCGTCGGCCACCACTGGTAGCTGACAGGCACAATCCGTGGCCAACAGATGCCAAGACTGGCCAACAAGTCACCCTCTCTTCCAGGCTAGAGGTAACAAGCTCTTGGTCCAAAAACATGCACAAAACATATAAGGTTTAGAGGACAATCAAAAATGGGGTGTCTACAGTTGCTCCTCTTTAACAGAACTTGGAAGTCATGAAATGACGGGAGTGAATGTTAAAGCCCAGAGACGACCCATTTTTGACAAGGCCGAAGACTTGGACAAACAAACAAACAAAACAAAGAACGGTTGTGCTCGCAGGCTGCCTATGTATCCCTTTGCAAGCAATCAAACTAGTGTAGTTATGGGACAAAATGCAAGTTATATGCACAATGCGAGAATATATTTATGATCATGCAATGAGGCTGTAAGAAAGCCTTTAGATAAAAATGTTATGCAAAGAAATGCTACAGTTAAACCGAAACAAGGTACAGTAAACTCAAACATGAAAAAAAGTATAAACATGAACCAAACCACATTTCATGCAGAAAGGATATAAGAAAATTATGCAAACTTAACTACACATCATGCAGGAAAGGCAAAGAAAAACACAACCGTTGGGCACACCCAAGGTGTCAAACAAGATTCGAATGCGTCGCATGCGGAAGGCGAGAAGGAATGGTGTGAACACTGGGGCGTGCCCAACTGTTCTTAAGCAAAGGGAACTGTGATAAATATCGGAACGCGTCCAAATATTTGTAACCAAAACAAGGAGTGGTGATAAACATCGGAACACGTCCAAATGCTTTTAACCAAAACAGGGAGTGGTGATAAACACTGGAACACATCTAAATGCTTTTAACCAAAATAGGGAGTGGTGATAAACATTGGAATACGTCTAAATGCTTTTAACCAAAATAGGGAGTGGTGATAAACATCGGAACACGTCCAAATGCTTTTAACCAAAACAGGTTAAATTGAAGGACATGAATGATCTCACCTGGAACCCCTCTGAGTGAACCGTACATACAATATCATGCCTGCATAAGAAAGAAACTCAACAAGCATAACATAGTAAGAGTGCATGTTCTATGCAGACGAATAATCATGACAAAAATGTTAGAGACATGTTTTATGCAAAACATACGAGAAACGAAGCAGAAGCATATTCTATGTAACGAGAACTGGAGCATGTTCTATGCAACATCGGAATACATATTCAATGCAACAGCACAAAATGCATGTTCTATGCAGCGATCAATAGTAGAAAATGCATGTTCAATCCAAGATTAACAGCATGTTCTATGCAAAGCACCAAATGCATGCTCTATGCGAATGGGGAACAGAAGCATGCTCTTTGAAAATGTGAGAAGTGCACATTCTATGCAAGATCTCATGTGAAAGGCACGTTCTATACAGCGACAAAGAGATACACGTTCTATGCAATGATAAAAACGTGTTTGATAAAACTGACTCAGTCGCAACTTTCAATTTACCTCTCAGAAGAGTTGCAATATGTTTTAAAAGGATACACCTCATTGATGTTGATTAGTAATGAATCGTGCACCAAAGACACGGTTTAGAGCTTCTGCAGAGACAATTTGAGCTTAAAAGTGAACTTTTCTTGCACTTTCTCGAGAACTGAGGACACAAAACAGTAACAAAACACAAAGGAAGAGCACTGGAAGCTTGTCAGCCACCAGGGAGGGGTGTCGGCCACCTGTCGGCCACGCTTGAAGGTTGTCGGCGACCGATGGCAATTCGGGCTATTTTGGTCTTTTTGTATTCGGGTCTTTAAGTACACATACCCAAGCTTCATTTCCTCACACCTCCCTAGCCGAAATTCATCCCTCTCTCACCCTAGACCTTTCTTTTCTCCAGATTCGAGCTTTATACGCATTTTCCAACGCTCCATGCGAAGTTGATTCGCTAAAACCTCTTTGATTTCCTTTGTTTTGAACCTATAGGAATCTGTTTTCGGGGCTTTTTTCTTCATTTCCACCACTTGAGGCTTGTTCTCCTCGAGTTTCTCTTGGATTCTATGCCTTTTCCCAGGCTTGGACTTTTTCTCCCATTTTCTCTCTCTTAGGGTTGACTTTGGTTGACTTTTGGCATTCTCCACCCATTTTCCTCATTTTCGCCCATTTTCTCACCTCCTTTCTAGATGGCAGATGACATTCCCCATGACGGAGCTTCTCTAGGGATAGAGGCAGATCCCAAGCATGTACCATTACCACCCAGGGTTCAACCCTTCGACCCTGAGGCATATCACTTTGAGGTGCATGTGCTACCACCCGATACTATTCGTCATTTCAGAGGTTTTGCACGCGGCGTGCCAGAGGATATCTTGCTACGAGTGCCAGAGTCTCATTTATCCTACGGCGCCACTGAGGTATACACTGTCTTCTTACGTTTTCCGCAATGTACCTTGCATTTCTTGCATAAATCACGCTTACGCTGCCTTTCATCTGTTTATCTCAAACACATTCTTGCACTGTATTTCTTACACTACCTTCTCAAACATATTCTGATTATAGGAGGACTCTCATTCTATCTGAGGATACAAAGCCACATCTATGAGGGAGTGGTATATGGACCTCCCCGTTGGCGTCCGCCAGATTATCGATGAGTTTGGATTCGACTTATTCTGCATAGGGCTATCGCGTCTCACAGTGAGCAGGCCCTTACATGGCGTACTGGTAGAGAGGTGGTGGGATACCACCAACTCTTTCCACTTCTCTACCACGGAAGACATGACAATGACTCCCTATGACTTCACTATGCTCACTGGCATCGAGGTAGGGGGTCGGCCGATCCCTTATGATACAGACATGGGTGAGTGGAAGGCCGCCTAGATCTATCTGCTGGGGGCACACCCACCCCTCTTTCGATTAGGGATGGTTCGATATACTTGGTTTGCGGATCATTCTAGAGGGACAGAGCCAGAGACTCGAGAGGAGATCGAGCAGTACGCCCAAGGCTTCTTGATGTTCCTCTTTGGCACCACTTTGTTCGCTTACAGGGCGAACATTGTTGGGCTATATCTCTTGAGCGCCTTCGTGGACTTGTCTCAAGTCCGACTTTACGACTGGAGCGGCGCTGGCGTCGCTACCCTATAAGGCGACATGAGTTTGACATCCTGCAGGAGTGGGAACAGAGTCAGCGGCTACTGGAGAGCCTGGGAGGTATACTTTATTTTTCTTCTTTACATTTCTCACTGTGCTTTCTGCTTTGCCTTTCTATATACTGCACACACACATAATCTGATCTCTTTTTTGCATTTGTACTTTATGTATGCTATACTATACATTCTTCTTTTTGCACTCTGCATTCCATATTCTTTGCTTTCTGCATTCTTTGGACATTGCACACATATTCTGCTTTTTGCATTCCTTATGTTTATCTGTTGTACACTCACTGTCGCCCTTTTGCTTTTTGTAGCTATGGGTATATGCATATTTTCTGACCCTCGCCCCAGAGCCGGAGGTGGAGATGCCTCCTGTTGTACCTTACTCTCATCGGTACGACGACAGGTGTGTGAGGAGGACTAGGAAGACCTCCTCATTCTTTTGCCGGTATTTTGACACGGTGACTGCGGCAGAGGTAACTCAAAACTCATAGTTATTTCTACTTTACTTCAGCTCTGATTCATATTACATATCTAATGGCAACTAACAATCTGTGTATTTGCTGTCTGATGATGCCTGAGGGTGTCAGATACCAGTTTGCTGGCGCTGGGGGCACTTCCCATTACCGGCTTGTACTCGAGGGACCGGTAGGTCGAGCCTGGTTCTTAGGTGAGCGTTTCCTGCACCAGACCTTGGGTTTGCCATTGCAGGCAGTTCCCATGCTACCTCCGCCATCTATGCAGGCCACAGAGAGTCTCTCCTCCCAGGAGGTGATTGACTTTACACGAGGCATGATGTCGACTACTTTCTTGGAGAAGGGGACTATGTGACATATATCCAGACACATCTCATGCCTCCCTTGACGGGTACTCATACTCGTGCAGGGAGAGCAGCAGATGCCGCTTCGATAAGTAGGGCTCGAGCGCCGAGGGACAGGGCTAGAGGGGTGTCCTCCGTCAGACAGGGCTTCAATTGGCCTGCGCTTCTGACCGAGTTAACATGTTGGCGACACACTGGAGAGGCCTATCAGATTCCTATTGAGCATGCACCGACCGGGCACAGATATGTCAGAGCGCTCGATTCACCTCTGGTATGCACTACGGTTCTTATTTTTTCATTCTCACTCAGATGCTCAAATATTCAATCATTTTGGATATTGATCATTCCTAATACATTTGCAGGCACCCGCAGGGTATGTCGAGGGATTGCTCGAGCTAGTAGCTTCATTCGAGAGCATGATATTGAAGAGAGAGGGACTGCTCAGCTTCTACAGCATTCAAGTACTTTCTTCAGTTTTCTTATATTCCAGTCATCAAATTTCTGCTGACACATTGAAATTGACATTTCAACTAAACACTTCCCCACACTGCACTGATACACTGCATCGATAGATCACATCTGACACATTGCATTCATGCACTGTATCTGACCTCTACATTACATTTGATATACCTTTTGTTACTAATATGAACTAAGCTTTTAGGTTCCACTCGTACTGATGGGACCAATAGCACCTGCAGCACCAGCACCAGCACCAGTGGTGCCCCCTCTGGTGGTAGGGAGAAGAGAGAGACAGGCTCCGGCATGGAGCCGAGGGAGACATCGTGGTCATGATCAGAGGAGCCCTTCAGAGCCTATCATGAGTGATGACGACGATGAGACCAGTGAGACCGAGGAGGCTGTGGGTCAGCACGCCGAGTCATCCGAGAGCGGAGACAATGATGCTGGCTCAGGTTCTGCTAGTGGAGATGATGTTGAGCCAGGCTCTGAGGCAGAGAGCGGTGATGACTTTGGTTCAGATTCTGGTTCCGAGGGAGGTACAGACAGCGGCGCTGACGGAGACAGCTCTGAGTCCTTGCCCAGGAAGAGGACGAAGAGGGCCTCTGGAGACTGAGGTAGCCGGCGCTGATTCATATGTTTTTGCTTAGTTTCTTTTTGCTAGTAGTGTTAGCACATTGTACATCTTAGACAGTTTTATTTTCTTTAAAAACTTGTACTCTTTTGTAAAAGTAACCGTGATCGGAATGAAAACTAGCTTTTGTATGAAAAAGTGTTGTAATTTGCATTTTGAGCACCGTATAACATCACATTGTATAAAAACGAGATTGATCTTGATTGAAAACTGCACATTGTATTGGCACTTTCTTAGTCAAGCAATGAACCGACCAACACTTAGTAAACAAAATAAGACAACTCAATAAATAACTAACAACAACAACTCGATAAACAACACAACAACTCGACAAGCAAAAACAAAACAAATACAACTCGATAAGCAACACAACAACTTGATAAACAAATTGAAGCAACTCAACAAAACTACTAAAACAAGACAGCATAATGCACCAAGAGCAAAACAAAACACAGGTTCTCAGCACTCTCAACACACAGGAAGACCACAAGAATGCTGTCAGCCATGAAACGAGGCTGTTGGCCACCAATGGTGGCCGGTTGGCCATCAGCACTGCCTGGTCGGCCATCAGTGTGAGGGACCTCCAGATTGTTGTCACCTGACTTCTACTCAATGCCTTATCTTCTACAAAAGATGGGACTTCGTAGTTTCTTCATTCCAGCTCTGTTTTTGCCACAAATAGAGCCATTCTTTGCTAAAAAAACTCTCAAATTGGATTGCAACTTTAGATGGCTCGGAAAAAGTGAATTTTTGGGGTTTCAGGATAAAAGCACTATTCCCGATGAGTCATTTTCCACTGTGTTTTTCGTTCCTATAGGCCGTGGCTAGATGTTGAAACCCGGTTACACATGTTTTCAGCTTTAGAGGGCAAGAGATATGCTCTACAATTGAAGAATTCCAAGTTTTGATGAAATCTCGGCGTGACGAGGAAATTTTGCCCTTGTCCTATTTTGGTCACATCCAGGCTTTAGGAAGGATGTGTGGGCTCGTTTTGCATGAGGCTTGATCCTTGGTCCAAAACGGAGAGCTAGATATCCCCAGTTTGATTCATCGATTTTCTGATGTCGGTGACCGCAGCGACTGTCTTTAGCAGAGTTTTCGGCAGCATGCCCTTTGTTTGTGTATGTTGGCTCATTTTCTACTTGCCCTGGGTTTTGGAGGGTCTAGCATTCGACTGATTGAAGTGGCCCAAGGCTTGAAAGAGGGCAAGAGCTACATTGGCCTGACGTTGGCCGAGACTCTGATGGGCTTGGATGCCTTTCATCTACGGGAGACGACCAAATTCGCAGGAAGTCCACTACTTTTGCAAGTAATGTTTCCCACCCTATCTCACATGTGCTTCTCACATCACTCGGCACTCAGACTCTATTTTTCTTTCAAAACCCTTTCTTACTTTTTCTCTCCACGTACACCTCTCTATTCTTTAATCTATCTTATTTTTCATCCCTCCCCAGATATGGCTCATGGACAGGTTGAAAGTAGTGGACTCTTGCCCTGCATATTCAGCACGAGGCTATTCTTTCGCCCATGGCTAGTTTATTTCCTGAACAAAGGGTGGTGGTGCCATTGGATGTGCAACAGGTTTGCTATTGACATTGCTTGGCATTGCCCCTGGTTTGATCTGCCCAAGATGAGCTATAGTATGGCTCGGCAACCCGGCAGTCAACTGATTGGCTTAACACACTGTGTATTCTACTTTCCGTTCCGGTTCAGGCGACTGTTTGGACACGACCAGACTTGCCCAGAATAGGGGATAGAATACCCCATTTCATTTCTAATCCAAGGTTCACAATTGGCTCGATACCCCAATGCTTAGAGGACAGGAGAGCTTCTGGCTTCCACTCCCAATTTCAGTTACACCCTTTCTGGTGAGTGCCTGGCTTGGCTTGAAGATGAGGTGCAATTTGGGCCTACCTTAGCATCGGAAGCTTCCACAAGCTCAGCGAGGGGACGCAGGAACACTTGACTCATCTATGCCCCAAGTTTATTGCTTTGATCTAATTTTTCAAATCTTCCTTTTGAATGTAATAAAAGCAACTTTGATTTGTATCGAGCTTTGGAGAACTTTGTATTGAAATTGAAGTCATGGGCATTGAAAATTTTCCTTTTGGTTCAAAAATGGTCTAAGTTGTAAAAAGATTAATTTGAACAAAATCAACTTTTATTAAAACTTTTCAAAACCATTTTCGATAAGGATCACAACTGGACACACCTGGAATCTATCCTTGAGATGTACAACCCTGAATCCAGAAATAGAAAATTGCCCATTGTTTGAATAGCACTGCACTGCACTGCACTATGACTAGCTCTCATAGTGAAGATCAAAACCGAACTCTTGAGATACAAAAAAGACAAAGATGACCTGAACAATCTCATGGACAGGATAGTTGAATTGGAAGTGTTTACAGCTGAGCTTCAGGATGAAGTTGCCTACATATCCCGAAGATTGGAATCAAGCCTTACGTAGTTCGGTTCGGGTTCACTCGTGTATTAACACTCTCCTTTTGCGCTCTAACTTTTGCCAAGGACGCACTTTTTAGGTTTTCAACCTTGCGAGCTTAACTTTTCTTTTTCAAATTTTTCGTGCTCTAACTTTTGCCTAGGTCGCCCTTTTGGGTTTTCGGCCTAACGAGCCACTCAAGGATAGTATTCTTCAACTTGTCTATGTTGATTGGTTGGGAGAATTCGAGGCCATCTAGGTCCATAAGAATAACAGCTCCACCCAACCAAACGGTCTTGATAATGTAAGGACCAGTCCAATTGGGTCTGAACTTGCCTCTAGGGTCATGGATGGGAGCTCAGTTGTCTTTCAGCAAAAAATCCCCTTCTTTCAGGTTCCAAGACTTAACTTTCTTGTTAAAAACCCTGGCAATCCTACATTGATAACCTTGAACATGGTACAATGCTTTCAGTCTCCTTTCGTCGAACAACATCAGTTCCTCGAACCTACTTTGCTGCCAATCTGCTTCTACTATTTGGCACTCAGCCATAACACGCAATGACGAAACCTCTATTTCAATTGGCAGAACACGTTCCATCCCATAAACCAGAGAATACGGAGTTGCCCCAGTAGATATCCGAATTGAAGTCCTGTAGCCCCAGAGAGCAAATGGCAATTTGTCTGGCCAGTCCCTGTAAGTCTCAACCATTTTCTACAAAATGTGCTTGATGTTCTTGTTGGCGGCCTCAACAGCTCCGTTGGTCTACAGCCGATATATAGATGACTTATGAAAAGCCACGTTGTATTTCTCAAACAAGTTGATCACTTCTTTCTTGAAGTGGGAGCCATTGTTTGAAATGATCTCATTCGAGACCCCATAACAACAAATAATGTTATTCCTGATAAACTTGGCTACATGTGACGCTTTCAGCGCCGCGTAGGATTGGGCTTCGACCCACTTTGTAAAATAATCTATTGTCACCAGGATATACTCATGTCCATTCGAGCCATTCAGCGTAACTGCCCCAATGACGTCAATTCCCCAGACTGAAAAAGGCTATGGTGAAGTTATATTGTACAGCTTTGACGGCGGGATATTCATGCGATTTGCATGGATTTGGCATTTGTGGCATTGCCGAACAAAACCGATACAATCCTCCTCCATGGTTGACCAGTAGTAGCCTTGCCTGAGAATCTTCTGGGCTAGCATTACTCCGCTCATGTGCGCTTCACACTCTCTCCCATGGATGGCCTCCATTAGGCACTTAGACTCTTCCGCATCAACACATAGCTTGTGCATTCCCAAATGACCACGTTTGTGCATATTACCCCCGCAGATGATAAACTGAGCAGCCATTCGCCGAATTGCCCTTTTATCTTTGGCATTTGCTCCTGGTGGATAAGCCTCATTTTCCAAGATGTTCCAAACATCATAATACCAGGGTTTTTAATCTTGCACTTCATCTATTGCGGCGATCAACTCGTAGGCCGACACATATCTCTGTTCAATGATAATTGGACGCATCCAGACTCCAAAAGGGATGTCTATCATAGAAGATAGAGTTGATAAAGCGTCAGCGAACCTGTTGTTCTCTCTTATCAGATGCGTGAAGGTCAACCTCTCAAACCTAGGAATCAGAACGCCTAAGGTTTGGTGATAGATTTTCATTCTTTCTTCTTTGACCTTCCAGTCTCCTTTTGCTTGAGACACACCAGGTTCGAGTCCCCAATGACATCAACCTTTTTGTCCCTAGTTCCAGGGCGGCTTCCAAGCCAGCAATACACACTTTATATTTTCCATTGTTGTTAGATACCTTGAACCGGAGTTTGAAGGCTAAAGGTATATGGGAATTGTTGGGTGCTATCAGCAACACCCCTATCCTATAACCGTACTAGTTAGACGCTCCGTGAAAGTACGTTGTCCAAATCTCTTCCTTGACTTGCATAATAGCCTCATCTGGGAATAGGTATTCTATTACTTCGCCTCTTTTCACTGGGTGATCCGCTACAACTCTCCCCTTAACTGACTTGCACGTTACATTCTTCAAATCAAATTTTGACAGAAGAAGCAACCAACGGGCTAGCCAACCCGTAAGTGCTAGTTTCATGGAGAGATATTTGATAGGATCCAGGGCCGGCCCTGGGGTGAGGCGGCTAAGGCGGTCGCCTTGGGCCCTCAATTTTGAACAAAATTTAGGGCCCCAATCAGGGGAGAGTATCATGTCGTGTTATTTCATAATTATTTCAATATTAGCTCAATTTATTTATTTTTATATTGTCGTATGGTGTTATTTTGATTCGTGTTTAATTGATGTTTAATGTGAAAATTTTCACTTTAAGTTAAATATAACTTTGCAAGTGTATCGAGAGATTAAATTTTTTCTCATAAGTTGAATTTTATAAAATTTATTTCAACTAAATGAAATTATTCATAGAATGTTTGATTTTAATTCAATTGCATTTTTCTAATTAAAAAAACTGTACATTCTTACTGTATATTTTTTATTAGATTGACTCTAAAATAGGTAACAAAAAACATATATATCTTAAATGAAAAAAAGATATTTGCCTTAATTATTATTTTACATATTTTTTTATTCAGTTAGATGGAGTTAAATAAAAGATTAAAAAATGTCATGGCATCTCTTAGTGAACATTCAAATATATCACTAATAATTCATGTTATTGAGTCGTGTCATACTTGGATTCATGTTGAAAAATAGTCAACCTTAACTTGCTAATTTTATATATTGCTTGAGTTGTGTCGAAAATTCTCATCTTTATGCCCAATTAATTTTAGTTCTTATAACATTGGTAAGCTAAAAAATAAAGATTTGATTCAACTAATTAAAGTTTAACTATTATATATATCAGTCATGCTATGTAGCTCGAATCCCCCTAATCAAAAACGTTGCCGTTTTGTATTTTTTGTATTTTTTTTTTCAGAAGCAGAAATCAAGAGGAAGAAGGAGAGGAGAGGAGAGGAGGGAAGGAGAAAGGAGGAGGAGGAGGAGGAGGAGGACTGGAGGGGGCCCTAATAATAGGGGAGGAGGAGGCGGGGCCGGAGGCGGAGATGGCGGCCGGAGCTGGAGCTGGAGCTGCTGCTGCGATGAGCTGGCGGCGAGGCGACGACGGCGGGCCATAGCTGCGACGACGGCGGGGAGCTGCGACGACCACCAGCTGCTCTTCTTCCCCTCTTCTTCTCTCTCTCTCTCCCTCTCCCTCTCCCTCTTCCCCTCTTCTTCTCAGATCTGTTTCAGATGGAAAATGGAAGAAAAAAAAGAAAAAAAAAAACCTAATGCCCAAAACGACGTTGTTTTGGGCATTAGGGGGATTCGGGGGGCAAAATCCTCGAGCTACCAAACATTATTCTATATATATATTTGTTATCTAAATTTTGTTAAATTGTAATGTAATAGGAATAAATTTTTATCTTTTTTGTTTTATCCAAACAAAAATTTTTTTTTTTTCGATAATGATATATGAAGGGCCCAATTTAAAAAATTCGCCTTAAGCCCCTAATAAGTCAGGGCTGGCCCTGATAAGATCTAACCTCGAAACCAGAATTACGGAGTGAGCTAACAGGTAGTGCCTCAACTTCCTGGTGGCCCATACCAAAGCTAAGCAAGCCTTCTCCAGCGGGGTGTAACGGGGTCTCATATTCCAATATCTTCTTGCTCAGGTAATAGATGACTTTCTCCACTCTATCCTCAGATTCCTGCGCATGCATGCAACCTATAGTCGTGTCGGTAACTGATAGGTACAGAATCAATAGCTTCCCCAACTCTAGCGGTGACAACACAAGTGGATTCTGAAGGTACTGCTTGATCTGCTCAAAAGCAAACTGGTGTCGGTCATCTCATTGAAATTTCTTTCCTTTCTTCAGGAGACCAAATAGTGGTTCACAAGTTAAGGTTAATTTTGCAATAAACTGTCTTATGAATTACACTTTACCCAGAAAGCCTTGCACCTCATTTTCAGTCCTTGGTGGTGGCATTTCTAGGATGGCCTTGATTTTGGAAGGATCAACCTCGATGCCCCTCTCTGTGATCAAGAAGCCCAGCATTTTCCCTGCTGTTACACCAAAAGTGCATTTCTGTGGATTCACCCTCAATTGATATTCTTTGATCCGTTGAAAGAATTTCTTCAAGGCGGTTGTAACAAGCCCGCGAGGGACCTCAATGGTGTTACAGTTCGGACTCGATTTGTCAGGGTTCTTAATCTTGAACCAAAGAGTCCAAATCCGGCAAATCGTTTTGAGAAAAAAAATAGATTTTTTGAAAGAAGTGCCAAACATGGACTGCTTTGCCAGATACAGAGTCACCACCTAAATATTTTATAATGGGGAAATTTAGGAAACCCTGACTCGGTGCCAAAGGCCACGTGTCCGTCATCACCAAAGTTGCCTTGGCTTGGGAACTTGGGTACGATTGGGGAAGGTCAGCTATGAGCACCCCCTCTCGCCCGATCCGAAGATCGGCCTCTACTAACCATGATATCTCGTTTTTGAAAACACATGCGTTCTTATTCCGATTAATTAGCTAGAATTACTATGTGATGCGCACAGCAAAACAAGTATAGACTAGATCGCCTAATTTGGAACAAAGCATTGCATATCCATTTGTTTGGAAATGTTTTAAGATTTGCTACTCGCAAGTAGGCTAAAACACGGATTTCAACGAGTTGTTCCAACTCAAGTAATCCAACCTTCACTCACAGGAATTCAGGCAGTTATATCAACTAAGTATTTAGCCACATGGTAAGCATGCTCTCATGTTAACATTCACACTCATGCGAGATGCTAAAGCATAAATACTTACATCGTACTCCGTGCCAAAACAATGAAGCTAGTTAGCAAAACATGCATGACCCTAGTCCATGTTAAGTGGCTAATGCATCACATACAAAATGCAATCTAGAATAGGCTCGGCTAATCCTAGGATGGCATGTGGAATGTGACAATTGATACACGTATTCCAAATTGAATTTGAAATACAATGCAGTTAGCATGATGCGCCGAGCCCGGTGCATGCAATACAAATGAATGAATGCAAACATGCGAAGCATAAGAATGCTAATTGAGATATGCCCTAAATCTAACCATTGTAAGCGGTTAAATAAAAGGGAGGAAGAAATGAGGTTGGAAGACATGCACGCACACACGCACACACGCACACTTATTACAAATTTGCCCTCACTCGAAGGGACCGAATGAATAATACAATCCACCTAATTAACTAACTAACAAGCTAATTAATTATTACAAAACCAAATGAATAACTAGCTACAACTAATTATTACACAGCTTAATTAATTAACAAATTAATTAACTAACAAATGAACGACAACAAACAAATAGGAAAAGCAGTAAATGATGCCATCCCAGCTCTGTTTGAAGAAGAGGGAGATGCACGCTCGCTTTGGTTCCTCACCTCGAAACGCCTTCCGGTTGCTCTTTAGAGGCTCTGTTTGCAGGGTGTCTTCCAGTGCTTGTTGTTGAACCTTACCAAAACACTGCAGGGGGAAGTCACCAGTGGCCTGCCGGCCAGGGGAGGAGTACTACTGGCCAAGGGCAGAGCACTGCCGGCCAAGGGTGGCACACTGCCGGCCATCAATGGCAGGCTACCGGCCACTGGTGTGTTGGGACACCAAACTGCAACAAAGCACAAAATAGAGAAAATGGAGGGTCTCCCAAGGGCATGTATGCACCATGGCACTCCAAATCACCTCAAAACATCAAGGGAGAGGCCAAATCGGATCCACGACCATCAATCACGCATCCCGATGCATGATGGCCAAAGATCCAACTTGTGCAAATCAATATGAAAATGAATGCACAAATAAAGCAAGTAAAGCCTAGAACTCTATCATGAATCATCAAGAGCTTCGGCGACTGAGAATTGAGACACGTTCCATCACTTGAAGTATGAAACGCCCCTCGTTCCTCGTGCTCGGATTAACACTTAATCCAAGCAATGCAACATATAAGCATGGCAAACATGCAATGCGAACAATCTAACAAGGCTAATGACATGCAACAAGCACATAAGCATGATGTGAGGTGACAACCTATGACAAAATGCAATATGAACATATGAACATGCAAGGCATGTAAAGCTAAGCAAGTATGCAACAACATACTACATGTAACAAATATGCGACAACATGGTAAAATGGGCTTACACCAGAGATGGACAACTCTCAACTAGGTCCAAATTAGTAGCCAAAGATGGAATTGATGGCATGCAAAGCATGGAAAGCAAGGCAAACATGCATGCCAAATGGCTCAAGTATTAAGGCACAAAGAGGACAACTCTTAAGCACACTTAGGGAGCAACAAACATGGATATATGGCAATGGAGTAAGCTCTGAAATACCATGTAAAGTGATGCCAAATCAACTCGACAATGCAAACAAAGCATGTTAGGATGCTCAAAGCTTAAAGTAAGCAAAGGGACTTAAGCCATGGCCATACAAGGCAAGCCCCAAAGGGCCAAGGGGACCTAAAATAGTCCTAGGGCAGGTCCAAACAAGACCAAAACCAAGCTCAAAGTTAGCCAACCTAGGCTAGAACACAAAGCTAAACACAAGGAGCATGCAAGGCATTAATGAGGCAATGCACTACACCTATTGGAACCAAACATGGCACGACTTGGACAACATAAAACAGAGTTACATCATGGTATAATAAGACTCAAAATGGACTGAAATGATGAGCCAAAGGCTCAGGCTTAGTGGCATGCACAAAGATCAATTCTTGAGGCATAAAGCACAAGCTATGTAAAGCATTCAAAGCATGTCAAATGCAAGTGAACAACAACATTTCATGGACTGAAATAGCATGTGGAATGAGGGCAAAGCATGCAAACATCACATGTATGGCATGGTGGGGACCTCAAAACCCAAGACTAGCCTAAGAATTTACACTATAGCTATACAAAGCATGAGTGATATGGTCATGGCAGCCCAAAACAGTCCTAGAACACTTCAAAATAAGTATAAAATCAAGTTTGATCAAAGCCAAAATATGCTAGTATGATGAGTCCAAACACCATGCACAAAAGGGCTAGTAAACAAGATTTGTTCTACACCTATATGGAGCATGCAAACGATGATCAAACCAACTATGGATAAGGTCATAACATGCCAAATGATGACCAAATACATGCTGAAATGCAAACCAAACAAGCTAAAATGACATGGCATGGCATGGAGCATATGAAGCTAGTTTAGGGGATTTACACTACAAGTGTATCATGCAAGCATGGAGTAACAAAACCAACCCAAAATAGATTTATGGCATGGTAAAACATCACCAAAAATGGACTGAAATGGACTCAACAAAGACCATGCACACATGCTACTTTAATGAGCTATAAATGGAGTTACACTATACATGCAAGATGCAAGCAAGGCATGACCAAACCAGCCTTGGACGAGGCCAAGGTAGGTCCTAGAAGTCACAAAAAAAGGCCTGAACCAAGCCTCAAAAATGCATAGAGGGTTGGTCCTTTGGAAGGCCAAAAATGCAAGCAAAGAGGAATACAAAGAGAGGGGACTACCCCCTCTGATTAAGGACCTCAAAACCACACCTCTACCACTGAAAATCCACTAGATTTCAGTGGTAGGAAGGCCAAACCAAGGCTAGCTCGGATGCCTCCAAATATGGCTTAAAACAAAGCCAAACAAAGCATGCAAGGGGGCTACACACCCCAAACAGCAAAATGACCTTAACCAAACTTAAAAAGCACTTAAAAACAAGACTTTTTTCAGTTATAAGCAAAGCCTAAAACAATATGCAAAGAGGGCTAAAGCAAGGTGCAAGAAAATGCAAAAATGGGGGAAATGCTCACCCTTGAAGACCTTCTTCGAAACCAGCAACTTCAGGGGGTGGAAACTGGTTTTCAGAGCTCAAGAATCCCTCCCAAGAAGCTTAGTCCAATGGTGGTGGTGTATATCTATGTGTTGTAGTGTAAAAGTGCAAGGAAATCCAAGTTCAAGGCACAATTTAGCAACAATATAGAAAGAGAGGGAATTTTTGCTCTTCAAAAACTCAGAACCTGGTCTAAGGAAGAAGCCTCTTCCTTATATAGAAGAATGAAAAGCCAAAGCTTCTTCAACAAGCTTTGCAAGGCCTTCATCCCTCCATACACGTGTGTGGAGGGGAGCAAACAAAAATCCAGCTGGCCCAAAAGATCTGCCTGGAAACCAGCTGAGATAGGGGGTGTGTCGGCCATCAGTAATGGCCGGCAGTGCCACACTGGTGGCCGGCAGGGCTTCATAAGTGGCCGGCAGGGGCAAAGCCATGGCCGGCAATGCCATGCCATGGCTGGCAATGCACCAAGAGGGCCACTCTAAAAGGACCAAAACAGGGTCCTAAAATGAGGCAGAAAGGATACAAGGTCGGGGAAACTCGAACCGGTGCTGTTCCGCCGCAACAGTCGAATGCTGGGCGAGCAATCGAACCAGTTGTTGGGTGTACCTACAAGCACAACCAAGTCTTGAGGACGGTCAAAAATGGGGTGTCTACAGCGGTGTAGTAGCCCTCTCTTTTCTTGGACTTGACAATCTTGTCGTCCACATACACCTCGACCTCTTTGTGGATCATATCATGTAAGATAGTGGTTGCAGCACCTTGATAAGTAGCCCCAGCATTCTTCAGACTGAATGGCATCACCCTGTAGTAGTAGGTTCTCTACGGCGTGGTGAAGGCAGTCTTCTCTCTATCCTCGGGTGCCATCAAAATCTGGTTATACCCGGAAAATCCATCCATGAAGGAGAGTAGTGCATGGCTTGCGGTGAAGTCCACCAATTCATTGATGTATGGTAGAGGAAAGTCATCCTTCAGATTAGCTTTGTTCAAATCTCTAAAATCTACACACACCCGAATTCTGCTATCTTTCTTCGGCACCGAAACAATGTTGGCCAACCAAGTTGGATACTCAGACACTAGAAAAAACCTGCATCTATCTGCTTGGTGACCTCCTCCTTAATCTTCAAAGCCCAATCCGGGCGTATTCTCCGAAGCTTCTGCTTGACGGGTAAGGCCTTAGGGTCAAGAGGGATCCGGTACTGTACAATCTCAGGATCGATTCTAGGCATGTCTTCGTAGAACCACGCGAAAACATCTTTGAAATCTTTTAATAAATTGGCTAAGCGCCTGCATTCCTCCGAAGACAACGTGGACCCGATTTGGACCAGACGCGGATCCTTCTCAGTACCTACATTAATTGAAATGATTTCACCAACAAGGGGTTTTGCAAACCTCTCCTCCTCTCGATCAATCAAATGTTTCAAAACTAGAGGACTTCCTTCCTCATCGTTTTTATCAAAATTTTGAAAGTCATGGTCAATGCAATATACAAGTGGCACAGAGAAATACTCAGACACAGGAGTGGTATCATTCCCATTCAAAGGTTGTATCTCATCCAATTCCTCGGTTACAACCGACTTAAAAGAAAAGGAAAAAGATGACCTAGACAAAACTACGACATCCAGGTTGTCAACCCCAGGAATACCAGACTCCGACTCAGAATAACTGGAATCTGATTCCAACTCCATAGACTCTGTGGATTCAGATTCTGACTCACTACCTGATTCAAAACTGCTGGACAAAAGCCCTCCTCTAGTAGCCAAATAAGAGAGAGTGCGTTAGATGCATCCAGAATACCAGCGGAAGGGTCCATACCTGATTGATCTCCGATCATGGAAACGGTGAAGTCATCTCCCAAGCTCTCCGGTTTGACCTGAGGATGCAAAAGGAGACACACCAGTGCTGCTCCTATCTCATGTTCATTGCTGGTGGACTCACCCTCTGTACTTTGTTCAGCCTCAATAGTTAACTCAGTCTGTTCCTCTGAGGCTTCATCCTCTTGCAGCTGTAGGTCGAAGAAAATCTCAAAGCCGAGCAGATGTCGTTTCTCAGAGTTCAACCATGGCTCAGGAAAATCGCAAAATGGGAAGTCTTCCCCCTCCCTGACAAAGTAGCCGTTCAGAGTTCCCTGAATTGGTCTATGTACAAGCTCATAGTGCTTCCCACTTTGCTTTGCTTTGGCTCTTCTAGCCATTTCCTTCCCTTTTCTCACCCAGTCCTCCTTGGTGGGCGTATAGCCCAAGCCAAAGGCATGAGGGTTATGTGGCACTTCGGCTAGTGCAATAACGCCCTTCCGGCCGCTCTTTCCTAGTCCTATCCCGGGTATATGCTGTAGCTTGTTCATGAGGTAGATTGATTGAGCACTAACGTGCAACCCCTCATCAATAGCCAAAGATATCTTGCACCACCCGGGCCTCAGCCAAGGTAAACCTAGACAAAAAAACATCCTCATCGCTGTGTACAATCTCTAGTATTGGTGTAGTGACTTCAATCGGAGGATGTATAGATGAATTTTTAAACACAATGGCCACCCCCTTCCCATGGGGGTACTTCAGCATTTAATGCAAGGTTGAAGAAACAGCTTTTACTTGGTGCAGCCAGGGTCACCCAAGTAACAAGTTGAAGGTAGCCAGAACATCCAGGACGTGAAACTCAATATCTTGTTGGGTCGGCTCGACCTGTGTTATGATCTGAACTGTTCCCATTACCTCTCTGCTTGTGTTGTCGTAAGCCCGGATCACCTGGGCTGTAGGTACAAAGTCTACTGGCTTCAAGCCAATAACATAGACTGTGCGCAACAGACAAACATTAATCGCTGACCCAGTGTCAACCAGTACAACCGACACCCACTTCTCTTTGCATTCAACTGAGATGTATAGCAGTTTGTTATGCGCAGAGCCCTCGGGCGGCAATTCCTTATCTGAGAAGGTCAAAGTTAGTGAAGCACCTCCCAGGAAGACAAGTCCCACTAGTTGTTCTGGAGTTGTGTCGATAAACAGCTTGGCTTTATCCATTGCTGACAGGACGACTTGCCTGTGTACTCGTGAAGCCATGAGCAACCTCTAGATGGATATGTCTTCATGGATCTTCTTTAGCTGCTTCATTATAGCTTCTTCTTCCAACTACTTGTCCTTCTATTTTTCGACTTCCTTATCCTTTCCGGATGCTTTTGGTTGGTCTAAGTGTGGGGGCTTGAAGTACTGCCTGCTTCTAGTCATATGATCTACTTCCTCAGAATACCAAGTGTCGGCTGGCAGGTCTTGGTCCCAATCCTCATCTGTGTGGGCAAGATGCAGATCATCATCTTCCCACCATACTCCTCCAGCAACCGACAGGCAATTGTCCGGTTCTGTTGTAATTACTCTTACATCACAGTTATCCCCTGCAGGGTGTTTGGTTTTTCTAGCTTCCTGACTATTCCCATCCCTTTCCTGTTCAAATCGCTTCAGTGCGGCTTCTTGCTTTGTATCAGCAGTACTAACAATGCCCAATTCCTAAGCAAAATTCTTAATACCAGTGTCTTCGGCAATTTTCCTTTGTCCTCGGCCGTTCCCGCCCTTGTAGTAGTTCCTGCTTCTGGCTGTTCCAGCTTTGTTTGAAGTCCCTCATCCACATCAGGTTCATCACTGAGCCACTCCGAATTGTCTGTTGACCCGTTCAGATCAAACGAGTCAATCTGTACATTCTGTGGACCTTGTTCATTGTAGAACTGTAGATTGTCCAAGTCTTCTTCCAACTCAGCTAGATCATCCACACCTTGGCTCGGGCCATCTTCCCAGACTACACTGACCTCTATTCTTGTTGGCAACTCCAGCTCTGGTTTGGCCTGATTGGTTGGCACAATATAACAGCATGGGTTGTATCCATCCTTAGACAAATCCACAGAGCCCTTAGGCGCTGGACTGGTATTGTCATTCTCCACCAAGGCTAGCCTGGCTTCATCTACCACAGTCACCACCACAGGTTCGGGTTGGAATGTGGACGCGTTTATCGTGCACAAGTCTGTGCTCTTGGAGATGAACAATGCCAGCTTAGGTAGGTGGAAAGGGGTGATATATATACTGGGGTCGTAAGAGACGGCCAGTGTATGGATGAGGTTTATTTGCCGAGGTGGAGGGACCTGGTTAAGTGGTGGGAGAGGATTTGTAGTGATATTAGGCTTTTGAGGAGGCGCTATCACCTTATTGTCAATGAGATCTTGAATCTCATGACGTAATTTGAAGCATAGGTCAGTGTTGTGACCATGCTGTTGGTGAAAAGCGTAGTATTTGGCTAGGTTGTGTTTCGGGGGAAGAGGATCGGGTATGGGGTGAGGCTCTAGTGGCTTAAGGTGCCCCTTTTTGATTAGGAACCCTAAGGCCTTATATAAGGACATGTATAGAGGGGTGAAGATCCTTTGGCCTCAGGGTTAGTGCTTCTAGGTTTGTGAGGTTGTATCAGATGTACTGGCAAAGGAGTTGGCAGTTTTTGGCGTGGTGGTGACCGTACCTACATCGAAAGGCCTTGCAGCTGCACTACCACTGATAGTCACATTAGACCTACATGTGAAAGCCCTTTTAGGCTGTTGTTTCTCGTGGTCTATCAGACCCTACGTCATTGCATCCTCAATTTGCACCCCAATCTCATGGAGGTTAGCAAAAGTAGACAAAGGCAAGACTATCATTTTCTGTAATAGTCTTGGTTGTAGATTACGGACCACCATTTTGGTTTGGCCCTTTTCAGCCTGGACAGTCATCATAGAGGCCTCGGTCCTCTACCGGGTGACAAAATCTAAGAAGCCCTCTTTCGCCTCTTGGCGAGTTGCTTCGAGATCACGAGTTATGACCTCGATTTAAGTGTTGTAGGAGTACTGCGCTATGAAAGCGTCGGCCATCTCTTCCCAGTTTCTCTTTACAGAGTCTTCGAGTTTGGCATACCAAATGGCCACTATACCCGACAAGGTCCGGTCAAAGAGCGATAGCTTCTGTAATCTGGTGAGACCCATGGGTCGTACGATGTTAGAGAATAGTCGTAGATGGACCATAGGGTCCCCTGAACCATCGAACTGGTCTATATGCGGCATTTTGAATCTATCTGGCAACGTCACCGCTGACTCAGTATAGCCATCCTCTATATTAGGGATCGAGTTTACACCCTGTGCTCGTTTAAAGAGCTTCTCTAGCTTGCTCACTTTCAGTGCAGTAGGATCGACCTCGAATTCAAACGGCGCCTCTGTTTGGTATGCCGTTGCCTTAGAGGTCTGCGGTGGAATAGGATCCACTGGAATGTCCGCATTTTCTTGGAAATTAGCTGTGGGAGCAGTAGCTCCAGGTACAGGAATGTTTGCAGGCGGTAGATAGGATGTAGAGGCTATCGCCTGCTGCGGTTGTTGTTGCTGCAGCCTAGCGATCAACTCAACCTGCTGGGCTGCAATTTTCGCTTAGCGGGCGATGACTTGCGCTTGGCGAGCAGCATCTAGTTGCATAGACTTAATAGTTTGCTGGAGTTGTCAAAGCACATCTTCCATGTTGGCTGGAAGATTTTGACCTGTCGGAACCAGCAAATACTCTCTGTCCGGAGTGGAAGTAGATGATTGGGCCTGACTAGCCACAGGTGAGGTAAACAGTGACTGCTGAATTGGCGAATTCTGCCGAACCCTCCTCCGTCTAGTAACTGGTGGGAGTGAAACAAACACTGGCTGTCCCTTGACTAGATCCCCAGATCTACAAATCCTTCTAACTCGGGTCCAGAGTGCTTGGGGTGTAACATAATCATCTGAAGTAATGGTGAAAGACTACCTTGCAAAAAAAGAAAATAAAACGAAAAAGAAACAAAAATCAAAAACCGCACAGCACCTCAACCCAGACAGAAACAACACGCCGTTGCAATCATAAGCTAGACAACTGTACTCAAACACTGATTTTTGCCCCAAAACTGATACCCAGACTTGCAACTGATACATACATTCGTACAGAGTTTCACACCAAAAGCACATATCAAGCAAGTGAGAGCCAAAACACCCCTATGATGGGGGTAGGGTTACCCTATCCTAATTTCGTCCGAAGCTAGGGGTTCACTACGCAAACAAGCGGTTTCAAACAATTCTTGTATTCGGGTAAGCAACCTGTCCTAGTTTGGAACAGTCTTTATGGCTTCCAATATGCAACTAGGTCGATTGGTCAAAAATGGTACCTCAACAAGACCACCTAATATACCTCTCACACCTAACACCGAGAAGTGAAATGAGGATCAAACGGTACAGTGGTAGTCCAGATCCAAAGGTTGTGTTCCCATCAGGGCAGAGCCCGCAACCGGTCAGCCTTTTTGCCAGCTTTTCTAACCAAGCCTCCGGTAAACTGCTCAGGAATAACAAATGAAAAACACTGTGACTTAAGCGCACCGATGCAAATGCAAATGCAAAGAAACACATAAGTGTAGATAAAATAACATATCATGCATTCGAGTCAAGTTCTCCAAATCCCCAGCAGAGTTGCCAGAAACTGTGGACTCGCTTTTTTCGCGCCCCACCTTTCGGAAAGGGTTTGAAAAGAAGGCCTCACAGTTTGGACTCCTGCGGTTCCGAATCTAGTCTCACAAGTACAATGTGAAACTGATAATTACCAAAGAGTCCAAATCTGGCAAACCTTTTTGAAAAATCGATTTAAAATCAAATAATGCCAAAATTGGACTACTTTGCCAGATACAGAGTCGCCACCTAAATATTTTGTTTTTGGAAAAATTTAGGAAACCCTGACTCGTGCCAAAGGCCACGTGTCTGTCATCACCAAAGTTGCCTCGGCTCAAGAACTTAGGTACGAGAGCGGAAGGTCATAAAATGAGCACCCCCGCTCGCCCGATCAAAGATCGGCCTCTACTAAACATGATATGCTTCTTATAAACATTATGCCCTGTTATTCTGATTATTAGCTAACATTACAATGTGACGCACACAAGCAAGTATAGACTAAAATTGCAAGAATTGGAACAACTTAACTCATGTTTGTTTGTGAAAATGGTTTGAATTTGCCACCTCAAGTGGGCTTAAAGATGTGGATTTGCCACGAAACATAGTGGGCTTAAAACATGATTTGCGACAACAAAGTGGGCTTAAAACACACATTCATTGAATTGTTCCAATTTTAACAACAAGCCTTCATCCACAGGCATTCATGTAGTTTAGCATTTAAGCACATAGCCTTATGGCAAGCATGCTAATCATGACATCATGGCAATCACACTCATGCAAGCATGCTAAAGCATAAAAACTCACCGAGTACTCCGATCCAAAACAAAAACTAGCGAGAAATATGCAAGATCCTAACTATACAAGATGTCTAATGCAACGCATGCGAAGAATGCGATTAACAGGCTCGGCTACTAATATGGCATATGAATCAATTTGAACAACATGCGATTAAACACGTATTCAAATAAGATGTTGAAATTGCGATGCAGTTTGAATGATGCGCCGAGCCTCGGTGCATGCAATACAAATGAATGGATGCAAACATACAATATGCTAATTAAAACATGCCCCTAATCTAACCATCAAAAGCGATTAAATAAAAGGGAGAAAGACGTGGGGTTGGAAGACATACACACACGCACGCACAATTATTACAACATTGCGCCCTCGCGAAAGAGGGTGCAAATGAATAAGAGCTAACCAACTAGCTACGCTAATTAAGCTAACTAATTATTACAACAATTGAAACGAATTAACTAACTTATTCTAAGCTAATTAATTATTACAAACCGGAAGTAATTAGCTAAACACTAAGCTAATTAAGTGCAAAGCAATTAAACTAATTAATTAGCCACCACTAATTAACTAAACAAAGCAATTAAATGGCCTTGAGAAGCAAGGGATGCATGTATGCTCGGTTGGTTTCTACCCGACAATGCCATAGCCTCACTGTTGTAAGACTTTGTTTGCACACTTAAACACCAAAGAAGCTACCAACTTCAGAACACTTCTACTCCCCTTTTCCATCACACTAAGCAAAAATTTCATTGATGGCCAGTCGGCCACCAATGGTGGCCGTTGGCGACCATTGGTGGCCGGTCGGCTGCTGCTGGTGGCCGTCGGCCACTGCTGGTGGTCGGACGGCTACGCCTGTCCAGAACTTGCCCTTTTGCTGCTATAGAGTGCAAACAGAGGCAAAGCAGTGTATTCTCAAGGAGTGTTTGTACTGCTGACCTCCTTATCATCACACAAGTTCAAAGAAGTGTAACTCTTGTCCCTCAAACCATCAACTGAGCAAGTTCTATGCATGATGGCTAAGGAACCAAGCTTGTACAAGCTTAATGAATGCAAAACAAGACTCAAAAAGACCACCACCCTATCATGCATGATCAAGGGTGATAGTGACTGAGGAAAGTGGAACATTTCATCACTTTTGAGTATGAAATATCCCATTTTCCTCGTGTTTGAATTAACGTTTGATTCGAACACATGCAATGCAACACAAAAGATGCTTTTCTTGCCTGTATTACTTGTCCAATTTTGTTTACTCATTTTAGTTACCGATCCATTTTTTAATCGATTAAGTCCAAAAGTGAGTGTTCTCTAATGGGAAGATGGCTCAAACCACAAGGTCCTTTGGGCATGAAAGAGGGATTACACTATTGGTAATGAACCCCCCAAGGGATTAAACCATTAGGTGCAGCACCTCAATTTCACACTTAGGCAAACAAGTGGTTTGAAACCACTTTCAAAGCAAACAAAAGAGTGAAGAATGGAGGGAGATTATAGAGATTTTAAGTGTTGAAATGAAGTGCAAACAACACTAAAACATGCTTTCAACTCAAAAGAATGATGATTAAAGCATTAAAACATCAAGCTAGTGAAAGAATTAACACTACAACTATGCAATACAAGCCTCAACTAAATTAACTAGCCCAAAACAAAGCCAAAATAGGTCAAAACAGTGGCAAAAACATGCTGGACTTAAGCTAAAGTAAGCTAGAAAAACATGCTAACTTATGAAGCTAACTAGGCATGCAAACAAGACACAAGGAGGGGAGGCTAACCCCTCCAATTTTGGACTTCAAAACAAAGTTTTACCACTAAAAAACCTCTAAGATTTAGTGGTTAAAAGACCCCAAAAAGTTGTTTTGAAAGTGAGGAAAGGTAGAACAAAAAGCTTAACAAGCTAAAGAGTCAAAAGGGTGGACAACCCCCTAACTCAAAAAGGCTCAAACCACCATTTTTAGGTCAGAAAAATAGAGGCTTTTACACTTCAAAAATAGCCTTAAAACAGTTGAAAAAGACAGGAAAATAAGTATGCACAATAAGCTTAAATAGGGTAAGTGCTCTACCTTTGAAGCAAAGCACAATTTAGGCACAAATCCAAGCTCAAACCTCCTACCAAAGCTCAAACAAGACTCCAAGGGACCTTAGCTCAATGGTGGTCAAGTTTGGTTAAGGGTTAGTGTGCAAAAGTGTGGAGGAACTAGGCAATCAAACACAAGATATCAAGTGAGAAAGAGAAAGTTAGAGAGAGAGATATTTTTGGTCCAAAATCTTCTAACCCTCCAAAATGGGGGAGGAACCCCCCTATATATAGGAAATCAAGTCTTGAGCTTGGATACATCCTACCATACACGTGTATGAAGATGCAGCTCAGTGAGCAACGGCTGGCACAACTGGCAACAAATATCTAGAAAAAGGGACCAATGGCCATCGTCTATCACTGGTAGCCGACAAGCACAATCCGTGGCCGACAGATGCCAGGGCTGGCCGACAGGTCACCCTCTCTTCCAGGCTAGAAGCAACAAGCTCTTGGTCCAAAAACATGCACAAAACAGATAAGGTTTAGAGGCTCAAAGACAAGGCGTTCCGCCGAGGACTTCGGGAGCTCGAAACGACCACAAACAAGCACAATCATTGAGTGCACAAATGATGACGTCCAAGTCTTGAGGACGGTAAAAAATGGGGTGTCTACAGAGGCTTTCAGAAACATGCCCTCTGTTTATGTATGCTTGTACACTTTCTTCTTGCCCCTAGTTGCAGTGAAGCCAGCATTCGGTTGATTGAAGTGGCTCAATGCCTGAAAGGAGGCCAGAGTTGGATTGGTTTGGTATTGGCCGAAACCCTGATAGGTTTGGACGCTTTTCATCGGCAAGAGACCACTCGGTTCGCGGGGAGTCCACTACTTCTTCAGGTATTTATTTCCCACCCTTTTTTATTTATGTTTCTTACATCACTGAGCACTCACGGTCTATTTTCCTCTCAAAGCCCTTTTCTTTACTTATCTCTCAGCATACATCTCTCTATTCTTTAATCTTTCTTATTTTTCATCCCTTCCCAGGTATGGCTAATGGGTAAGCTAAAAGTAATGGACCCTTGCCTTGAGTATTCAGCTCGAGCTTCCCGCCATAACTTGGCTAAGATGAGCTACAGCATGACTCGACAACTAGGCATACAATTGATTGGCCTCACACATGGCAAGTTCTATTTCCCCTTCTGGTTCAGACCTCAGTTTGGACATAATCAGAGTCGGCCAGAAGAAGGAATAGATTACCCAGCTCCATTCCCCGTTCTTGCTTTAAATCTAACCCGGCACCTCACTACTTGGAGGGCAAGAGAGCTTCTAGCCCCTGCCTGTAGTTTCAGTTATGCCCTTTTCGGCGAGTGCTTAGCTTGACTCGAGGAGGAGGCACAGATTAGTCCAACTTTGCCTACAGAGGCTTCCACAAGCACAAGCAGAGGTCGCAGGAGCACCTGACTCATCTATGCCCCTAGTTTATTGCTTTGACTTTTCTTTTCAAGTTTTATGATGTAAAAGCAACTTTGATTTGAAATCAGAGAGTTGGAGAATGTACCCGTGTTGAAATCGATGGAATTAACATTGTGAGCACTAAAAATTTTCTTTTTGGTCCCAAAATGGTTATGATGTAAAAAGGTAAAATTTTGAACAAAATCAACTTTTATTAAAACTTTTCAAAACTTTTTTCGGAAGTGATCACTGCTTGACACGCACGGAGTCAGTCCTCAAGATGCACAGCCCTGAATCAACAGATCACGACTGCCCATAATTGTATTCACTAGCACTGCTCTGTATTCGAACTGGCCTTTTCTGCAACATTCAAGAAACACAATCGAGCTAGAAGATAGTGGACAAAGACGCCCTGATCAAACATAATGAAGTTGAGTTAGAGATGGTTACGGCTGAACTTCAGGATGAAGTTGCCTGCGTATCCCAAAGATGGGAATCATGCCTTACATAGTTCAGTTCTGGTTCACTCGAGTATTAACTCGCTCATTTTATGCTCTAACTTTTGCCAAAGCCACCCTTCTGGGTTTTTGACTTTGCAAGCTCAGTTTTTCTTTATTTCTAATTTTTTATGCTCTAACTTTTTCCTAGGTCACCCTTCCGGGTTTTCGGCCTAGCGAGCCTCTCAAGAATAATATTTTTTTAACTTGTCCATATTGATCGGCTACGAAAATTCCATGCCACCTAAGTCCATAAGGATGATCACCCCTGTTGACCAGATAGACTTGATGATATAAGGACCAGTCCAATTAGGTTTGAACTTGCCCTTAGGGTAATGGATGGGAGCTCGGTTGTTCTTTAGCACCATATCTCCCTCCTTGTGGTTTCTGGACTTGACCTTCTCGTCAAAAGCCCTAGCAATTCTACGTTGGTAGCCCTGGACATGGTACAATGCCCTTAGTCTTCTTTCATCAAACAACATTAACTCCTCAAATCTACTCTATTGCCAGTTCGCCTTCTCTATCTGACACTCGGCTATAACTCGCTACGACAGTACTTCAATCTCAATAGGCAGAACATCTTCCATCCCATAGATGATAGAATAAGGGGTTGCCCCTGTAGATGTTCGGATTGATGTTCTATATCTCCAAAGCGTGAATGGCAGTTTATCCAGCCAGTCCCTATACGTTTCCACCATCTTCCACAAGGTGTTCTTAATATTCTTGTTCGCAGCTTCAACAGGTCCGTTGGTCTGGGGTCTATACGTTGACAACTTGTGAAAAGCCACATTATACTTCTCCAGTAAATCCATCACCTCTTTCTTGAAGTGTGAACCATTATCTGATCTGATCTCATATAAACTTGGCTACATGCGATGCCTTCAGCACGGTGTAGGATTGAGCTTCCACCCACTTCATAAAATAGCCAATCGCCACCAGAATGAACTTATGTCCATTCGAGCCCTTTTGCGAGACTGCACCAATAACGTCAATTCCCTAGACTGAGAAAGGCCATGGCGAAGTCATGTTGTAGAGCTTTAACGGCGGGATCTTCATGCGATTGGCATGAATTTGACATTTGTGGCATCGCCGCACGAAACCAATACAATCATCCTCCATAGTTGACTAGTAATAGTCTTGCCTGAGGATCTTCCGGGCTAGTATCACACCGTTCATGTGTGCTCCATACTTGCCCCCGTGTATGGCTTTCATGAGGCGCTTTGAGTCCTCTTTTTCAACACACAACTTGTGCATTTCCAAATGACCTCTTTTGTACAGCTTACTCCCACAGATGATGAACTGGACGGCCAGATGCCGTATTCCTCGTTTGTCCTTGGCATTTGTCCCTGGTGGATACGTCTCTTTTTCTAGAAAATTTCCAAATGTTATAATACCAGGGGTTTCTGTCCTGAACCTCATCTATCGCAGCGAGAGTCTTATAAGTCGGCGTGTATTTCTATTCCATGATAATCGGACGCATCTTGACTGCAAGTGGGATGTCTACTATAAAAGATAGAGTTACCAATGCGTCGGCAAACCGATTGTTCTCTCTCAGCAGATGCGTAAATGTTAGTTTTTTAAACCTTAGAATCAGCATATCTAGGGCCTGATGGTAAACCTTCATTTTCTCTTCTTTGACTTTCTAATCTCCATTTGCTTAAGAAACAACCAAATTTGAGTCTCCGATGACAGCTAACCATATTGCCCCTAATTCTGGGGCAGCTTCCAAACTAGCAATACACGCTTCGTATTCTACTTCATTGTTGGACACTTTGAACCGGAGTTTAAAGGCTAGGGTATATGGGAGTTGTCGGGTGCTATCAGCAACACACCTATCCCGTAATCATATTGATTGGACGCTCCGTCAAAGTACATCGTCCATGTTTCCTCTTCTACGTACAGAATGACTTCATCTGGGAACAAGTATTCCATTGTCTTATCTCCTTCTATCGGGTGGTCTGCCAGAAATTCCGCTACAACCCTCCCTTTAACGAATTTGTGTGTAACATACTTGAGATCAAATTTAGAGAGAAGAAGCAGCCAACGAGCTAGCCTACCTGTAAGTGTTGGTTTCTCAAAGAGATATTTGATGGGATCTAATCTCAAAGCCAAGATTAGAGAGTGAGCAAACAAGTAGTGTCTCAATTTCCTGGTAGCCCATACTAAGGCTAAGCAAGCTTTCTCCAAGGGAGTATAGCGGGTCTCGTAGTCTAGCATTTCCTTGCTCAAGTAGTAGATGGCTTTCTCGACCCTATCTTCAAATTCCTGAGTGAGCATGCATCCCATGGTTGTATCTGTTATCGATAAGTACAGAATCAAAGGCTTCCCCGGCTCCGGTGGTGACAGTACAGGTGGATTCTGGAGGTACTGCTTGACCTGTTCGAAGGCAAACCAACATCTATCATCTCATTGAAACTTCTTTCCTTTCTTTGGGAGACCAAATAGTGGTTCACAAGTCAAGGTTAGTTTTGAAATAAACCATCTTATGAATTGCACTTTACCTAGAAAGTCGTGCACCTCCTTTTCAGTCTTCGGTGGTGGCATTTTTAAGATGGCCTTGATTTTGGAAGGATTTACTTCAATTCCTCTTTGTGTGATTAGAAATCCCAGCATTTTCCTTGCCATTACCCTAAAGGTACATTTCTGTGGATTCAACCTTAATCTGTATTCCCTGATCCATTGAAAGAACTTTTCCAGTGTGGTGTTGTGACATTCTCATGCTTTGGACTTCACAGTCATGTCGTCCACATACACCTTAACCTTTTTGTGGATCATGTCATACAGAATGGTGGTCGCAACCCTCTGATAGGTAACCCTAACATTTTTCAACCTGAAAGGCGTGACTCGGAACAGTAGGTCCTCCACGGTGTGGTGAATGCAGCCTTTTCTCTGTCCTCGGGTGCTATCAGAATCTGGTTATACCCAAAAAACCCATCCATAAATGATAGTAATGCGTGGCCTACAGTGAAGTCCATTAACTCATCTATGTGTAGCAGTGGAAAGTCGTCCTTCGTACTCACTTTGTTCAAGTCTCGAAAGTCAACACAAACCCCGATTCTGCCATCCCTCTTCGGCACTGGGATGATATTGGCCAACCAGGTTGGATACTCGGATACTAACAAGAATCCTGCATCAATTTGCTTGGTGACCTCTTCCTTAATTTTCAATGCCCAATCTCTGCGCAACTTCTGCTTGACTGGTCAGGCCTCGGGGTCAAGAGGGATCCGGTGCTGTACAATCTCAGGATCGATTCCAAGGATGTCTTCGTAGGACCACGTGAAAACATCTTTGAAATCTTTTAATAAAGTGATTAAACACTCGCGTTCCTCTAAAGACAATGTGGACCCGATCTGGACCAAGCGTGGATCCTTTTCAATATCCACATTAATGGCAATGATTTCATAAGAACAAGGCTTAACATACCTCTCCTCTTCTCAATTAATCAAGTTTTTCAAAGCCAGAGGAATTTCCTCCTCTTCGTTTTTATTAAAATTTTGAAAATGTTGGTCAATACAATAAACCAACGGCATAGAGAAGTACTCAGAATTTGCAGTGTTCTCATTCAAAAGTTCCGGCTCCTCAATTACAACCGACTCAAAAGTAAAAGAAAAAGAGGACCTCGATAGGACCTTGGCATTCGGGTTACCACTCTCAGGAACATTAGACTCAGAATCCCCAGGCTGACTTGAATCTGATTCTAACTCCATAGACTTAGTAGAATCGGATCTGGCTTATCACCTGATTCAGAACTGAAAAGAAAGCCTTCCTCCAACTACCAAGTAAGACGTGGTGCCTTCGATGCAACCAGAATTCTAGTGGTTTGGTCCACTCCTGGTTCTTCCCCGATCATGGAGACAGTAAAGTTATCCCCCAAGTTCTCCAGGTCGGTTATGGGATCTATCAAGAGATTAGCCAGTGTTGTCCCTATGCCAACCTCACTATTGCCTGAATCATCCTGTTTGCTCTGGTTAGTGTTGATGCTTGGTTCAGCCCTTTCCTCATCACTATCCTATTGCTGTAAATCCAAGAAAATCTTGAATCTGGGGATGTGCTGTTCCGAGGAATTTACCCAAGGCTTAGGAAAGCCACAAAAGGGAAATCCTTTCCATCTCAAACAAAACGGTCATTCAACGTCCCCCGAATTGGCCTGTGGACGAGCTCATAATGCTTCCCAACTTTCTTGGCCTTGGCTCTGCCTTTCATTTCCTCTTGCTTTCTGATCCAGTCCTCTTTGGTGGGTACATAACCCAATCCAAAGGCATACGGGTTGTGTGGCACCTCTGCTAGTGTTGTAACACTTTTCCGCTCACTCTTTCCAAGCCCCATTCCTGGAACATGTCGCAGTTTGTTCATGAAGTAGATGGACTGGGCACTGATGTATATGCCTTCTTCTACAGCCAGAATGGTTTGTACTACTCAAACTTTTGCTAGAGTGAATCCCGAGAGGAACACATCTTCATCGCCATAGTTGATCTCTAGTACTGGCATAGTCACCTCCGGAGGCAGATGGATGGATGAGTTCCCAAAAACTATTGCTACCCCTCCGTCATGAGGATACTTCAACATTTGATGGAGGGTGGAGGAGATAGCCTTCATGAAGTGTAACCAAGGCCTCCCTGATAGCAGATTGAAGGTTGCCAGCACATCCAAGACATGAAACTCAATCTCTTGCTCAAATGGGCCCACCTGGACTCGCACTTTCATTGTACCCATGACCTCTCTTCTTGTATTGTCATACGCCCGTATCACTTGGGCTATGGAGATAAAGTCTGTCGGTTTAAGGACAACTGTATAGGCAATACAAGAAGGACCTGCATTAATGGCAGAACCAGTATCTACCAACACCACTGGCACTCACTTCTCCCTCCATTTCACAGAAATGTATAACGGTTTGTTGTGAGTCGATCCTTCTAGTGGCAACTCTTTGTTAGAGAAAGTGCGCGTTAGCTTGGCTCCATCTGGAAAGACTAGGCCCACAAGTTGCTCAGGTGTAGTATCAATGCACAATTTAGCCTTGTCCATTATCGATAATACTGCATGTCAGTGCACCCGTGAAGCTATAAAATGTCCCTAGATAGAGATATTGGCTTGAATTTTCTTGTGTTGTTTCAGAACTAGCTCATTTTCTAATTGCTTCTCTTTCTGTTTCATGACCTCCCGGTCCTTTCCTGATGGCTCTACTTGATCCAGGTGTGGCGGCTTAAAGTACCGTTCACTTTGGGTAAGATAGTCTATCTCCTCAAAATACCATGTATTATCTGGGATGTAGTCCCCCAGCCATCGTCAATATGGGCCAGATGCAAATCATTGTGGTCCCACCACTCGCCATCAACTGCTGGCAAACAGTTGTCCGGCTCTACTTGGATCATTTTTACAGTACAAATGCCCCCCTCAGGGCGACACACGGTTGCGATTTTCAGGCTGTCATCAACTCTTTCTCTCTTAAATTGTCTCAGTATAGCTTCTTGTTTCGTATCTGTAAAGTTCACAACTCCCACTTCTTGGGTTGGGTTTCCCATACATGTGCCCTCTGGTAGTTTTCCTTTCTCATCAACCTTCTCGGCCACTGTAGCTACCTCTGTTTCCATTCCCTTTGGTTTTATTCTAATTTTTTCTTCCTTGTCTGGCTCATCACTTAGTCATCCGGTTTTATCAGTCAATCCATTCAGGTCAAACCACTCGATCTGTACATCTCTCTAATCATGCTCATCGAAGAACTACAAGTTGTCTAAATCTTCTTCAAGATCTACCAGGCCGTCTAACCCCTGGTTCGGGCCATCCTCCCTAACTATATTAAGATCGACCAATGTTGGTAGCACCACCTCGGGCCAGGTTTGCACGGTTGACACGATATAGCAACTCGAATCATATGTGTAGACACCCCATTTTTGACCGCCCTTAAGACTTGGGCACCACTGATTGTTTACTTGGTGATGAAAGTTGTGTAGTGCAAAGGTTCGATTTCTTTGGCAAGGAGAGCGTCAAATCCCAACCTTACACCCCATTTTTGGACCAAAATGATTTTGAGACCTTAAAACCCTCTCTTTCAAAATATTTTTCAAAATGATTCTACGATGTTTCGAGGCTTGTATTTTGATAAATGTTACGCTTTTCGGTAAACCGAGCAAGGGCAAAATGGAAATGAATGAAAGAGATGTGAACTCTTTGAAAAATCTTTCAAAACATCTTGTTTAAAGGTTTGGAGTTGAAGAAAATTGGAGGAGAGAGAAGAAACCTAGTTGGGGGAAGAATTTGGGCATGAACAGTTAAGAGAGAGTCGAGCAGCCCTCGCTAAATCGGGCCTATCCATTTGTACACTTGGATTTCAGCTATGAGGCTACCATCTTTGGAAATTGGACTTCCGGGGATTCATTTTACATTCAAGACTCTCCTCAAGTCGAGGCTAGATGAGGGAGATACGACTAGTCGAAATTAGACATCAATCCGGTTGGTGTGAAACTAAGTAGTCTTCACTAAAAGAAGGATATCTCTTAGCACACTTGGAATTTTGATGTACCGCTTCCACCATTAGAAAGAAGACTTCCGGGGCTACAATTTAGGCTCAAGAATGACCTAAACAGGGGTCCAAACGAAGGAGTTATGCCTATTTGAAGTCGGGGCCAAGGGTCAGTTTTTGCTGTCGGCCACTAGGGGAGTGTGTTGGCCACAAATGGAGTTTGCCGGCCATAGGTCGGCCAGAAGTGACCCTTGTCGGCCACCATTAGTGCCTGGTCAGCCACCAGTGGTGGCTGGTTGGCCACAAGTGTCCAGAAAAGCTCATGATTTGTAGATATTTCTCCTCTAGCTATTCTACACTGTGCCAGCTATCCTGTAATCAGATATTTTGACCCAAGGCTCCCTTTTTGCTATATATGGAGGTCATATCTCTCATATTGGAAGGTTAGCAAGTTTGGGAGCCTCTCTCTCTGAAATCTATCTATCTATCTCTCTCTCTATAATCCTTTCTCTCTCTTGCCCTTTTCTGCATACAAGTAAAGAAACACTTCTAGTTTGCCTAGACATCCTTGATCAAACTTGACCACCATTGGGCTGAGACTCCTTAGGACCTTCTTTGAGCTTTAGAAGGTGATTTTAGCTTGATTTGGTGCCTCATTTGTGCCTAAAGTGTGCTTGGCTTCAAGAGGTACAAGACTTACCTTTAAAACTTGTTTTGCATAAGTTGTTTTTGCCATCTTTTGTACTATTTTTGGCCTGGTTATCAACTACAAAAACCTCTGCTTTTTGGTCCTAAAAATGGTGGTTTAAGGCCTTTTTGTGTTAGGGGGTTGTCTCTCCCTTTTGTTCCTTAGCATGTATAGTTTTTTTTGCCATCTTTCAAGGCTTTCAAATCAAACTTTTTGGGCCTTTAAACCACTAAAATTCAGAGTTATTTCAGTGGTGGAAAACATGTTTTGAAGTCAAAAAATTTAGGGGTTAGCCTCCCCTCCTTGTGTCTCTCTTGCATGCCTAGTCAGCACTACATGTTAGCTTCATTTTGTAGCTTGTGTTAGCTTAGTTCAAACATGTTTTAGGCTCTGTTTTTACATGTTTCAACTCTATTTTGGGTCGGTTGGAGCATTTGTTGCTTGCTTTTTGTACTTGTAGTGCAATTGTGCTTACTAGTCTAGCATGCCTAATGGTTTAGCCTATTTTTGTAGCTTGTGTTAGCTTAATGTAGACACCCCATTTTGACCGTCCTCAAGACTTGGATGTCATCATTTGAATACTCGATGATCATCCATATTCGTGTTCGTTTTGAGTTCCCAGAGGTCTTGGCCGTGCGCCTTGCCTCAAGATCTCTCAACTTGTCTGTTTTGTGCTTAGTTGTGGACCAAGGGCTTGTGTTTTTGCTTCTGAGGGAAGAGGGTGGCTTGTTGGCCATCCCCTCAACCCATCGGCCAAGGCATGAAGCCATCGGCCTTGTTTTCTTGCCATCGGCCAAAAGTGTTGACCGATCGACACTCTTTTTAGTCGATCGACACTTATGTTGGTCGATCGGCCTTGTTTTCTGGCTGAGCCCTGTTCATCTGTTTTATGCAGATATTTTATGCCAGCTGTCACAGCTGGCATGCACAATTCCCATCCTCCATACACGTGTATGGAGGGATTTGCACCTTGTTCTAGCTTCTCCAAGAAGTTTTGGAATTGAATTCCTATAAGAAGGGAGCTCCTCCTCCCTTCTCAGGGGTTTTGGAATTTTGATATAGAGTTCATATATCACACTCTCTCTATATCTCCCTCTCTCTACTTTTGTGTGTGTGTTTGTGCCTAGAAAGGTGTTTTGTTCACACTATTGCAAACAAACACCTAGCAATACACCATCCTCTTGTTGCTGAGGTACTAGGGAGTTGGTTTTAGAGTTCTTGAGGTGGTTTCAGCTTGGAAAACCTGCTGGAGCTTTGTTCTTGAAGGTGTTCTTCGAGGGTGAGCAAACTTGCTTTTAAACCCCCATTCTTGCTTAAGCTTTTAGACCTACTTACTTATTGTTTTAAGCTTAACTCTTAATTGATAAAAGTTCTATTTTTACATGCTTTAAATCTTTGGTTATGGTCACTTTTTGGTTGGGGGTCATCTCCTCCCTCCAAGGCCTTGTTAGCCCTTGTTTTAGGCCATCCCTTTTGGCCCTTGTTTTAGGTTTTGCATGACCTTTCTACCACTGAAATCCAAAGGATTTTCAGTGGTGGAAAGGTGGTTTTGGAGTCCTAAATAGGAGAGGGTCATCCCCTCTCCTTGTTGTCTTGTATGCTAGTATAAATGGCTTATATTGGTAGCATGTTTGCTTAGCTTGTTTTAGCTTCATTTCAGTATGTATTAGGCTTTGTTTTTCCATGATACAACACTATTTTTGCTTGGTTTTGTCACTCCAAGCATGCCTAATACACTTGTAGTGTAAATCACACAAACTAGTCTTATATGCTTCATGTTTGAGCATGTCTTTCTAGCTTATGTTGACTCCATTTCAGTGGGTTTTTGGTGTTTTTTTAGCATGCCATGACTCTATTTTGGTGGGTTTAGTTGGCTCTTACATGCTTCATGTACTTGTCTTGCAATCCTCTCATTTACCTTAACATGCATCATGTCTTAGCATGTCATTTTAGCATGATTTTGGCTTGACCCAAAGAAGCTTTTAGCCTTGTTTTACCATGCTTAAGGTCTGATTTAGGTTGTTTTAGTCATGCATGACTTGCTTTGTATAGCCATGGTTCAACCTAGATTGTTAGCTTTGAGTATTGAGTCCTCTAGCATGCTTTATTTGGATTATTATCATGATTTGGCATTATTTGAAATGTTATTTTAGTCCATGTTTCATGCTCAAATGCTTGCACTTATCACTCCTTTAATGCTTTAAAGAGTTGATGTTTTATGCCTTACGAATGGACCATTGTGTATGCCTCCATGCTTAGGTCTTTGGGATGCCATCTAAGTGGGTTTTTGCTCTTTTTTACCATGCCATAACTGTATTTTTCATTGGTTAGGTCATGCCATGTTTGGTTTTGATAGGTGCAGCATAACACCCCTTTTGTAGCCTTGTATGCCTCATGTTTTTGGTGTTGTATTCTAGCTTGTGTTGGCTAGTTTCGAGCATGTTTTTGATCTTGTCTTGACCTGTCTTGGGACTGTTTTGAGTGCCCTTGGCCCTTTGGGGCTTGCCTCGCATGGCCATGGTTTGAGTCCCCTGGCTAGTTTTAAGTTTAAGCCCTCTTGCATGATTTGCTTGCTTTGTTTGGTTGGTTTGGCACCTTTCCATGTGTCATTTCAGAGCTTACCATGTTCGTCACATGCCCATATTTCTCCCATTTTAAGTGTTCTTGAAAGTTGCCCTCCCATGCCTAGGTGATAGGCCATCATATGTGCATATTTGTATGTGCTTTTGTCTATCATTTCTTAGCATTTTGGCCACTGATTTGGGCATGTTTAAGAGCTATCCACTTTAGTTTAAGTCCATCTTTGCATGTTGTTGCATGCTTGTCTTGCATGTTGTTGCATGCTTGCTTCATTTTGCATGTTGCTGCATGCCATGCATGTTTACATGTTTAGGTTGTATGCCTATTGCATATTAGATGCATTGCATGATCTTGTTGCATACTTGTTGCATGCTTGAGTTGTTTGCATCATGCTTGCATGTTTGCATTGCATTATGTGTGCATCCCTTGCCTCTTGATCAAGTATGATAGAGGTTGGGGCTCCTTATGTGTTTTGTGCATTTCATTTGATATTGAATTGCACACTTGGCTCCTTTGGCCATCATCCATTGGAATGCATGATTGGTGGCCCGAGGGTCGAGAGCCACACACCTTTGAGTTTTAAACATGATAAGGGTGTGGTTGCAAACATTTTCTTGCAAATGCATTGCCATGCTCTATTTGTCCTCTATTGCAGCAAAAGGACCAGTCAGCAGGAATAAATGGCCGATCGACCATATTCAGTGCCGATCGGCTAACAATGTCTGGCCGAGAGCCTTATTTTTGGTCGATGACCTTCATCTCTTGGCCGATGGCCTTTCCATTTGGCCAATGGCCTCTCAGCATGACCATGAAGTGGTTCTGGAGCATCGTAGAGACTTGTGCAGTTTTCAGAGGTGCAAAACAGTGCAAATAGAGGCAACATGTGGCATGGCAACGGATTTCCAAGCGAAGCCGATCGCGCATGCATTTGTCCCTCTTCTCGAGACCTCTTTACTCTTTTTCGTAGCTTAATTAATTTGTATAATTAGTTAAGAGTTGTGTAATAATTAATTAGCTTGTTAGTTGATTAATTAGTTGATTTGTATTATTCTTTCGGTCTCTCCCTCGAGAGAGCCAATTGGTGTAATAAGCGTGCATGTGTATGATGCATGTCTTCCAACCCCCATTTCTTTCTCCCTTTTACTTAACCGCTTACGATGGTTAGTTTTAGGGCATATTTCATTTAGCATCCTTATGCTACGCATGTTTGCATCCATCCATTTGTATTTCATGCACCGGGCTCGGCCCATCATACTAACTGCATTGTATTTCAATTCCTATTTGAATACATGTATCGAGTTGTCGCATCTCATATGCCATTATAGAATAGCCGAGCCTATTTCTAGTTGCATTTTGCATGTGTTGCATTAGCCATCTTGACATGAATTAGGATCATGCATTGATTACTAACTAATTCTTTGTTTTGGCTCGGAGTACACTGTAAGTGTTTATGCTTTAGCATCTTGCATGTGTGTGAGTGTTAACATGACAGCATGCTTGCCATGGGGCTAATTGCTTATGTGATATAACTGTCTGAATGCCTGTGGGTGAAGGTTGGATTACTTGAATTGGAACGATTCATTGAAATCCGTGTTTTAGCCTACTTGCGAGTAGTAAACTTCAAACCATTTCCAAACAAACAGATATGCGATGCTTTGTTCCAAATTAGGCAATCTAGTCTATACTTGTGTGTTGTGCGCATCACATAGTAATTCTAGCTAATTAATCAGAATAAGAACGCATGTGTTTTCAAAAACAAGATATCATGCTTAGTACAGGCCGATCCTTGATCGGGCGAGCGGGGGTGCTCATTGCATGACCTTCCCCAATCATACCAAAGTTCCCGAGCTGAGGCAACTTTGGTGATGACAGACACGTGGCCTTAGGCATGAGTCAAGGTTTCCTAAAATCCCCCAAAATAAAATATTTAGGTGGCGACTCTATATCTGGCAAAGCAGTCCATGTTTGGTACTTCTTTACAAAAATCAGTTTTCCAAAACGATTTGCCAGATTTGGAATCTTTGGTGATTTATCGGTCTTGCATTGCACTTTGCAAGATTAGATTCAGAACCGTGACATTTGAGTCCGAACTGTAGTAGCTAGAGAACAAAACGAGATTTCCTCGGGAGTTCTCCGGGTACGTCTACAGTTTCTGGCGACTCTACTGGGGAGTTAGAGAGCTTGACTCGAACTCATGATATCTTGTTTTGATTACACTTATGTGTTTCTTTGCATTTGCATTGGTGCGCCTAGGACATCGTGTTTGCCGTATGCTATTCCTGAGCGGTTTGCCGGAGGCTCGCTTTGAGAAGAATGCCATAAGGCTGACCGGTTACGGGCTCTGCCACAATGGGAACACAAACCCCGATTTTTACCGGGGCACCCTTTTTGACCATTTGACCTAGTGCAGATTCGGAATCCATAGTGACTATTCCAAACTAGGACAGGTTGCTACCCGATTATAGGCTGTTTGAAACCGCTGCGTGTGTAGTGAAACCCTAGCTCTTGACAAAATAGGACAGGGAAACCCTACCCCAACATAGGGGTGTTTTGGCTCTCATTTGCTTGCTATGTGCTTTTAGAGTGTGCCTCTACCGGAAGGCGCATATCAGTTTGCTAGTCTGGGTATCAGGTCTGAGGGCATCAGTATTTTTGGGGGAATCAGTCTTTACCTGAGGGTATCAGTTTACAGGCAAAATTTTGGGCAGAATTCAGTAGGGAGCATAGTCATGTAGCTGTACTTACATCTGTTCCGGTGAAATTGGGCTCAGATGCTGCCTGTTTTTTCTTTTGCTAGGGTAGTCTTGGAACCGTAGCCTCAGAAGGCTTCGATATCCCCCGGGTGCATTGGATTTGCGCTGATAGACTTTGTTGGGTCAGTGATTCAGTTCAGAACAACCAGTATTTTCCTTCGCTGAGGCAAGGCAGAGAAGGGCTAATCAAGGCTCACTAGTTCATTTGATCCATTAGTTACCAGTCACCTCACCTTTGTTCAGTTTAGCAGGCTCGTGATGACACAAAATTCAAAAGAAATTGTGGTCATGGCAGCAACATTAAACTAGGGAATTGCCATGCAGGGTGAGACCGATGTTGAAGTACAACACCCACCCAGGTCACCTATCGTACATCCAATCTGGGAACCCTAATTTTTCCAAACCCGTGAGCCCACCACTTTTGAACTGATGGGAATGATCGGCGATTTTCAGAGGTTTGTGGCTGATCTAGCCTACAAAATGTCGGCTCCGCCATCGATCATATCACATGCCGAGAACTTCATGCCAGAAGAGCCTCCACTATTGGGGTGAATTGTAATTGAACTCAGTCAACCCGAAACCATCCCAAGTCCCGGCAATGACATGTCGACAACAACCGGGCTTTGCACTGATGTAGCAACCCAAACCTTCAACCAAGCTGAGGTGAGCGGTAAGAACAAGGTGAAGGCAGACACTGATCCCTACGAACAACTTCTGCAGGCTGTTAAGGCATTGAAAGCCGGGGGACTGAACAAACAGCAAGTGCTCGCAGTAGCTACAAAAACTGTGGATGACACTTTTGTCACTCAGAACGAGGGCAGTTCAAGCCAAGGGAAAAATCGAGAGAAAGACCAACGTGCCAGAGCCATTCCTTTCAACCCTAATTCTGTATCCGGGAAACATCAGAAAACCAAATCAGCGCCTGCCGACCCCTTTGCTAGTGCGTCCAGCAAAAGTCCACAAACATCGAAGTATCTACCCCGAGGTCGCAGGGTCTTCCATGCCCTCTACATGCCTTTGTCCAAGGCTCGTCAAATCCTTGCTGAAAAGGGGCATCTCAAACCCCTCGAGCCTCGGCCTCTCCCTAGTCGTCTTCCATCTAGTCATGACGCTACCCAGTATTGTGCGTACCATCAACAAACTGGTCATAGCACTGACAATTGCTTCCGCCTTCGCCACGAAGTACAGGATTTGTTTGACAACGGGGTCATCCTCCCACCAAGCTCAGCAAAGTCTATCATCACTGGATCAGGGAACCTGGAGGATAATATGATGTGATCAGGGGATGAACCACCTGCGGGTAGTGCTCAGTTTACTTCAGATGTGGCATATGGCACGCACTATTTTGAGCATTTGCGAATGCTAGTTTTGTACTTTCTGACTTGGGTATGCAGTCAGTTTTGTTGTCTCGTATATAGTCAGTCTTTTTGTACTATGTCAGTCGGGTCTATCTTGTTGTATCAAGTCAGTCCTGTTGTATAGAAGTTGGGTGATTCCGGGGCAGTTACTTCGGATATCACTATTTTGTTTTGTGTTTGTCTTTTTGCTTTCTTTTGGGTCAGTTTCTGCCACTGAGCCAGTTACACCAGAAGATCTGAATGAAACAGCAGTAAATTTTCACACTCTTGTGTTTGCTTCTGCCTTATGCCAATTGTGCCAACAAGTTCGAATGAAACGGCAGTGCATTTTCACCTACTTCTTCTGTGCCTTTGAAATCATTGCATTGACCTAAGTTTTTTTCAAAACTTTTTGAACATTGTGATGAAAAATAAAGAGGGACGAATTCCTCTGGATTTGCAAAATTTGATCAATTGAGAGAAAGAAAGGCATCCTAAGCCCTTAATGAATGAAATCATGTTTGTTAATGTGAGTACTGAGAAGGATCCTGGCTTGATCTAGATTGGTTCTACTTTGTCTTCCGCACGAGCGATTAGTCGCTTTCTTAAAGGATTTCAAAAAATATTTTGCATGTCCTGCGAAGACCTGTGTGAAATCACTCTTGAGATTGTGCAGCTTAGGATCGCTCTCAGCCTTGAGACTCGACCCTTATTTTCAAACCTTGAACTTAGATTCAGAATGGTCAAAGGTCAATCATAATGTGAGGCCCGTGTGGCCAGATTTGAAGCAGCCCTCGAACAAGAGGCAAGAAAGTCAGATCAAGAAGGTCAGACGTCGTCAACAGAAGCTTGTGAAGCTAAGTCGGAAGTACCCCTCGAACTAGGGGCAAACAAAAAAATGTCAGATGTGCTCGAAGAGTCAAGAATTGGGACAAGCTGATGAAGATCGGCAAGAATGCCAAATCCCAAAACAGAGGAAAGAAAAAAGTATTGCTGAAGGATAACTAAGTTCCTATCCACAACACTAGGGGCAAATTCAGCCCCCATTGGATGGACTCGTACATCATCAGCGAACAACAGCCACTCTTCTAGATTCAGATGGCTTCGAGATCTTAAAACCATTTGGTGTGGACCAAACTACACTTTTACCCTTGAGAGGCTCGCTGGGCCGAAAACCCGGAAGGGCGACCCAGGCAAAAGTTAGAGCAAATGAAAAAGAAAAGAAAAAAAAAGAAGAAAAAGAAAGGAAATGAAAAGAAGAAAAGAAATTAAAAGAATTGAAAAGAAAAGAACAACAGAGCTCGCAAGGTTGAAAACTCGGAAGGGCGGCCTTGGCAAAAGTTAGAGCGTAAAAGGTGAGGGTTAATACACGAGTGTACCTTAACCGGAACTACGTAAGGCTTGATTCCCATCTTTGGGATACGTAGGCAACTTCATTCTGAAGTCCAGCCACAAACATTTCCAAATCGACCGTGTCAATGTAATGGTTTTGATCATCTTTGCCTTCTCTGCATCCGAGAGTTCGATTGTGGTCGTCACTTTGAAGACTGATTACAATGCGCTGCGGTACCATTCAGACAAGGGGCAACTTTTCGTTGCCGCACAGTGCCATTTAGACAAGGTACAATTTTCCATTGTTTTGGATCTGAGGTTGTGCATCTCGAGAGTAGGCTCCGTGCTCGTTGAGCAATGGTCGTTTGCAAAAATGGTTTTTGAGAATTTTTACTGAGGTTGACTAATTTTCTAAAAAATTATTCCATTTTTTTTCAAAACTGGACCATTTCTTGGTCCCAAAAAGAGAAAATTTTCAGTACTCATAGCCTAACTTGCATGATTTCAAATCAAAAAGTTGAATAAGTATGTTAATCTAACTCTCATATTGATCAAAATTGTTTTAGTAGAAAGCCAAAAACAAAAAATGGTCAAAATAATGAACTAGGGGCACAGTTGAGTCAGGTGTTCTTTCTTTTCCCCATTGTCAACATACTTGCCAGAAAGGGCACCATACTTTCCAAAAGGGGCACTCTACCTGCCAGAAAGGGCACAGTTGAAGCTGTCAGTAAAGGGCTGAAAGCTCTCTTATCCTCCAAGCAGCGAGGTATCAAGCCAAGTGCGAAGCACGAACTGGAATGGATCAAGATATTCCACCCCCTTGTCTGGACAAACTTGGTCACGCCCAAACTCCCCAGCAAAACATCGTCAACCAATGCCAGCTGCAAATTGGCTACACACCTAGTTGTAGCACAACCCCACTGTGGGAAAGTTCATTGTTGTGAGCAGAAGAATGAGAATCTAGCAGAATGCTAGGGGCATGAGCCCACAACCTCCTATTTATCCATCAACCACCCAGGGGAGGGATTAAAAATGAGAGATTGAAGAATAGAGAGATGTGCGTTGAGAGAAAAAGTGAGGAAAATGACTTTTTCAGAAAAACAGAGCCTAAGGGCCGAGTAATGTGAGAATCACAAATGAAAGAGGGTGGGAACCATTACCCAAAGAAACTGGCTCCTCGCGAACTGAGAGGTCTCTTGTCTTTGTAATACGTCTGAGTGTCGTGTTTGTTGTATTGTTTATCCCGTTTCTTGTTTTGAGTCGTTTCGAGTGTTACTTGATGTGTTTAGGTTGTTTACCTTTTGTTTGTCTTTGTTGAGTCATTTTGACTGTGGTCAGCTATAGGCCTAATACCCGGTTGAGAACCCTTTTCTCATTACAATTTCAAAAATGAATCGTTTTGTGCTCAGAGTGCTGTACCATTCTCCACATTTGTGCAAAACAGAATTCGTTTTTTCATAAAACCGCAGGGTTTAACCCAGGTCATCTCAGAGCAATAGAATCAGGACCTATTTGAAGCTATAGGTTCTAGGTTGCAAAGTAAAAGAAGATAGGGAAAATTCGGGGCATCTGAGTTTGTTTCGACTCCTGCGAGTTCCATCTTTCCATCCCGTGTGTTCAAAATGAATCGAGCACTGTGTTATGAGCTGTGTGTTCAGAGTGAGCAGTGTCCTAATATGAGTTGTATACCGAATTAACAGAGTACTGTGTTATGGGCTGTGTGTTCAGAATGAGTAGTATTCAGAATGGGTTGTGTGTTCAGAATGAACAGTATTCAGAATGGGCTGTGTGTTCAGAATGAGCAGCATTCAGAATGGGCTGTGTGTTTAGAATGAGCAGTGTTTAGAATGGGCTGTGTTCAGAGAAACAGAGTACTGTGTTATGGGCTGTATGTTCAGAATGAGCAGCGTGCTATACGAACTGTGTGTTCAAAGTGAATCAAATACTGTGTTGACTATTTCAGTATCAGAATCATGATTAGAAGTGTTCTCCCTGAGTTCCAATCCCTGCCAGAGGCATCTTCGTTGTGTTCGCAATGAGTTCCTAGGAGATCAACTGCGACGGTGGAAACTAGAGTTGGAATGGCTGATGCCTAGAACACAAAGGTTTGGAAATTCTGAGACTAAAGTCTGGTTTGAATACCCAGGGGTGTATCCCCGGCTTAAAATTTGTATGGAAGCCCCATAGGTTGAGGTAGCAGGTATGCATCTCGATTATGGATACTGATCCAACCTAGTCTGTCACCCCGTTGAAGAATAGGGAAAGTTGTGAGTACGATTAGGAAGAAAAGCGGCATCCGTGGTTTCCCCAGCAGATGTCGCTCCTTGTCAGCATTTCAGCGCCTTTGTACTGTACGTTGAAGATAAGTGTTTAAGGAACACGAGGGGGGGATCCTTGTCAGAGTAGAGTGGTTTATCACCACTCACCCCGTGAGGTGCTTGCTGAAGCGCCACTTTGTTTGTTTATTGCATTCCTTAAACATCATGCATTGTGTTGTATTTTTACCTATCTAGTTTCTTTCCCGTTCTTGCACAGTATTGTATGTACTGTTCATTCAGGGACGTTCCGGTTCAGTTTAACTGATACCTTTTTCCTCTCGCATTTGGCATGTGTTTGGACCTATATTTCTCCTCTCGCGTTTGACACACGTTTGGATGACTGTGCTTTCTTGCGCAGTCCTTTCCTCTCTTGCGTGTGATACGCTAGGAGGTTTTCTCTTCCCTCTCTTGCGTTTGATACGCTGAGAGGTTTTCCTTCTTTCCGAAACACGGGGATATGTCCCTATGTTTCTTCTTCTTTCCGAAACACGGGGGTGTCTCCCTATGTTTCTTCTTTTCTGGTTTAGAGCATTTGGAATACGTTCCAATGCCCGTACCATTCCGAAACATGGGGATATGTCCCTTTGTTTCCTTCTTTTCTGAAATAGCGGGGATATGTCCCTATTTTTCTCCCAGTCCCATTTCCTTACGCGATTTCAGCGTGTTTGGAATTTTATCTCAGGTTGCATTGTATACGCGCCTGGGCGGGTTGTTTTTGGACCTCCTTTCACGATTTCAGCGTGGTTTGAATGTCCCTTTTCCTTACGCGATTTCAGCGTGTTTGGAATTTTATCTCAGGTTGCGTTGTATATGCGCTTGGGCATATTGTTTTTGGACGTCCTCTCACGATTTCAGCGTGGTTTGAGTGTCCTTTTTCCTTACGTGATTTCAGCGTGTTTGGAATTTTATCTCAGGTTGCGTTGTATACGCGCCTGGGCGGGTTATTTTTGGACCTCCTCTCACTATTTCAGCGTGGTTTGAGTGTCCCTTTTCCTTACACGATTTCAGCGTGTTTCGAATTTTATCTCAGGTTGCGTTGTATATGCGCCTGGGCAGGTTGTTTTGGGACCTCCTCTCACGATTTCAGCGTGGTTTGATTGTGCCTTTTCCTTACGCGATTTCAGCGTGTTTGGAATTTTATCTCAGGTTGCGTTGTAAACGCGCATCGGCGGGTTGTTTTCGGACCTCCTCTCACGATTTCAGCGTGGTTTGAGTGACCCTTTTCCTTACGCGATTTCAGCGTGCTTGGAATTTTATCTCAAGTTGCATTGTATACGCGCCTGGGTGAGTTGTTTTTGGACCTCCTCTCACGATTTCAGCGTGGTTTGAGTGTCCTTTTTCCTTACGCGATTTCAGCGTGTTTGGAATTTTATCTCAGGTTGCGTTGTACACGTGCTTGGGCGGGTTGTTTTCGGACCTCCTCTCACAATTTCAGCGTGGTTTGAGTGTCCCTTTTCCTTACACGATTTCAGCGTGTTTGGAATTTTATCACAGGTTACGTTGTATACGCGCCTGGGCGGGTTGTTTTTGGACCTCCTCTTACGATTTTAGCGTGGTTTAAGTGTCCCTTTTCCTTACACGATTTCAGCGTCTTTGGAATTTTATCTGAGGTTGCGTTGTATACGAGCCTGGGCGGGTTGTTTTTGGACCGCCTCTCACGATTTCAGCGTGGTTTGAGCGTCCCTTTTCCTTACGCGATTTCAACGTTTTTGGAATTTTATCTCAGGTTGCATTGTATACACGCCTGGGCGGGTTGTTTTTGGACCTCCTCTCATGATTTAAGTGTGGTTTGAGTGTCCTTTTTCCTTACGCGATTTCAGCGTCTTTGGAATTTTATCTGAGGTTGCGTTGTATACGAGCCTGGGCGGGTTGTTTTTGGACCGCCTCTCACGATTTCAGCGTGGTTTGAGCGTCCCTTTTCCTTACGCGATTTCAACGTTTTTGGAATTTTATCTCAGGTTGCATTGTATACACGCCTGGGCGGGTTGTTTTTGGACCTCCTCTCATGATTTAAGTGTGGTTTGAGTGTCCTTTTTCCTTACGCGATTTCAGCGTGTTTGGAATTTTATGTCGGGTTGCGTGGTAAACGCGCTTGGGCGGGTTGTTTTCGAGCCTCCTCTCACAATTTCAGCGTGGTTTGAGTGTCCTTTTCCTTACACGATTTCAGCGTGTTTGGAATTTATCTCAGGTTGCGTTGTAAACGCACTTGGGTGGGTTGTTTTTGGACCTCCTCTCATGATTTCAGCGTGTTTTGAATTTATCTCAGGTTGCGTTGTATACAGGCCTGGGCGGGTTGTTTTTGGACCTCTTCTCACAATTTCAGCGTGGTTTGAGTGTCCCCATTTCTCGCACGATTCCAACGTGTTTGGAATTTGACTCAGGTTGCGTTGTATGCGCGCCTGATTGTTTGTTTTTCCTCCTCTCATGATTCTAGCATGGTTGGAGTATGTCACCCATTCTGTATCTACTATACTATCATTGCATCGCACTGTTTTGTGCACCTTACTTGCATTTTGCATGCATTACATTTCATTCGCTATTTTGCTCATCGCGCTATTTTGCGCACATCATATGCACCTGTTAGTGCATTGCATTTCATTCGCACTATTTTGCGCACATCATATGCACCTGTTAGTGCATTACATTCCATTCGCGCTATTTTACGCATCGCGCTATTTTGCGCACATCATATGCACCTGTTAGTATATTGCATTTCATTCGCGCTATTTTGCGTATCGCGCTATTTTGCGCACATCATATGCACCTGTTAGTGCATTGCATTTCATTCACGCTATTTTGCGCATCGCGTTGTTTTACACACGTCATTTGCACCTGTTAGTGCATTGCATTTCATTCGCGCTATTTTGCGCATCATGCTATTTTGCGCACCTCATATGCACCTGTTAGTGCATTGCATTTCATTCGCGCTATTTTGCGTATTGCGCTATTTTGCGCACCTTATATGCACCTGCTAGTGCATTGCATTTCTCTCGCGCTATTTTGCGCACCTCACCTGCACCTGTTAGTGCATTGCTCGCGCTATTTTGCGCACTTTACCTGCACCTGTTAGTGCATTGCTCACGCTAGTTTGCACACCTTACCTGCACTTGTTAGTGTATTGCATTGTTATGTATACTTCACTTGCATTGTTATGCTTGTTTTCACCGCATTGTTATGCGTCACACTTAGGTTGCATTGTCTTGCATTCCTACCACATTGTTATGCGTCACACTTAGGTTGCATTGTCTCCACCCTTAGGTTGCATTGTCTTGCACCCTTCCACCCGCGTTGTCTCGCACCCTTAGGTTGCATTTTCTTGCACCCCTCAACTTGCGTTGTTTCGCACTTCTCTTACTTACATTGTTATGTACATCTTTAACTTGCGTTGTCTCGCACGTTACTTGCATTGTTATGCACACTTCACTTGCGTTGACACGCACTTCTCACTTGCATTACTATGCATGTTTCTAACGATATTGTACCTGTTAAGTTTCTTTCTTTTGCAGGCATGATATTGTATGTATGGTTCATTTGAAGCTGGCGTGACCAGACAAACTGGACGGTATTGTATATTCTCCGTGTGAGACGTAGCGAGAATTGTATAATTCTCTTACATCCTTTCTGCATGTAATGTAGTTTGGTTTTTATTTGCTTGCCTAAAACTGTTGCATGTTATGCTTTGTTACAGCTCCCTTTGCATGATCATAAGTTATGTTCGGCACCGTGCATGTCCTTTGCATTTTGCCCCCACCCTCGGGCACATATCTTGCTATCTTGTATGCTTGTCTAAGTCTTCGGCCTTGTCAAAAATGGGTCGTCTCTGGGCTTTGACATTCACTCCCATCATTTTTATGACTTTTGAGTTCTGTCAAAGAGGGGCAACTGTAGACACCCCATTTTTGACCATCTTCAAGACTTGAACGTCATCGTTTGAACACTCAATGATCATCCATTTTCGTGTTCGTTTTGAGTTCCGGAGGTCTCGGCTGTGCGCCTTGCCTCAAGATCTCTCAACTTGTCTGTTTTGTGCTTGGTTGTGGACCAAGGGCTTGTGTTTTTGCTTCTGAGGGAAGAGGGTGGCTTGTTGGTCATCCCCTTAACACATCGGCCAAGGCATGAAGCCATCGCCCTTGTTTTCTTGCCATCGACCAAAAGTGTTGACCGATCGGCACTCTTTTTAGTCGATCGGCACTTATGTTGGTCGATCGGCCTTATTTTCTGGCCGAGCCCTGTTCATCTGCTTTATGCAGATATTTTATGCCAGCTGTCACAGCTGCAATGCACAATTCACATCCTCCATACACGTGTGTGGAGGGATTTACACCTTGTTCTAGCTTCTCCAAGAAGCTTTGGAATTGAATTCCTATAAGAAGGGAGCTCCTCCTCCCTTCTCAGGGGTTCTGGAATTTTGATGTAGAGTTCATATATCACTCTCTCTCTCTATATCTCCCTCTCTCTACATTTGTGTGTGTGTTTGTGCCTAAAAGGGTGTTCTGTTCACGCTATTGCACACAAACACCTAGCAATACACCATACTCTTGTTGCTGAGGTACTAGGGAGTTGGTTTTAGAGTTCTTGTTGCGGTTTAAGCTTGGAAAACCTGTTGGAGCTTTGTTCTTGAAGGTGTTCTTCAAGGGTGAGCAAACTTGCTTTTAAACCCCCATTCTTGCTTATGATTTTAGACCTACTTGCTTATTGTTTTAAGCTTAACTCTTAACTAATAAAAGTTCTATTTTTACATGCTTTAAATCTTTGGTTAAGGTCACTTTTTGGTTAGGGGTCATCTCCTCCCTCCAAGGCCTTGTTAGGCCTTGTTTTAGGCCATCCCTTTTGGCCCTTGCTTTAGGTTTTGCATAACCTTTCTACCACTAAAATCCAGAGGATTTTTAGCAGTGGAAAGGTGGTTTTAGAGTCCTAAATAGGAGAGGGTCATCCCCTCTCCTTGTTGTCTTGTATGCTAGTATAAATGGCTTATATTGGTAGCATGTTTGCTTAGCTTGTTTTAGCTTCATTTCAGTATGTATTAGGCTTTGTTTTGCCATGATACAACACTGTTTTTGCTTGGTTTTGTCACTCCATGCATGCCTAATACATTTGTAGTGTAAATCATACAAACTAATCTTATATGCTTCATGTTTGAGCATGTCTTTCTAGCTTATGTTGACTCCATTTCAGTGGATTTTTGGTGTTGTTTTAGCATGCCATGACTCTATTTTGGGTGGGTTTAGTTGGCTCTGACATGCTTCATGTACTTGTTTTGCAATCCTCTCATTTGCCTTTACATGCATCATGTCTTAACATGTCATTTTAGCATGATTTTGGCTTGACCCAAAGAAGCTTTTAGCCTTGTTTTACCATGCTTAAGGTCTGATTTAGGTTGTTTTAGTCATGCATGACTTGCTTTGTATAGACATGGTTCAACCTAACTTGTTAGCTTTGAGTATTGAGTCCCCTAGCATGCTTTATTTGGACCATTATCATGATTTGGCATCTTTTGAAATGTTATTTCAGTCCATGTTTCATGCTCAAATGCTTGCACTTATCACTCCTTTAATGCTTTGAAGAGTTGATGTTTTATGCCTCATGAATGGACCATTGTGTATGCCTCCATGCTTAGGTCTTTGGGATGCCATCTAAGTGGGTTTTTGGTCTGGTTTTACCATGCCATAACTCTATTTTTCATTGGTTAAGTCATGCCATGTTTGGTTTTGATAGCTGTAGCATAACACCTCTTTTGTAGCCTTGCATGCCTCATGTTTTTGGTGTTGTATTCTAGCTTGTGTTGGCCAGCTTCGAGCATGTTTTTGGTCTTGTCTTGACCTACCTTGGGACTGTTTTGAGTGCCCTTGGCCCTTTGGGGCTTGCCTCGCATGGCCATGGTTTGAGTCCCTTGGCTAGTTTTAAGTTTTAAGCCTTCTTGCATGATTTGCTTGCTTTGTTTGGTTGGTTTGGCACCTTTCCATGTGTGATTTTAGAGCTTACCATGTTCGTCACATGCCCATATTTGTCCACTTTTAAGTGTCCTTGAAAGTTGCCCCCCCATGCCTAGGTGATAGGCCATCATACGTGCATATTTGTATGTGCTTTTGTCTATCATTTCTTAGCATTTTGGCCACTGATTTGGGCATGTTTAAGAGTTGTCCACTTTAGTTTAAGTCCATCTTTGCATGTTGTTGCAGCTTGTCTTGCATGTTGTTGCATGCTTGCTTCATTTTGCATGTTGTTGCATGCCATGAATGTTTACATGTTTAGGTTGTATGCCTATTGCATATTAGATGCATTGCATGATCTTGTTGCATGCTTGGGTTGTTTGCATCATGCTTGCATGTTTGTATTGCATTATGTGTGCATCCCTTGCCTCTTGCTCAAGCATGATAGAGGGTGGGGCTCCTTATGTGTTTTGTGCATTTCATTTGATATTGAATTGCACACTTGGCTCCTTTGGCCATCATGCATTGGAATGCGTGATTGGTGGCCCGAGGGTCGAGAGCCACACACCTTTGAGTCTTAAACATGATAAGGGGTGTGGTTGCAAACATTTTCTTGCAAATGGATTCTCATGCTTTGTTTTTCCTCGGTTGCAGCAAAAGGAGTAGCCAGCAGGAATAAATGGCCGATCGACCATATTCAGTGCCGATCGGCTAACAATGTCTGGCTAAGAGCCTTATTTTTGGTCGATGACCTTCATCTCTTGGCCGATGGCCTTTCCATTTGGTCGATGGCCTCTCAGCACGACCATGAAGTGGTTCTGGAGCATCCCAGAGACTTGTGCAGTTTTCAGAGCTGCAAAACAGTGCAAACAGAGGCAACATGTGGCATGGCAACGGATTTCCGAGCGAAGCCGATCGAGCATGCATTTGTCCCTCTGCTCGAGGCCTCTTTACTCTTTTTCGTAGCTTAATTAATTTGTTTAATTAGTTAAGAGTTGTGTAATAATTACTTAGCTTGTTAGTTGATTAATTAGTTGATTTGTATTATTCTTTCGGTCTCTCCCTCGAGAGAGCCAATTGGTGTAATAAGCGTACGTGTATATGATGCATGTCTTTCAACCCCCATTTCTTTCTCCCTTTTACTTAACCGCTTACGATGGTTAGTTTTAGGGCATATTTCATTTAGCATCCTTGTGCTACACGTGTTTGCATCCATCCATTTGTATTTCATGCACCGGGCTCGGCACATCATACTAACTGCATTGTATTTCAATTCCTATTTGAATACATGTATCGAGTTGTCGCATCTCATATGCCATTATAGAATAGCCGAGCCTATTTCTAGTTGCATTTTGCATGTGAATTGGAACAATTCATCAAATGTGTGTTTTAAGCCCACTTGAGGTGGCAAATCCACGCTTTAGCACACTTGAGGGTGGCAATTTCAAACCATTTTCAAAAACAAACATGAGTTGATTTGTTCCAATTCTCGCGATTTTAGTCTATACTTGCTTGCGTGCGCGTCATATAGTAATGTTAGCTAATGATTAGAAGAAGAACACATGAGGTTTACAAAACAACATATCATGCTTAGAAGAGGTCGATCTTTTGATCGGGCGAGCAGGGGTGCTCATTTCAGGACTTTCCCCTCTCGTACCCAAGTTCCCGAGCCGATGCAACTTTGGTGATGACGGACATGTGGCCTTTGGCATGAGTCAGGGTTTCCTAAATTTCCCAAAAACAAAATATTTAGGTGGCGACTCTGTAATCTGGCAAAGCAGTCCAGTTTTGGCATTATTTGATTCAAAATCGATTTTCCAAAATGACTTGCCAGATTGGACTCTTTGGTGTTTATCAGTCTCACATTGCACTTTGTGAGATTAGATTCAGAACTGTGACAGGAGTCCAAATTGTAGGACCAATTCGAGCTCTCCAAAAGGGGGCGTGAAAAAAGTCGAGTCCATAATATGCCTTTTCATAAAAATCCCCAAGACACCCCGATAACAGGCTAGTACCTCCCTCCAAGGTCGACATCCCTTCTACTGCAAGTGTCATCACTATTAACCTATGAGGCTCAGGTCGTAGGTTAGATGCGTCCATCATGCACAACTTTGTGCCCTTAGGAAGGAACAACATCGGTTTTGGTAGGTGAGAGGAGGTAATATATATGCTGGGGTCATAAGAGGTGGTCGGTGTATGGATAAGGTTTTGGTTTCGAGGTGGGGGGACTTGATTATGGCCTGGAAGTGGATTTGTGGTTACATTTGGTTTTTGAGGTGGAGCGATAACCTTTTTGTCAATGAGGTCCTGAATCTCATGACGTAATCGGAAGCATTGGTCAGTATCATGATCGCGTTGTTGGTGAAAAGCACAGTACTTTGCAAGGTTATGCTTGGGTGGAAGTGGGTCAGGAAGTGGGCGAGGTTCTAAGGGTTTTAGGTGCCCTTTTTTGACTAGCACCTGCATGGCTTTGGATAGGGTCATGTATAGTAGGTTAAAAGTCCTACTCTGAGGTTGGGTAGGGTTAGATGATGTTTGTGGGCCTACATTAGCAAAGGGTTTGGCAGTTTTTGTGGTGGTGACAACACTTACATCCGATGGCCTCGCAGCTGTGCTACCACTGGCAGCATTGGAACTGCGAAATGAATGACCTCTTAGGCAGCTCCTTTTCGTCAATAATAAGCCCCTGCTTCATGGCATCCTCGATTTGCACTTTTATCTCATGACGTTTTGTAAATGTAAATAACAGGAGCACAATTATCTTCTGTAATGGCTTGCTATGCGGATTTCAGACGACCATTCTGATCTGGTCCTTCTCAGAAGGCCTGGTGGTCATCATTGAGGCTTTAGCTCTCCACCTTGTCACAAATTCAGAGAAACCCTCCTTCGACTCTTGACGAGTTGCCTCGAGATCACGAGTTGTGACCTCAATCTGCATATTGTAAGAGTACTGAGCAATGAAGGCTTCAGCCAACTTCTCCCAATTTTTCTTTACAGAATCTTCCAGCTTGGCATACTAGATGGCTGCTATACCTGACATGGTACGACCAAGGAGAGACAACTTTTTTAGTCTAGTTAAGCCTATCGGCCACAAGATATCTGAAAATAGCCGTAAGTGAACCATCGGATCCCCAGAACCATTAAAACGATCAATGTGAAGCATCTTAAACCGATCTGGCAATGTAACCGCCGAATCAGTGTATCCATTCTCTATGTCTGGGATGGAGTTAACCCCTTGCAATCTTTTGAATAGTTTCTCCAATTTAGTGACTTTAAGTGCCATTGGATCAACCTCGAACTCAAATGTGCCTCGGTCTGATAAATCGGGGCTCTGAAAGTTTGTGCAAGGATAGGTTCTGCTGGATTGCTCTGGTTTTCTTGAACATTGGCAGCGTTAGTAGTGGCACTGGATGCAGGGATAGCTGTGGTGGGTACACGGGATACAGAGGCCATGGCCGGTTGTGGTGGTTGTTGTTGTAGCCTGGTTATGACCTCGGCCTGACGGGCTATAACCTTAGCCTGACGGGCCGCAGCTTGCTGCAAGGTCTCAACTGTTTGTTGCAGTTGGAGTATTAAGTCCTTCATATTTGCCGGGGGATACTGTGCCATTGGAATAGGTGGTTTGTCTTGATTCAGACTAGAAGTGGATGACTGCTCTTGTACCAGATTGAACACAGGTGAGCTGAGAGGTGATTGCTATAAGAATTGGACTGGCGAACTCTGTCTTATTCTCCTCCGTCTTGTAATCGGTGAGAGTGAGGTAAACACGGGTTATCCCCGAACAAGATCCCTGGCCTTGCAAAGTCTTCCGACTCGGGTCCAGAGTACTTGGGGGATATCTGAACTTTCTAAAGCTTTGGTTTAAACTACCTAGCGAAAGAAATAAAGTAAAAGAGCAGCAACCAAAAACCGCACAACACCTCAACTAATATGTTATCAACACAGACATGATCAAAGCTGTAGGCCTGTACTCCCCACTGAATCCTATACTAAAACAGATACCAACCTTGCAACTGATGTGCATAGTCCTATACAGTTTCACTATAAAGCACATACCAGTTAAGAAAGAGCCAGAACACCCCTATGAGGAAGTAGGGTTACTTTGTCCTAGTTTCGTCATGAGTTAGCATTCACTATTTCAATCAAGCGATTTCACGCAATCCCATATTTGGGTGAGCGTCCTGTCCTAGTTTGGAACAGTCTCTATGGCTTTTCTATATGCAACTAGGCCAGATAGTCAAAAAAAGGGTACCTCAGCAAGACTACCTAATATACCTCTCACACCTAACACCGAGAAGTGAAAGGAGGATCATACAGTACAACGATAGTTTAGATCCAAGGGTTGTGTTCCCAACATGGTAGAGCCCATGACCGGCCAACCTTTTGGCAAGCTTTTGGGCAAGCCTCCGGCAAATCGTTCAGGAATAGCAGATGGCAAACACAGTGACTTAAGCACACCAATGCAAATGCAATACAAAGAACATGTAAGTGTAGAAAAAATTTCAAATCATGAAGTTCGAGTCAAGTTCTCTAAATTCCCTAGTAGAGTCGCCAAATGTAGCTTGTTTTTCGTGTCCCTTTCGGATCCGATAGCCTTACAATTCGGACTCCTGTGGTTCTAAATCTAATTCCACAAGTGCAATGTGAAATAGATAAATACAAATGAGACCAAATCCAAAAATTCTTTTAGAAAATCTATTTTGAATCAAAGTGCCAAAAAATAGACTGCATTACTAGATTACAGAGTCGCCACCTAAATCTTTTTGGAAAATTTAGGAAACCCAAGACTCATGATTGTAGACATCCCATTTTTTACGGGCCTTAAGACTTGGGTGCCACTGATTGATCACTCAATGATGAATGTGTATGCTTGCCGAATACTTGACTTCCTCAGCAAGAAACTTCAGTTTTGAACCTTCAAACCTTGTGCCTTGTTTTGAACCAAAAAAGTGGTTTTTCAAGCCTGTCCCTCCAGGGAGCTACAGTCCACTAGTGTGGCTTGCCGCCCACTAATGTGGCCTATCGGCCACTATTAGTGGCCGGCCACTAGTATAAAAAACCAGATATTTTCTGCCAGTTGTCCGCCTATGTGCATGCACCATTCCAGCTGTATGTATATAGATATTTTCGAGATAGGCACATGGTTTTCTATATATAGATGACCTCCCCTCTTTTTTTCAAGGTTAGAAACATTGAGGAGTAAGAAAATATTTTTGAAGAGCAAAATTTTGGGAAATTCCTCTCTCTACAATCCTCTCTATCTCTTGCAACTTGCATAGCCCTTGCCTACACACTCTAAACCAACCTAGAGAGTTTCTTACTGAGGTCATTTGAGCTTGAATTTGAGCTCTTGAGGCCCTTGAGAGTGTGAAATAGTGGCTTAAAATCCAAGGAATCATTCCTCTTCAAGAGGTATATATTCTAGTTCTTTTGTGCTATCTCTTTCTCATCTTTTCTTGCTATTTTTAAGTTGTTTATTACCTGTATTTTTGGGCTAAAACTTGTGGTTTAAGGCCATTAAAGGTAGAGGGGTTGATAACCCTTCTTTGAACCTTGCTTCTAAGGCATTTGCCCTTGTGTTTCCTGCCTTCTCATCATCTTTTTTTGAGCTTTTTACCACTATTTTTTAGAGATTTTTCAGAGGCAAAAATCATGTTTTGAAGTCCCAAAAGTGGAGGGTTTAGTCTCCCCTCCTTTTGCTTGTATGCTAGTTTTAATTCATTAATATTTTAGCTAGTTGTTGTAGTTATTTTTATCTTAATTCCAGCACTTTTTTGGACTATTTTAGGAATATTTTAGGACTCTTTTTATGTGTTAGCTTCATTCATGCTTTATATAGTATGCTTGTAGTGTAATGGTCCTTATAGGCTTGGTGTTTTAGGTATTACACACCAACCTATTTGAGTTAATAGTATTTATTTCAAGCTTTCCATACTTGTGATCACCTCTAATCATCTCTGCAACCTCGCTCTTTTCTTGGCATTTTACTTGCTTTAAGAGTGGTTTCAAACCGATTGTTTGTTTAAGCTTGAAATTGAGGTTGTTGTGCTTAATGATTTAATCTCTTTGGAGGTTCATAACCAATGGCATGACATCTTTCTCATGTCTAAAACAAGCCTTTGTTTGACACTTCTTTCCATTAGAGGACTTAATCTTCATTTTTTGACTAAATGAATTAAAGAATGGAAAGGTAATTAAAAGAGGTGTTAAACTTGGACTAACAGTGATGCAAGAGAATATGCTAATTTGGTGTTCAATCGGACATTAATTGAACACATGGAGACTTGGCTCATTTCATACTTGTTAAGTGATGAAATGGTTCAAGTTTTCAAGGTCAACTACTTTCCTTGATCAATTCATGATAGGGAGGAGGTTTTTGTTGGTCTTTTGTTATGCATTTATTGAAATTATGTCCCTTGATTCGTAAGTCATCACGCAATGAGATTACGTCGATTGATGTCTTACGAATCAAGCCAACCCCTCCGTTGACCTGTTTACTGATAAGGAGATGCAGGGTGGATAAACATCCCTTGAAAATACTCTGGTTTGTGCTCTGTTTGTCCTCTGCTGCTACAAGAAAGAACCAACATCAGTGGTCGGCAAACCACTTTTACTGGACGACAACCTGCTATTAGTGGCCTGCCGGCCACTACTTCTGGGTTGCTGGCCATTTTTTCTAGGTAGGCAGTGTCTTTTTTCTAGCGGAGCAGAGCAGAACAGAGCAGAAGCTGAGGTAGAAAAACAGTGCAATTTTCCAACTGTGCAACAGAGGCATTCCGGTTGCAAAATGGAGAGCATTATCAGGTGGAAATCTACATCCATGCATGAGCCGTCCCTCGATTCTCGGGATCTGTGAAACAATGTTGTAATATTAAATGTTGTAAATAGCAGACTTGTAACTAATTAGTTAGTTTTGTGTTGTACTTAATTAATTAGCTAAGCTAGTTAGTTAATTCATTGTTGTAATAATTAGTTAAGTAGCTTAGCTAATTTCTTCATTTGGTTTGTAATAATTAGTAGCTTAGCCAGTTCATTCATGCGGACCCTCCTGTGTGAGGGCCAAACTTGTAATAATGTGTATGTCTTCTAACCCCATGTCTTTCTTCCTTTTATTTACTTGCTTATAATGGATAGAATAGAAAATCATATTTCATTTAGCATATTTCATGATTCGCATCCATTTGTCTTGCATGCATCGATGCTTGGTTCATCATGCTAACAAGCATTGTCGTTTATTACTTCGTTAAATACGTGTTTAAACTCATGCTATCAAATTGATTCACATGTCATAATTAATAGCCGAGCCTATTAGTTGCATATCGCATGTGTTGCATTAGTCATGTTGCATTAGTTAGGAGCATGTATGTTTTCTAACTCTTTTTGTTTCTTTTGGCTTGCCTTGGAGTACAAGGTGCGCATTTTTGTGCTTTAGCATATTGCATGAGTGTAATTGTTGCAATGTCTAGCATGCTTGCCATGAGGCTAAGTGCTTAATTGATAAATTGCTTGAATGCCTGTGGATGAAGGCTAATTGCTTGAATTGAAATAATTTGAGTAATGTACATATGAGATCACTTTTTCAAGTGGTACATATTCGAAACAATTTTCAAAAAACAAACATGAATCAAAGTGTTTCAATTTTTGCAAGTTAGTCTAGACTCACGTGTGCATCACATAGTAATGTTAGCCAGAACAATAGCATATAATGTAAATAAGAATCATATCATGATTAGTAGAGGCCGATCTTTGATCGGGCGAGTGTGGTGCTCAATTCATGACCTTCCCCTCTCGTACCTAAGTTCCCGAGCCGAGACAATCTTAGTGATGACAGACATGTGGCCTTTGGCACGAGTCATGGGTTTTCTAAATTTTCAAAAAATATTTAGGTGGCGACTCTGTAATTTGGCAAAGCAGTCTATTTTTTTGCATTTTTGATTCAAAATCGATTTTCTAAAAGATTTTTCGGATTTGGACTCTTTTGTGTTTATCTACTACACATTGTACTTGTGAGATTAGATTCAGAACCACAGGAGTCTGAACTGTAGGGCTAGTCGTATCCAAAAAGAGTACGAAAAGTCGAGCTACAGTTTCTGTCGACTCCGTTGGGGAAATTAGAGAACTTGACTTGGATTTCATGATGTTAAATTTTATCTACACTTTTATGTTCTTTGTGTTGCATTCGCATTGGTGCACTTAAGTCACTGTGTTTGCCATCTGCTATTCTTGGACGGTTGCCAAAAGGCTGACCAGTCGTGGGCACTGCCATGACGGCAACACAACCCTTGGATCTGGACTACCTCTGTACCGTTTGATCCTCCTTTCATTTCTCAGTGTTAGGTGTGAGAGGTATATTAGATAGTCTTGCTGAGGTACCATTTTTGACCATTTAGCCTAGCTGCATATAGTAAAGCCTTAGTGACTGTTCCAAACTAGAACATGATGCTCACCCAAAAATGCAGGATTGCGTGAAACTGCTTGATTAAATCTTGAAACCTAGTTCATGACAAAACTAGGACAAGGTAACCTTACCCCCTTATAGGGGTGTTTTGGCTCTCTCTTAACTGGTATGTGCTTTACAGTAAAACTGTACAGGAATGCGCATAGCAGTTGCAAATTTGGTATTTGTTTTGGGGGGCAGAATTTAGTGTGGAATGTAGTCCTACAGCTTTGATCATGTCTGTGCTGATAACATCTTAGCTGAGGTGCTATGCGGTTTTTGATTACTGCTCTTTTGTTTTATTTCTTTTGCTAGGTAGTTTAAAACCATAGCTTCAGAAAGTTCGGATATCCCCCAAGTACTCTGGACCCGAGTCAGAAAACTTTGTAAAGCCGGGGATCTTGTTCGAGGAAAACCCATGTGTACTTCACTCCCACCAGTTATAGTCACCTCTTAACTCACCTATGTCCAGTCAGGTTCGGGAACGGTCATCTACTTCTAGCCCAGCACGAGATCACTCACCTATTGCTATGGCACAGTATCCCTCAGTCAGTATGGAAGCATTGATACACCATTTGCAATAGATAGTTGAGACCCTACAGCAGGATGTGACCCGTCAGGCCGAGGTTATAGCCAGGCTACAACAACAGCAACCACAGCCGACTGTGGCCTCTGCATCCCATGCACCTACCACGGGTATCCCAGCACCTAGAGTCACCACACATACTGTCAATGTTCAAGGAAACCAGGGCAATCCAGTAGAGCCAATCCCAACATAAACCTCCAAAGCCTCGGTTTATCAGAACGAGGCTCCATTCGAGTTCGAGGTAGACCCAATTGCACTCAATGTCAATAAACTAGAAAAATTATTCAAGAGACCACAAGGGGTTAACTCTAACCCGGACATAGAGGACGGGTATACCGATTCTACAGTTACATTGCCAGATCGGTTTAAAATGCTACACATTGATCGATTCGACGGTTCCGGAGATCCGATGGTTCACCTACGGCTGCTTTCAGACATCTTGCAGCCGATGGGCTTAACTAGACTACAGAAACTGTCTCTCTTTGGGCAAACCATGTCAGGTATAACGACCATATGGTATGCTAAGTTGGAAGATTTTGTCAAATAGAATTGGGAAGAGATGGCTGAGGCCTTCATTGCTCAATATTCTTACACTACACAAATTGAGGTCACAACTCGTGATCTCGAGACAACACGCCAAGAGCCGAAGGAGGGTTTCTTTGAATTTGTGACAAGATGAAGAGCTAAAGCCTCAATGATGAAGCAGGGGCTTATTACAAATGAGAAGGAGCTGACAAAAAGGTCGTTTTTTAGCAGTTCCAATGCTGTCGGTGGTAGCACACCTGTGAGGCTTTCAGATGTAAACATTGTCGCCACAACCAAGACTGCTGACCCTTTTGCCAACGCAAGCTCACAAACACTGTCCAACCCTACCTAATCCCAGAGGACTTTTAACCAACTTTACATAACCCTGTCTCAAGCCATGAAGGTGCTAGTCAAGAAAGGGCACCTCAAACCTTTAGAACCTCGCCCACTTCCTGATCCTCTCCCACCCAAACACAACCCCATAAAATATTGTGCGTTTCACCAACAGCATGGTCATGACACCAACCAGTGCTTTCTATTGCGTCATGAGATTTAGGATCTCATTGTCAACAAGGTGATTACTCCACCTCAAAAACCAAATGTAACCACAAATCCACTCCTAGCCCATAATCAAGTCCCCTTACCTCAAAATCTTAACCTTATCCATACACTGGCTATCTCTTATGACCCAGTATATATATTACTCCCTCCCACCTTCCAAAACTGACGTTGTTCATTCCAGAAGGTGCAGATCTATGCATGATGGACACGTCCAAACCTCAACCCAAGCCCGTGGTGATGAGACTTACAGTGGAAGGGGAGTCGACCTTGGAGGAAGGTACTAGTCTGTTGCTAGACTGTCCTGACGACTTATCTGATAGAGTGTATGATCCAAGTTACTACATTGTGTCAATTGGTCAGATCAAGCCTGAATTGGTGTTGCCAACCTTGGTAGACATCAATGTGGTCAGGGAAAATGGCCCGAACCAGGAGTTGGATGATTTGGCCGATCTCGAGAAGGATTTAGACAACATGCAGTTCTTTGATGAACAGGATTAGGGAGATGTACAGATCGGGTGGTTCGACCTAAATGGATCAACTGACAACACAGGATGGCTGAGTGATGAGCCAGACAAGGAAGAAAAAACTGAAATGAACCAAGAGGGAAAAGAAGTAGAGATAGCCATAGTGGCCGAAAGGGCTGATGAGAAAGGAAAGCTGGCGGAGAACGCTGGAATGGAAAACCCAGCCCAAGAAGTGGGTGCTATGAACACCGTAGATATTGAATAGGAAGCTGCACTGAGGTACTTTGAACAAGAAAGAACTGAAGATAGCCGAGAAACTATAATTTCACAACACCCTATGGGGGATACCTGTGATGTGAAGATGATACGAGCAGTGCCAGACAACTATTTGTCGGCCGTTGAGGGTGAATGGTGGGACGATAATGATCTGCATCTGGCCCACAATGATGAAGACTGGGGTGATTGCATTCCGGAGAATACATGGTATGCCGAGGAAATAGATTATCTCACTTGTAGTGGACGGTATTTTAAGCTGCCTCACCTGGGTTAAGTAGAGGCGTCTGGAAAGGACAAAGAGGCCGAGAAACAGAAAGAGAAACAACTAGAAGAAGAGGCAGTATTGAAACAACTCAAGAAAATTCAAGCTGATATCTCCATCTAGGGTCTTGGCATGGCCTCACGAGTACACCGACATGCAGTATTGTCAGCAATGGACAAGGCTAAATTGTCCATTGACATCATGCCCGAGTAGCTTGTGGGGTTGGTCTTTCCAACTAGTACTAGGCCAACGTTTACTTTCTCTGAGAAAGAGCTGTCGTAGAGGGCTTGGCTCACAACAAACCCTTGTACATATATGTTGAATGCAGAGAGAAATGGGTGCCGGTGGTGTTAGTAGATACCAGTTCGACCATTAATGTCTGTCCTTCCCGTACAGCCTATGCAATTGGCCTGAAACCAAAGGACTTTGTTCCCACAACCCAAGTAATACGGGCATATGATAACACAAGTAGAGAGGTCATGGGTACAGTGCAAGTGAGAGTCCAGGTGGGCCCATCAAAGCAACAAGTAAAGTTTAATGTATTGGATGTGCCAACTACCTTCACTTTGTTGTTAGGGAGACCCTAGTTGCACTATATAAAGGCTGTCTCTTCTGCTTTCCATTAGATGTTGAAGTACTCTCATGGGGGAGGGGTGGCAATTGTTTTTGGGAATTCATCCATTCATCCGCCGCCAAAGATGACTACGCCAGTGTTGGAGATCAACCATGGCTAGGAGGATGTATTCCTCTCGGGATTCACTCTGGCTAAAGCCCAAATAGTGCAGACCGTTCTGGCCATAGATGAAGGCATGTATGTCAGTGCTCAGTCCATCTATTTCATGAACAAACTATAGCACGTTCTAGGAATAGGGCTCAGAAGGAGTGGCCGAAAAGGTGTTGTAGCACTGACAGATGTGCCACACAACCCACATGCCTTTAGACTAGGCTATGTGCCCACCAAAGAGGACTGGATCAGAAAGAGGAAAGAAATGAGAGGCAGAGCCAAGGCCAAGCAAGCCAGAAAACTTTACGAACTCATCCACAAGCCAATCTAGGGGACACTGAATGGCCGTTTTGTTCAGGAATGAGAGGATTTCCCTCTTTGTCACTTTCCCGAGCCTTGGGTAAATTCCTCAGAGCAATGTGTCCCCGGGTTCGAGATCTTCTTTGATCTTCAGCTGCAGGATAATGATGATGAAGGAAGGGCTGAACCAAGTATCAAAGCTGAACAGAGCACTGGAGGTGACTCAGATGGTAGTGAACTTGGAGTAGGGGCAACATTGGCTAGTCTTTTGACAGATCCCGTGGCTGACCTAGAGAACTTGGGGGATAACTTTACTGTCTCCATGATCGGAGAAGAACCATGTGTGAACCCAACCAGTGGCATTCTGGATGCATTAGGGGCACCATTTCTTACCTGGCAGCTGGAGGAAGGCTATCTGTCTAATTATGAATTGGGTGATGAGCTAGAATATGATTCCACTGAGTTTGTAGGGTCGGGATCAAATTCAAGTTCTTCTAAGTTTAAGTCTTGTATTTCGGAGGATGGTAACCCAGTGTCAACACCTCATTTTTGAAGGCCCTTACGACTTGGACGTCATCGCATGCACACCCAATGATGAGTTTGTGTGCTCGTCAAGTGCTCGAAGTCCTCAGTGGAAGGTCACAGCTTTGAGCCTTTCAAACCCTACACTCTTGTTGCCTCATTCTTGGACTAAGTCTTAGTTCATTAAGCTTGTAACCCTTGGTGGCCTACCGACCACCTTTTTGGGCTGTCGGCCATCACTTTTTGGCTGCCGGCCACTGATGTGGCTTGCTGGCCACTAGTGATGGCCGGCCGGCCACTAGTTTCTTTTGTAGATATTTTGTGACAGCTGTGCCAATTGTTTGCACAGATGCATGCGTCTTCACCCACGTGTAGGGCTGGATATTCTTGACGAGAATTCATGTTTTCTACATATAGTGGGCCTCTCTCTCATGTTTTAAGGTTAGAAAACTTTTAGAACAAAATTTTTCCTCTCTCTATATTTCTCTCTCTCTCTCTCTAGCAAATTCTTACACTTTTGCTTACAAATCGTCAACCTTAGCCTATACACTCTCAGCCAAACCTCTTCATCTTTGAGCTGAGGTATTCTTGAGCCTTGTTGGAGCTCTAGAGGGTGTGTTTCTTGGTTTTGTTGCTTGGAATTGGTTTTTCTCATCAAAAGTATAAGGCTTTGCCTATTTGCTTGCTTTGTCTACTTTTTTTCTTGCAATTTTCCAACTATTTTTTGGGCTGTAAAACATCAATATTTTTGGGCTGAAACTTGGGTTCTAAGGCCATTAAAGGTTGAAGGGGTGGTTCACCCTTCTTTGCACCTTGTTTTGGAGGTCTTTGCCCTTGTGTTTCCTATCCTTTTACTATTTGCTTTTGAGCTTTTAAACACTGTTTTTTAGAGTTATTTCAGTGGCCAAAATCATGTTTTGAAGTCCAAACTTGGAGGGGTTAGCCTCCCCTCCTTGTGTCTTGCTTACTAGCCTAGTTTGTGGTATGTTTTAGCTTATTAATCTAGCTTTTTTTTAGCTTAATTCCAGCATATTTTAGGACTTATTTTAGACTGTTTTAGCACTGTTTTAAGCTGTTAGTTGCATTTGAGCATTGTTTTGCATGCTTTTAGTGTAATAGTTCTCATGAGTTTGGTGTTCTAGGCCTTAGACACCTTCTCCTTTGAGTTGATTACATTTATTTATGGCTTTCCATAATTGTAATCACTCTTAATCACCTCTGCAATCTCCCTCCTTTCTTGGCTTTTTGTTTTGCTTTGAAAGTGGTTCAAACAACTTGTTTGTTTAAAGCATGAGATTGAGATATCATGCTTAATGCTTTAATCCCTTTGGGGTTCATTACCAACGGTATGATGTCTCTTTCATGCCTAAAACAACTTTTGGTTTGAACCCCCTTTCCATTAGAGGACTTAAATTCACCGTTTGGACTCAATGAACTAAAGAATGGTTGGTAATCTAAAATGATGTAACAAAATTGGGGCTAAAAATGGTGCCAGATAAAATTCAATCAGACGTTAATTGAACACATGGAAGCTTGAGGCATTTCATACTCATTAGTGATGAAATGATTCAAGTTTCCAAGGTCACCACTTCCCTTGATCAATTCATGAAAGGGAGGAGGTTGGAGTCTTATTTTGTTGTAATTATTGAAATTGCACACTTTGGTTCATGAGCCATCATGCAATGAAAATACTTCAGTTAGTGGTTTGTGAACCAAGTTCATTACTCCTTTGAAAGTAGGGGTGAGTTGTGCAAACAAACCCTTGAAAATACCCTGTGCATGCTCTATTTGTCCTCTGTTACAGCAAGGTGAACTGGGCAGCAGTGGCCGGCAGCCACTTTCCATGGCCAGCCACCTGATGGCTGGCCGGCCATCACTGGTGGCCAGCGACCCTCATCACTAGCTGGTGTAGACACCCCATTTTTTACCGTCCTCAAGACTTGGATATTCTTGTAGGGTACATCCAGCAACAAGTTTGATTGCTCGTCGAGTGCTCGACTTTCGCGACGGAATGCTCCAGGTTTGATCTTACTAGACCCTATTTCCATTCTGTCTCATATTTGGACCATGTGTTGGTCTTTGCATGGTGATGCTCTTGATGGCCTGCCGGCCATCATTAAGGGCTGCTAGCCATGGGCTTTGCCCTGCCAGCCACCAATTGGCCCTGCTGACCATTAATGAGGCCACTGCCAGCCACCACTGATGGCCGGCCGACCACCAATGCTTCAGTAGATATTTTTGCAGATACTTTGACAGCTGTTTGCAAAGATTAGCTCATCTGCATGCACGTGGAGGGCTGGATTTCTTTGAAGGCTTCTTGTATCTCCTATATATAGAGCTCATCTATATGCATGCAAAGGCTTACAAAGTTTGAGCTGAGTAAGATTTCTCTCTCTCTCTCTCTCTCTAGAATAGTCTCTCTCTATATTTTGTGCTTGAAAGTGATCTTTCTTTACAAATTTGCACTAGCATCCTTAGCCAAACACCTTCACCTTAGAGTTGAGGTTCTTGGAGGCCTTGTTTGACCTCCTTGGAGTGGTTTTGGCTCAGAAGTTTGGCTATTTTCTTGCTGTTTTGGTGCTGTGCTTCAAGGGTAAGAATTTCAGCCTTTTAAGCTTTGTTTTACTTCATTGCTTGGCCACCTTTGTATGCTACTTTAAAGCTGGTTTGAACCTCTAAAAAGTTCTGTTTTTAAGGTCTTAAAATGATGGTTTAAGCCTTGTGTGGTTAGGGGGTGGTTCCCTCCCTTGGCTCTTTGGCTTATAAAGCCTTTTGAGCCATCTTTCTAAGCTTTTGGAACACCCTTTGTTTGGACTTTCTACCATTGAAACTCAGAGGTTTTTTAGTGGTAGAAACTTGGTTTTGAGGTCCAAAATAGGAGGGGGTGGCCTCCCCTCCTTGTATCTTGGTTCCATGTGTTGATGGCCTAATTGTTGAGCATGTTTTTCTACCATTTCTTGACTTGATCTTAGCATGTTTTTGTGACTTTCTTGACATGTTATAGCTCTGATTTTGGCTGGTTGAGTCATTTGATGCTTGCTTCTTACACTTGTAGTGTAATCTTGCTCACTAGCCTTGCATGCCTAATTAATTAGCTTATTATTCTAGCATGTGTTGGCTCCACTCCAGCATGTTTTTTGCCTTACTTTGACATGCTTAAACTCTGTTTTGAGTAGTCTTGGTCCTTTGGGACTTGCTTTGCGTAGCTATAGTGTAGTTGCCTTCACTAGCCTTGTGTTTTGAGGCCCTTAGCATGCTTTGCTTGTGATGTTTGCATGATATAGTATCATTTAGCATGTGATTTCAGTGCATATTTCTCGGTCACACTCTCACATATATCACTCTTTCATTGTGTTTGAGAGATGTGTCTTATGCCTTGTTTATGAGCCAATACATGCACATGATTTTATTGCTTTTCTTGCTACCATCTCAGCACATTTTGGCCACTATTTTGGCATGTTTGAGGTCTGTCCAGAGCTGGTTTGGCCATTTGAGCTTGATATTGCATGGTTCTAGTGTAAAGCTCTTCACTAGTTTTAATGCTTAAGCCCCCTAACATGTTGTACATGAGTTGTTTGCATGTTAGAGTCTTGTATTTCATGCCACTTTAGCATTGAAATTCTGCCACCTCCCTCATTTCTTCATTTTTCTATTTGTTTTGAGGGATGGTTAGTCTTAAAGTTGTGTTTAAGCTTGGGGTTGAGGCTTATGCTTAAATGGCTTTAACCCTCTTTTGAGGGTTCCTCCTAGTCAAAGGCATGGCTTCTCTCATGTCTTAAGTCATCTTTTGATTGACCTCTCTCTCATTAGAGGACTCTCACATTGGACTTAACCGGTTAATGAATGGTTTGGTAAGCTAAAATGTGTAAACAAGAATTGAATCAAGTAAAACATACCAAGATAAGCATGTTATGTGTGCATTGCATTGTGTTCAAGCGGACGTTATATTGAACACAAGGTAGATTGGCCCATTTCATACTTAAAATGATGAAAATGAGTCAATCTCCTTTGTCGCCATTGCCTTTGATTATTCATGATAAGGTGATGGTCCTAGAGTCTTGTTTGTCTTGCATTTATTGAATGTGTACAAGTTAGATCCTTGGCCATTATGCATTGTGAATGCTTGATTGATGGTTTTGGATCCAATGGTACCTCTCCTTTGATGTTTTGAGATGATAAGGAGTGGTGCAGTACACACATACCCTTGGGAGACCCTTCATTTTCTCTAGTTTGAGCTCTGTTGCAGAATGGTGATGCAGCACACCAGTGGCCGACAGTGCCTCACAGATGGTCGATACTGCTTCATCATTGGCTGGCAGTGCACATCCTTGGCCTGCAGATGGTCGGCAGCAGCTCCTCATAGCCGGTAGGCCGCTAGTGCATTCGCCAGCAGTGATTTAGCAAGGTTCAGCAGAAAGCTCTTGGAGACACCCCGCAAACAGAGCCTCTCAAGAGCAAACCGAAAGGTGTTTTGAGGCGGAAACTGAGGCATGCATGTTTATCTTTCAAGCAGAGCTGAGGAAGCTTGGTTTAAAGCTTTACTTGTTATTTAGCTTGGTTTTGTAATTTATTTAATTAATTTGTTAGTTAATTAAAGTGTTGTAATAATTAAGTAGCTTAGTTTAGCTATTTCTTTATTGGTTTGTAATAATTAGTCTAATTAGTTTGATTAGATTAGTTAGCGTAGCTCTTATTCATTCGGACCCTCATGCGAGAGGGCGCAATGTTGTAATAAGTGTGCGTGTGTGTGTGCATGTCTTTCAACCCCACGTCTTTCTCTCTTTTATTTAACTGCTTTCGATGGTTAGATTAGGGCACGTTTTGATTAGCATACCTTATGCTTGCATATTGCATCATTCATTTGTCATGTATGCACTGGCTCGACGCATCATACAAACTGCATCGTATTTTAGTACCTAGTTGAATACGTGTTTCAAAGCATGTTATCAAATTGTTGCATTCATATGCCATGATTAGATAGCCGAGCCTATTAATTGCATTTTTGCATGTGTTGCATTAGGCATTTTGCATAGTTAGGATCATGCATGATTTCGAATTAGCTTCTGTTTTGGCTTGGAGTACACTCTAAGTTTTACGCTTTAGCATACTTGCATGAGTGTGAGTGTTGCCATGACAGCATGCTTGTCATGAGGCTATTTTCTTAAGTGCTAAACTGCATGAATGCCTGTGGATGAAGGCTTGGTTGCTTAAATTGGAACAATTCGATAAATGTGAGTTTTAAGCCCATTTTGCGAAGTGGCAAATGATCTTGTTTTAAGCCCACTTGAGGGTGGCAATTTCAAACCATTTTCAAAAACAAACATAAATTGTTTTGTTCCAATTCTTGCAATTTAGTCTATACTTGTATGCTGTGCGCATCACATAGTAAGTTAGATTAATAACTGGAATAAGAACACATGTGTTTATAAAACGACATATTATGTTAGTAGAGGCCGATCCTTTGATCGGGTGAGCGGGGGTGCTCATTTTAGGACCTTCCTCTCTCGTACCCAAGTTTCCGAGCCGAGGCAACTTTGGTGATGACGGACATGTGGCCTTTGGCACGAGTCAGGGTTTCCTAAATTTCCCAAAAATAAAACAGTTAGGTGGCGACTCTGTAATCTGGCAAAGCAGTCCATGTTTGGCACTTTTTCATTCAAAATTGATTTTCCAAAACCAATTGCCAGATTTGGACTCTTTAGTGTTTATCAGTCTCACATCGCCCTTTGTGAGATTAGATTCAGAACCGTGACGGGAGTTTGAACTGTAGGACGACCAATTCGCGCTCTCTCCGAAAGGGGGGGCGAGCGAAGAAAGTCAGGTGCTACAGCTGGCCGGCCACTGATGCAAAAGTCAGCAGTGTGTTTGTGAGGCAAAGCAGAGTTATTTTGGAAGTGGGCAATAGTGTATGTGTTCTCTGTGCAACAGAGGCTCTTTAGAAGCAAAATAGTGGCCTTTTTGGGTGGAAATGGAGCATGTGCATGAACATCCCTCGTTTCCTGAGGCGGGGTAGTTAGCTTAGTACTTAATTGTTTAGCTTAGTTACTTTTTTTAATTGCACTTGTGTTGTAATTATTTAATTAGTTAAAGTGGTTAGCTAGTTGTGATGTTGTAATCTCTAATTAGCTAGAATAGTTAATTAATTACTTCAGTTAGTAATAATTAGTTAAGTAGTTTAGATATTTATTCATTTATTTTGTAGTAATTAGCTTAGCTTAGCTTAACTTTAATTAGTTAGCTCGTTAGCTAGTTAACTAGTTTATTCTTTCAGACTCTTCTTCGTGAGAGCGCAATGTTGTAATAACGTGTATGTTTTCCAACCCCACGTCTTTCTCCCTTTTATTTAATTGCTTATGATGGTTAGTTTAGGAGCATCACATTTTGTTTAGCATACTTCATGCTTGCATCCATTTTTATTGCATGCACCGAGGCTCGGTACATCATTCTAATTGTATTGTTAGTTTAATACTTCTTTGAATACGTGCTTGGACAGCATGCTATTTAATTGCTTCATATGACATATTAGTAGCCAAGCCTATTAGTTGCATATCGCATGTGTTGCATTAGTCATATTGCATAAGTTACGATCATGCATTTTTCTAACTCTTTTGTTTATTTTGGCTTGGAGTACTAGGTGAGCCATTACTTGCTTTAGCATATTGAATGTTGATGTTGTCATGTCTAGCATGCTTGCCATGAGGCTAAGTGCTTAAATGCAAAAACTGCTTGAATGCCTATGGATGAAGGCTTGTTGCTTGAATTGGAATAATTTGAGTAATGTTTATATGTGATCACTTTTTCAAGTGGTACGTATGTCGAAAGAATTTTCAAAACAAACATGACTCAAAATGTTCCAATTTTTGCAAGTTAGTCTATACTTGTGTGTGTGCGCATCACATAGTTATGCTAGCCAAATAATCAAAACAAGAGCATATAATCTAAATAAGATTTATATCATGATTAGTAGAGGCCAATTTTTAATCGAGCGAGCGGGGGTGCTCAAATTCATTCATGACCTTCCCCTCTCGTACGTAAGTTCCCGAGTCGAGACAATCTTGGTGATGACAAACACGTGGCCTTTGGCACGAGTCATGGGTTTCCTAAATTTTCCAAAAATATTTAGGTGGCAACTCTGTATCTGGCAAAGCAGTCCAATTTTGGCATTTTTGATTCAAAATCGATTTTCCAAAAGATTTTCTGGATTCGGACTCTTTGGCTTTTATCAATTTCACATTGCACTTGTGAGATTAAATTCAGAATGGGGGAGTCTGAACTGTAGGGCTTATTTCGACTTTCAAAAGGGGGCGTGAAAAAGCTACGCTATAGTTTCTAGCAACTCCACTGGGGAAATTAGAGAATTTGACTCAAACTTCACGACGTGACATTTTATTTACACTTATATGTTTCTTTGCATTGGTGCATTTAAGTCACTGTGTTTGCGATCTGCTATTCCTAGACGGTTTGCCGAAGGCATGCCTAAAAGCTTGCCAAAAGGCTGACCAGTCACGGGCTTTGCCATGATGGGAACACAACCCTTGGATCTGGACTACCACTGTACCGTTTGATCCACCCTTCATTTCTCGGTGTTAGGTGCGAGAGGTATATTTGGTAGTCTTGCTGAGGTACAATTTCTGACCATTTGGCCTAGCTGCATATTCGAAAGCCATAGAGACTGTTCTAAACTAGGACATGATGCTCACCCGAATATAGGATTGTGTGAAACAGCATTGTTTGAATAGTGAACCCTAGCTCCTGACGAAACTAGGACAGGATAACCCTACCCCCTCATAAGGGTGTTTTGTTTCTCACTTAACTGTTATGTGCTTTACAGTGAAACTAACGTGTGTATCAGTTGGAAGTTGGGTATCAGTTATGGGGGTAGAATTCAGTGTTGAGTGCAGTCCTACAGCTTTGATTACATCCGTGTTGTTAACATCTGAGCTGAGGTGCTGTGTGGTTTCTGATTACTACTTTCTTTTTGCTTTATTTCTTTTTTCTAGGTAGTATAACACTATAGCTTCGAATAGTTCGGATATCCCCCAAGCGCTCTGGACCCGTGTTAGAATGCTTTACAGAGCCGGAGATCTCGTTAGGGGACAGCTGTGTTTACTTTGCATCCGTCGGTTACTAGACAGAGGAGAATAAGATAGAGTTCACTGGTTCAATTTCTATAGTAGTCACCCCTCACTTCACCTACATCTAGTCAAGCTCAGTCTTTTACATCTAGTCCAGTACGAGATCATTCGTCTTTTCTGATGGCACAATATCGCCTAGTCAATATGGAGGACTTGATTCACCACCTTCATCAAACAGTTGAAACCATGCAGCAAGACGCTGCTTGTCATGTCGAGGTCACAGCTCGTTAGACTGAGGTAATAAATAGGTTGCAACAACAGCAACCACAGTTGGCAGCAGCTTCTGTATCTCATGTACCTTTTACGAGTATCCTGGCACTCGGAGCCACTGTCCATGTTGAGAATCAAGGCAATCTGGTATAGCCAATCCCACCAGAAGCCTCCAAAGCACCTGTGTATCAAGTAGAGGCTCCATTTGAGTTTGAGGTTGACCCGACTGTACTTAAGGTCAACAAACTGGAGAAGCTCCTCAAAAGAGCATAGGGTGTTAACTCAATCCCTGACATAGAAGACGGGTATACCGACTCTGCAATGACATTGCTAGATCGGTTCAAAATACCGCACATCGATAGATTCGATGGCTCTGGAGATCCCATGGTTCATCTTCGGCTGTTTTCAGATATTCTGCGACTGATGGGTTTGACCAGATTGCAGAAGCTCTCGCCCTTTGGGCGAACTATGTCAGGAATAGTGGCCATATGATATGCAAAGCTTGAAGATTCTGTGAAGCAGAGTTGGGAGGAAATGACTGAGGCCTTTATTGCACAGTACTCGCACAATACACAAATCGAGGTCACAACTCGTGATCTCGAGAGAACGCGCCAGGAACCGAAGGAGGGCTTCTCAAAATTCGTAACAAGGTAGAGGGCCAAGGCTTCAATCATGACCACACGACCTTCCGAGAAAGATCAGATAAGGATGGTAGTTCACAATCTACACTGGAAGTTGTTACAGAAAATGATCGTCCTACCTCTGTCCACATTCACCGAGCTCCATGAGATGGGAGTTCATATTGAAGACGTCATAAAACAAGGGTTGATTACTGATAAGAAAGAGCAAGCCAAGAGGCCTTTTATGCACAGTTCCAACGCAACCACCAGTGGTAGCACAGCTGCGCGGCCGTCGGATGTGAGCGTTGTCACCACCACAACCAAGACCACCAATCCCTTTGCTAATACAACTCCACAAACTTCAAACAGCCCTGCCCGATCCCAAAGGACCTTTACCCCACTCTACATGCCTTTATCTCAAGCCATGAAGGTGTTAATCAAAAAGGGGCATCTTAAGCCATTAGAGCCTCGCCCACTACCCAATCCTCTTCCACCTATACACAACCTAGCCAAGTATTGTGCATTTCACCAGCAGCACGGTCACAACACCGACTAATACTTCAGGCTGCGTCATGAGATTCAAGACCTCATGGACAACAATGTGATTGCACCACCCCAAAAAGCAAATATGACCACAAACCCTCTTTGTGACCCACAATCAAGTTCCCCCACCTCACAATCTAAACCTAATCCATACACTGGCCGTCCTCTACGACCCCAGTGTATATATTGCCCCTTCTCACCTACCCATACCGATGGTGTTCATTCCTGAAAGCAGAGATTTGTGCATGATGGACACGTCCGCACTTCAACCTAAGCCTGTTGTGGTAACAGTTGTAGTAGAAGGGAGGTTGATCTTAGAGGAGAGTATGAGTTCGTTGCCTGAGTGCTCTGAGGACTTGTTTGAAGGGGTGTACGATCCAAGTTGCTACATTGTGCCGATTGATCAAGTCAAGACAGGAGTGGTATTGCCAACTATAGTGGAGGTCAATGTGGTTGGAGAGGATAGCCCAAGTCAAGGTTTGGATGACTTGGCAGAACTTGAGGAGGACTTAGACAACCTGTAGTTCTTCGATGAACAAGATCAAGGGGATGTGCAGATTAATTGGTTCGATTTGAGTGGATCAATGGACAACTCTGGGTCATTGAGTGATGAACCCAACAAGGAGGATGGAACTGAAACAAAACTGGAGGAAAAGGGAGCAGGAATTGCTGTAGTGGTTGGAATGGCCGATGAAAAGGGAAAACTGCTGGAGAACACTGGCATGAACAATTCGGCTCAGGAACTAGACACTGTGAGTACTATGGACACAGAATAGGAAGCTGCGCTGAAGCAGTATGAACAAGAAATGGGTGAACACAACCGGGAAGCTGTAATGACCCAATACTCCGTGAGGGAAACTTGTGAGCTGAAAGTGATTTGAACGGAGCCGGACAACTATTTGTCGGCTGCCGGAGGTGTATGGTGGGAGGATGAAGATCTACATCTAGCTCACACTGATGAGGATTGGGGTGAGTGCCTTCCAGACAACACATGGTACGCTGAAGAGATTGATCACATGACAAGAAGTGGGTGGTCTTTCAAGCCACCGCACTTAGACCAAGCTGAGGCCTCTTGGAAAGATAGAGAAGTTGAGAAATAGAAAGAGAAGCAGCTGGAAGAAGAAGCAGTGTTGAAGCAATTGAAGAAAATCCAAGCCGACATCTCAATCTGGGGTCTTCTTGTGGCCTCCCGAGTGCATTGACAGGCTATATTATCAGCAATGGATAAAGCTAAATTATCCATTAACATTACCCTTGAACAGCTTGTAGGATTGGTCTTCCCAAATGGTGTCGAGCCAACTGTAACCTTTTTTGACAAAGAACTGCCGTCGGAAGGCTCAGTTCATAACAAACCCCTTGTAGACACCCCATTTTTGACCGTCCTCAAGACTTGGATATTCTTGCATGGTACATCCAGCAACAAGTTTGATTGCTTGTCGAATACTCGACTTTCGCGACGAAATGCTCCAGGTTTGATCTTTCCAGACCCAATTTCCATTTTGTCTCATATTTGGACCATGTGTTGGTCTTTGCATAGTGATTCTCTAGATGGGTTACCGGCCATCATTAAGGGCTACCGGCCATTGGCTTTGCCCTGCTGGCCATTGATAGGCCCTGCCGGCCATAAATGATGCCCTACCGGCCACCACTGATGCCCGGCTGGCCACCAATGCATTAGTAGATATTTTTGTAGATATTTTGATAGCTGTTTGCACAGATGAGCTCATCTGCATGCACGTGGATGGCTGGATTTGTTTGAAGGATTCTTGTATCTCCTATATATAGAGCTCATCTATATGCATGCAAAGGGTTAGAAAATTTTGGCTGAGCTATATCTCTCTCTACAATTCTCTCTCTCTAGATTTTAGGCTTGAAAGTGTGTTTTCTCTACACATTTGCACTAGCACCCTTAGCCAAACACCTTCACCTTGAGGCTGAGGTTCTTGGAGGCCTTGTTTGAGCTTCTTAGAGTGGTTTTGGCTTGTCTTTGTTGTTGATTTGCTGCTGCGCTTCAAGGGTGAGAAATTTCTCCATTTTTAAGCTTATTTTTGTACATTGGTTTGGCCACCCTTGCATGCTATTTTTGGCCTAGTTTTCAACTACAAAAACCTCTATTTTTAAGTGTTGAAAATGGTAGTTTGAGGCCCTTTTGGGGTTGGGGGTGTCCCCCCCCTCTTTTATGACTTATTTGCTAAGCTTTATGCCATCTTTTAAAGCTTTTGAAACACCCTTTGTTTGGCCTTTCTACCACTGAAACTCAGAGGTTTTTCAATGGTAGAAACTTGGTTTTGAGGTCCAAAATAGGAGGGGGTGGTCTCCCCTCCTTGTGTTTTGTTTGCACGTATTGATGACCTAATATATGAGCATGTGTTTTCTACCTTTTTGTGGCTTAGTTCAAGCATGTTTTTGGCCTTATTTCAGCATGTTATAACTCTATTTTTGGCTGGTTGAGTCATCTCTTGTTTGCTTCTTACATTTGTAGTGTAATCTTGCTCAGTAGCCTTGCATGCCTAATGAGTTAGCTTATTATTCTAGCATGTGTTGGCTCCACTCTAGCATGTTTTTGACCTTGCTTTGACATGCTTAAACTCTGTTTTGAGTGGTCTTGGTCCTTTGGGACTTGCTTTGTATAGCTATAGTGTAATTAGCTTCACTAGCCTTGTGTTTTGAGGCCCTTAGCATGTTTTGCTTGTGATGTTCGCATGATATAGCATCATTTAGCATGTGATTTCAGTGCATATACCTTTGTCACACTCTCACTTTAATCACTTTTTCATTGTGTTTGAGAGTTGTGCTTTATGCTTTGTTTATGAGCCAATACATGAGCATGATTTTCTTGCTTTTCATGCTGCCATCTCAACTCATTTTGGCCACTATTTTGGCATGTTTGAGGTTTGTCTAGGGCTGGTTTGGCCATTTGAGTTTGATATTGCATGGTTCTAGTGTAAAGCTCTTCACTAACTTTAATGCTTAAGTCCCCTAACATGTTGTACATGAGTTGTTTGCATGTTAGAGTCTTATTTCTCATGCCATTTCAACACTAAAATTTTGCCACCTCCCTCATTTCTTCACTTTTCTATTTGTTTTGAGGGATGGTTAGTCTTAAAGTTGTGTTTAAGCTTGGGATTGAGGCTTATGCTTAAATGGCTTTAACCCTCTTTTGAGGGTTCCTCCTAGTCAAAGGCATAGTCTCTCTCATGTCTTAAGTCATCTTTTGATTAACCTCTCTCTCATTAGAGGACTTTCACATTGGACAAACCAATTAATGAATGGCTTGGTCAGCTAAAATGTGTAAACAAGAATTGAATCAAGTAAAACATGCCAAGATAAGCATGTTATGTGTGCATTACATTGTGTTCAATCGGACGTTATATTGAACACAAGGAAGATTAGTTCAATTCATACTTGAAGTGATGAAAATGAGCCAATCCCCTTTGTCTCGATTGCCTTTGATTATCCATGATAAGATAGTGGTCCTAGAGTCTTGTTTGTCTTGCATTTATTGAATGAGTACAGGTTGGATCCTTGGCCATCATGCATTGTGAATGCTTGATTGGTGGTTTTGGATCCAATAGTGCCTCTCCTTTGATGTTTTGAGATGATAAGAAGGGGCACGGTACAAACATGTCCTTGGAAAAACCTCATGTTTCCTTTGTTTTGTGCTCTATTGCAGTTTGGTGTTTCAGCACAACAGTGGCCGGTAGTGCCTCACTGGTGGCCGGCAGTGCTTCACCCTTGGCCGGCAGGTGGCCGGCAGGCACCATTCATGGCCGACAGGCCACTAGTACACTCCCCAACAGTGACTTAGTAAGGTTCAACAGAAGGTTGTTGGAGACACCCTGCAAACAGAGCCTCTAAGGAGCAAACCGGAAGGCTTTTCGGGACGAAAACTGATGTATGCATGTTTAACTTTCCAAAGCAAAGCTGAGGCAATGTAGATAATGCTTTACTTGTTTGTTTGCATGGTTTTGTAATTTAATTAATTAGTTTGTTAATTATTTAAGTGTTGTAATAATTAAGTAGCTTAGTGTAGACGCGCCCGTGGGGCTTCGCTCTACAGTTCGGACTCGATTTTGTGTCGGTTCTAAATCTGAACCAAAGAGTCCAAATCCGGCAAATCGTTTGAGAAAACAGATTTTTTGAAAAGTAGTGCCAAACATGGACTGCTTTGCCAGATTACAGAGTCGCCACCTAAATATTTTTATTTTTGGGAAATTTAGGAAACCCTGACTCGGTGCCGAAGGCCACGTATCCGTCATCACCAAAGTGGTCTTGGCTCGGGAGCTTGGGTACGATCGGGGAAGGTCAGCTATGAGCACCCCCTTTCGCCCGGTCCGAAGACCGGCCTCTACTAACCATGATATCCGTTTTTGAAAACTTTATGCGTTCTTATTCCGGTTATTAACCTAGAATTACTATGTGATGCGCACAACACAAAAGTATAGACTAGATTGCCTAACTTGGAAATAAACATTGCATATCAGTTTTGTTTTGAAAATCGTGTTAGATTTTGCTACTCGCAAGTAGGCTAAAATGCGGATTTCAACTCACGCAATCCAACCTCCACCCACAGGCATTCAAGCAATTTATCACATAAGCACTTAGCCGCATGGCAGGCATACTGTCATGTTAACATTCACACGCATGCGACATGCTAAAGCATAAAACTTACATCGTACTCCGTGCCAAAACAGTAAACTAGTTAGTAAACATGCATGACCTAGTTCATGTTAAGTGGCTAATGCGACACAGGCATAGATGTAATCTAGAGTAGGCTCGGCTAACCCTAAAGATGGCATGTGAAATGTACTTTATTTGATGCACGTATTCAATTTGGAATTGAAAATTGCAATGCAGTTTGTATGATGTACCGAGCCCGGTGCATGTAAACAAATGCACGAATGCACGCATGCGTTGCATAAGGTATGCTAAAATAGACGTGCCCTAATCTACCATTGTAAGCAGGTAAATAAAAGGGAGAAAGAAATGGGGGTTGGAAGACATACACCCACTCACACATACTTATTACAAATTTGCCCTTGCTCGGAGGGACCAAAATAATAATACAGTCCAAAAATAAATGAATAAATAAATTATTACAAATTCTAATTACTAAAATTAAAGCGAATAAATAAATGAATGCAATTGAGGCCTCAACTCTGCCTTGAGGCGCGCGAATGATGCATGCTCGATCCGACTTGCCCGGAAAACCCGTGTCGTGGCATTGCTGCTTCTGTTTTTACTGCCCTGCTTCTCCAAAAATTCCCAGAGTTTCAGGAAAACCTTCCAAATGATCTGAAATACCCCACCGGCTGGGGGAAGATCTCATCGGCTGCTGAGATTGACCACCGGCTGCGTGTGGAGTTTACCGGCATAAAAACAGTGCCGATCGGCATAATAAACTGCCGGCCGGCAGAAAGTCCCTGCAGCAGACAGATTGACAGCAGCAGCAAGACAGCAATGCATGGCATGGGTTTTTGGGCATATGTAAGCATGGTCACGACCCCCTATCATGCTTTGAGACTCAAGGAGGTAAGACTCTTGGTTCTTGGGCCACCAATGGTGCATTTTGATGCATGATAGCCCTAAGAACTAAGATTGCATTTTAATGTAAATGCATGCAAGCAAACAAATGAATTAAGCCCCTATCATGTTAATGTCAAGGGCCCTAACGACATGGGAGATCGAGGTGTGTTTTGTCACTCAAGGTACAAACACCCCTCAACTCCCACACTTGGTTTGACACCCCAAACCAAGCAATGAAATGCAACTATGCAATCATGCAAACATGCAAACATGCAAACATACAAACATGGGGACTAAGATGCTAGCAAATTAGGCATGCAAAATGCTAGAATATGGAAAGCATAGAAGTCATGCAAAGAGGGACCAATTAAGCATAGAACTAGCATGCGCTCAAGGCTTCATTGACCAATCATGCAACAACCATGTAATGAGCATGCGATAATGGACTTAAGCCATGGAGGGCAGCCCCCAAACTCCCCCAAAACAATGGCAAAACATGCCTCAAAACAAGAGCAAGATGATATACAAGCATGCAAGCTATGAGGCCTAAGGTTAAGGCACAAAATGGGGTATTGAACCACCACTTAACAAGACCAAACATGGCACATGTTAGACAACCAAAACAGGTTTTCAGCATACAAAATGGCACCCAAATCCCTCATGTGGCAGTCCCAAAACAGTCCAAAAGCATGAATGCACACAATGCACATTTTAAAGCATAAAGGGCACACCTTTAAAGCATGAAGAGAGATAACAAATCTAGACATGTGAGCATGGATTAAGGCTTGAAATAGCATGCCAAATGATCCCAAATCATCTAAATAGGCTAACCAATGTATGCACATGGACTATATGCTTGAGGCCAACGAACCATCATGCAAAGTAACCATACTAATCATGCCAAATATGATCAAAACAGTGGCTCACAGCCCTAGAACATGGCAAATCAAGGCTAAATGCTCCACCATGCTAAGCCAAAACATGGAGATATATGGGGCTAGACATATGGCACAATTCTAGGCCAAACGAGGCATTACAAAGCAAGTGTAAGAAGCATGCTAAGGACCATCAAACCCACATTAGACAGAGGTTAAACATGACTTAAAACACTCAAGAAAGGTCTGAAATGAGGCCCAATGCAAGCAAGCATACATACTAGAGCTTCATACAAGCAAGGCCTACAAGCCAAAATGCAAGACAACCAAACCAAGCATGCCAAATGGGTCCAAGACAGTGGCTCACAGCCCTTATACATGGCAAGATAATGCTATTATCTCCATGAAATCAAACTAAAATATGCAAAGAACATGGCTCAAAAGCATGGCATTCTTTTAAGCATAAAAGAACATTACAAAGCAAGCATGAGATACATGTTAAAGGCTATAAATCTAACCTAAAACAGAGATCAAACATGACCTAAAACACTCAAAAAATATCTGAAATGAAGCTAAATGCAAGCATGCACACATGCTACCTTTTAGGTCAAGGACAAAGGCAAACCGAGGGCCAAGGGGAGAGGGGTGTCCCCCCCCTATTTGAGACTTAAAAACACCTCCCTCACCACTGAAAAACCACTGGTTTTCAGTGGTGAGAAGGCCAAGAACACCAAGCAAAGGAGGTCTCAAGCAAAGGCACTAAAAATGGCCAAACAAATCCTAATAGGATGGACCTTTGCTCAAACCACAAAATGACCTTAATGAAGGTTCAAGAACAAGTAAAAACAAGACTTTTTTCAGTTCAACACAAAGCCCAAATCATAAAGCAAAAGGGGTAAAACTTGTTGCAAGATTGGGGAATATAAAGTGAAGTTCTTACCCTTGAAGATCCTTTGAAGAACAAAGGTTCCAGCCACTCTTCAGTGATCAAAACCAGCTCAAAACCAACACAAACAACCTCCCAAGTCTCTCAATCTCGAGCTAAGGTGTAATGGTGTGTGTAGAGGAGCAAAAATGAGGTAAAACTACACTTTTTGGCCTAAAAACACACACACAAGAGGAGAGAGAGGGAGGTATAGATATATATGGATGTATATCAGAGATATATGTATAATGCTCTGGTTTTGGCTCTCAAAAGGCTAACCTTGAGCCAAGAGGAAGAGCTCTCCTCTTATAGGCAAGGAAAACTTAGCCACTAAGCAAGCCAAGGGCTCATCCCTCCATACACGTGTATGGAGGGGAGCAAAACACTTTACAGCTGCAAGAAAATATCTGATAAAGCAAGTGCACAGTGCCCGGCCGGCAAAGAGTACCATTTTGGAAAAAAACAGTGCCGGTCGGCACAAAAGAGTGCCGGTCGGCACAATAAAGTGCCGATAGAAGCTTCAGCCAGCCGGTGGCCTCTAGCCCCAGCCGGTGGTGTGTAGGGATGCCTCATAAGGCATTCCCTGCCCTTTCATGGCAAAACACAAGTGTTTGGTGCAAAACCAAACACAACTGGTCGAGTTCAGGGATCCTGAGGCAGGGCGCGCGCAGCCGAGAACTCCGGGAACTCCAAACGAACACAAACATAAATAATCACCGAGTGTTCGAGCGGTGACATCCAAGCCTTGAGGACGGTCAAAAATGGGGTGTCTACAGTTGCCCCTCTTTGACAGAACTCGGAAGTCATAAGGATGACGGGAGTGAATGTCAAAGCCCAGAGACGACCCATTTTTGACAAGGCCGAAGACTTAGACAGACATACAAGACAAGCAAAATATGCGCCTACAGGCAGGGGCAAAATGCAACTGAAAATGCAAGAAGCCTAGCATAATTTATGAAGAAAAGCTGTAACGAAGCACACATGCGACAGTTTTAAGCTAACCAAGACAAAACCAACTACTCTACAAGGCAGAGGGAATGTGAGAGAATCAAGCGATTCTCACTACGTTTCACGCGGAGAGTACAATACCTGTCCGGTTCGTCTGGTCGCGCCAGCTTCAAATGAACCGTACATACAATATCGTGCCTGAAAAGAAAAAAACTTAACAGGTATGACATTGTTAGCAACATTCATAACAGTGCAATCGAAAGTGCGTGACAACGCATGCAATGTGTATAGAAAATTGTAATTGAACACATATAGTAAAGCAGAGCACGCATACAATGCAATGTGTATAGAAAATAATTTGAACACATGTCAGTAAAGCAATGCACGCATACAAAGCAATGTGTATAAAAGATTGTAATTGAACACATGTCAGTAAAGCAATGCACTCATACAAAGCAATGTGTATAAAAGGGAACTTGAACACATATCAGTAAAGCAATGCACGCATACAATGCAATGTGTATAGAAAATAACCTGAACACATATCAGTAAAGCAAAGCACGCATACAATGCAATGTGTATTGAAGATTGTAATTGAACACATGTCAGTAAAGCAATGCACGCATACAAAGCAATGTGTATAAAAGGGAACTTGAACACATATCAGTAAAGCAATGCACGCATACAATGCAATGTGTATAGAAAATAACTTGAACACATATCAGTAAAGCAAAGCACGCATACAATGCAATGTGTATAGAAAAGAACTTGAACACATATCAGTAAAGCAATGCACGCATACAATGCAATGCGTATAGAAAAGAACTTGAACACATATCAGTAAAGCAAAGCACGCATACAATGCAATGTGTATAGAAAAGAACTTGAACACATATCAGTAAAGCAAAGCACGCATACAATGCAATGTGTATAGAAAAGAACTTGAACACATATCAGTAAAGCAAAGCACGCATACAATGCAATGTGTATAGAAGGTAATTGACATTGAACATGGTAAAACATGATACTGAAATGCGACGTACTGCAACACAGTATGTTTGAAATGATTCATGGAATTCACAAGACATAAAAGGATACAGGAAGGAGCGTCCTTCACATATACCGAGCATCGCTCACAAAAGTCATGGCCTGAGGTCAACTCGAAGGTCCGCTTGCATTTTGAAAGTGCAGTTTCTTGTACTGCCTTGAGTAATGAAGATGCCAAACCACACAATTGACCCGAATAAGGGCGCGGAAGGTACGACGACCGAAAGAGGAGGTTACTGGTATCAATCCCGATACTTTGCCACCCTGTTATTTTCCTGCTTTACTTCCCTTTTTTATTAGGAGTTTAAACACATTGCACTGCCTCAAGCAGGTTCTATTTTTTTGAAAATGCGTATTTTCTTTCTTTTAGAAATTCATGACGGGGATGAAACAACTATTTGTTCGAAAGGTGTTTCCATTGTACATTCTATGCATCGCATCGCAAGGCATCACACAACAATGTGACTGAAATTAACACTGTGTTTCGAAAACGAAGCATCGCATCGTAATAATCAGGTAGTGAACCAATTACAACTCGATAAGCAAAACAAAGACTTGACAGACTAGCCAAGTGCAAGTACAACTTGATGAAGGGCATGAAGACTTAAAGAGAGTGACATACAACTCGATAAGCAAATAAACCACAACTCGATAAACAAAACGGGGACGCCCTCATGAGAATTGATCATCTAAGGGTACTGGAAGGGGTGGGATTCCCCAGATTTTTGGCATAAAAACCTCAGAGGGCCAGGGGGAAAACCACCGGCCGAGCCAAAAGTCCACCGGCTGTGAGGAATGGATATCGGCCGAAATGGTGCTCCATCGGCTGAAATAGATGGCCGGTCGGCACTATAGGTGGCCGGTCGGCACTAAATTGTCAACACCAGCAGAATGTTGACAGCTGTCTTTCACTCAACCTTATCCTCTTCAAAAGGGTTTCAACTTCGTGGTTCTCTTCATTTTCACACTGATTTACTCCAAATGGAGGAATTTCTTGCCCAAAATCTCGCAACTTGGATTAACAACTTCGATGGTTCGGAAAAGCTGAATTTCCGAGCTTTCGGTATAAACGCACTATTCACTTTGCGTCGCACCCCGTTGCATTTTCCATTTCTCCATGCCGCGGCAAGGTTCTGGAACCCGGTGACACATGTCTTTAGCTTTAGCGGGCAAGAGATGTGTCCTACGTTCGAAGATTTCCAAGTTTTGATGGAATCTGAGCGTAATGAAGAGATTCTGCCCCAACTTCGCTTTGGCCATGCTCAAGCCTTAGGACAAATGTGTGGGCTCTCAATACCCGATGCTCGTTCTCTGATTTGTGACGGGACATTAGATGTTCCGAGTTTGGTCTGTCATTTTTCTGAGACTGGTGACCGTGGCGACCATCACTGGCAAGGCTTTCGGCGGCACGCCCTCTGTCTATGCATGCTATCTCATTTTCTATTCGTCTCTGGTTCCGGAGGAGCCAGTGTCCGGTTGATTGAAATTGCCCAAGGCTTGAAGGAGGGCCAAAGCTGCATCGCCATGGTCCTGGCTGAGACACTGTTGGGCTTAGACGCCTTTTATCGTCGAGAGACGATCAGATTAGCAGGGAGTCCACTATTACTACAGGTAATGTTTCCCACCCCATCTCACTTTTTATGTCTGCTCACATCACTGGGCTCTCAGGCTCGGTTTTTCTCACAAAACCTTTTCTCACTTTTTCTCTCATCGTACTTCTCTCTATTCTTTATTCTCTCATTTTTTTATCCCTCCCCAGGTGTGGTTGATGGATAAACTGAAGGTTGTGGACTCTTGCCCAGCATATTCAGCGCGCGGCTATTTCTTCAGGCAACGCCTAGTTGACGCCCTTGATGAGGGTTGGTGGTTTGAATGGATGTGCAGTTTGTCCGCAGATCGCATTGCTTGGCGGTGCCCTTGGCTCAATCTCCCAATGATGAGTTACAGCATGACCCGTCAGCCGGGGATCCAATTGATTGGCTTAACTCACTGCGTCTTCTACTTCCCATTCCGTATCCTGCGCCAGTTTGGTCAGAATCAGACTTGTCCGCCGGAAGGGATAGAGTACCCGGCTGCATTCCTAATCCGAGGCGCACAGCTGGCCCGATATGCCACAGCATGGAGGACGAGAGAACTTCTGGCCCCCGCTCCCACTTTCAGTTGCACTTTGTCTGATGAATGCTTGGATTGGCTTAATGAAGAGGCACAGGAAGGGCCCACTTTGGCATCAGAGGCTTCGACTAGCTCCGGGAGGGGGCGCAGGGACTTTTGACTTTACCATGCCCCGGATTTATTGCTTTATCAGTACTTCCAAGTTTTCTTTATGAATGTAATAAAAAGCAACTTCAATTGTATGCAAGAGCAAGAGAACTCCATTTGAAATCAATGAAATTGAAGGTTGTGGTACTGAAAATTTTCCGTTTTGGTCCAGAAATGGTCTTAGTTGTAAAAAGATTTATTTGAACACAGTCATCTTCATTAAAACTTTTCGAAACCATTTTCGATATGGATCAAAACTGGACACGCCTGAAATCTGTCACTGAGATGCACAATCCCAGATTCCTGCAATTGGAAAATTGCCCCTAGTCTGAATAGTACCGCGGCACTGCGTGGCAACGGAAAGTTGCCCCTAGTCTGAATAGCACTGCACCGGAGATTGCGATGAATGCTGATGGACAAAGATGACCAAGATGATCAAATAGACAAAGCTGATCAGGGAAAATGTTTATGGCTGAACTTCGGGATGAAGCTGCCTACGTACCCCACGAATGGGAATCAAGCCTTACGTAGTTCAGGCTTGGGTTCACTCGAGTATTTTCACTCTCCTTTTGCGCTCTAACTTTTGCCAAGGCCGCCCTTTGCGGGTTTTCAACCTTGCGAGCTCAGTTTTTATACTTTCTAATTTTCTGTGCTCTGAATTTTGCCTAGGTCGCCCTTTCGGGTTTTCGGCCTAGCGAGCCTCTCAGGGATAATATTTCTTCAACTTGTCCATGTTGATCGGTTGGGAGAACTCTAGGCCATCTAGGTCCATCAGAACCACAGCTCCACCTGACCAAATAGACTTGATGATATAGGGACCAGTCCAATTGGGTCTGAACTTGCCCCTTGGGTCATGGATGGGAGCTCGATTGTCTTTGAGCACCAAATCTCCTTCTTTCAAATTCCTGGACTTAACTTTCTTGTTAAAAGCCCGGGCTATCCTGCGCTGATAACCTTGGACGTGATACAGTGCTTTCAGCCTTCTTTCATCAAAGAGCATGAGTTCCTCGAATCGACTCTGCTGCCAATCTGCCTCAGCTATTTGACACTCAGCCAGCACCCGCAGTGACGGAACCTCAATCTCAATTGGTAGAACGGCTTCCATCCCATAGACTAGTGAATAAGGAGTCGCTCCAGTCGAAGTCCTAATCGAAGTCCGGTAGCCCCACAGAGCGAATGGCAACTTGTCTGGCCAGTCTCGATAGGTTTCCACCATTTTCTGCAAAATGTGTTTGACGTTCTTGTTGGCGGCCTCAACTGCTCCGTTGGTCTGCGGCCGATATGTGGACGACTTGTGAAAAGCCACATTGTACTTCTCCAACAAATCAATCACCTCTTTCTTGAAGTGGGAACCATTGTCTGAGATGATCTCGTTCGGAACCCCATAACGGCAGATAATGTTGTTTCTGATAAACTTTGCGACATGCGAAGCTTTCAGCACCGCATAAGATTGGGCCTCGACCCACTTCGTAAAGTAATCTATTGCGACCAAGATAAACTCATGCCCATTCGACCCCTTCGGGGTAACAGCCCCGATCACGTCAATTCCCCAAACCGAAAATGGCCATGGCGACGTCATGTTGTACAGTTTTGACGGCGGGATGTTCACCCGGTTCGCGTGAATCTGGCATTTGTGGCATCGCCGAACAAAGCCGATACAATCTTCCTCCATGGTAGACCAGTAGTAGCCTTGTCTAAGGATCTTTCGTGCCAGCATTACCCCATTCATATGTGCCCCACATTCTCCTCCATGGATGGCCTCCATCAGGCGATTCGACTCTTCGGCTTCCACACACAGCTTGTGCATTCCCAGATGACCTCTCTTGTACAATCTACCCCCGCAGATGATAAACTGAACAGCCATTCTCCTAATCGCCCTTTTGTCTTTGGCGTTTGCCCCTGGCGGGTACACCTCCTTCTCCAAGAAGTTCCATATGTCGTAATACCAAGGGTTGTTATCCTGTACTTCATCTATGGCAGAGATTGACTCGTAGGCGGGTGCAAATTTCTGGTCAATAATGACTGGACGCATCCGGACTCTAGATGGGATGTCTATCATAGAAGATAGAGTTGCTAGCGAATCTGCAAACCTGTTGTTCTCTCTCACTAGGTGAGTGAAATTTAGCTTCTCAAACCGAGGAATTAGCAAATCCAAGGTCTGGTGGTATATTATCATCTTCTCCTCCTTCACTTTCCAATCTCCTTTCGCTTGAGACACAACCAGGTTCGAATCTCCAATGACGTCCAATCGCCTTGCCCCTAGTTCTAGGGCCGCTTCCAGACCGGCAATACATGCCTCATACTCTGCCTCATTGTTCGAGACCTTGAACTGAAGCTTGAATGCTAAAGGGATACGGGACTCGTCAGGCGCTATCAGCAACACCCCTATCCCATACCCGTATTGATTTGACGCCCCGTCAAAATACATTGTCCAGGTTTCATCTTCGATGTGCAGAATAGCTTCATCTGGGAACAGGTACTCAACCGCTTCATCCCCTTCAACCGGGTGGTCGGCAAGGAACTCTGCCACTGCCCTCCCTTTTACGGACTTGCGCGTCACATACTTGAGGTCAAATTCGGAGAGCAACAGCAGCCAACGAGCTAGCCTACCCGTAAGTGCTGGTTTCTCGAAAAGATATTTGATGGGATCAAGTCGTGAAACCAACATTACAGAGTAAGCTAACAGGTAGTGCCGCAGCTTCCGGGTAGCCCATACCAAGGCCAAACAAGCCTTCTCTAGCGGAGTGTAGCGGGTCTCGTAATCCAGCATCTTTTTGCTCAGATAGTAGATGGCCCTTTCCACTTTATCTTCCGACTCTTGCGCGAGCATACAGCCCATTGTAGTTTCAGTCACTGACAGATACAATATCAACGGCTTCCCCGGCTTTGGTGGTGACAACACGGGCGGATTCTGTAGATACTCTTTAATCTGTTCAAACGCGGCTTGGCATCGGCCGTCCCAATGGAACTTCTTTCCTTTCTTCAAAAGACCAAAAAGTGGTTCACAAGTTAAGGTTAGTTTTGAGATAAACCGCCTTATGAATTGCACTTTACCCAGAAAGCCTCGCACCTCCTTTTCAGTCATTGGTGGTGGCATTTCTAAGATGGCCTTGATTTCAGAAGGGTCGACTTCGATGCCCCTTTGTGTAATCAGAAATCCCAGCATTTTTCCCGCTGTAACACCAAACGTACACTTCTGAGGATTCAGCCGCAGCCTAAATTCCCTGATCCTTTGGAAGAACTTTTGCAAGGCGGTGTAGTGGCCCTCTCTTTCTTTGGACTTGACAATCATGTCGTCCACGTACACCTCAACCTCTTTATGGATCATGTCATGTAATATTGTGGTCGCAGCCCGTTGATACGTAGCCCCAGCGTTCTTTAGCCCAAATGGCATCACTCTGTAGCAATATGTACCCCACGGGGTGGTAAAAGCAGTCTTCTCCCGGTCTTCGGGTGCCATTACTATCTGATTATAGCCTGAAAAGCCATCCATGAACGAAAGCAAAGCATGCCCCGCTGTGAAATCTACCAACTCGTCGATATGCGGCAAGGGAAAGTCATCCTTCGGACTGGCTCTGTTCAGATCCCTGAAATCCACACATACCCGGATTCTGCCATCCTTCTTCGGCACTGGAACGATGTTGGCCAGCCAAGTCGGGTATTCAGATACCAGCAGGAAGCCTGCATCAATCTGCTTGGTGACCTCTTCCTTGATCTTAATGGCCCAATCAGGGCGGATCCTTCTGAGCTTCTGTTTGACAGGTCGAGCCTCGGGGTCAAGAGGGATCCGGTGCTGTACGATCTCAGGATCGATTCCAGGCATGTCTTCGTAGGACCACGCGAAAACATCTTTGAAATCTTTTAATAAAGCGACTAAGCGCTCGCGTTCCTCCGAAGACAACGTGGACCCGATCTGGACCAGCCGCGGGTCCTTCTCAGTACCAACGTTCACGGTAGTGATTTCATCCATTAAGGGTTTAACAAACCTCTCCTGCTCTTGTTCAATTAGTCGTTGCAAAACCGGAGGAATTTCGTCCTCGTCGTTTTCATCAAAATTTTGAAAGTCTTGATTTAAGCAATAAATCAAAGGCACAGAAAAGTACTCGGAAACCACAGTCACCTCATTCTCATTATGCACTTCCAAACCGTCCAATTCTTCTGTTACAACAGACTCAAAAGAGAAAGAAAAAGACGACCTGGACAGGACTGTGGCATCCGGGTTATCACCCCCAGGAATACCGGACTCAGACTCAGACGAGCTGGAACCTGATTCCGACTCACAAGACTCGGTGGAATCAGATTCCGGCTCACTACCTGACCCGGTGCTGCTTGATAAAAATCCCTCCTCGTACTGCCAGATGAGGGAGGGTGCGATGGATGCATCCAAAATAGCTGATGGTAGGCCCGCAGCCGTTTCATCTCCGATCATGGACACCGAAGAGTCGTCCCCCAAGCACACCTGGTTGATCAAAGGATCTGAAAGTAGACAAGCCAGTGCTACCCCCATTTCAAACTCTGTAGCCACAGACTCCACTTCTTTGCTATGCTCAGCCTCAACTGTTAGGTCTGTCTGCTCTTCAGCAACGTCATCCCCAGATATTTGTAAGTCAAAGAATATTTCGAAACCCGGCACGCGCTTCTTCTCTGCGTTCAACCACGGCTCCGGAAAACCACAGAACGGAAAGTCCTCCCCCTCCCGGACGAAGCGTCCATTTAGGGTACCCCGGACGGGCCGGTGCATCAACTCAAAAGGCCTTCCCATTTGTTTTGCTTTGGCTCTCCCAGCCATTTCTTTTCCTCTTCTCACCCAATCTTCCTTAGTGGGCAGATAACCCAAGCCGAAGGTGTGGGGATTGTGCGGCGCTCCAGCCAATGCTGCAACGCCTTTGCGACCGCTCTTCCCTAATCCCATCCCGGGGATATGTTGGAGCTTGTTCATGAGATACACTGCCTGGGCACTAACATAGATCCCTTCGTTAACGGCCATGATGTTTTGTACAACCCGAGCCTCAGCTAGGGTAAATCCTGATATGAACACATCTTCCATGCCATGCTCGATTTCCAGAACAGGCGTGGATACCTCCGGTGGTGGGTGGATTGATGAGTTTCCAAAGATAATGGCTACTCCCTTTCCATAGGGGTATTTCACCATTTGATGCAAAGTAGATGATACTGCATTTACCTGATGTAGCCATGGCCGCCCCAAAAGCAAGTTGAAAGTCGCAGGCACTTCTAAAACATGGAAATCTATCTCATGCTGGCCCGGCCCGACCTTTGTCTGAACTTTTACGGTTCCCATCACTTCTCTACTTGTGTTGTCATACGCCCGAATGACCTGGGCTGTTGGTACGAAATCTGCAGTTTTCAAACCAATTGCGTATGCCGTTCTTGCCGGGCAGACGTTGATGGCGGATCCAGTATCAACAAGCACCACCGGTATCCATTTATCCCTGCACTCCACAGAGATGTAGAGTGGCTTGTTGTGATTCATGCCCTCAGGCGGTAATTCCTTATCAGCAAACGTCAACATCGGGGCAGCTCCTCCCGGAAAGACTAACCCCACTAGCTGTTCTGGTGTTGTTTCTATTGAAAGCTTTGCTTTATCCATGGCTGATAAAACAGCCTCCCTATGCACTCGAGAAGCCATAAGCAGTCCCCAAATAGAGATATCTGCTTGTATCTTTTTCAACTGTTTGAGTACGGCTTCCTCTTCGAGCTGCTTTTCCTTTTGCTTCTCAACCTCTCTGTCCTTCCCTGAGGCCTCTGGTTGATCCAAGTGTGGGGGTTTGAAATACCGCCCGCTCCGTGTCATGTGATCTATCTCTCCAAGGTACCAAGTGTCATCAGGTTGGTTGTTTCCCCAATCTTCGTCTGTATGGGCAAGGCATAAATCTTCATCCTCCCACCACATACCATCAGCAGCTGATAAACATCTGTCCGGCTCTGGCATGACTGTTTTTGCGCCCGCAGCACCTTCCATCCACATACCTGCAGTATTCTCGGTTCCGGTGCACAACGCAGTTTCGACTCCCACATGGGCCTTTGCCTTCCTGATTCTCTCGGAATCTTCAAAACTTACTTGTTCCGACATAGCCGACTGTTCGATTATTTCTGCACTCAAAATGTTCCAATCCCGGGCGAAACTCTCGACACCGGCGCCCCCCGGCAATATACTCTGCTCTTCGACTCTTCCGGCCGTCACTGATATTCTCGACCCCGTTGAGCCCTGTTCTGACTGCAATTCTCCTATCACATCAGGTTGATCATCCAACCACCCGGTAACTTCTGCTGAATTCTCATAATCGAACCACGCGACTGCCATATCCTCTAGATCTTGGTCACTATAAAACTGGAGATTGGCAAGGTCCTCCCCCACAGCGGCTACATCATCTGCTTCCTGTGCTAGATTATCTCCTTGAATTACACACAGTTCTCCTCCTGTTGGAAGTTTCACAACCGGCGCATCCTGGCCTATTGACACAATGTAGTCGTTCGGACTATACGTTTTCTCAACATAACTCCCGGATCCTGCAGACTCGGACTCAACAGCCCGTTTCTCCTTTGGAATCTCCCTTCCCCTGCTCTCGGTGGTCACCACTGCTGGCTTGGGTTGGGTTTCGGAGATGTCTATCATGCACAAGTCGGTGCAACTGGGAAGAGACACCTCCGGTTTAGGCAGGTGGGTAGGTGTGATATAGATACTAGGGTCGTAGAGCACGTCCCCAATATGGATGAAATTGAGTCTTTTGGGCGGTGGAGCTTGGTTATGTGTGGGGAGAGGGTTTGTAGTAACATTGGGTTTCTCCGGAGGTAGAATCACCCCGTTATCGATGAGATCTTGAATCTCATGACGTAACCGGAAGCATTGATCGGTATCATGACCGTGCTGTTGGTGAAATGCACAGTACTTGGCCGGGTTATGGGTGGGAGGAAGTTTTTCTGGTAGGGGCCGCGACTCTAGGGGCTTCAGATGCCCTTTTTTGATCAAAACCCCCAGAGCTTTGGATAGAGGCATATAAAGTGGGGCGAAGGTTCTGGTGTTTCTGGGTGGGTATTTGGTTGTTTGCGGGTTGCTTCCGGACGCACCGGAGAATGGTGAGGCTGCTGTATTTCTCGGAGGGGGATTGGCGGTGACCATGCTTACTTCCTGAGCTCTTGCAGTCGTAACGCCACTCGGGCCTGCATTGCTACCACGATTGAAAGTTCGTCGGGGTTGCTCCCGGTCACTATCGATCAAGCCTTGCTTTAAGGCATCCTCAATCTGTACCCCCATTTCATGTAGGTCAGAAAAAGTAGGAAAGGGGAGTACTATCATTTTTTGCATCAACTTCGGCTGAAGATTGCGCACAATCATCCGAATCTGGTCTTTGTCCGTAGGCCTCAAGGTCATCATCGAAGCCTTGGCCCTCCATCTGGTTACAAACTCTGAGAAGCTTTCCTTAGGCTCTTGCCTAGTCGTCTCGAGATCACGGGTCGTAATCTCAATCTGCGTATTATACGAATACTGTGCGATGAAGGCCTCAGCCATCTCGTCCCAATTCCTCTTGACGTCATCCTCCAACTTGGCATACCATATGGCCGCCACACCCGATAGGGTCCGACCAAACAAAGACAACTTCTGAAGCCTACTGAGGCCCATCGGCCTCAGAATATCTGAGAACAATCTTAAGTGCACCATGGGGTCCCCGGTCCCGTCGAACCGATCAATGTGAGGCATTTTGAATCTGTCGGGCAGCGTCACAGCTGCGTCGGTATAACCATCTTCAATATCAGGGATAGTCTTGACCCCTTGGGATCTCTTGAACAGCTTTTCAAGCTTGCTCAGTTTCAGTGCGGTAGAGTCAGTTTCGAACTCAAAGGGAGAGTCCAATAGGTTGGTGGGCGTCTTTGATAGCTGGGGTTGGATTTGAGGCGGGGCTAAAGGTGGGGGAGGTCCCGTGGGCAGTTCTGTATCATTCTGAACGTTGGCTGTCTCCCCAAGGTTTGGAACTCCTGGTGGGGGGGGAACTTGATGCGAAGCAGATGCTCCGGTTTGCTGTTCTAGTCTGGCAATTGTCTCTGCCTGTTCTCTCACAACTGTAGCCTGTTGCCTGGAGAATTCTGCCTGACGAACGGCATCTTGCTGCATTGTTTTCATGCTCTCTTGGAGGTGGCGCACCATCTCCTCCAAACTGGCCATACTATCCTGCTCTGGTTGAATTACTGGTATATATTCTCCCTCCGTTGATGACACGGAATCCTGATCCCTACTGAACACAGGTGGAGTAGATAAGGGCCTCTGAACTGACTGTTGTACTGATGTCCTCTGCCTTACTGACCTCCGTTTAGTAGTCGGGGGTAGTGAGTAGTACACTGGTTGTCCGTCTATCAGATCCTCAGATCGAAGGAGTCGACGGCCTCTGACCCAGGGTGCTTGGGGAATATCTATCGGATCGGTAGCAATTGTGCTCAACTACCTAATAAAAAGATAAATAAAACATATAAATAAACAGACAATCGGACAGCATAACGGCGCAAAGTAAATAAACACACAACACACGGTCGGGTATTTAAAATAAACGGTCGAATGCTGGATACACTGTTTCTCCACCACTGATCACTGATTCATGAACCATTGCCCCTAGGCCTGAATCTGATATCCACAGACAACTGATTCTCAAAACCCTGACACTGATACCCTCGGGCCTGATACTTAAACTTGCAAACTGATCTGTACGCTCCCTGCAGAGTCACACTCTAAAGCACGTAGCAGATAAATGAGAACCAAAACACCCCTATATTGGGGTAGGGTTTCCCTGTCCTATTTTGTCAGGAACTAGGGTTTCACTACGCACACAGCGGTTTCAAACAACTTAATATCGGGTGAGCAACCTGTCCTAGTTTGGAATGGTCACTACGGATTTCGATATGCACTAGGTCGAATGGTCAAAAAGGGTGCCCCGGTAAAACCGGGGTTTGTGTTCCCATACTGGCAGAGCCCGCAACCGGTCAGCCTTATGGACATGCCTTGACAAGACAAGCCTCCGGCAAACCGCTCAGGAATAGCAGATGGCCAACACGGTGTCCTAGGCGCACCAATGCACATGCAATGCAAAGAAACACATAAGTGTAGTCAAAACTGGATATCACGAGTTCGAGTCAAACTCTCTAAATATCCCCAGCAGAGTCGCCAGAAACTGTAGACGCGCCCGTGGGGCTTCGCTCTACAGTTCGGACTCGATTTTGTGTCGGTTCTAAATCTGAACCAAAGAGTCCAAATCCGGCAAATCGTTTGAGAAAACAGATTTTTTGAAAAGTAGTGCCAAACATGGACTGCTTTGCCAGATTACAGAGTCGCCACCTAAATATTTTTATTTTTGGGAAATTTAGGAAACCCTGACTCGGTGCCGAAGGCCACGTATCCGTCATCACCAAAGTGGTCTTGGCTCGGGAGCTTGGGTACGATCGGGGAAGGTCAGCTATGAGCACCCCCTTTCGCCCGGTCCAACAACACAAAAGTATAGACTAGATTGCCTAACTTGGAAATAAAACATTGCATATCCGTTTTTGTTTTGAAAAATCGTGTTAGATTTTGCTACTCGCAAGTAGGCTAAAATGCGGATTTCAACGAGTTATTCCAAACTCACGCAATCCAACCTCCACCCACAGGCATTCAAGCAATTTATCACATAAGCACTTAGCCGCATGGCAGGCATACTGTCATGTTAACATTCACACGCATGCGACATGCTAAAGCATAAAAACTTACATCGTACTCCGTGCCAAAAACAGTAAAACTAGTTAGTAAACATGCATGACCTAGTTCATGTTAAGTGGCTAATGCGACACAGGCATAGATGTAATCTAGAGTAGGCTCGGCTAACCCTAAAGATGGCATGTGAAATGTACTTTATTTGATGCACGTATTCAATTTGGAATTGAAAAATTGCAATGCAGTTTGTATGATGTACCGAGCCCGGTGCATGTAAAACAAATGCACGAATGCACGCATGCGTTGCATAAGGTATGCTAAAATAGACGTGCCCTAATCTACCATTGTAAGCAGGTAAATAAAAGGGAGAAAGAAAATGGGGGTTGGAAGACATACACCCACTCACACACACTTATTACAAATTTTGCCCTTGCTCGGAGGGACCAAAATAATAAATACAGTCCCAAAAATAAAATGAATAAATAAATTATTACAAATTCTAATTACTAAAATTAAAGCGAATAAATAAATGAATGCAATTGAGGCCCTCAACTCTGCCTTGAGGCGCGCGAATGATGCATGCTCGATCCGACCTTGCCCGGAAAAACCCGTGTCGTGGCATTGCTGCTTCTGTTTTTTACTGCCCTGCTTCTCCAAAAAATTCCCAGAGTTTCAGGAAAAAACCTTCCAAAATGATCTGAAATACCCCACCGGCTGGGGGGAAGATCTCAATCGGCTGCTGAGATTGACCACCGGCTGCGTGTGGAGTTTACCGGCATAAAAAACAGTGCCGATCGGCATAAATAAAAACTGCCGGCCGGCAGAAAAGTCCCTGCAGCAGACAGATTGACAGCAGCAAGCAAGACAGCAATGCATGGCATGGGTTTTTTGGGCATATGTAAGCATGGTCATGACCCCCCTATCATGCTTTGAGACTCAAGGAGGTAAGACTCTTGGTTCTTGGGCCCACCAATGGTGCATTTTTGATGCATGATAGCCCTAAGAACTAAGATTGCATTTTAAATGTAAATGCATGCAAGCAAAAACAAATGAATTAAGCCCCCTATCATGTTAATGTCAAGGGGCCCTAAACGACATGGGAGATCGAGGTGTGTTTTGTCACTCAAGGTACAAAACACCCCTCAACTCTCACACTTGGTTTTGACACCCCAAAACCAAGCAATGAAATGCAAACTATGCAATCATGCAAACATGCAAACATACAAAACATGGGGGACTAAGATGCTAGCAAAATTAGGCATGCAAAATGCTAGAATATGGAAAGCATAGAAGTCATGCAAAGAGGGACCAATTAAGCATAGAACTAGCATGCGCTCAAGGCTTCATTGACCAATCATGCAACAACCATGTAATGAGCATGCGATAATGGGACTTAAGCCATGGAGGGCAAGCCCCCAAACTCCCCCCAAAAACAATGGCAAAAAACATGCCTCAAAACAAGAGCAAGATGATATACAAGCATGCAAGCTATGAGGCCTAAGGTTAAGGCACAAAATGGGGTATTGAACCACCACTTAACAAGACCAAACATGGCACATGTTAGACAACCAAAACAGGTTTTCAGCATACAAAAATGGCACCCAAATCCCTCATGTGGCAGTCCCAAAACAGTCCAAAAAGCATGAATGCACACAATGCACATTTTAAAGCATAAAGGGCACACCTTTAAAGCATGAAGAGAGATAAACAAAATCTAGACATGTGAGCATGGATTAAGGCTTGAAATAGCATGCCAAATGATCCCAAATCATCTAAATAGGCTAAACCAATGTATGCACATGGACTATATGCTTGAGGCCAACGAACCATCATGCAAAGTAAACCATACTAATCATGCCAAATATGATCAAAACAGTGGCTCACAGCCCTAGAACATGGGCAAATCAAGGCTAAAATGCTCCACCATGCTAAGCCAAAAACATGGAGATATATGGGGCTAGACATATGGCACAATTCTAGGCCAAACGAGGCATTACAAAAGCAAGTGTAAGAAGCATGCTAAGGACCATCAAAACCCACATTAGACAGAGGTTAAACATGACTTAAAACACTCAAGGAAAGGTCTGAAATGAGGCCCAATGCAAGCAAGCATACATACTAGAGCTTCATACAAGCAAGGCCTACAAGCCAAAATGCAAGACAACCAAACCAAGCATGCCAAATGGGTCCAAGGACAGTGGCTCACAGCCCCTTATACATGGCAAGATAATGCTATTATCTCCATGAAAATCAAAACTAAAAATATGCAAAGAACATGGCTCAAAAGCATGGCATTTCTTTTAAGCATAAAAGAACATTACAAAGCAAGCATGAGATTACATGTTAAAGGCTATAAATCTAACCTAAAAACAGAGATCAAACATGACCTAAAACACTCAAAAAAATATCTGAAATGAAGCTAAATGCAAGCATGCACACATGCTACCTTTTAGGTCAAGGACAAAGGCAAACCGAGGGCCAAGGGGAGAGGGGGTGTCCCCCCCCCTATTTGAGACTTAAAAAACACCTCCCTCACCACTGAAAAAACCACTGGTTTTTCAGTGGTGAGAAGGCCAAGAACACCAAGCAAAGGAGGTCTCAAGCAAAGGCACTAAAAATGGCCAAACAAAGCCTAATAGGATGGGACCTTTGCTCAAACCACAAAATGACCTTAATGAAGGTTTCAAGAACAAGTAAAAAACAAGACTTTTTTTCAGTTCAACACAAAGCCCAAATCATAAAGCAAAAGGGGTAGAAAACTTGTTGCAAGATTGGGGAATATAAAGTGAAGTTCTTACCCTTGAAGATCCTTTGAAGAACAAAGGTTCCAGCCACTCTTCAGTGATCAAAACCAGCTCAAAACCAACACAAAACAACCTCCCAAGTCTCTCAATCTCGAGCTAAGGTGTAATGGTGTGTGTAGAGGAGCAAAAATGAGGTAAAAACTACACTTTTTTGGCCTAAAAAACACACACACAAGAGGAGAGAGAGGGAGGTATAGATATATATGGATGTATATCAGAGATATATGTATAATGCTCTGGTTTTGGCTCTCAAAAGGCTAACCTTGAGCCAAGAGGAAGAGCTCTCCTCTTATAGGCAAGGAAAACTTAGCCACTAAGCAAGCCAAGGGGCTCATCCCTCCATACACGTGTATGGAGGGGGAGCAAAACACTTTACAGCTGCAAGAAAATATCTGATAAAGCAAGTGCACAGTGCCCGGCCGGCAAAGAGTACCATTTTGGAAAAAAACAGTGCCGGTCGGCACAAAAGAGTGCCGGTCGGCACAATAAAGTGCCGATAGAAGCTTCAGCCAGCCGGTGGCCTCTAGCCCCAGCCGGTGGTGTGTAGGGATGCCTCATAAGGCATTCCCTGCCCTTTCATGGCAAAACACAAGTGTTTGGTGCAAAACCAAACACAACTGGTCGAGTTCAGGGATCCTGAGGCAGGGGCGCGCGCAGCCGAGAACTCCGGGAACTCCAAACGAACACAAACATAAATAATCACCGAGTGTTCGAGCGGTGACATCCAAGTCTTGAGGACGGTCAAAAATGGGGTGTCTACAGTTGCCCCCTCTTTGACAGAACTCGGAAGTCATAAGGATGACGGGAGTGAATGTCAAAGCCCAGAGACGACCCATTTTTGACAAGGCCGAAGACTTAGACAGACATACAAGACAAGCAAAATATGCGCCTACAGGCAGGGGCAAAATGCAACTGAAAATGCAAGAAGCCTAGCATAATTTATGAAGAAAAGCTGTAACGAAGCACACATGCGACAGTTTTAAGCTAACCAAGACAAAACCAACTACTCTACAAGGCAGAGGGAATGTGAGAGAATCAAGCGATTCTCACTACGTTTCACGCGGAGAGTACAATACCTGTCCGGTTCGTCTGGTCGCGCCAGCTTCAAATGAACCGTACATACAATATCGTGCCTGAAAAGAAAAAAACTTAACAGGTATGACATTGTTAGCAACATTCATAACAGTGCAATCGAAAGTGCGTGACAACGCATGCAATGTGTATAGAAAATTGTAATTGAACACATATAGTAAAGCAGAGCACGCATACAATGCAATGTGTATAGAAAATAATTTGAACACATGTCAGTAAAGCAATGCACGCATACAAAGCAATGTGTATAAAAGATTGTAATTGAACACATGTCAGTAAAGCAATGCACTCATACAAAGCAATGTGTATAAAAGGGAACTTGAACACATATCAGTAAAGCAATGCACGCATACAATGCAATGTGTATAGAAAATAACTTGAACACATATCAGTAAAGCAAAGCACGCATACAATGCAATGTGTATTGAAGATTGTAATTGAACACATGTCAGTAAAGCAATGCACGCATACAAAGCAATGTGTATAAAAGGGAACTTGAACACATATCAGTAAAGCAATGCACGCATACAATGCAATGTGTATAGAAAATAACTTGAACACATATCAGTAAAGCAAAGCACGCATACAATGCAATGTGTATAGAAAAGAACTTGAACACATATCAGTAAAGCAATGCACGCATACAATGCAATGCGTATAGAAAAGAACTTGAACACATATCAGTAAAGCAAAGCACGCATACAATGCAATGTGTATAGAAAAGAACTTGAACACATATCAGTAAAGCAAAGCACGCATACAATGCAATGTGTATAGAAAAGAACTTGAACACATATCAGTAAAGCAAAGCACGCATACAATGCAATGTGTATAGAAGGTAATTGACATTGAACATGGTAAAACATGATACTGAAATGCGACGTACTGCAACACAGTATGTTTGAAATGATTCATGGAATTCACAAGACATAAAAGGATACAGGAAGGAGCGTCCTTCACATATACCGAGCATCGCTCACAAAAGTCATGGCCTGAGGTCAACTCGAAGGTCCGCTTGCATTTTGAAAGTGCAGTTTCTTGTACTGCCTTGAGTAATGAAGATGCCAAACCACACAATTGACCCGAATAAGGGCGCGGAAGGTACGAAGACCGAAAGAGGAGGTTACTGGTATCAATCCCGATACTTTGCCACCCTGTTATTTTCCTGCTTTACTTCCCTTTTTTATTAGGAGTTTAAACACATTGCACTGCCTCAAGCAGGTTCTATTTTTTTGAAAATGCGTATTTTCTTTCTTTTAGAAATTCATGACGGGGATGAAACAGCTATTTGTTCGAAAGGTGTTTCCATTGTACATTCTATGCATCGCATCGCAAGGCATCACACAACAATGTGACTGAAATTAACACTGTGTTTCGAAAACGAAGCATCGCATCGTAATAATCAGGTAGTGAACCAATTACAACTCGATAAGCAAAACAAAGACTTGACAGACTAGCCAAGTGCAAGTACAACTTGATGAAGGGCATGAAGACTTAAAGAGAGTGACATACAACTCGATAAGCAAATAAACCACAACTCGATAAACAAAACGGGGACGCCCTCATGAGAATTGATCATCTAAGGGTACTGGAAGGGGTGGGATTCCCCAGATTTTTGGCATAAAAACCTCAGAGGGCCAGGGGGAAAACCACCGGCCGAGCCAAAAGTCCACCGGCTGTGAGGAATGGATATCGGCCGAAATGGTGCTCCATCGGCTGAAATAGATGGCCGGTCGGCACTATAGATGGCCGGTCGGCACTAAATTGTCAACACCAGCAGAATGTTGACAGCTGTCTTTCACTCAACCTTATCCTCTTCAAAAGGGTTTCAACTTCGTGGTTCTCTTCATTTTCACACTGATTTACTCCAAATGGAGGAATTTCTTGCCCAAAATCTCGCAACTTGGATTAACAACTTCGATGGTTCGGAAAAGCTGAATTTCCGAGCTTTCGGTATAAACGCACTATTCACTTTGCGTCGCACCCCGTTGCATTTTCCATTTCTCCATGCCGCGGCAAGGTTCTGGAACCCGGTGACACATGTCTTTAGCTTTAGCGGGCAAGAGATGTGTCCTACGTTCGAAGATTTCCAAGTTTTGATGGAATCTGAGCGTAATGAAGAGATTCTGCCCCAACTTCGCTTTGGCCATGCTCAAGCCTTAGGACAAATGTGTGGGCTCTCAATACCCGATGCTCGTTCTCTGATTTGTGACGGGACATTAGATGTTCCGAGTTTGGTCTGTCATTTTTCTGAGACTGGTGACCGTGGCGACCATCACTGGCAAGGCTTTCGGCGGCACGCCCTCTGTCTATGCATGCTATCTCATTTTCTGTTCGTCTCTGGTTCCGGAGGAGCCAGAGTCCGGTTGATTGAAATTGCCCAAGGCTTGAAGGAGGGCCAAAGCTGCATCGCCATGGTCCTGGCTGAGACACTGTTGGGCTTAGACGCCTTTTATCGTCGAGAGACGATCAGATTAGCAGGGAGTCCACTATTACTACAGGTAATGTTTCCCACCCCATCTCACTTTTTATGTCTGCTCACATCACTGGGCTCTCAGGCTCGGTTTTTCTCACAAAACCTTTTCTCACTTTTTCTCTCATCGTACTTCTCTCTATTCTTTATTCTCTCATTTTTTTATCCCTCCCCAGGTGTGGTTGATGGATAAACTGAAGGTTGTGGACTCTTGCCCAGCATATTCAGCGCGCGGCTATTTCTTCAGGCAACGCCTAGTTGACGCCCTTGATGAGGGTTGGTGGTTTGAATGGATGTGCAGTTTGTCCGCAGATCGCATTGCTTGGCGGTGCCCTTGGCTCAATCTCCCAATGATGAGTTACAGCATGACCCGTCAGCCGGGGATCCAATTGATTGGCTTAACTCACTGCGTCTTCTACTTCCCATTCCGTATCCTGCGCCAGTTTGGTCAGAATCAGACTTGTCCGCCGGAAGGGATAGAGTACCCGGCTGCATTCCTAATCCGAGGCGCACAGCTGGCCCGATATGCCACAGCATGGAGGACGAGAGAACTTCTGGCCCCCGCTCCCACTTTCAGTTGCACTTTGTCTGATGAATGCTTGGATTGGCTTAATGAAGAGGCACAGGAAGGGCCCACTTTGGCATCAGAGGCTTCGACTAGCTCCGGGAGGGGGCGCAGGGACTTTTGACTTTACCATGCCCCGGATTTATTGCTTTATCAGTACTTCCAAGTTTTCTTTATGAATGTAATAAAAAGCAACTTCAATTGTATGCAAGAGCAAGAGAACTCCATTTGAAATCAATGAAATTGAAGGTTGTGGTACTGAAAATTTTCCGTTTTGGTCCAGAAATGGTCTTAGTTGTAAAAAGATTTATTTGAACACAGTCATCTTCATTAAAACTTTTCGAAACCATTTTCGATATGGATCAAAACTGGACACGCCTGAAATCTGTCACTGAGATGCACAATCCCAGATTCCTGCAATTGGAAAATTGCCCCTAGTCTGAATAGTACCGCGGCACTGCGTGGCAACGGAAAGTTGCCCCTAGTCTGAATAGCACTGCACCGGAGATTGCGATGAATGCTGATGGACAAAGATGACCAAGATGATCAAATAGACAAAGCTGATCAGGGAAAATGTTTATGGCTGAACTTCGGGATGAAGCTGCCTACGTACCCCACGAATGGGAATCAAGCCTTACGTAGTTCAGGCTTGGGTTCACTCGAGTATTTTCACTCTCCTTTTGCGCTCTAACTTTTGCCAAGGCCGCCCTTTGCGGGTTTTCAACCTTGCGAGCTCAGTTTTTATACTTTCTAATTTTCTGTGCTCTGAATTTTGCCTAGGTCGCCCTTTCGGGTTTTCGGCCTAGCGAGCCTCTCAGGGATAATATTTCTTCAACTTGTCCATGTTGATCGGTTGGGAGAACTCTAGGCCATCTAGGTCCATCAGAACCACAGCTCCACCTGACCAAATAGACTTGATGATATAGGGACCAGTCCAATTGGGTCTGAACTTGCCCCTTGGGTCATGGATGGGAGCTCGATTGTCTTTGAGCACCAAATCTCCTTCTTTCAAATTCCTGGACTTAACTTTCTTGTTAAAAGCCCGGGCTATCCTGCGCTGATAACCTTAGACGTGATACAGTGCTTTCAGCCTTCTTTCATCAAAGAGCATGAGTTCCTCGAATCGACTCTGCTGCCAATCTGCCTCAGCTATTTGACACTCAGCCAGCACCCGCAGTGACGGAACCTCAATCTCAATTGGTAGAACGGCTTCCATCCCATAGACTAGTGAATAAGGAGTCGCTCCAGTCGAAGTCCTAATCGAAGTCCGGTAGCCCCACAGAGCGAATGGCAACTTGTCTGGCCAGTCTCGATAGGTTTCCACCATTTTCTGCAAAATGTGTTTGACGTTCTTGTTGGCGGCCTCAACTGCTCCGTTGGTCTGCGGCCGATATGTGGACGACTTGTGAAAAGCCACATTGTACTTCTCCAACAAATCAATCACCTCTTTCTTGAAGTGGGAACCATTGTCTGAGATGATCTCGTTCGGAACCCCATAACGGCAGATAATGTTGTTTCTGATAAACTTTGCGACATGCGAAGCTTTCAGCACCGCATAAGATTGGGCCTCGACCCACTTCGTAAAGTAATCTATTGCGACCAAGATAAACTCATGCCCATTCGACCCCTTCGGGGTAACAGCCCCGATCACGTCAATTCCCCAAACCGAAAATGGCCATGGCGACGTCATGTTGTACAGTTTTGACGGCGGGATGTTCACCCGGTTCGCGTGAATCTGGCATTTGTGGCATCGCCGAACAAAGCCGATACAATCTTCCTCCATGGTAGACCAGTAGTAGCCTTGTCTAAGGATCTTTCGTGCCAGCATTACCCCATTCATATGTGCCCCACATTCTCCTCCATGGATGGCCTCCATCAGGCGATTCGACTCTTCGGCTTCCACACACAGCTTGTGCATTCCCAGATGACCTCTCTTGTACAATCTACCCCCGCAGATGATAAACTGAACAGCCATTCTCCTAATCGCCCTTTTGTCTTTGGCGTTTGCCCCTGGCGGGTACACCTCCTTCTCCAAGAAGTTCCATATGTCGTAATACCAAGGGTTGTTATCCTGTACTTCATCTATGGCAGAGATTGACTCGTAGGCGGGTGCAAATTTCTGGTCAATAATGACTGGACGCATCCGGACTCCAGATGGGATGTCTATCATAGAAGATAGAGTTGCTAGCGAATCTGCAAACCTGTTGTTCTCTCTCACTAGGTGAGTGAAATTTAGCTTCTCAAACCGAGGAATTAGCAAATCCAAGGTCTGGTGGTATATTATCATCTTCTCCTCCTTCACTTTCCAATCTCCTTTCGCTTGAGACACAACCAGGTTCGAATCTCCAATGACGTCCAATCGCCTTGCCCCTAGTTCTAGGGCCGCTTCCAGACCGGCAATACATGCCTCATACTCTGCCTCATTGTTCGAGACCTTGAACTGAAGCTTGAATGCTAAAGGGATACGGGACTCGTCAGGCGCTATCAGCAACACCCCTATCCCATACCCGTATTGATTTGACGCCCCGTCAAAATACATTGTCCAGGTTTCATCTTCGATGTGCAGAATAGCTTCATCTGGGAACAGGTACTCAACCGCTTCATCCCCTTCAACCGGGTGGTCGGCAAGGAACTCTGCCACTGCCCTCCCTTTTACGGACTTGCGCGTCACATACTTGAGGTCAAATTCGGAGAGCAACAGCAGCCAACGAGCTAGCCTACCCGTAAGTGCTGGTTTCTCGAAAAGATATTTGATGGGATCAAGTCGTGAAACCAACATTACAGAGTAAGCTAACAGGTAGTGCCGCAGCTTCCGGGTAGCCCATACCAAGGCCAAACAAGCCTTCTCTAGCGGAGTGTAGCGGGTCTCGTAATCCAGCATCTTTTTGCTCAGATAGTAGATGGCCCTTTCCACTTTATCTTCCGACTCTTGCGCGAGCATACAGCCCATTGTAGTTTCAGTCACTGACAGATACAATATCAACGGCTTCCCCGGCTTTGGTGGTGACAACACGGGCGGATTCTGTAGATACTCTTTAATCTGTTCAAACGCGGCTTGGCATCGGCCGTCCCAATGGAACTTCTTTCCTTTCTTCAAAAGACCAAAAAGTGGTTCACAAGTTAAGGTTAGTTTTGAGATAAACCGCCTTATGAATTGCACTTTACCCAGAAAGCCTCGCACCTCCTTTTCAGTCATTGGTGGTGGCATTTCTAAGATGGCCTTGATTTCAGAAGGGTCGACTTCGATGCCCCTTTGTGTAATCAGAAATCCCAGCATTTTTCCCGCTGTAACACCAAACGTACACTTCTGAGGATTCAGCCGCAGCCTAAATTCCCTGATCCTTTGGAAGAACTTTTGCAAGGCGGTGTAGTGGCCCTCTCTTTCTTTGGACTTGACAATCATGTCGTCCACGTACACCTCAACCTCTTTATGGATCATGTCATGTAATATTGTGGTCGCAGCCCGTTGATACGTAGCCCCAGCGTTCTTTAGCCCAAATGGCATCACTCTGTAGCAATATGTACCCCACGGGGTGGTAAAAGCAGTCTTCTCCCGGTCTTCGGGTGCCATTACTATCTGATTATAGCCTGAAAAGCCATCCATGAACGAAAGCAAAGCATGCCCCGCTGTGAAATCTACCAACTCGTCGATATGCGGCAAGGGAAAGTCATCCTTCGGACTGGCTCTGTTCAGATCCCTGAAATCCACACATACCCGGATTCTGCCATCCTTCTTCGGCACTGGAACGATGTTGGCCAGCCAAGTCGGGTATTCAGATACCAGCAGGAAGCCTGCATCAATCTGCTTGGTGACCTCTTCCTTGATCTTAATGGCCCAATCAGGGCGGATCCTTCTGAGCTTCTGTTTGACAGGTCGAGCCTCGGGGTCAAGAGGGATCCGGTGCTGTACGATCTCAGGATCAATTCCAGGCATGTCTTCGTAGGACCACGCGAAAACATCTTTGAAATCTTTTAATAAAGCGACTAAGCGCTCGCGTTCCTCCGAAGACAACGTGGACCCGATCTGGACCAGCCGCGGGTCCTTCTCAGTACCAACGTTCACGGTAGTGATTTCATCCATTAAGGGTTTAACAAACCTCTCCTGCTCTTGTTCAATTAGTCGTTGCAAAACCGGAGGAATTTCGTCCTCGTCGTTTTCATCAAAATTTTGAAAGTCTTGATTTAAGCAATAAATCAAAGGCACAGAAAAGTACTCGGAAACCACAGTCACCTCATTCTCATTATGCACTTCCAAACCGTCCAATTCTTCTGTTACAACAGACTCAAAAGAGAAAGAAAAAGACGACCTGGACAGGACTGTGGCATCCGGGTTATCACCCCCAGGAATACCGGACTCAGACTCAGACGAGCTGGAACCTGATTCCGACTCACAAGACTCGGTGGAATCAGATTCCGGCTCACTACCTGACCCGGTGCTGCTTGATAAAAATCCCTCCTCGTACTGCCAGATGAGGGAGGGTGCGATGGATGCATCCAAAATAGCTGATGGTAGGCCCGCAGCCGTTTCATCTCCGATCATGGACACCGAAGAGTCGTCCCCCAAGCACACCTGGTTGATCAAAGGATCTGAAAGTAGACAAGCCAGTGCTACCCCCATTTCAAACTCTGTAGCCACAGACTCCACTTCTTTGCTATGCTCAGCCTCAACTGTTAGGTCTGTCTGCTCTTCAGCAACGTCATCCCCAGATATTTGTAAGTCAAAGAATATTTCGAAACCCGGCACGCGCTTCTTCTCTGCGTTCAACCACGGCTCCGGAAAACCACAGAACGGAAAGTCCTCCCCCTCCCGGACGAAGCGTCCATTTAGGGTACCCCGGACGGGCCGGTGCATCAACTCAAAAGGCCTTCCCATTTGTTTTGCTTTGGCTCTCCCAGCCATTTCTTTTCCTCTTCTCACCCAATCTTCCTTAGTGGGCAGATAACCCAAGCCGAAGGTGTGGGGATTGTGCGGCGCTCCAGCCAATGCTGCAACGCCTTTGCGACCGCTCTTCCCTAATCCCATCCCGGGGATATGTTGGAGCTTGTTCATGAGATACACTGCCTGGGCACTAACATAGATCCCTTCGTTAACGGCCATGATGTTTTGTACAACCCGAGCCTCAGCTAGGGTAAATCCTGATATGAACACATCTTCCATGCCATGCTCGATTTCCAGAACAGGCGTGGATACCTCCGGTGGTGGGTGGATTGATGAGTTTCCAAAGATAATGGCTACTCCCTTTCCATAGGGGTATTTCACCATTTGATGCAAAGTAGATGATACTGCATTTACCTGATGCAGCCATGGCCGCCCCAAAAGCAAGTTGAAAGTCGCAGGCACTTCTAAAACATGGAAATCTATCTCATGCTGGCCCGGCCCGACCTTTGTCTGAACTTTTACGGTTCCCATCACTTCTCTACTTGTGTTGTCATACGCCCGAATGACCTGGGCTGTTGGTACGAAATCTGCAGTTTTCAAACCAATTGCGTATGCCGTTCTTGCCGGGCAGACGTTGATGGCGGATCCAGTATCAACAAGCACCACCGGTATCCATTTATCCCTGCACTCCACAGAGATGTAGAGTGGCTTGTTGTGATTCATGCCCTCAGGCGGTAATTCCTTATCAGCAAACGTCAACATCGGGGCAGCTCCTCCCGGAAAGACTAACCCCACTAGCTGTTCTGGTGTTGTTTCTATTGAAAGCTTTGCTTTATCCATGGCTGATAAAACAGCCTCCCTATGCACTCGAGAAGCCATAAGCAGTCCCCAAATAGAGATATCTGCTTGTATCTTTTTCAACTGTTTGAGTACGGCTTCCTCTTCGAGCTGCTTTTCCTTTTGCTTCTCAACCTCTCTGTCCTTCCCTGAGGCCTCTGGTTGATCCAAGTGTGGGGGTTTGAAATACCGCCCGCTCCGTGTCATGTGATCTATCTCTCCAAGGTACCAAGTGTCATCAGGTTGGTTGTTTCCCCAATCTTCGTCTGTATGGGCAAGGCATAAATCTTCATCCTCCCACCACATACCATCAGCAGCTGATAAACATCTGTCCGGCTCTGGCATGACTGTTTTTGCGCCCGCAGCACCTTCCATCCACATACCTGCAGTATTCTCGGTTCCGGTGCACAACGCAGTTTCGACTCCCACATGGGCCTTTGCCTTCCTGATTCTCTCGGAATCTTCAAAACTTACTTGTTCCGACATAGCCGACTGTTCGATTATTTCTGCACTCAAAATGTTCCAATCCCGGGCGAAACTCTCGACACCGGCGCCCCCCGGCAATATACTCTGCTCTTCGACTCTTCCGGCCGTCACTGATATTCTCGACCCCGTTGAGCCCTGTTCTGACTGCAATTCTCCTATCACATCAGGTTGATCATCCAACCACCCGGTAACTTCTGCTGAATTCTCATAATCGAACCACGCGACTGCCATATCCTCTAGATCTTGGTCACTATAAAACTGGAGATTGGCAAGGTCCTCCCCCACAGCGGCTACATCATCTGCTTCCTGTGCTAGATTATCTCCTTGAATTACACACAGTTCTCCTCCTGTTGGAAGTTTCACAACCGGCGCATCCTGGCCTATTGACACAATGTAGTCGTCCGGACTATACGTTTTCTCAACATAACTCCCGGATCCTGCAGACTCGGACTCAACAGCCCGTTTCTCCTTTGGAATCTCCCTTCCCCTGCTCTCGGTGGTCACCACTGCTGGCTTGGGTTGGGTTTCGGAGATGTCTATCATGCACAAGTCGGTGCAACTGGGAAGAGACACCTCCGGTTTAGGCAGGTGGGTAGGTGTGATATAGATACTAGGGTCGTAGAGCACGTCCCCAATATGGATGAAATTGAGTCTTTTGGGCGGTGGAGCTTGGTTATGTGCGGGGAGAGGGTTTGTAGTAACATTGGGTTTCTCCGGAGGTAGAATCACCCCGTTATCGATGAGATCTTGAATCTCATGACGTAACCGGAAGCATTGATCGGTATCATGACCGTGCTGTTGGTGAAATGCACAGTACTTGGCCGGGTTATGGGTGGGAGGAAGTTTTTCTGGTAGGGGCCGCGACTCTAGGGGCTTCAGATGCCCTTTTTTGATCAAAACCCCCAGAGCTTTGGATAGAGGCATATAAAGTGGGGCGAAGGTTCTGGTGTTTCTGGGTGGGTATTTGGTTGTTTGCGGGTTGCTTCCGGACGCACCGGAGAATGGTGAGGCTGCTGTATTTCTCGGAGGGGGATTGGCGGTGACCATGCTTACTTCCTGAGCTCTTGCAGTCGTAACGCCACTCGGGCCTGCATTGCTACCACGATTGAAAGTTCGTCGGGGTTGCTCCCGGTCACTATCGATCAAGCCTTGCTTTAAGGCATCCTCAATCTGTACCCCCATTTCATGTAGGTCAGAAAAAGTAGGAAAGGGGAGTACTATCATTTTTTGCATCAACTTCGGCTGAAGATTGCGCACAATCATCCGAATCTGGTCTTTGTCCGTAGGCCTCAAGGTCATCATCGAAGCCTTGGCCCTCCATCTGGTTACAAACTCTGAGAAGCTTTCCTTAGGCTCTTGCCTAGTCGTCTCGAGATCACGGGTCGTAATCTCAATCTGCGTATTATACGAATACTGTGCGATGAAGGCCTCAGCCATCTCGTCCCAATTCCTCTTGACGTCATCCTCCAACTTGGCATACCATATGGCCGCCACACCCGATAGGGTCCGACCAAACAAAGACAACTTCTGAAGCCTACTGAGGCCCATCGGCCTCAGAATATCTGAGAACAATCTTAAGTGCACCATGGGGTCCCCGGTCCCGTCGAACCGATCAATGTGAGGCATTTTGAATCTGTCGGGCAGCGTCACAGCTGCGTCGGTATAACCATCTTCAATATCAGGGATAGTCTTGACCCCTTGGGATCTCTTGAACAGCTTTTCAAGCTTGCTCAGTTTCAGTGCGGTAGAGTCAGTTTCGAACTCAAAGGGAGAGTCCAATAGGTTGGTGGGCGTCTTTGATAGCTGGGGTTGGATTTGAGGCGGGGCTAAAGGTGGGGGAGGTCCCGTGGGCAGTTCTGTATCATTCTGAACGTTGGCTGTCTCCCCAAGGTTTGGAACTCCTGGTGGGGGGGGGAACTTGATGCGAAGCAGATGCTCCGGTTTGCTGTTCTAGTCTGGCAATTGTCTCTGCCTGTTCTCTCACAACTGTAGCCTGTTGCCTGGAGAATTCTGCCTGACGAACGGCATCTTGCTGCATTGTTTTCATGCTCTCTTGGAGGTGGCGCACCATCTCCTCCAAACTGGCCATACTATCCTGCTCTGGTTGAATTACTGGTATATATTCTCCCTCCGTTGATGACACGGAATCCTGATCCCTACTGAACACAGGTGGAGTAGATAAGGGCCTCTGAACTGACTGTTGTACTGATGTCCTCTGCCTTACTGACCTCCGTTTAGTAGTCGGGGGTAGTGAGTAGTACACTGGTTGTCCGTCTATCAGATCCTCAGATCGAAGGAGTCGACGGCCTCTGACCCAGGGTGCTTGGGGAATATCTATCGGATCGGTAGCAATTGTGCTCAACTACCTAATAAAAAGATAAATAAAACATATAAATAAACAGACAATCGGACAGCATAACGGCGCAAAGTAAATAAACACACAACACACGGTCGGGTATTTAAAATAAACGGTCGAATGCTGGATACACTGTTTCTCCACCACTGATCACTGATTCATGAACCATTGCCCCTAGGCCTGAATCTGATATCCACAGACAACTGATTCTCAAAACCCTGACACTGATACCCTCGGGCCTGATACTTAAACTTGCAAACTGATCTGTACGCTCCCTGCAGAGTCACACTCTAAAGCACGTAGCAGATAAATGAGAACCAAAACACCCCTATATTGGGGTAGGGTTTCCCTGTCCTATTTTGTCAGGAACTAGGGTTTCACTACGCACACAGCGGTTTCAAACAACTTAATATCGGGTGAGCAACCTGTCCTAGTTTGGAATGGTCACTACGGATTTCGATATGCACTAGGTCGAATGGTCAAAAAGGGTGCCCCGGTAAAACCGGGGTTTGTGTTCCCATACTGGCAGAGCCCGCAACCGGTCAGCCTTATGGACATGCCTTGACAAGACAAGCCTCCGGCAAACCGCTCAGGAATAGCAGATGGCCAACACGGTGTCCTAGGCGCACCAATGCACATGCAATGCAAAGAAACACATAAGTGTAGTCAAAACTGGATATCACGAGTTCGAGTCAAACTCTCTAAATATCCCCAGCAGAGTCGCCAGAAACTGTAGACGCGCCCGTGGGGCTTCGCTCTACAGTTCGGACTCGATTTTGTGTCGGTTCTAAATCTGAACCAAAGAGTCCAAATCCGGCAAATCGTTTGAGAAAACAGATTTTTTGAAAAGTAGTGCCAAACATGGACTGCTTTGCCAGATTACAGAGTCGCCACCTAAATATTTTTATTTTTGGGAAATTTAGGAAACCCTGACTCGGTGCCGAAGGCCACGTATCCGTCATCACCAAAGTGGTCTTGGCTCGGGAGCTTGGGTACGATCGGGGAAGGTCAGCTATGAGCACCCCCTTTCGCCCGGTCCGAAGACCGGCCTCTACTAACCATGATATCCGTTTTTGAAAACTTTATGCGTTCTTATTCCGGTTATTAACCTAGAATTACTATGTGATGCGCACAACACAAAAGTATAGACTAGATTGCCTAACTTGGAAATAAACATTGCATATCCGTTTTGTTTTGAAAATCGTGTTAGATTTTGCTACTCGCAAGTAGGCTAAAATGCGGATTTCAACGAGTTATTCCAACTCACGCAATCCAACCTCCACCCACAGGCATTCAAGCAATTTATCACATAAGCACTTAGCCGCATGGCAGGCATACTGTCATGTTAACATTCACACGCATGCGACATGCTAAAGCATAAAACTTACATCGTACTCCGTGCCAAAACAGTAAACTAGTTAGTAAACATGCATGACCTAGTTCATGTTAAGTGGCTAATGCGACACAGGCATAGATGTAATCTAGAGTAGGCTCGGCTAACCCTAAAGATGGCATGTGAAATGTACTTTATTTGATGCACGTATTCAATTTGGAATTGAAAATTGCAATGCAGTTTGTATGATGTACCGAGCCCGGTGCATGTAAACAAATGCACGAATGCACGCATGCGTTGCATAAGGTATGCTAAAATAGACGTGCCCTAATCTACCATTGTAAGTAGGTAAATAAAAGGGAGAAAGAAATGGGGGTTGGAAGACATACACCCACTCACACACACTTATTACAAATTTGCCCTTGCTCGGAGGGACCAAAATAATAATACAGTCCAAAAATAAATGAATAAATAAATTATTACAAATTCTAATTACTAAAATTAAAGCGAATAAATAAATGAATGCAATTGAGGCCTCAACTCTGCCTTGAGGCGCGCGAATGATGCATGCTCGATCCGACTTGCCCGGAAAACCCGTGTCGTGGCATTGCTGCTTCTGTTTTTACTGCCCTGCTTCTCCAAAAATTCCCAGAGTTTCAGGAAAACATTCCAAATGATCTGAAATACCCCACCGGCTGGGGGAAGATCTCATCGGCTGCTGAGATTGACCACCGGCTGCGTGTGGAGTTTACCGGCATAAAAACAGTGCCGATCGGCATAATAAACTGCCGGCCGGCAGAAAGTCCCTGCAGCAGACAGATTGACAGCAGCAGCAAGACAGCAATGCATGGCATGGGTTTTTGGGCATATGTAAGCATGGTCATGACCCCCTATCATGCTTTGAGACTCAAGGAGGTAAGACTCTTGGTTCTTGGGCCACCAATGGTGCATTTTGATGCATGATAGCCCTAAGAACTAAGATTGCATTTTAATGTAAATGCATGCAAGCAAACAAATGAATTAAGCCCCTATCATGTTAATGTCAAGGGCCCTAACGACATGGGAGATCGAGGTGTGTTTTGTCACTCAAGGTACAAACACCCCTCAACTCTCACACTTGGTTTGACACCCCAAACCAAGCAATGAAATGCAACTATGCAATCATGCAAACATGCAAACATACAAACATGGGGACTAAGATGCTAGCAAATTAGGCATGCAAAATGCTAGAATATGGAAAGCATAGAAGTCATGCAAAGAGGGACCAATTAAGCATAGAACTAGCATGCGCTCAAGGCTTCATTGACCAATCATGCAACAACCATGTAATGAGCATGCAATAATGGACTTAAGCCATGGAGGGCAGCCCCCAAACTCCCCCAAAACAATGGCAAAACATGCCTCAAAACAAGAGCAAGATGATATACAAGCATGCAAGCTATGAGGCCTAAGGTTAAGGCACAAAATGGGGTATTGAACCACCACTTAACAAGACCAAACATGGCACATGTTAGACAACCAAAACAGGTTTTCAGCATACAAAATGGCACCCAAATCCCTCATGTGGCAGTCCCAAAACAGTCCAAAAGCATGAATGCACACAATGCACATTTTAAAGCATAAAGGGCACACCTTTAAAGCATGAAGAGAGATAACAAATCTAGACATGTGAGCATGGATTAAGGCTTGAAATAGCATGCCAAATGATCCCAAATCATCTAAATAGGCTAACCAATGTATGCACATGGACTATATGCTTGAGGCCAACGAACCATCATGCAAAGTAACCATACTAATCATGCCAAATATGATCAAAACAGTGGCTCACAGCCCTAGAACATGGCAAATCAAGGCTAAATGCTCCACCATGCTAAGCCAAAACATGGAGATATATGGGGCTAGACATATGGCACAATTCTAGGCCAAACGAGGCATTACAAAGCAAGTGTAAGAAGCATGCTAAGGACCATCAAACCCACATTAGACAGAGGTTAAACATGACTTAAAACACTCAAGAAAGGTCTGAAATGAGGCCCAATGCAAGCAAGCATACATACTAGAGCTTCATACAAGCAAGGCCTACAAGCCAAAATGCAAGACAACCAAACCAAGCATGCCAAATGGGTCCAAGACAGTGGCTCACAGCCCTTATACATGGCAAGATAATGCTATTATCTCCATGAAATCAAACTAAAATATGCAAAGAACATGGCTCAAAAGCATGGCATTCTTTTAAGCATAAAAGAACATTACAAAGCAAGCATGAGATACATGTTAAAGGCTATAAATCTAACCTAAAACAGAGATCAAACATGACCTAAAACACTCAAAAAATATCTGAAATGAAGCTAAATGCAAGCATGCACACATGCTACCTTTTAGGTCAAGGACAAAGGCAAACCGAGGGCCAAGGGGAGAGGGGTGTCCCCCCCCTATTTGAGACTTAAAAACACCTCCCTCACCACTGAAAAACCACTGGTTTTCAGTGGTGAGAAGGCCAAGAACACCAAGCAAAGGAGGTCTCAAGCAAAGGCACTAAAAATGGCCAAACAAAGCCTAATAGGATGGACCTTTGCTCAAACCACAAAATGACCTTAATGAAGGTTCAAGAACAAGTAAAAACAAGACTTTTTTCAGTTCAACACAAAGCCCAAATCATAAAGCAAAAGGGGTAGAAACTTGTTGCAAGATTGGGGAATATAAAGTGAAGTTCTTACCCTTGAAGATCCTTTGAAGAACAAAGGTTCCAGCCACTCTTCAGTGATCAAAACCAGCTCAAAACCAACACAAACAACCTCCCAAGTCTCTCAATCTCGAGCTAAGGTGTAATGGTGTGTGTAGAGGAGCAAAAATGAGGTAAAACTACACTTTTTGGCCTAAAAACACACACACAAGAGGAGAGAGAGGGAGGTATAGATATATATGGATGTATATCAGAGATATATGTATAATGCTCTGGTTTTGGCTCTCAAAAGGCTAACCTTGAGCCAAGAGGAAGAGCTCTCCTCTTATAGGCAAGGAAAACTTAGCCACTAAGCAAGCCAAGGGCTCATCCCTCCATACACGTGTATGGAGGGGAGCAAAACACTTTACAGCTGCAAGAAAATATCTGATAAAGCAAGTGCACAGTGCCCGGCCGGCAAAGAGTACCATTTTGGAAAAAAATAGTGCCGGTCGGCACAAAAGAGTGCCGGTCGGCACAATAAAGTGCCGATAGAAGCTTCAGCCAGCCGGTGGCCTCTAGCCCCAGCCGGTGGTGTGTAGGGATGCCTCATAAGGCATTCCCTGCCCTTTCATGGCAAAACACAAGTGTTTGGTGCAAAACCAAACACAACTGGTCGAGTTCGGGGATCCTGAGGCAGGGCGCGCGCAGCCGAGAACTCCGGGAACTCCAAACGAACACAAACATAAATAATCATCGAGTGTTCGAGCGGTGACATCCAAGTCTTGAGGACGGTCAAAAATGGGGTGTCTACACTTAGCTTAGCTATTTCTTTATTTTGTTGTGTAATAATTAGTCTAATTAGATTAATTAGATTAGTTTGATTAGCTTAGCTTAGTGTAGCTTAGCTTATTCATTCAGACCCTCCTTCAAGAGGGCAAAATGTTATAATAAGTGTGCGTGTGTGTGTGCATGTCTTCTAACCCCACGTCTTTCTCCCTTTTATTTAACCACTTTCGGTGGTTAGATTAGGGCATGTTTTGATTAGCATACCTTATGCTTGCATGTTTGCATCATTCATTTGTCTTGCATGCACCGGGGCTCGGCGCAGCATTCAAACTGCATTGTATTTCAATACTTACTTGAATACGTGTATCAAATTGTTGCATTCATATGCCATCTTAGATAGCCAAGCCTATTTAGTTGCATTATTGCATGTTTTGCATTAGACACTTAACATAGTTAGGATCATGCATTGTTTCTAACTAGCTTTTGTTTTGGCTTGGAGTACACTATAAGTTTTACGCTTTAGCATACTTGCATGAGTGTGAGTGTTGCCATGACAGCATGCTTGCCATGAGGCTATTTGCTTATGTGATAAACTACATGAATGCCTATGGATGAAGGCTTTATTGCTTGAATTGGGACAATTCGATGAATGTGAGTTTTAAGCCCACTTTACGAAGTGGCAAATCATGTTGTTTTAAGCCCACTTGAGGGTGGCAAATCCGCACTTTAGCCCACTTGAGGGTGGCATTTTCAAACCATTTTCGAAAAACAAACATGAGTTGAATCTGTTCCAATTCTTGCGATTTAGTCTATACTTGTATGCTATGCACATCACATAGTAAAGTTAGCTAATAACCGGAATAAGAACACGTGTTTATAAAATAACATATCATGCTTAGTAGAGGCCGATCTTTGATCGAGCGAGCGGGGGTGCTCATTTCAGGACCTTCCCCTCTCGTACCCAAGTTCTTGAGCCGAGGCAACTTTCGTGATGACGGACACGTGGCCTTTGGCACGAGTCAGGGTTTCCTAAATTTCCCAAAAACAAATTATTTAGGTGGCGACTCTGAAATCTGGCAAAGCAGTCCATGTTTGGCGCTTTTTGATTCAAAATTGATTTTCCAAAACCAATTGCCAGATTTGGACTCTTTGGTGTTTATCGGTCTCGCATTGCACTTTGTGAGATTAGATTCAGAACCGCGATAGGAGTCTGAACTGTAGTAAGACCAATTCGCGCCCTCTTCGAAAGGCGGGGCGCATGAAGAAAGTCGGGTGCTACACCCCTGTACATATCAGTTGAGTTCAAGGAAAAATAGATACCATTGGTGTTGGTCGACACCGGTTCAGCTATCGAGGTCTGTCCTTCCTGCACAGCTTATGTCATTGGCCTTAGACCGGCAGATTTCGTGCCCACGACCCAAGTAATTAGGGCGTATGATAATACAAGCAGGGAGGTTATGGGTACAGTACAAATTAGAGTCCAGGTGAGCCCAGCTCAGCAGGATGTCGAGTTCCATGTCATGGATGTCTCGGCCACCTTCAAATTACTACTAGGAAGGCCCTGGTTACACCTTGCGAAAGCAGTCTCCTCTACCCTCCACCAAATGCTGAAATACCCTCACTAGAAAAGAGTGGCAATTGTTTTTGGGAATTCATCCATCCATCCCCCGCCAGAGTAACTACACCGGTGTTGGAGATCGTTCATGGTGAGCAGGATATTTTTCTCTCAGGGTTTACGCTGGCTGAGGCCTGGGTAGTGCAAACCATCTTGGCAGCAAATGAAGGCATGTTTGTCAGTGCCCAATCAATTTATGTAATGAACAAACTGCAACATGTGCAAAGAATAGGACTTGGAAGAAGTGGCCAGAAAGGCTACCTCCCACTCGCCCATGTCAGTATCATATGGGATCGGCCGGCCTTCTACCTCGAGGCCCGTCAGCATAGCAAAATCATACGGGGTCATCGTCATGTCACCCGCGATAGAGAAATGGAAAGAGTTGGTGGTGTCCCACCATCTCTCTACTAGCGTGCCCAATAGGGATCTGCTCGCCATGAGGCACGACAGCCCCATACAGAATAAACCAAACCTCGCCTCGTCGACGATCTGGCAGACACCGACGGGGAGGTCCATGTACCACTCCCTTGCCGATGTGGTCCTGTATCCTCGGGTAAAACGAAAGTTCACCTATGTTTAGGATGAGCAGATGAAATACAGTGCGTGAATGTGTTCAAAGTAAGCAGATGAAAAAAATAGTACATAAGTGCGAACTATGCAAGAAATGTAAAATACATCGCGGAAATGTAAGAATATAGTGCATACCCCAGAGGCGCCATAAGATAGGTGAGACTCTAGCTCTCGCAGCAAGAAATCTACTGGTGCGCCTCGTGTAAACCTACTGAAATGACGGACTCAGAGTGGTATCTCTCTGGGTCGAAAGGTCGGACTCTGGGTGGTAATGGTATGCGCTCAGGATCTCCCTCCATCCCTAGAGAACCTTCGTCGTGAGGAATGTCATTTGCCATCTGGAAAGAAGGTGAAAAAGTAGGCAAAAATAAGCAAAATACGCGAAAAATTCCAAAAGTCAACAAAAGTAAACTCTTGGAGAGAGAAAGAGGGAGAAAAAGTCAAAGCCCGAGAAAAGGCGCGAAACTCAAGACAAACCCGAGGGAAACAAACCTCAAGTGGTGAAAATGGAGAAAAAAGCGCTGAAAACAAATTTCAATCGGTTCAAAACGGAGGAAAACAAGGGGTTTTAGTAAATCAACTTCGTGTGGGGCATTGGAAAACGCATGTAAAGCATGGATCTAGGAGGAAAAAGTGCCTAGGGAGGAAGATGAGGTATTTTCAGCAATGTAGGTGTGAGCAAATGTGGTTTGGAGATGTGTACTTAAAGATCTCCATGCAAAAAGACTAAAATGGCCCGAATTGCCACAAGTGGCCGACCAGCCACTTTTTGTGGCCGACAGCCACCTTTTCTGGCCGACAGCATTCAGAAGTAGCCGACAGGTGGCTGACACTTCTTCAGGGTGGCCGACATCTTTCCAGTGTTCTCCCTATGTGTTTTTATGCTATTTTGTGTCCTCGGTTCTCGAGAAAGTGTAAGAAAAGTTCACTTTTTAGCTCAAAGGGTCTCTGCGGAAGTTTCGAAACATGTCTTCGATGCATGACTCATCATTAGCCGGTATGAACGAGGTGGATCCTTTTTGACATATATTGTAACTCCTCCGAGAGGTAAATCAGAGGTTGCAACTGAATCGATTTTATTAAGCCACGCTTTTTATCATCGCATAGAACGTGTATTTCTTTATTCGGTACTTTGCATCAAGCATGTTGTTATCCTCGCATTGAACATGTATTTTCGCAATTGATTATTGTGTGCATCCTATTGCATAGAATATGCATTTTTTCCGTCTCTTGTAGAGAACATGTTTTTGTTACTACTGCATAGAACATGCTTTGCTAATCTTGCATAGAATGTGCACGCTTGCTATATTATACTTATGAGGATTCTTTCTTATGCAGGCACGATATTGTATTTACGTTTCATTTAGAGGAGCTCCAGGTGAGACTGCTCCTGTCCTTTGATCCCACTCCTTGTTGGTTAGAAACATTCGGGTATGATCGGTGTTTACACCACTCCTTTCGGTTAGAAACATTCAAATACGCCCAGTGTTTGCAGCGCTTCTCCTTTCGGTTAGAAACATTTGGGTACGCCCGGTGTTTACACCACTTCTTGTTTTGGTTAGAAACATTGGGACATGCTCCGATGTTTATACCACTCCCCCTGATTAGAAGCATTTGGGACGTGTTTCGATGCTTATCCCACTTCTTGTTGGTTAGAAACATTCAGGTACGCCCGTTGTTTACACCACTCCTTTCGCTTAGAAACATTCAGGTACGCCCGGTGTTTACACCACTTCTCCTTTCGGTTAGAAACATTTGGGTACGCCCGGTGTTTACACCGCTTCCCGTTTTGGTTAGAAACATTGGGACGTGGTCCGATGTTTATACCACTCCCCCCAGTTAGAAGCATTTGGGACATATTTTGATGGTTATACCACCTTGTTTTGGTTAGAAACAATAGGTCGTGCTCCGATGTTTATACCCCCCCCGGGTGCATACACCACCGCCTCCTTGTTTTGGTTAGAAGCATTCAGATGGGTTCCAGTGTTTGCACCACTCCCCTTTCTCCTCTCGCGTATAACGCATTAGGATGCTTCGGTTAGAGACATTTGGGTGTGCCCCGGTGCTCTCATTACCCCTTTTCCCTTTCACATGTGGCGCGTTATGGCATTTTCGATTAGAAACATTCGGGTACGTTCGGTGTTTGCACGATCCTCTTCTCCTCTCATGTGCGACGCGTTATAACGCTTTGGTTAAATGCATTCAGACGAGTTTCGATGCTTATACCACTCTTTGATTTGGTTACATATATTTTGGACGTGTTCTAATATTTATCGCTGTTCTCTTTGGTTTAGAACATTAGGGTGTGTCCCCATGTTCACACCATTTCTCTCCTCGCGTGTGCAATGCGTTGGAATCTTGTTTGACACCTTGGGCCTGCCCGCTGGATTGTGTTATTCTTTGCCTTTCCTGCGTGATGCATAGTTAAGCCTGCATAATTTTCGTACATCCTTTCTACATGTAATGTAGTTTGGCTTGTGCTTTTCACGTGTGGTGTGTTTACTTACTTCTGTTCATGTTCGAGTTTGCTGTAGCGTTTCTTTGCATAACGCTTGCATTCAGTTGTTTCGTTACATTCTCATTCCGTGATCATAAGTTATGTTGTTGCATCATGCATATCATTTGCATCTTGCCCCAGAACTACACTGGTTTGATTCCTTGCAAAAGGATACGTAGGTAGCCTACGGGCACAATCGTTCTTTGTTTTGTTTGGTTGTTTGTTTGAGTCTTCGACCTCGTCAAAAATGGGTCGTCTCTGGGCTTTGACATTCACTTCCGTCATTTCATGACTGACGAGTTTTGTCAAAGAGGGCCAACTGTAGACACCCAATTTTTGACCGACCCTAAGACTCGGACGTCATCGTTTGGGCACTCGATGATTGTTCTTGTTTATGCTCGTTTTGAGCGCTCGAAGTCTTCGGCGGAACGCCTTGTCTTTGAGCCTCTAAACCTATTTGTTTTGTGCTTGTTTTTGGGCCAAACCTCGTTGCCTCTTGCCTGGAAAGGGGAGGGATCTTGTTGGCCAGTTTTTGGCCTTGTCGGCCACTTTTTGTTCTTGTTGGCTACTTTTGGTGGCCAACAGCCACTTGAAGTGGCTGGCGGCCATTTGTCTCCTTTTTTAGATATTTGTTTGCCAGTTGTGCCAGTTGTTGTTCACTGAAGTGCATCACCATACACGTGTATGGAGCGATGAATACAAGCTTGAATCTTGATTTTCTATATATAGGGGGGTGCTCTCCCCCATTTAGGGAGGTTGGACATTTTGGATCAAAATTTTCTCTCTCTCTCTCTTCTTGTTTTGTGCTTGGTAGTTAGTTTTCTGTACACCTTTGCACACTAGCTGAGGTCCCTTGGAGCCTAGTTTGAGCCTTTGGAAGGAGGTTTGAGCCTGAAATTGTGGTTGTTTAGTGCTGTGCTTCAAGAGGTATAAGGCTCACCTTGAAAGCTTTGTTTTGACTACTTGTTTTACCATCTTTTTGTACTGTTTTTGGCCTAGCTTTCAACTACAAAGAACTCTGTTTTTATGGTTTAAAAATGGTGGTTTGAGGCTATTTTGTGTTAGGGGGTTGTCTCTCCCTTTTGTTCCTTAGCTTGTATAGCTTTTTGTGCCATCTTTCAAGGCTTTCAAATGAAACTTTTTGGGCCTTTAAACCACTGAAATTCAGAGTTATTTCAGTGGTGGAAAACATGTTTTGAAATCCAAAATTAGAGGGGTTAGCCTCCCCTCCCTGTGTCTTACTTGCATGCCTAGTTAGCATCAAATGGTAGCATGTTTTTGTGGCTTAACTTAGCTTATTTCCAGCATATGTTTGCCACTGATTTGGACTATTTTAGCACTCTTTTGGACTTCTTTGGTCATATGAGTCTTGTTTTCCATTGTTGTAGTGCAAATGGCTTCACTAGCTTGGTGTTTTAGGCCTTCAAACATGATTTGCTTGAGTTGGTTGCATGTTGTAGTGTCTTTTTACATGTAATTTCAGCTTATATATAGCTCCATCTCATGCTCATTTGTTTCACTCTTTCATTGCTTTTGAGAGTTGCTCTTGAGTTTTGTTTGCAAGCCTAGATAGTTTAACATGTGAGCATGTTTTCCTAGCATTTTGTACCTTAATCTCAGCATGTTTTAGTCACTATTTTGACTAGTTTTAGCTCTGTTTTGAGCTGGTTTGGCCATTTGAGGCTTCTATTGTGTGGTTGTAGTGCAGTCTCCTTCACTAGCTTAATGTTTTAGGCTTTTAAACATGAATTGCATGAGTTGTTTTCATGTTTTAGTGTCATTTTGCACTCCATTTCAGCACTGAAATCTCTGCAATCTCCCTCTCTATTCTTCACTCTTTCATTTATTTTGAAAGTGGTTTTGAACCCCTTGTTGACTTCAGTGTGAAATTGAGACACTTATGCCTAATAGTTATAATCCTCTTTTGAGGGTTTCTACTAACCGACGGCATGAGATCGCTTTTATGGTAAAGGCACTTGTGATTTAAGCCCTCTTTCCATTAGAGGACACTCACCTATTGGACTAATCAATTAAAGAATGGATTGGTAATCTAAAATGTGTAAACAAAATGAGCAAGTAAAAGAGGCAAGATAAAGCATCTTTTGTGTTGCATTGCATGTGTTTGGATCGGACGTTAATTCGAACACGAGGAAAATGGGATGTTTCATACTCAAAGTGATGAAACGTGTCTGAAACGTGCCACTTTCCTTGGTCACCGCGTAGACACCCCATTTTTGACCGACCTTAAGACTCAGACGTCATCGATTGAGCGCTTGGTGATCACGCATGTTTGTGCTCATTTCGAGGTTTCGGAGTTTTCGGCTGAGTGCCTCCGGGCCTTTGAACTCTTTGTGTTTTGGCTCGGTCTGTGGACCAAGCCTTGTTGACCTTGCTTGGAGGGGGGGTGAGGTCTGTAGACCACCCTTTTGTGGTCGTAGACCACTTTTCCTGCTTGGAGACTAGTTTTCAATTTTCGGAGTCTTCGGCTGCACGCCTTGTCTCGGGACCGCTTAACTTTCTCCTTTTGGCCTGGTTTTCGGACCATGCCTTGTTGACCTTGCCTAGAGGGACACTGTGGTCTGGGAGATCACTTTTTGTAGTCGTAGACTACTTTTCCCTTGTAGACAGCTTTTGATGCCCGTAGACTAGTTTTCAAGGCTTCCGATTGCGCGCCTTGTCCCCCGGACTTTCGTCTTGCATCCTTTTTGGTTTGTTTTTAGTACAAACCTTGTTTTCCTTGTTTGGAGGGTGGTATATGGGTGGGAGACCAGTTCTTCCCCTTGGAGACCACTTTCCTTCCCGCCAGCCAGTTTTCTGGTCGGCTAACTGGTTTTCTTGGTCTTTGGGCCACCTTTTCTGGTCGGCCACCACACCACCACCTTGATTTCAGTGTGCAGACCACCTTTCTACCATGGCCGACCACTTTCTCCCCTGGCCGACCACTTCCACTGGTCGACCGACCAGTGTAAGTAGCTGGCCGACCACTTGAAGTGGTCGGCAGCTTTCCATCACCTTTTTGGAGATCTTTTCTTGCCAGTTGTGCCAGCGGGAGGGCACAGAAACCATCCTCCATACACGTGTATGGAGGGATGGCTTTAGGCCTAAAGCTTGTCCAACAAGCTTGTTGCATGTTTTTCTATGTAAGGGAGCCTCCTCCCTCATGCCTTAGGTTCAGAAAAAAACTCCTTTTAGCTATACATACATCTTTGTCTCTATATCTTCTTGCTTGCTCTATATTTGTGTTTGAATGTGTAGTTTTTCCATACTATTGCACACAAACACACACTCAAACACCATACTCTTGGAGCTGAGGTCCTTTGAGGTTGATTTTGGAGTTTTTGGACTGGTTTGAGCTCAAAGAGGTTGCTGGAGTTGTAGCCTTGAAGTGGTTCTACAAGGGTGAGCTTCTAACCCTTAAAATCCTTGTTTTGGTTTAAGCCTTTGGACCTATTTGCATGCTTATTTTGGCTTGACTTTAAACTACAAAAAGCTCTGATTTTACATGCTTGTGATGTTTGTTTAAGGCCTTGTTGGTGTTGGGGGTAGTCTACCCCCTCTTAGGCCTTGTTTGGCTTTGTTTTGCACCATCACTTTAGGCCCTTGAGATCACTTTTTGTTGGCCTTTTAACCATTGAAATTTAGAGGATTTTCAATGGTAAAACTTGTGTTTTGAGGTTCAAAATAGAAGAGGGTCATCCCCTCTCCTTGTTGCTTGGTTGCTTGCTTCATTTGCCTCATGTTTGAGCATGTTTGTTAAGCTTATGTTGACTCCATCTTAGCATGTATTTGGGGTTATTTTGACATGGCATACCACTATTTTGACTTGGTTTGGTCACCTCATGCATGCCTTATACACTTATAGTGTAAATTTTGCAAACTAGTCTTATACATGTTTTGAGTCCATTTCAACATGTTCTTGGTGTTGTTTTGCCATGATATACCTCTGTTAAGGTTTCGTTTGATGGCCCCTTGCATGCTCCATACACTTGTAGTGTAATTCCATGAACTAGCCTAATGTGTATCATGCTTTAGACCATCATTCTAACATGATTTTGGCTGAACTGCAGCGAGCTTTTGTCCATGTTTTAGCATGCTCTAGCTCTGATTTATGTTTTTTTGTTCATGTATGCCGTGCTTTGTATAGCTATAGTGCATTCTAGCTTGTTAGCTTTGTGTATGGAGTCCACTAGCATGCCTTGCTTGGCCTATTTGAATGATTTGGCATCATTTGTTATGAGATTTTAGTGCATGTTTCATGGTCATACACTTGCATTCCTCACTCTTTCAGTGCTTTGAAGGGTTGGTCATTTATGCCTTCAACATGAGTCATTGTGTATGCCTTCATGCCTAAGCTTGCGAGCTATCATTTCAGTGTGTTTTTGGGGTTATTTTGCCATGATATAACTCTGATTTTTGTTGGCGAAGCCATCTCATGCTTGGTCTTGCTAGGTGTAGTGTAATCCTCCCTTTTGGCCTTGCATATTTCATGCTTCATGCTCACCATGCTAGCTTATTTTGGCTTCCTTCCATACATGTTTTAGTATCATTTTGACATGCTCTAGGACTATTTTGGGTTGCCTTGGCCATATGCTTCATGTTTTGCATAACTATAGTACAAATACCTATGCTAGTTTCAAGCTTTGAGCTTCATAGCATGCTTCATTTGTAACATGTGCATGATTTGGCATCATTTAACATGACATTTCAGAGCATATAGGACTGCCATGTTCCCATTTCCTTCACCCTTTGAGTGTCTCTAAGGGTTGTGCATGTGTTGCCTTGTTTATGGCTTAGCTTGTATGCATGCATGCCTAGGCCTTTGAGCCCCCATCTTAGCATGTTTTGGTCATTGTTTTGACCTACTTCAGCTCTGTTTGTGGCTGGTTCATGCATTTATGCCATGTATTGCATGCCTCATGTGTAGTCCCCTTCATTAGCTTTAATGTTTAAGGACCCTAGCATGCCTTGCTTGTATTGTTTGAATGATTTGGCATCATTTCATACCTTATTTCAGAGCTTATAGGCCTTGTTTGATTGGGGGGATTTGGGGGGGGGGGGGGGACTATCCACTATTTGGACTTGAGTCCAAATAGTGCTCCTTATCCGCCGTTTGATTTTTTTTTAGTCCGGCGGACTCCATGTCCGGCCGGACTCCATGTCCCCCATATGGGGGACTATCCTGTCCTGGGGGGGGGGGGTGTGGGACAGAAAGTGGGGGACTAATCACTGTTTGGATTAGATGATGAAATGACCATTTTGACCCTCTACTATTTAATTATGTATTATATTTAATAAAATTCAATAAAATTTAAATGTCTCAATTTAAAAATAAAATAATTTTATTTAACTTTTTATTGATGTTTTATTTATTTAATTTTTTGAAATAATTTTTTATGGATATTTTATTGATGTTTTATTTTAAAATTTTGTTTATGTTTTATTTAATTTCATTATTTAAATTTAATAGATGTTTTATTTAATTTCATTTTTTGATTATTATTTTTTTTAAACAAATTTATTTAAAATCTTAATTAAAAAAAATAATATATATTTTTATTGATATTTTATTTATTTATTTTTTTTAAAAAAAATAAATTTATTTAATTGTGTAAAAAATAAAATAAAATATTTTTTTATTTAATCTAGCTAAAAATAATTAAAATATTAAAGATATGTTTAATATTGCTATTACTTAGTAAACAATTAAAAAAGGGTAAAATAGTCATTTGTTCATTTATTCTATCCAGTCCGTCCAACCAAACAAACGTTGGATTCACTAAAAATAGTCCGGGGGATTCACCGTCCGGACATCTAATCCCATGAAAAAACAAACACAGGATACATATCCAATCCAACCAAATAGTCCGGGGGATTCCAATCCCAGGACTCATGTCCGATGGATTCTAATCCCCCCCTTTTCCAGTCTGTCCAATCAAACACACCCATAGTGTTGTTACACTCCCATGTTTATCACTTCTTGAGCACTCTTGAGAGCTATGCTCTTAGGCCTAGTTGATGGGCCAATGCATGTGCATGCTTTGTTTTGCATTTCATGCCATCATTTTAGCATTATGGCCACTGATTTGGGCATCACTGAGGTCTGTCCATTTTTGGTTCAAGTCCATTGAGCATGTTTGTTTTCATGTTGTTTGCATGCTTATGTTGCCTTTCATTGTGCATGCATGCCATTAGCATTGATAGATTGATCATATTGCCTTGCATTGTGTATGCATGCCATTAAGATTGATAGATTGATCATATTGCCTTGCATTGTGTATGCATGCCATTAGCATGGAATAGGTTGATCATGTCACATTGCATTGTGTATGCTATGTTGTTGTTTGCATTGAGTATGCCATCTTACATTGCATTGTGTATGCCATCTTACATTGCATTGCGTATGTTATGTTGTTGTTTGCATTGAGTATGCCATGTTGTCGTTTGCATTGTGTATGCCATGTCACATTGCATTGTGTATGCTATGTTGTTGTTTGCATTAAGTATGCCATGTTGTGTTTAGCTTGCTTGCTTTGCACTGTTGTTTGGATTGAGTGTTAATCCGAGCACGAGAAACGAGGGACGTTTCATACTTGAAGTGATGAAACGTGCCTCAATTCTCGGTCACCGACGCTTTTGATCAAGCATGATAGAGTTTAAGGCTTTATGTGTTATGTGTGCATTCATTTCATATTGATTCGTGCAATCTTGGCTTCTCGGCCATCATGCATCGAGATGCATGATTGGTGGCCCGAGGGTCGAGGACCACACTCCCTTGAGCTTGAGAAATGATAGGGAGGGTGGTTGCGCACACATATGTTGCAAATACATTGCCATGCCCCTTCTCATTCTCTGTTGCAGCAAACTAGAGAAGTGCAAGAAAAACTGGTCGGCAGACCAGTAAAAGTGGCTGGCCTACCACTTTTTCTGGTCTGCTACAAAGATAGGTGGTCGGCAGGTGGTCTCCCCCACCAACAACTGGTCGGCCATGCTGTTGAGAGTCCCCAAGGTGAGTTAGAAGCTATCTGGAGCTTGGTGCAAGGTTCTGAGAACAATTGAAAACAGAGGCAAGTTGGGGCATCGCTGTGGATTTCCGAACGAGGCAACCGAGCATGCATGCGCTTCTCGCCCTGAGGGCTTATCTTTACTGCTTTACTTAGCCTCTTTACTTAGCTGCTTTGTTTAGTAAGCTAGTGCTTCATTTTTGTACTTAAGTAGTTAATGCATTTAGCTGCTTATTTGTGTTGTAATAACTAGTTAGTTAATTTGTTAGTTAATTAGCTTTGTTATGTAATAATTAGTTTAATTAGCTTAGATTAGCTAGTTAGCTTCTTATTCGGACCCTTCGTCGAGAGGGCCAACTATTGTAATAAGCGTACGTGTGTGTGATGCATGTCTTCCAACCCCCATTTCTTTCTCCCTTTTACTTAACCGCTTACAATGGTTAGTTTTAGGGCATATTTCAATTAGCATCCTTATGCTTGCATGCGTGCATCATTCATCTGTTTTGCATGCACCGGACTCGGCGCATCATACTAACTGCATTGTATTTGAATTCATTTACTTGAATACGTGTTCAACAGCATGTTATCAAGTTGCATTTCACATGTCATCTTAGAATAGCCGAGCCTATTTTCGTTGCATTTTTGCATGTGTTGCATTAGCCATTTTAACATGAACAAGGATCATGCATGATTTCTAACTAGTTCTCTGTTTTGGCTCGAAGTACACTGTGAGTGTTTACGCTTTAGCATACTGCATGAGATGTGTATGTTGCCATGCTAGCATGCTTGCCATGAGGCTAATTGCTTAAGTGATTAACTGCCTGAATGCCTGTGGGTAAAGGTTGGATTGCTTGAATTGAAACAATTCATCAAAATGCGATTTCTTAGCCTACTTGCGAGTAGCACCTCTAGATCGTTTTCAAAACAAACGAACATGAAATGTTTTGTTCCAACTTAGGCGATCTAGTCTATACTTGTATGCTATGCGCATCGCATAGTAATTCTAGGTTAATAAACCGGAATAAGAACACATGTGTTTTCAAAAATAAAATATCATGTTAGTAAAGGCCGATCTTTGATCGGGCGAGTGGGAGTGCTCATTGCATGACCTTTCCCTCTAGTACCCAAGTTCTTGAGCCGAGGCAACTTTGGTGATGACGGACACGTGGCCTTAGGCACGAGTCAGGGTTTCCTAAATTTCTCCAAAATAAAATATTTAGGTGGCGACTCTGTATCTGGCAAAGCAGTCCATGTTTGGCACTTCTTTATAAAAATCAGTTTTTCAAAACGATTTGTCGGATTTGGACTCTTTGGTGATTTATTGGTCTCACATTGTACTTTGTGAGATTAGATTCAGAACCGTGACACGAATCCGAACTGTAGTAGCTAAAGAACAAGCGATTTGCGCCCTCATCAGTTCTGGGGCGATCTACACACCGTCACCCTTGATCATGCATGATAGGGTGGTGGTTTTATTGAGTCTTGTTTTGCACTCATTAAACTTGTACAAGTTTGGTTCCTTAGCCATCATGCATGGTTGATGGTTTGAGAGCCAAGAGTTACACTCATTTGAGCTTGTGTGATGATAAAGAGGGTAGACATACACTCTTTGAGAATACACTGCTTTGCCTCTGTTTGCTCTCTGTTGTAGCAAAAAAGGGAAGTTCAGGGAAGAGGTGGTCGACCAGCCACCAATGGTAGCCGACAGCCACCATTGGTAACCAACCGGCCAGAAATGAAATTTTGCACAAGTGTATTCCTGAGTTGGAGTAGAGATGTCTTTGAAGTTGGCAGCACTGTTGGTGTTCAAGCAAGTGCAAAAGAGGTGCCCGATGACAAGGCAGTGGGTTTTCGAGAGGAAACCAACCAAGCATGCATGTGTCCCTTGCCCTCGAGGCCATTTACTTGCTTTGTTTAGTTAGTGAGTCGTGGCTAATTCATTCATACAAGTGTTGTAATTAATTAGCTTAATTCGATTTGTAATAGTTAGTTAACTAGAATAGTTAATTATCTTTGGTTTGTAATAGCTTAGCTTAATTAGCGTAGCTAGTTAGCTTAGCTCTTATTCATTCGGACCCTCCTTCGCGAGGGCATAATGTTGTAATAAGTGTGCGTGCGTGTGTGCATGTCTTCCAACACCACGTCTTTCTCCCTTTTATTTATCCGCTTTTGATGGTTAGATTAGGGATCATGTTTCGATTAGCATACCTTATGTTTGCATGTTTTCATCCATTCATTTGTCTTGCGTGCACCGAGGCTCGGCGCATCATTCAAACTGCATTGTCAATTTCAATACTTACTTGAATACGTGTTTAATGGCATGTTGTTCAAAGTGTTGCAAATGCCATATTAGTAGTCAAGCCTATTAATTTCATATTGCATGTGTTGCACTAGGCATTTTGTATACTTAGGATCATGCATTTTTTCTAACTAGTTTTTGCTTTGGCTTGAAAAACTCGGTGAGTTTTATGCTTTAGCATACTTGCATGAGTGTGATTGCCATATTACCATGTTTTTGCATGCTCGCCATGAGGCTATGTGCTTACTTGCTAAAATGCATGAACGCCTATAGATGAAGGCTTTGTTGGTTGAATTTGAACAATTCAATGAATGTATGTTTTAAGCCCACTTTGCGAAGTGGAAAATCATGTTTTAAGCCCACTTGAGGTGGCAAATCCGCATTTTAAAGCCACTTGAGGGTGGCAAATTTAAACCATTTTCGCAAAGCAAACATGACTTGAAATGTTCAAATTCTTGCAATGTAGTCTATACTTGAATGCGTGCGCATCACACATTAATGTTAGCTAATAACTGGAACAAGAACATATAAGGTTTATAAAAGAAGATATCATGTTTAGTAGAGGCCGATCTTTGATTGGGCGAGTGAGGGTGCTTATTTCATGACCTTCCCCCTTCGTACCTCAGTTCTTGAGCCGAGGCAACTTCGGTGATGACGAACATGTGGACCTTGGCACGAGTCAGGGTTTCCTAAATTTTCCCAAAAAAAAATTAAAATATTTAGGTGGCGACTCTGTAATTTGGCAAAGCAGTCCAGTTTTGGCATTATTTGATCTAAAATCAATTTTCCAAAGTGATTTGCCAGATTGGACTCTTTGGTGTTATCAGTTTCACATTGCACTTGTGAGACTAGATTCAGAACCATAGGTAGAGTCCGAACTATGAGGCCTTCTTTTCAAACCCTTTCACTTCAACAAACTATCAAGAATATGCAGTTGGATGCTGCCCGCCAAGCGAAAATTGCAACCCAGCAGGCTGAGTTGATTGTTAGGCTACAGCAACAACAGCCGCAACAAGCAATAGCTTCTGCATCCCATCCACCTCCTGCAAACATTCTAGTACCCAGAGCTCCTGCTCCCACAGCTAATGTCCAGGAAAATGCGGACATCCCGGTGGATCCGATTTCACCCCAGACTTCTAAAGCACCGGTTTATCCAATGGAGGCACAGTTTGAGTTTGAGGTCGACCCTACCGTACTGAAAGTGAGTAAGCTTGAGAAGCTTTTCAAACAAACTCAGGGTGTCAATTCGATCCCAGATACAGAGGATGGCTATACCAATGCAGCGGTGACCTTGCCAGATAGGTTTAAAATGCCTCATATAGACCACTTTGACGGTTCAAGTGATCCCATGGTCCACTTGTGGCTATTTTCAGACATTTTGTGGCCAATGGGCCTAACTAGATTGCAGAAGTTATCCCTCTTCGGCCGGACCTTGTCGGGTATCGCGGCTATTTGGTATGCTAAACTTGAGGATTCTGTAAAGAGGAACTAGGAAGAGATGGCTAAGGCCTTTATTGCTCAATACTCCTATAACACTCAAATCGAGGTCACAACTCGTGATCTCGAAGCAACTCATCAAGAGTCGAAGGAGGACTTCTCCGATTTCGTCACTCGGTAGAGGGCTAAGGCCTCCATGATGACCACCCGGCTAGCTAAAAAGGACCAGATCAGAATGGTGATCCGTAATCTGCAACCAAGGCTGCTACAGAAGATGATAGTCTTACCTCTGCCTACATTTGCTGACCTCCATGAAATAGAGGTGCAGATAGAGGATGCAATGAAACAGGGTCTGATAGACCATGAGAAAGAGCAGCCCGAGAGGGCTTTTACACGCGGTTCCAACGTGGCTATGAGTAGCAATGCAGCTGCAAGGACCTCTGATGTTGGTATGGTCACCACCACACCAAAAACAACCACCCCCTTGTCGGTACATCTGAAACCACCTTACAACCTGCAAAGCACCAACCCCGAGGCCAGAGGGTTTTCACCCCACTCTACATGTCTCTATCTGCAGCCTTGAGGGTCCTAATCAAAAAAGGGCATCTGAAGCCCCTAGAGCCACGCCCATTGCCTAATCCCCTCCCTCCTACACATAACCCGGCCAAATACTACGCCTTCCACCAACAGCATGGTCATGACATCGATCTATGTTTTAGATTACATCATGAGATTCAGGATCCTATTGACAATAAGGTGATAGCGCCTCCTCAAAAGCCTAACGTCACTACAAATCCTCTCCCACCACATAACCAAACCCCTCCACCCTGGAAAATAAACCTTATACAAACACTGGCCATCCCGTACGACCCCAGTAAATACAACACCTCCTCCCACCTACCTAAGCCGACGCTATTTATCCTGGAAAGCACAGACTTGTGCATGATGAGAACGTCCATATTCCAACCCGAACCTGTGGTAGTGGCTGTGGTAGAAGAAGGCATGCCTGAGAGCTCCATGAGCTTAACTGAAGAGAGATACAACCCGTGCCGCTACATTGTGCCAACCAGTCAGGCTAGGCTAGAGGTGGAGTTGCCGACGGGAATGAAGGTTAATATAGTCCGAAGAACGGACCAAGCCAGGGACTGGATGACTTACCCGAGCTCGAGGAGGACATCAGTAATCTGCAGTTCTTCGATGAACAAGATCTAGGAAATGTACAGATTGACTAGTTTGATATGAACGGATCAACGAATAATATGGGGTGGTTCAGTGATAAACCGGATGTTGATGAGGGGTCTCAGCCAAAGCAGGAACAGTCGAAAACAAGAATTGCTGTAACGGCCAGAACGGTCGACAACAAGGGAAAGTTGCCGGAGAGCACCGGTACTAAGAATTTTGCTCAAGAATTGAGTAGCATTAGTACAGCCGATACAGAATAGGAGGCCGCGCTTAAGCGATTCAAGCATGAAAGAATTGAGAATGATCAGAAGGCTAGAAAAGCCAAAGGCCCTGCGGCGATTGACTGTGATGCGAATGTGGGAATATTTACAATGGAACTGGACAGTTGCTTGTTGGTTGCCGAAGGAATGTGGTGGGAAGATGATGATTTGCATCTTGCTCACACAAATGAAGATTAGGGACAGAATCTGCCAGATGATACTTGGTATTCCGAAGAAGTGGATCACATGACCAAGAGCGGGCGGTACTTTAAGCCCCCACACCTGGACCAACCTGAAGCATTGGGGAAAGATAAGGAGGCAGAAAAGCAGAAGGAGAAATTGCTAGAAGAAGAAGCTATACTGAAGCAGCTAAAGAAGATTTAAGCAGACATATCCATTTGGGGATTGCTCATGGCTTCACTGGTGCACAGACAAGTCGTCCTAACAGCAATGGATAAGGCTAAGCTCTCTATCAACACAACCCTTGAGCAGTTAGTGGGACTGGTCTTTCCGGGAGGGGCTTCGCCAACTTTGACCTTTACAGATAAGGAATTGCCACCTGAGGGCTCTGAGTACAACAAACCACTATACATCTCTGTTGAATGTAAAGAAAAGTGGATGCCAGTCGTCTTGGTTGATACCGGGTCTACAATTAATGTACGCTCGTCACACACGGCCTATGCTATTGGCTTAAAGCCAGCACACTTTGTACCAACAGCCCAGGTGATTTGAGCTTATGACAATATAAGCTGGGAAGTGATGGGGACAGTTCGGATCAGAATGTAGGTTGGCCCGGCACAACAGGATATTGAGTTCTATGTCCTGGATGTTCTGGCCACTTTTAACTCACTTCTTGGATGGCCGTCGCTACACCAAGTGAAAGTTGTCTCTTCCACTATGCATCAGATGTTGAAGTACCCCCATGGGAAAGGAGTAACTATTGTTTTGGGGAATTCTTCTATACATCCTCCACCGGAAGTCACTACACCGGTATTGGAAATTGTACATGGCGATGAGGATGTTTTCATGTCTGGGTTCACCGTGGCTGAGGCCCGGGTGGTGCAAGATATCCTGGCTATTGATGAGGGGTTGTACATCAATGCTCAATCAGTCTACCTCAAGAATAAGCTACAGTATATACCCGAAATGGGATTGGAAAGGAGCGTCCAGAAGGGCGTTGCTGCATTGGCCAAAGTGCTACATAACCCTCATACCTTTGGTCTAGGTTACATGCCTACCAAAGAGGACTAGGTCAGAAAAGGGAAGGAAATGGCAGGAAGAGACAAAGCTAAGCAAAGTGGAAAGCACTCTGAGCTGGTGCATAGACCCATTCAAGGAACCCTGAATGGCCGCTTTGTCCGGGAGGGGGAAGATTTCCCATTTTGTGGCTTTCCTGAGCCATGGTTGAACTCTGAAAGGCGGCATTTTCCTGGCTTTGAGATATTCTTCGACCTACAGTAGTGAGGGGATGAAGTTGCAGAAGAACAGACTGTCTTACCAGCTGAGGCTGAACAGAGTATAGCGGATGAGTCCAGTGGCAGTGAGCTTGAGATAGTAGCAGTGTTGGCTTGTCTCCTTTTTGATTCTCAAATCAAACCAGAGACCTTGGGGGATGACTTCGCCATTTCCATGATTGGAGATCAATTGGCTGTGGACCCTTCCGGTGGTATTCTGGATGCATCTATCATACCTTCCCTCATTTGGCAGTTCGAGAAGGGCTTTTTGTCCAACAGTTTTGAATCAGGTAGTGAACCCGAATCTGATTCCACAGAGTCTGTGGAATCGGAATCAAATTCCAGTTCTTCTGAGTTGGAGTCCGGTATTCCTGGGGTTGATAACTCGGATACCGTTGTTTTGTCCAGGTCGTCTTTTTTCTTTTCTTTTGAATCGGTTGTAACCGAGGAATTGGACGAGCTAGAAGCTTTGAATGAGAATGGTACGACTACTATTTCTGAGTACTTTTCTGTGCCACTTGTATATTGCATTGATCATGACTTTCAAAATTTCGATAAAAATGATGAGGAAGGAATTCCTCTGGTTTTGAAACATTTGATTGATCGAGAAGATGAGAGGTTTGTAAAACCCCTAGTTGATGAAATCATTTCAATTAATGTGGGTACTGAGAAGGATTCGCATCTGGTCCAGATGGGGTCCACGTTGTCTTTAGAGGAACGCGAGCGCTTAGTCGCTTTATTAAAAGATTTCAAAGATGTTTTCATGTGGTCCTATGAAGACATGCCTGGAATCGATCCTGAGATTGTACAGCACCGGATCTCTCTTGACCCTAAGGCCCGACCCGTCAAGCAGAAGCTTCGGAGAATACGCCCGGATTGAGCTTTGAAAATCAAGGAAGAGGTCGCCAAGTAGATAAATGCATGGTTCTTGCTAGTATCTGAGTATCCTACTTGGTTGGCCAACATTGTTCCGGTGCTGAAGAAAGATGGTAGAATTCAGGTGTGTGTGGATTTCAGAGATCTGAACAAAGCCAGTCCGAAGGACGACTTTCCTCTACCACACATTGAGGAATTGGTGGACTTCATCGCAAGCCATGCATTGCTCTCCTTTATGGATGGGTTTTCCAGGTATAACCAGATTTTAATGGGGCCCGAGGATAGGGAGAAGACTGCCTTCACCATGTCGTGGGGAACCTATTGTTACAAGATGATGCCGTTCGGTTGGAAAAATGCTGGGGCTACTTATCAACGGGCTGCAACCACGACCTTGCATGATATGATCCATAAAGAGGTTGAGGTGTACGTGGACGACATGATTGTCAAGTCTAAGGAAAGAGAAGGCCACTACACCGCCTTGAAGAATTTTTTCCAACGGATCAGAGAATATCGATTGAGGCTGAACCCACAAAAATGCACTTTTGGTGTCACAGCAGGGAAGATGCTGGGGTTCTTGATCACACAGAGGGGCATTGAGGTCGATCCTTCCAAAATCAAGGCCATCCTAGAAATGCCACCACCAAGGACTGAAAAGGAGGTGCAAGGCTTTCTAGGTAAAGTGCAATTCATAAGACGGTTTATTGCAAAATTAACCTTGACTTGTGAACCACTATTTGGTCTCCTGAAGAAAGGAAAGAAATTCTAATGGGATGACCGATGCCAAGTTGCTTTTGAGCAGATCAAGCAGTAGCTACAGAACCCACCCGTGTTGCCACCGCCGGAGCCAGGGAACCTGTTGATTTTATATCTGTCAGTAACTGACACGACTATGGGCTGCATGCTTGCATAGGAATCTAAGGATAGAGTGGAGAAAGCCATCTATTACCTGAGCAAGAAGATGCTGGAATATAAGACCCGTTACACCCCGCTGGAGAAGGCTTGCTTGGCCTTGGTATGAGCTACCAGGAAGTTGAGGCACTACCTATTAGCTCACTCTGTAATTCTGGTTTTGAGATTAGATCCTATCAAATATCTCTTTGAGAAACCAGCGCTTACGGGTAGGCTAGCCCGTTGGCTGCTTCTTCTCTTCGAATTTGATTTGAAATATATGACTCGCAAGTCTGTAAAGGGAAGAGCAGTAGCAGAGTTCCTAGCCGACCACCCAATGGAGGGAGACGAAGCAGTAGAGTATTCATTCCTAGATGAGGCCATTTTGCAGATCGAGGAAGAGATTTGGACTATGTACTTTGATGGAGCATCTAACCAGTACAGTTATGGGATAGGGGTGTTGTTGATAGCACTCGACAATTCCCATATACCTTTAGCCTTCAAACTCCGGTTCAAGGTATCTAACAACGAAGCAGAATACGAGGCATGTGTCGCTGGACTGGAAGCCGCCCTAGACCTAGGGGAAAAACGGTTAGACGTCATTGCAGACTCGAACCTATTTGTATCTCAAGCAAAAGGAGACTGGAAGGTTAAGGAAGAGAGGATGAAAATCTATCACCAAACCCTGGATGTTCTGATTCCCAGGTTTGAGAAGCTAACCTTTATGCATCTGTTAAGAGGGAACAATAGGTTCATTGATGCTTTATCAACTCTATCTTCCATGGTAGACATCCCTTTGGGAGTCCGGATGCGTCCGATCATTATTGAACAGAGATATGTGCCGGCCTATGAGTTGATCGCTGCAATAGATGAAGTACAAGATCAGAACCTCTGGTATCATGATAACTGGAACTTCTTGGAAAAGGAGGCTTATCCACTAGGGGCAAATGCCAAAGATAAAAAGGCAATACGGCGAATGGCTGCTCAGTTTATCATCTACGGGGGTAAATTATACAAACGAGGCCATCTAGGAATGCCACAAGCTGTGTGTTGATGCAGGAGACTCGAAGCGCTTAATGGAGGCCATCCACGGAGGAGAGTGCGGATCGCACATTAGCGGAGTAATGCTGGCTCAAAAGATTCTCAGGCAGGGTTATTACTGGTCAACCATGGAGGAGGATTGTATTGGTTTTGTTCGGCGATGCCACAAATGCCAAATTCATGCAAATCACATGAATATCCTGCCGTCGAAGCTGTACAACATGACTTCACCATGGTCATTTCAAGTCTGGGGAATTGATGTTATTGGGGCAGTTACTCCGAAGGGGTCAAACGGGCATGAGTATATCGTGGTGGCAATAGACTATTTTACAAAGTGGGTCGAGGCCTAATCCTATGCAATGCTGAAAGCGTCGCACGTAGCCAAGTTCATCAGGAATAATATCATTTGTTGTTATGGGGTTCCGAATGAGATCATTTCAGACAATGGTTCCCACTTTAAGAAAGAAGTGATCGACCTATTGGAGAAATACAATGTGGCTTTTCACAAGTCATCTACATATCGGCCGCAAACCAATGGAACTGTTGAGGGCGCTAACAAGAACATCAAGCACGTTCTACAGAAGATAGTGGAAACCTACAAGGATTGGCCAGACAAGTTCCCATTTGCTCTCTGGGGCTATAGGACTTCAATTCGAACATCTACTGGGGCAACTCCATATTCTCTGGTTTATGGAATGGAAGCTGTTTTGCCGATTGAAGTTGAGGTTCCGTTGCTGTGGGTTATGGCTGAGTGCCAGATAGCAGAAGCAAATTGGCAGCAGAACTGGTTCGAGAAACTAATGATGTTCGACGAGAGGAGGCTGAAAGCACTGTACCATGTCCAAGGTTATCAACGTAGGATTGCCAAGGCTTTCAACAAGAAAGTTAAGTCCAGGAATCTGAAAGAAGGGGATTTGGTTCTCAAAGACAACCGAGCTCCCATCCATGACCCTAGGGGCAAGTTCAGACCCAACCGGACTGGTCCTTACATCATCAAATCTATTTGGTCGGGTGGAGCTGTCATTCTTATGGACCTAGATGGCCTTGAATTCTCCCAACCAATCAACATGGACAAGTTGAAGAAATACTATCCTTGAGTGGCTCACTAGGCCGAAAACCCGAAAGGGCAACCTACGCAAAAGTTAGAGCACAAAAAATTAGAAAAAAAGAAAAAAGAAAAACTGAGCTCGTAAGGTTGAAAACCCGAAAAGGACGGCCTTGGCAAAAGTTAGAGTGCAAAAAGAGAGTGTTAATACACTAGTGAACCCGAACCGAACTACATAAGGCTTGATTCACATCTTTGGGATACGTAGGCAACTTCATTCTGAAGTCCAGCCATAAACACTTCAAACTCAATTGTGTCCGTAAGATTGTTCTGGTCATCTTTGTCTTTTCTACATCCAAGAGTTCGATTGTGATCTTCACTATGAGAGCTCGTTGCAGTACAGTGCACCGCTATTCAGACAAGGGCAACTTTCCATTTGCTGGATTCGGGGTTGTACATCTCAAGGATAAATTTCGGCTATGTCCAGTTGTGATCCTTATCGAAAATGGTTTTGAAAAGTTTTAATAAAAGTTAATTTTGTTCAAATTAATCTTTTTACAACTTAGACCATTTTTGGACCAAAAGAAAAATCTTTAGTGCCCACAACCTTCAATTTCATTGATTTTAATATAGAGTTCTCTGCCTCTTGATACAAATCAAAGTTGCTTTTTATTACATTCAAAAGGAAAACTTGAAAGTTAGATCAAAGCAATAAACTTGGGGCACAGATGAGTTAGGTGTTCCTGCGTCCCCTCCCAGAGCTTATGGAAGCTTCAGATGCTAAAGTAGGCCCAGTTTGTGCCTCATCTTCAAACTAAGCTATGCATTCGCCAGAAATGGTATAGCTAAAATTAGGAGCGGGGGCCAGAAGTTCTCTTGTCCTCCATGCAGTGGGATATCGAGCTAGTTGTGAACCTCGGATCGAAAATAAAGTCGGGTACTCTACCCCCTCTTCTGGGCAAGTCTGGTCGTGTTTGAACTGACGCCTGAACCGGAAGGGAAAGTAGAAGACACAGTGTGCCAAGCCAATCAATTAAATGTCAGGTTGTCGAGACATGCTGTAGCTCATCTTGGGCAGGTCAAACCAGGGGCAACGCCAAGCAATGTCAGCAATAGATCTGTTTCACACCCAATGACACCACCACCCTTCGTTCGGGAAATTAACTAGCCGTGGACGAAAGAAATAACCTCATGCTGAATATGCAGGGCAAGAGTCCACTACTTTCAACATGTCCATGAGCCATATCTGGGGAGGGATGAAAAATAAAAGAGATTAAAGAATAGAGAGATGTATGTTAAGAGAAAAGTGAGAAAGGGTTTTGAGAGAGAAATAGAGCCTGAGGGCCGAGTGATGTGAGAAACACATGTGAGAAGGAAAGAAAACATTACCTACAAGGGTAGTGGACTTTCTACGAACTTGGTTGTCTCCCGGTGATGGAAAGCATCCAAGCCCATCAAAGTCTCGGCTAGTGTCAAGCCAATGTAGCTCTTGCCCTCTTTCAAGCCTTGAGCTAGTTCGATCAAGCAAATGCTAGACCCTCCGAAGCCAGAGGCAAGCAGGAAATGAGCCAACATACACAAGCAAAGGGCATGTTGCCAAAAACCTTGCCAAAGACTGTCGCCACAGCCGCCGGCATAAAAAAAATTGATGAATGAGACTGGGAATGTCCAGCTCTCCGTTGTGAACCAAAGATCGGGCATCATGTAAAGTGAGCCCACACATCCACCCTAAAGCCTAGATGTAACTAAAATGGGACTGGGGCAGGATTTCCTTGTCACGCCGGGATTCCATCAAAACTTGAAGTTATTCAATTGTTGGACACTTCTCTTGCCCCCCGAAGTTAAACACATGTGTAACCGGGTTCTAACATCTAGCCACGACATGAAGGAACGGAAAACATAGTGGGGTACGACTTAGCAGGAATAGTGTGTTTATCTCGAAACCCTAGAAATTCACTTTTTCCGAGCCATCTAAAGTTGCAATTCAAGTCGAGAGTTTTTCAATGAAGAATGGCTCCATTTGTGGCAAAAATAGAGCTGGAATATAGAAACTACGAAGTCCTAACTTTTGTAGAAGATAAAGTGCTGAGTGGAAGACAGGTGGCAGCAGTCTGGAGGTTCCCTACACTAGTGGCCGACCAGCCAGTGTGGGTGGCTGACCAGCCACTTTTGGTGGCCGACAGTCATCATTAAGTGGGCGACAGCCCCTGTTTGTGCCCAGTAGAATTCCTTTGGTATTCCTGTGTGTTGAGAGTGTTGAGAGCTTATGTTTTGTTCTGCTCTTGATGCGTTCTACTGTTTTGTTTCATTAGTTTTGTTCAATTGCTCGTAAATTGCTTCAATTTGTTTATCAAGTTGTATTTGTTTTGTTTATCGAGTTATTGTATTGCTTTTCAAGTTGTAGTTGTTTATTGAGTTGTTGCGTTGTTCATCAAGTTGTTTTACTTTGTTTCTTAAGTGTTGGTTGGTTCATTACCTGATTAAGCAGATGCCAATACATTTCACAAAGTTCAAATCCCGTTGCTCTTGTTTATGCTGTGTGGTGCTATGCAATGTTCAGAATGTAAAATACAACACTTTTTTTGCCAAAAGTTGTTTTTCATTCCGACCATGGTTTCTTTTTACAAAGAGTACAAGTTTTTAAGAAAATAAAACTGCTGAAGGTTGTACAATGTGCTAACACCACTAAAAAGAAAGAATTTAAGAAAAAATACAGAGAATCAGTGCCAGCTAGCTCAAGCTCTAGAGGCCCTCTTCGTCCTCTTCCTCGGCAAAGTGGACTCTGCAGAGCTATCTCCATCCGCACCACTGTCTGAACCCGATGCAGAACTAGAACCAGAGTCGTTGTCATCCTCTGCATCAAAACTTGGCTCAACCTCATCTCCACTAGCGAAATCTGAGTCAACATCATCCTCTCCACTCTCAAATGACTCGTCATGCTAATCTGCAGCCTCTTCGGTCTCATTGGTCTCATCATCATTGCGTATGATAGGCTCACGACGTCTCCTGTGGCCGTGTGCTAGAGCGTGTCTCTCTCTCTCCCTGTAGCTAGAGGGGGCATTGATGGTCCTACTTCTGTTGCCGACTGTCTTGTCGATAGAGGTGTGACCTAAAAAGGCAGTTTGAATATATCAACCACAGTATGTGTATCAGATGCAAGTATGGTGTGCGGAATGAGTACATACAGAAGTCAGATATGGCGTGTGAATGCAATGTGTTAGATGTGATCTATACATGCAGTTTATCAGTGCAATATGTTCAGTCGAAATGTCAGTTTCAGTATGCTAGCAAAAATATGATCACCAAAACGCAAGAGAACTGAAAATTACCTGAATACCGTGGGAGCCGAGTATCGCCTCCCTCCTCAAGATCATGCCCTCGAATGAGGCCAGCATCTCAAGCAAGCTCTCGACATAGCCTGCGGGTGCCTGCAAATGTAATCTGGAATGATCAGTGTCTGGAAGGAATGTATGTCTCAGTATCTGAGCGGGAATAGAAAACTGTAGTACATACCGAAGGTGAATCAAGTGTCCTGACATATCGGTGACCAGGCAACGAAGGCTCAATCAGAATCTGATAAGCCTCTCCAGAGTACCGCCAACCTGTTAACTCAGTCGAAAGCTCTGGCCAACCGAAACTCTACTTAGCGGGGGGCATCCCTCTGGCCCTGCCCCTCGGTGCTCGGGCCCTGCTCGTCGAAGGAGCATCTGCTGCTCGGGCCCTACTCGTCGAAGGGGCATCTGCTGCTCTCCCTGTATGAGCACGAACACCCATCAAGGGAGGCATGCAGTGCGTCTGAATGTATGTCGTGTGGTCCCCCTCTCCAAGAAAATAGTCTGCCTCCACACCTCGCGTAAAGTCAATGATCTCCTGCGATAAGAGACTCTCTGTGGCCCGCATGGATGGCAGAGGTGGCATGGGGACCGTCTATAATAGCAAACCCAGTGTCTGGCACATGAAGCGCTCACCTAGGAACGAAGCTTGGCCTACTGGTCCCTTGAGCACAAGCCGATAGTGAGAAGCGCCCCAAGCGCCGGTGAACTCATATCTAACACCCTCTGGCATTGTCGCCCAAGGCTGCCACGTGATCTGCAGACATCAAGTGCATAGATTGATTAGTTGCCATTAGATATGCAATATGAATCGGAGTTGAAAACAAAAAGAACTATGAGTTTTGAATTACCTCCGCCGCCCTCACTGTATCGAAATACCGGTGAAAAAATGAAAGGGTCTCTTCGGGCCTTGGCTGGCATCTCCTGTCATACCGATGAGAGTACGACACGACATGTAGCATCTCTACCTCTAGCTCTGGGGTAAGTGTCGGAAAATAGGCATATATCCATAGCTGTAAAAACAAGAGGGCAACAGTGAGTATACAACAGATAAACATAGATAATACGGAAAGCAGAGTATGTGTGCTACGTCCAGAAAATGCAGAATGCAAAGAATACATAATACAGAGAAAATGCAAAAAGCAAGGTGGGTAGTACGACATACAGAAAGTGCAAATGCATAGCAGAAATCAAACTGTGTGTGTGCAGTGTACAGAAAGTGCAAAGCAGAAAAGTAAAGCATACCTCCTAGGCTCTCCAATAGCCGCCAACTCTATTCCCGCTCCTGTGGGATGATAAACTCATAGAGCAATACAGGGTAGCGAGGCCAGTGCCGCCCCAGTCGTAATGCCGGACCTAAGACAAGTCCACCAAAGCACTCAAAAGATACAGCCCAACTGTGTTCGCCCAGTCAGCGAATAAGGTAGTGCCAAAGAGGAACATCAGGAATCCTCAGGCATACTGCTCGATCTCCTCTACAGTCTCCGGAGCTGTCCCTCTGAACTGGTCTGCAAACCAGTTGTACCAAACTGTCTCCGATCAAAAGATAGGTCAGCGTGCCCCCAGCAAATAGATCCAGGCTACCTCCCACTCGCCCATGTTAGTATCATATGGGATCGGCCGGCCTCTTATCTTGATGCCCGTCAGCATAGCAAAATCATACGGGGCCATCGTGATGTCACCCACGGTAGAGAAATAGAAAGAGTTGGTGGTGTTCCACCATTTCTTTACCAGGGCACCCAGTAGGGATCTGCTCGCCATGAGGCACGACAGCCCCATGCAGAATAAACCAAACCCCTCCTCATCGACGATCTGGTGGACACCGACAGGGAGGTCCATGTGCCACTCCCTCGCCGATCTGGTCCCGTATCCTCAGGTAAAACGAGAGTCCACTTGTGTTCAGGATAAGCAAATGAAATACAGTGCGTGAATGTGTTCAAAGTAAGCAAATGAAAAAAATACTACATAAGTGCGAACTATACAGGAAATGTAAAGTACATCGCAAAAAATGTAAGAATATAGTTCATACCTCGGAGGCGCCAAGAGATAAGTGAGACTCTGGCGCTCGTAGCAAGAAATTTTCCGGTGCGCCTCGTGTAAACCTACTGAAATGACGGATTGTATCAGGCGATAATACATGCACCTCGGAGTGGTATCTCTTCGGGTCGAAAGGTCAGACTCTGGGTGGTAATGGTATGTGCTCAGGATCTCCCTCCATCCCTGGAGAACCTCTGTCATGAGGAATGTCGCCTGCCATCTAGAAAGAAGGAGAAAAAGTAGGCAAAAATAAGCAAAATAGGTGGAAAATTCCAAAAGTCAGCAAAAGTAAACTCTCAGAGAGAGAAAATTGGAGAAAAAGTCAAAGCCTGGGAAGAGGTGCCAAACTCAAGACAAACCCGAGGCAAACAAACCTCACGTGGCAAAAATGGAGAAAAAAGTGCCGAAAACAAATTTCAATCGGTTCAAAATCGAGGAAAACAAGGGGTTTTAGCGAATCAACTTCGCGTGGGGCATTGGAAAACGAGTGTAAAGCACGGATCTAGGAGGATAAAGTGCCTAGGGAGGAAGAGAAGGTATTTTCGGCAATGTAGGTGTGAGCAAATGTGGTTTGGAGATGTGTACTTAAAGATCTCCATGCAAAAAGACCAAAATGGCCCGAATTGCCACAAGTGGCCGACCAGCCACTTTTTGTGGCCGACAGCCACCTTTTCTAGCTGATAGCACTCAGAAGTGGCCAACAGGTGGCTGACACTGCTTCAGAGTGGCCGACATCTTTCCAGTGTTCTCCCTATGTGTTTTTATGCTGTTTTGTGTCCTCAGTTCTTGAGAAAGTGCAAGAAAAGTTCGCTTTTCAGCTCAAAGTGTCTCTACGGTAGATTCGAAACGTGTCTTCGATGCATGACTCATCATTAGCTAGCATGAACGAGGTGTATCCTTTTTGACATATATTGTAACTCCTCCGAGAGGTAAATCGGGGGTTGCAACTAAATCGGTTTTATTGAGGCACGCTTTTTATCGTCGCATAGAACGTGTATTTGTTTATTCGGTACTTTGAACATGCATTTTCGTGATTGATTATTTTGTGCATCCTATTGCATAGAATATGCATTTTTTCCATCTCTAGCATAGAACATGCTTTTGTTATTACTGAATAGAACATGCTTTGCTAATCTTGCGTAGAATGTGCACGCTTGCTATATTGCACTTGTCAGGATTCTTTCTTATACAGGCACGATATTGTATGTACGGTTCATTTAGAGGAGCTCCAGGTGAGACCACTCATGTCCTCTGATCCTACTCCTTCTTGGTTAGAAACATTCGAGTACGCCCGATGTTTACACCACTCATTTCGATTAGAAACATTCGGATACGCCCAGTGTTTACACTGCTTCTCCTTTCGGTTAGAAACATTTGGAGGTGCTCCAATCTTTATACCACTCCGCCCGGTTAGAAGAATTTGGGACGTCTTCGATGCTTATCCCACTCCTTGTTGGTTAGAAACATTCGGGTATGCCCGGTGTTTACACCGCTTCTCCTTTCGATTAGAAACATTTGGGTACGCCCAGTGTTTATACTACTTCTTGTTTTGGTTAGAAACATTGGGATGTGGTCCGATGTTTACACCATCCCCCCGGTTAGAAGCATTTGGGACGTGTCCTGATGCTTATACCACCCTATTTTGGTTGGAAACATTGGGACGTGCTCCGATGTTTATACGCCCCCCCCCCCCGGGTGCTTACACCACTACCTCCTTGTTTTGGTTAGAAGCATTCGGACGGGTTCTGGTGTTTACATCACTCCCCTTTCTCCTCTCGCGTTTGACGCGTTAGGATGCTTTGGTTAAAGACATTTGGGGGTGCCCCGGTGTTCTCGTTACCCCTTTTCCCTTTTCACGTGTGGCACGTTAGGGAATTTTTGGTTAGAAACATATGGGGTACGCCCGGTGTTTACACTATCCTCTTCTCCTCTCGTGTGCGACGTGTTAGGATGCTGTGGTTAAATGCATTCAGACAAGTTCCGATGCTTATACCACTCTTTGATTTGGTTACATATATTTTGGACGTGTTCCAATATTTATCGCTGTTCTCTTTGGTTCGGAACATTAGGGTGTGTCCCCGTGTTCGCACCATTTCTCTCCTCGCGTGTGCAATGCGTTGGAATCTTGTTTGACACCTCGGGTGTGCCCGATGGATTGTGTTATTCTTTGCCTTTCCTGCATGATGCGTAGTTATGCCTGCATAATTTTCTTACATCCTTTCTACTTGAAATGTAGTTTGGCTTGTGCTTTTCACGTGTGGTGTGTTTACTTACTTCTGTTCACGTTCGAGTTTTTTGTAGCGCTTTTTTGCATAACGCTTACATTCAGTTGTTTCGTTACATTCTCATTGCATGATCATAAGTTATGTTGCTGCATCGTGTATATCATTTGCATCTTACCCTAGAACTACACTAGTTTGATTCCTTGCAAAGGGATACGTAGGCAGCCTGTGGGCACAACTGTTCTTTGTTTTGTTTGGTTGTTTTTCTGAGTCTTCGGCCTTGTCAAAAATGGGTCGTCTCTGGGTTTAACATTCACTCCCGTCATTTCATGACTTCTGAGTTCTGTCAAAGTGGGGCAACTGTTGACACCCTATTTTTCACTGACCTTAAGACTCAGACGTCATTGTTTGTGCACTCAATGATTGTCCTTGTTTGTGCTTGTTTTGAGCACCCGAGGTCTTCGGCGGAACGCATTGTCTTTGAGCCTCTAAACCTATTTGTTTTGTTCTTGTTTTTGGGCCAAACCATGTTGCCTCTTGCCTGGAAGGGGGAGGTATCTTGTCGGACAGTTTTTGGCCTTGTCGGCTACTTTTGGTAGCCGACGGCCACTTAAAGTGGCCAACGACCATTTGTCTCCATTTTTAGATATTTGTTTGCTAGTTGTGCCAGCTGTTGTTCACAGAAGTGCATCACCATACATGTGTATGGAGGGATGAATACAAGCTTGAATCTTGATTTTCTATATATAGGGGGGTGCTCTCCCCCATTTGAGGAGGTTGGACATTTTGGATCAAAATTTTCTCTATCTCTCTAGAATTCTCTCTCTCTCTCTCTCTCTTCTTGTTTCGTGCTTGGTAGTTAGTTTTCTCTACACCTTGGCACACTAACCCTTAACCAAACTTGACCACCTTGGAGCTGAGGTACCTTGGAGCCTAGTTTGAGCTTTTGGAAGGAGGTTTGAGCCTGAAATTGTGGCTGATTAGTGTTGTGCTTCAAGAGGTATAAGACTCACCTTGAAAGCTTTGTCTTGACTACTTGTTTTACCATCTTTTTGTACTGTTTTTGGCCTAGTTTTCAACTACAAAAACTCTATTTTATGGTTTAAAAATGGTGGTTTGAGGCTATTTTGTGTTAGGAGGTTGTCTCACCCTTTTGTTCCTTAGCTTTTATAGTTTTTTGTGCCATCTTTTAAGGCTTTCAAATCAAACTTTTTGGGCCTTTAAACTACTAAAATTTAGAGTTATTTCAGTGGTGGAAAACATGTTTTGAAGTCCAAAATCGGGGGGGTTAGCCTTCCCTCCTTGTGTCTTACTTGCAAGCCTAGTTAGCATCACATGGTAGCATGTTTTTGTGGCTTAACTTAGCTTATTTCCAGCATATGTTTGCCTCTGATTTGGACTGTTTTAGCTCTGTTTTAGACTGCTTTGGTCATATGAGTCTTGTTTTGCATAGTTGTACTGCAAATGGTTTCACTAGTTTTGTGTTTTAGGCCTTCAAACATGATTTGCTTAAGTTGGTTCCATGGTGTAGTGTCTTTTTACATGTAATTTCAGCATATATAGCTCCGTCACATGCTCATTTGTTTCACTCTTTCATTGCTTTTGAGAGTTGCTCTTGAGTCTTGTTTGCAAGCCTAGATAGTTTAACATGTGAACATATTTTTCTAGCATTTTGTACCTTAATCTCCGCATGTTTTAGTCACTGTTTTGACTAGTTTTTGCTCTGTTTTGAGCTAGTTTGGCCATTTGAGGCTTGTATTGTGTGGTTGTAGTGCAATCTCCTTCACTAGCTTAATGTTTTAGGCTTTTAAACATGAATTTCATGAGTTGTTTTCATATTTTAGTGGCATTTTACACTCTATTTCAGCACTAAAATCTCTTTAATCTCCCTCTATTCTTCAATCTTTCATTTATTTTGAAAGTGGTTTTCAACCCCTTGTTGACTTTAGTGTGAAATTGAGACACTTATGCTTAATGGTTATAATCCTCTTTTGAGGGTTTTTACTAACCAATGGCATGAGGTCTCTTTCATGGTAAAGGCACTTGTGGTTTAAGCCCTCTTTCCATTAGAGGACACTCACCTTTTGGACTAATCAATTAAAGAATGGATTGGTAATCTAAAATGTGTAAACAAAATGTGTAAACAAAATGAGCAAGAGAAAGCATCTTTCATGTTACAATGCATGTGTTCAGATTGGACGTTAATTTGAGCACGACGAAAATGGGACGTTTCTTACTCAAAGTGATGAAACGTGCCACTTTCCTTGGTCACCATCACCCTTGATCATGCATGATAGGGTGGTGCTTTTATTGAGTCTTGTTTTGCACTCATTAAACTTGTACAAGCTTGGTTCCTTAGCCATCATGCATGGAAATGCTTGGTTGATGGTTTGAGAACCAAGAGTTACACTCCTTTGAGCTTGTGTGATGGTAAGGAGGGTAGACATACACTCCTTGAGAATACACTGCTTTGCCTATATTTACTCTCTGTTGCAGCAAAAAAGAGAAGTTCAGGGAAGGGGTGGCCGACCGGCCACTAGTAGCAGCCGACCGACCACCAATGGTAGCCGACAGCCACCATTGGTAGCCGACCGACCAGAAATGAAATTTTGCACAAGTGTGTTCCTGAGTTGGCGTAGAGATGTCCTGGAAGTTGGCAGCACTGTTGGTGTTCATGCAAGTGCAAATAGAGGTGCCCAATGGCAAGGCGGTGAATTTTCGAGAGGAAACTAACCAAGCATGCATGCATCCCTCGCCCTCAAGGCCATTTACTTGCTTTGTTTAATTAGTTAGTCGTAGCTAATTCATTCATACAAGTGTTGTAATTAATTAGCTTAATTCGGGTTGTAATAGTTAGTTAACTAGAATAGTTAATTAGCTTTGGTTTGTAATAGCTTAGCTTAACTAGCGTAGCTAGTTAGCTTAGCTCTTATTCATTCGGACCCTCCTTCGCGAGGGCATAATGTTGTAATAAGTGTGTGTGCGTGTGTTCATGTCTTCTAACCCCACGTCTTTCTCCCTTTTATTTATCCGCTTTTGATGGTTAGATTAGGGATCATGTTTTGATTAGCATACCTTATGTTTGCATGTCTGCATCCATTCATTTGTCTTGCATGCACCGAGGCTCAGCGCATCATTCAAACTGCATTGTCAATTTCAATACTTACTTGAATACGTGTTTAGTGGCATGTTGTTCAAAGTGTTGCAAATGCCATATTAGTAGTCGAGCCTATTAATTTCATATTGCATGTGTTGCACTAGGCATTTTGCATACTTAGGATCATACGTTTTTTTCTAACTAGTTTTTGTTTTAGGTTGGAGAACTCGGTGAGTTTTATGCTTTAGCATACTTACATGAGTGTGATTGCCATATTACCATGTTTTTGCATGCTTGCCATGAGGCTATGTGCTTACTTGCTAAACTGCATGAATGCCTGTAGATGAAGGCCTTGTTGCTTGAATTAGAACGATTCAATGAATGTATGTTTTAAGCCCACTTTGCGAAGTGGCAAATCATGTTTTAAGCCCACTTGAGTTGGAAAATCCGCATTTTAAAGCCCACTTGAGGGTGGCAAATTCAAACCATTTTCACAAAACAAACATGACTTGAAATGTTCCAATTCTTACGATGTAGTCTATACTCGAATGCGTGCGCATCACATAGTAATGTTAGCTAATAACCGGAACAAGAACATATAAGGTTTATAAAAGAATATATCATGTTTAGTAGAGGCCGATCGTTGATCAAGCAAGTGGGGGTGCTCATTTCATGATCTTCCCCCTTCGTACCTAAGTTCCCAAGCCAAGACAACTTTGGTGATGACGAACACGTGGCCTTTGGCACGAGTTAGGGTTTCCTAAATTTCCCCTAAAAAAATAAAATATTTAGGTGGCGACTCTGTAATCTGGCAAAGCAGTCCAGTTTTGGCATTATTTGATCTAAAATCAATTTTCCAAAATGATTTGTCGGATTGGACTCTTTGGTGTTTATCAGTTTCACGTTGCACTTGTGAGACTAGATTCAGAACCACAGGTAGAGTCTGAATTGTGAGGCCTTCTTTTCAAACCCTTTTCCAAAAGGCGGGGGGCGTGAGAAAAAGGCGAGCCCACACTGAGGAAAAGGTGGAACCAGGTGCTGAAGCTAAAAAGTGCATGGAAAGTGACTCAGACAACAGCGAGCTTGGAGTACAGGCAGCACTAGCATGTCTCCTTACAGATGCTCCAGCCGACTCAGAGACCTTGGGAGATAACCTTAGCATCTCCATGATCGAGGACCAACCGGGTGTGAACCCATCCTGCAGCATTTTGGATGCATCTGAAGCACCATCTCTTGTTTGGCAGCTGAAGGAGGGCTACATGTCTAGTTCAAAGTCAGGTGATGAGCCAGAATCTGATTCCACAGAGTCTATGGAGTCGGAATCAGATTCTGATTCTTCTGGGTCTGAGTCTGGTATTCCTGGGGGTGATAACCTGGATGCCAAGGTCCTATCCAGGTCCTCTTTTTCTTTTGCTTTTGAGTAAGTTGTAACCGAGGACCTGGACCTTATGAATGAGAACGGCGTTAATTCTGAGTGTTTCTTTGTGCTGCTTGTTTATTGCATTAACCAAGATTTTTTAGAATTTTAATGAAAATGAAGAGGAAGGAATTCATCTGGTTTTCAAAAACTTGATTAATCAAGAGGAGGAGAGGTTTGCAAAACCCTGCACTGATGAAATCATTGATATTAACGTGGGTACTGAGAAGAATCCACGTCTAGTCCAGATCAGGTCCATGTTATCTTCGGAGGACCGCGAGCACTTAGTCGCTTTATTAAAAGATTTCAAAGATGTTTTTGCGTGGTCCTACGAAGACTTGCTTGGAATCGATCTTGAGATTGTACAGCATCGGATCCCTCTTGACCCCAAGGCTCGACTCGTCAAGTAGAAGTTGCGAAAAATCCGTCCAGATTGGGCGCTGAAAATCAAAGAAGAGGTCACCAAGCAGATTGATGCAGGTTTCTTGTTAGTATCTGAATATCCGACTTGGTTGGCCAGCATCGTCCTAGTGCCGAAAAAGGATGGTAGAATCTAGATGTGTATGGACTTCCGGGATTTGAATAGAGCCAGTCGGAAGGACAACTTCCCTTTTCTGCACATTGATGAATTAGTGGACTTCATTGCAGGTCATGCATTGCTATCCTTCTTGTATAACCAGATTCTGATGGCTCCTGAGGATAAAGAGAAAACTGTGTTTACTACGGCGTGGGGAACCTACTGCTATGGGGTTATGCCGTTTGGGTTGAAGAATGCCGGGGCCACCTATCAAAGGGCTACAACCACTATTCTGCATGATATGATCCATAGAGAGGTCGAGGTGTACATGGACGACATGATTGTCAAGTCCAAAGAAAGAAAGAGCTACTACATCGCCTTGAAGAAATTCTTTCAATGGATCAAAGAATACAGACTGAGGTTGAATCAGCAGAAATGTACTTTTGGTGTAATAGTAGGAAAAATGCTGGGCTTTTTGATCACGCAGAGGGGCATCGAGGTAGATCCTTCCAAAATCAAGACCATAATAGAAATGCCACCACCAAGGACTGAAAAGGAGGTGCGAGTGTAGCACGTCCGCGGGGGAGGACCTCGCGCTTACAGTTCGGACTCTCCTTTTTGTTTGTTGCGGTTCTTAAATCTTGAACCAAAGAGTCCAACTCTGGCAGATCGTTTTGAAGAAAAACTGATTTTGAAAAGAAGTGCCAAACATGGACTGCTTTGCCAGATTACAGAGTCGCCACCTAAATATTTTTTAATTGGGAAATTTAGGAAACCCTGACTCGGTGCCGAAGGCCACGTGTCCGTCATCACCAAAGTGGTCTTGGCTCGGGAGCTTGGGTACGATCGGGGAAGGTCAGCTATGAGCACCCCCTTTCACCCGGTCCGAAGACCGGCCTCTACTAACCGTGATATCCGTTTTTGAAAACTTTATGCGTTCTTATTCCGGTTATTAACCTAGAATTACTATGTGATGCGCACAACACAAAAGTATAGACTAGATCGCCTAACTTGGAAATAAACATTGCATATCCGTTTTGTCTCGAAAAACGTGTTAGATTTTGCTACTCGCAAGTAGGCTAAAATACGGATTTCAATGAGTTGTTCCAACTCAGGCATTCCAACCTCCACCCACAGGCATTCAGACAGTAATATCACATAAGCATTTAGCCGCATGGTAAGCATACTGTCATGATAACACTCACACGCATGTGGTATGCTAAAGCATAAAAGCTCACCTAGTACTCCAAGCCAAAACAGAAGCTCATTAGAAATCCATGTATGGACCTAAGCATACTGAAATGTCTAATGCAACACATGCAAAGATGTAGCCTAGGCAGGCTCGGCTATCCTAATCATGGCATATGAAGTGCTGCAAGTAACACGTATTCAATTTGGAAATTGAAATACAATGCAGTTTGTATGATGTACCGAGCCCGGTGCATGTAAACAAATGCATGGATGCACGCATGCGTTTGCATTAGGTATGCTAAATTAAATATGCCCTAATCTACCATCAAAGCAGGTAAATAAAAGGGAAGAAAGAAGTGGGGGTTGGGAGACATGCACCCACTCACACACACTTATTACAGATACGCCCCCGCTCGGAGGGACCAAAATAATAATACAGTCCAAAGAATAAACGAATGAATAATTATTACAGAGCCTCTAATCTTATTTAAATTAAATGCAAAAAGAAAAGGCCGCAGCCCCGCCTCGGAATGCGTGAACGATGCATGCTCGATCCAACTTGCCCGGAAAACCCGTACCGTGCCACTGCTGGTTCTGTTTTTGCTGCCCTGCCCCTCCAAAAATTCCCAAAATCTCAGAATACATTCAAAATGATCTGTAGTACCACACCGGCTGCGGGGAATGGTCATCGGCTGCTTGAATTGGCCACCGGCTGCATGTGAGGTTTATCGGCACAAAAATAGTGCCGGTCGGCACTATTTTCTGCCGGCCGGCAGAAAGTTCCTGCAGAGGACAGTTTGACAGCAGCAGCAAGACAGCAGTGCATGGCATGGATTTTGGGGGTATGTAAGCATGGTCAATGCCTCCTATCATGCTTAGGGACTCAAGGAGGCATGACCCTTGGTTCTTGGGCCATCAATAGTGCATCTTGATGCATGATAGCCTAAAGAACCAAGGTTGCATTTTGATGTGAAAATGCATGCAACACAAAAATGCTAACTAAGTCCCTATCATGACAATATCAAGGGCCTTAGTGACATGGGAGTTGAGGTGCGTTCAGTCACTTGGAGTACAAACACCCCTCAATTCCCATACTTGGTTTGACACCCCAAACCAAGTGATGAAATGCAACTATGCAAACATGCAAACATGCAAACTAGGATGTTAGCAAATTAAGCACCACACAACTAACACATTAGTCATGCAAAATGCTAGAATGTAAAAGAGGCTAGTGTGATACAAAAATGAGCTAAGTATGCAACGGGATCAACCAAGTATGCAACTAGCATGTGATGAGCATATAATGATGGTCTTAACCACCATGGGGGAGGCCTCAAACCTCCCCAAAACAGTGGCAAAGTGTGCCCCGAAACATAGATAAAATGCTATGCAAGCATGCAAGTTGATGGGCCTAAACTAAGGCAACAAAGAGAGCATCTAAATGCCATTAACATGGCCACTCATGGCACATGTTGGACAACTAAAAAAACAGATATTTATCATGCAAAAATACACCCAAATCCCACATATGGCAGTCCCAAAACAACCCAAGAGCATAAGGCATACACTATGCACATTTCAAGGCTTAAAGGACACACCCTTAAAGCATAAAAAGAGATGACAAATCTGAGCATGTAAGCATGGATTAGGATCTGAAATAGCATGGCAAAAGGCTCCAAATTGCTTAAATGACTTAACCAATGTACATGCATGGATCACACACTCAAGGCTTACAAGCCATCATACAAAACAACCATGTGAAGCACACCAAATGGGACTAAAACAGTGGCTCACAGCCCCTACACATGGCAATATGATGCTAGTACCTTCATAAAACTAAGCTAAAACATGCCAGGATTATGGCTTGGACATATGGCATACTCCTAGGCATAAAAGAGCATTACAAGGCAAGCATGAGATACATGTTAAGGGCTACAAAACCAGCTTTGGTCAGAGGTATAATATGACCTAAAACACACAAAAAGTTTCTGAAATGAAGCTAAATGCAAGCATGCACACATGCTACCCTTTTAGCCCAAAACCAAGGCAAGCAAAGGGCCAAGGGGAGAGGGGTGTCTCTCCCCTATATGTGACCTAAAACCATCCCCCTCACCACTGAAAACCCACTGGTTTTCAGTGGTGAGAAGGCCAAGAAAACCAAGAAAAGAAGGCTTTAGGAAAAGGCACCAAAAATGGCCAAACAAGGCCTAATAGGATGAACCTTTACTCAAACCACAAAACGACCTTAATGAAGGTTCAAGAACAAGTAAAAACAAGACTTTTTTATGTTAAACACAAATCCAAAAACACAAAGCAAATGGGGTAGAAACTTGTTGCAAGAATGGGGAATATAAAGTAAAGTGTTTACCCTTGAAGATCCCTTGAAGAACAAAGGTTCCAGCCACTCTCTAGTGATCAAAACCAGCTCAAAACCACAGCAATCAACCTCCCAAGTCTCTCAATCTCGAGCTAAGGTGTAAAGGTGTGTGTAATGGTGCAAAAGTAAGGTAAAACTACACTTTTAGGCCTAAAATCACACAGACAAGAGGAGAGAGAGGGAGAATATAGAGAGAGAAGGTATATCACACAGATATATAGATATAAGCTCTGGTTTTTGACCTAAAATGGCTAACCCCTTGACAAAAGGAGAGAGATGAGCTTATATAGGCAATAAAAGACTTGGTGGCTAAGCAAGAGGGGGGGTTCAAGGGGTGCAAAGGATTCAAGGGGCTTTAGGGCTTCTAGAAGCCTCTGGGACAGCTGGCCAAGCTTCTCCAAGAAGCTTGGCCAAGGGTTCAAGCTCCAAGAGGAGAGAGGGGGTCAAAGGGACCAAAGGGTGCATTCCCGGGTATAGGGAGTGGTGATGGTGCATTCCAGCTGGCACAGCTGGCATGCACCAAGTCTGAGGTTTCAAAGGGGTCACACTGGCCAGCCAAAAGGGTCATCGGCACAATAAAGTGCCGGTCGGCAACATATAGTGCCGACCAGCCACAGATTATGAGAAATCAGTGCCGGTGGAATAAAAAGAGGGCCGGTGGTGTGTAAGGGAAGCCGGTGGTGATCAGGGGTGGCCAAAGAGCCTTCCCCCACCCTCCGGTGCAAAAACACACAAGTCTTGGTGTAAAACCAAGGCTAGTGCAAGTCGGTTGAGAGATCCTGAGGCGCGACGCGCAGCCGGGACCTCCGGGAACTCAAAACAAACACAATCATGGATAATCACCGAGTGTTCAATCAGTGACGTCCAAGTCTTGAGGTCGGTCAAAAATGGGGTGTCTACAGTTGCCCCTCTTTGACAGAACTCGGAAGTCATAATGATGACGGGAGTGAATGTCAAAGCCCAGAGACGACCCATTTTTGACAAGGCCGAAGACTTAGACAAACATGCAAGACAAACAAGGTATGTGCCTGAAGGCAGGGGCAAAATGCAACTAAAAATGCAAGAAGCCGGACATAACTTATGATCATGCAAAGAAAACTGTAATGAAGCACACATGCAACAGTTATAAGCTAGCATACACCAAACTACACTACAATGCAGAAAGGGTGTAAGAGAATTATGCAATCCTCAATACGTCTCACTCGGAGGATACAACACCTGTGCGGCTCGTCCAGTTGCACCGGCCTCGAATGAACCGTACATACAATATCGTGCCTGCAAAGAAAGCAAACTTAACAGGTACGATATTGTTAGCAATATGTAATTTACACGATTGGAGGTGTGTGGCAGATGCAACGTGTATAGGCAGTTGTAATTGAACACATGTGAGTAAAGCAGAGCACGCATACAATGCAATGTGTATATCAAAAAGGAACTTGAACACATGTAAGTAAAGCAAAGCACGCATACAATGCAATGTGTATATAAAAAGGAACTTGAACACATGTAAGTAAAGCAAAGCACGCATACAATGCAATGTGCATATAAAAAGGAACTTGAACACATGTAAGTAAAGCAAAGCACGCATACAATGCAATGTGTATATAAGAAAGGAACTTGAACACATGTAAGTAAAGCAAAGCACGCATACAATGCAATGTGTATATCAAAAAGGAACTTGAACACATGTAAGTAAAGCAAAGCACGCATACAATGCAATGTGTATATAAGAAAGGAACTTGAACACATGTAAGTAAAGCAAAGCACGCATACAATGCAATGTGTATATCAAAAAGGAACTTGAACACATGTAAGTAAAGCAAAGCACGCATACAATGCAATGTGTATATAAAAAGGAACTTGAACACATGTAAGTAAAGCAAAGCACGCATACAATGCAATGTGTATATCAAAAAGGAACTTGAACACATGTAAGTAAAGCAAAGCACGCATACAATGCAATGTGTATATAAAAAAGAACTTGAACACATGTAAGTAAAGCAAAGCACGCATACAATGCAATGTGTATATAAGAAAGGAACTTGAACACATGTAAGTAAAGCAAAGCACGCATACAATGCAATGTGTATATCAAAAACTTGAACACATATCAGTAAAGCAATGCACGCATACAATGCAATGTGTATAATAGAAACTCGAACACATATCAGTAAAGCAATGCACGCGTACAATGCAATGTGTATAGAGAAAATTGAACACATATCAGTAAAGCAATGTACGCATACAATGCAATGTGTATAGAGAAATTTGAAATTGAACACGATAAAACATGATGTTGAAATGCAACGTACTGCAACACAGTATAATTAAAACAATTTCTTTTGAAATTTACGAGACATAAAAGGATACGAGAAGGGACACCCTTCGCGCGGCCCGAGCATCGCTCACAAAAGTCACGGCTTGAACTCAACTCAAAGTTCCATTAACATTCCAGAAGTGCGCTTTCCCGCACTGTTCTTGGATGACAAAGGTGTCGGACCGTACAGCCGACCCAGGGACGGGCGCGGGAGGTGTTCTGACCACAAAGGGGAGGTTCCTGGTATTTAATCTAGCACTCTGCTACCCTGCTAAGTTTCTTGCTTTACTTTCCTTTTTTTCTAGGAGTTTAAGCACATTGCACTACCTCAGGCGGATTTTATATTCTTTTGAAATTGCGGGTTTTTACAACAACACATGATGGAAATGAAACAGCTATTCACTTGAAAAGGTGTTGCACTTGTGTGCATCGCATCACAAGGCATCACAAGGCATCACATAACAATGCGAATGAAATTGAAACTGTTTTTTGAAAACAAAGCATCGCATCGTAATAATCAGGTAGTGAACCGACTTACAACTCGATAAGCAAAATGAAGACTCGACAGACTAGCCAAGTGCAAATACAACTTGATAGACAAAGCAAAGACTTAAAGAGAGTGACATACAACTCGATAAGCAAAACAACAACTCGATAAACAAATACGCGTGACTCGGCAGGAATCAAATCACCGGAGAGTGCTGGAAGTGGTGGAATTCCCCAATATTCAGCATAAACAGCTTAGAAAACACAGGGGAGAGCCATCGGCCCGACAGAAAGTCCACCGGCCTCGAGGAATTTCCATCGGCACAAAACTTGGCCGGTCGGCACAAAAGTATGGCCGGTCGGCACTATTTACTGCCGGTCGGCTGTAGACTGCCTGCATCAGCAGAATGTTGACATGTGTCCTCCACTCAACCCTATCCTCTTCAAAGGAGTCTCAACTTCGGGGTTTCCTTCATTTCCACACTGATTTGCTCCAAATGGAAGAGTTTCTTGCCCAAAATCTTGCAACTTGGATTAACAACTTGGATGGCTCGGAAAAGCTGAATTTCCGGGCTTTCGGCATGAACGCACTATTCACTTTGCGCCGTACCCCGCTGCATTTTCCATTCCTCCATGCCGCGGCAAGGTTTTGGAATCCGGTGACACATGTCTTTAGCTTTAGCGGGCAAGAGGTGTGTCCTACGTTCGAAGATTTCCAAGCTTTGATGGAATCTGAGCGTAATGAAGAGATTCTGCCCCAACTTCGCTTTGGCCATGCCCAAGCCTTAGGGCGAATGTGTGGGCTCTCGATACCCGACGCTCGTTCTTTTATTTGTGATGGGACATTGGATGTTCCGAGCTTGGTTTGTCGTTTTTCTGAGACTGGCGACCGCGGTGACCGTTACTGGCAAGGCTTCCGGCGACACGCCCTTTGTTTGTGCATGTTGTCTCATTTTCTGTTTGTCTCAAGTTCCGGAGGATCTAGTATCTGGTTGATTGAGGTTGCCCAAGGCTTGAAGGAGGGCAAAAGTTGCATTGCCATGATTCTGGCTGAGACGTTGCTGGGCTTAGACGCCTTTTATCGTCGAGAGACGACCAGATTAGCAGGGAGTCCATTATTACTGCAGGTAATGTTTCCCACCCAATCTTACATTTATGTTTGCTCACATCACTCGGCCCTCAGGCTCGGTTTTTTCTCACAAAAATCCTTTTCTCACTTTTTCTCTCATCGCACATCTCTCTATTCTTTATTCTCTCATTTTCTATCCCTCCCCAGGTGTGGTTGATGGATAAACTGCGAGTTGTGGACTCCTGCCCAGCATATTCAGCTCGTGGTTACTTCTTCAGGCAACGCCTGGTTGATGCCCTTGACGAGGGTTGGTGGTTTGAATGGATGTGCAGTTTGTCCGCAGACCGCATTGCTTGGCGATGCCCTTGGCTCAATCTCCCAATGATGAGTTATAGCATGACCCGTCAACCCGGGATCCAGTTGATTGGCTTGACTCAGTGTGTCTTCTACTTTCCATTCCGTATCCTGCGCCAGTTTGGTCACAATCAGACTTGCCCGCCGGAAGGGATAGAGTACCCGGCCACATTCCCGATTCGAGGCGCACAGCTGGCCCGATATGCCACAGCATGGAGGACGAGAGAGCTCCTGGCCCCCGCTCCCACCTTCAGTCGCGCTTTGTCTGACGAGTGCTTGGATTGGCTTAATGAAGAGGCACAGGAGGGGCCCACTTTGGCATCAGAGGCTTCGACCAGCTCTGGGAGGGGGCGCAGGGACATTTGACTTGACCATGCCCCGGATTTATTGCTTTATTAGTACTTTCAAGTTTTCTTTATGAATGTAATAAAAAGCAAATTCAATTGTATGCAAGAGCAGGAGAGCTCTATTTGAAATCAATGAAATTGAAGGTTGTGGTACTGAAAATTTTCCGTTTTGGTCCAGAAATGGTCTCAGTTGTAAAAAGATTTATTTGAACAAAGTCATCTTTTATCAAAACTTTTCAAAACCATTTTCGATATGGATCAGAACTGGACACGCCTGAAATTTGTCACTGAGATGCACAACCCCAGATTCCTGTAATTGGGAAATTGCCCCTAGTTTGAATAGTACCGCGGCACTGTACGGCAACGGAAAGTTGCCCCTAGTCTGAATAGCACTGTACCAGAGATTGTGATGAATACCGATGGACAAAGATGACCAAGACGATCAAATGGACAAAGTTGATCGGGGAAAGGTTTATGGCTGAACTTCAGGACGAAGCTGCCTACGTATCCCAAAGATGGGAATCAAGCCTTACGTAGTTCAGGCTTGGGTTCACTCGAGTATTTTCACTCTCCTTTTGCGCTCTAACTTTTGCCAAGGCCGCCCTTTGCGGGTTTTCAACCTTGCGAGCTCAGTTTTTATATTTTTTAATTTTCTGTGCTCTGAATTTTGCCTAGGTCGCCCTTTCGGGTTTTCGGCCTAGCGAGCCTCTCAAGGATAATATTTCTTCAACTTGTCCATGTTGATCGGTTGGGAGAACTCTAGGCCATCTAGATCCATCAGAACCACAGCTCCACCTGACCATATAGACTTGATGATATAGGGACCCGTCCAATTAGGTCTGAACTTGCCCCTTGGGTCGTGGATGGGAGCTCGATTGTCTTTGAGCACCAAATCTCCTTCTTTCAAATTTCTGGACTTAACTTTCTTATTAAAAGCCCGGGCGATTCTGCGTTGATAACCTTGGACATGGTACAGCGCTTTCAGCCTTCTTTCATCAAAGAGCATGAGTTCTTCGAATCTACTCTGCTGCCAATCTGCCTCAGCTATCTGACACTCAGCCAGTACTCGCAATGACGGAACTTCAATCTCAATCGGTAGAACGGCTTCCATCCCATAGACCAGCGAATAAGGGGTTGCTCCGGTAGAAGTTCTAATTGAAGTTCGGTAGCCCCACAGAGCGAATGGCAACTTGTCTGGCCAGTCCCGATAGGTTTCCACCATCTTCTGCAGTATGTGTTTGATATTTTTGTTGGCGGCCTCAACTGCTCCGTTGGTCTGCGGCCGATACGTGGATGACTTATGAAAAGCCACATTATACTCCTCCAGCAAACCAATCACCTCTTTCTTGAAGTGGGAACCAGTATCCGAAATGATCTCGTTCGGGACTCCATAACGGCAGATAATGTTGTTTCTGATAAACTTTGCGACTTGCGAAGCCTTCAACACGGCATAAGATTGGGCCTCGACCCACTTTGTAAAGTAATCTATTGCTACTAAGATATACTCATGCCCATTCGACCCCTTCGGGGTAACAGCTCGAATAACATCAATCCCCCAAACTGAAAATGGCCATGGTGACGTCATGTTGTACAGCTTTGACAGCGGGATGTTCATACGGTTCGCATGGATCTGGCATTTGTGGCATCTCCGAACAAAACCAATACAATCTTCCTCCATGGTAGACCAGTAGTAGCCTTGTCTGAGGATCTTCCGTGCCAGCATTACCCCATTCATATGTGGCCCACATTCTCCTCCATGGATGGCCTCCATCAGGCGCTTCGACTCTTCGGCTTCCACACACAGCTTGTGCATTCCCAGATGACCTCTTTTGTACAACTTACCCCCGCAGATGATAAACTGAACAGCCATTCTTCTGATTGCCCTCTTGTCCTTGGCATTTGCCCCTGGTGGATAGGTCTCCTTTTCCAAGAAGTTCCATATATCGTGATACCAAGGGTTGTTATCCTGCACTTCATCTATGGCAGAGATTGACTCGTAAGCGGGTACAAGCTTCTGGTCAATAATGACTGGACACATCCGGACCCCAGATGGGATGTCTATCATGGAAGATAGAGTTGCTAATGAATCTGCAAACCTGTTGTTCTCTCTTACTAGGTGAGTGAAATTTAGCTTTTCAAACCGAGGGATTAACAAGTCCAAGGTCTGGTGGTATATTATCATCTTTTCCTCCTTCACTTTCCAATCTCCTTTCGCTTGAGACACAACCAGGTTCAAATCTCCAATGACGTCCAATTGCCTTGCCCCTAGTTCTAGGGCCGCTTCCAGACCGGCAATACATGCCTCGTACTCTGCCTCATTGTTCGAGACCTTGAACTGAAGCTTGAATGCTAAAGGGATACGGGACTCGTCAGGCGCTATTAGCAACACCCCTATTCCATACCCGTACTGATTTGACGCTCCGTCAAAGTACATCGTCCAAGTCTCATTTTCGATGTGCAAAATAGCTTCATCTGGGAATAGGTACTCAACCGCTTCATCCCCTTCAACCGGGTGGTCGGCAAGGAACTCTGCCACCGCTCTCCCTTTTACGGACTTGCGTGTCACATACTTGAGGTCAAATTCTGAGATCAACAGCAACCAACGAGCTAGCCTACCCGTAAGCGCTGGTTTCTCGAAAAGATATTTGATGGGATCAAGTCGTGAAACCAACATTACAGAGTGGGCTAACAGGAAGTGCCGCAGTTTCCTGGTAGCCCATAACAAGGCCAAACAAGCTTTCTCTAGCGGAGTATAGCGGGTCTCATAATCCAGCATCTTCTTGCTCAGATAGTAGATGGCCCTTTCCACTTTATCTTCCGACTCTTGCGCGAGCATGCAGCCCATTGTGGTTTCAGTCACTGACAGGTACAGTATCAACGGTTTCCCTGGCTTTGGTGGTGACAACACGGGTGGATTCTGTAGATACTCTTTAATCTGTTCAAACGCAGCTTGGCATCGGCCGTCCCAATGGAACTTCTTTCCTTTCTTCAAAAGACCAAAAAGTGGTTCACAAGTTAAGGTTAGTTTTGAGATAAACCGCCTTATGAATTGCACTTTACCCAGAAAGCCTCGCACCTCCTTTTCAGTCATTGGTGGTGGCATTTCTAAGATGGCCTTGATTTTAGAAGGGTCGACTTCGATGCCTCTTTGTGTAATAAAAAATCCCAGCATTTTTCCCGCTGTAACACCAAACGTACATTTTTGAGGATTCAGCCGCAGCCTAAACTCCCTGATCCTTTGGAAAAACTTTTGCAAGGCGGTGTAGTGGCCCTCTCTTTCTTTGGACTTGACAATCATGTCGTCCACATACACTTCGACCTCTTTATGGATCATGTCATGTAATATTGTGGTTGCAGCCCGTTGATATGTAGCCCCAGCATTCTTCAGCCCAAATGGCATTACTCTGTAGCAATATGTACCCCACGGGGTGGTAAAAGCAGTCTTCTCCCGGTCTTCGGGTGCCATTACTATCTGATTATAGCCCGAAAAGCCATCCATGAACGAAAGCAGAGCATGCCCCGCTGTGAAATCTACCAACTCGTCGATATGCGGCAAGGGAAAGTCATCCTTCGGACTGGCTCTGTTCAAATCCCTGAAGTCCACACATACCCGGATTCTGCCATCCTTCTTTGGCACTGGAACGATGTTGGCCAACCAAGTCGGGTATTCGGATACCAGCAGGAAGCCTGCATCAATCTGCTTGGTGACCTCTTCCTTGATCTTAATGGCCCAATCAGGGCGGATCCTTCTGAGCTTCTGTTTGACAGGTCGAGCTTCGGGGTCAAGAGGGATCCGGTGCTGTACGATCTCAGGATCGATTCCAGGCATGTCTTCGTAGGACCACGCGAAAACATCTTTGAAATCTTTTAATAAAGCGACTAAGCGCTCGCGTTCCTCCGAAGACAACGTGGACCCGATCTGGACCAGCCGCGGGTCCTTCTCAGTACCAACGTTCACGGTAGTGATTTCGTCCATTAAGGGTTTAACAAACCTCTCCTGCTCTTGTTCAATTAGTCGTTGCAAAACCGGAGGAATTTCGTCCTCGTCGTTTTCATCAAAATTTTGAAAGTCCTGATTTAAGCAATAAACCAAAGGTACAGAAAAGTACTCGGAAACCACAGTCACCTCATTCTCATTATGCATTTCCAAACCGTCCAATTCTTCTGTTACAACAGACTCAAAAGAGAAAGAAAAAGACGACCTGGACAGGACTGTGGCATCCGGGTTATCACCCCCAGGAATACCGGACTCAGACTCAGATGAGCTGGAACCTGATTCCGACTCACAAGACTCAGTGGAGTCAGATTCCGGCTCACTACCTGACCCGGTGTTGCTTGACAAAAATCCCTCCTCGTACTGCCAGGTGAGGGAGGGTGCGATGGATGCATCCAAAATAGCTGATTGTAGGCCCGCAGCCGTCTCATCTCCGATCATGGACACCGAGGAGCCACCCCCCAAGCACAACCGGTCGATCGAAGGATCTGAAAGTAGACATGCCAGTGCTACCCCCATTTCAAACTCTGTAGCCACAGACTCCACTTCTTTGCTATGCTCAGCCTCAACTGTTGGGTCTGTCTGCTCTTCAGCATCATCCCCAGATATTTGTAAGTCAAAGAAGATTTCGAAACCCGGCACGCGCTTCTTCTCTGCGTTCAACCACGGCTCCGGAAAACCACAGAACGGAAAGTCTTCCCCCTCCCGGACGAAGCGTCCGTTTAGGGTACCCCGGATGGGCCGATGCATCAACTCAAAAGGCCTTCCCATTTGTTTTGCTTTGGCTCTCCCAGCCATTTCTTTTCCTCTTCTCACCCAATCTTCCTTAGTGGGCAGATAACCCAAGCCGAAGGTGTGGGGATTGTGTGGCACCCTGGCCAATGCTGCAACGCCTTTGCGGCCGCTCTTTCCTAATCCCATCCCAGGGATATGTTGGAGCTTGTTCATGAGATACACTGCTTGGGCGCTGACATAGATCCCTTCGTTAGCAGCCATGATGTTTTGTACAACCTGAGCCTCAGCTAGGGTAAACCCTGATATGAACACATCTTCCATGCCATGCTCGATTTCTAGAACAGGCGTGGATACCTCCGGTGGTGGGTGGATTGATGAGTTTCCAAAGACAATGGCTACTCCCTTTCCGTAGGGGTATTTCACCATTTGATGCAAAGTAGATGATACCGCCTTCACCTGATGCAGCCACGGTCGTCCCAAAAGCAAGTTGAAAGTCGCAGGCACTTCCAAGACATGGAAATCTATCTCATGCTGCCCGGGCCCGACCTTTGTCTGAACTTTTACGGTTCCCATCACTTCTCTACTTGTGTTGTCATACGCCCGAATGACCTGGGCTGTTGGTACGAAGTCTGCGGTTTTCAAACCAATTGCGTATGCCGTTCTTGCCGGGCAAACGTTGATGGCGGACCCGGTATCAACAAGTACCACCGGTATCCATTTATCCCTACATTCCACGGAAATGTAGAGGGGCTTGTTATGCTCTGTCCCCTCGGGTGGCAATTCCTTGTCGGAAAATGTCAGCATCGGGGTGGCTCCCCCCGGAAAGACCAATCCTACCAGCTGCTCTGGCGTGGTTTCTATTGAAAGTTTTGCTTTGTCCATGGCTGATAAGACAGCCTCTCTATGCACCCGGGATGCCATGAGCAGTCCCCATATAGAGATGTCTGCTTGTATCTTTTTAAGCTGTTTGAGCACAGCCTCCTCTTCAAGTTGCTTTTCTTTTTGCTTTTCAGCCTCTCTATCCTTCCCAGAAGCCTCTGGCTGATCTAAGTGCGGAGGCTAGAAATACCGCCCGCTCCGTGTCATGTGATCTATCTCTCCAAGGTACCAAGTGTCATCGGGTTGGTTATTTCCCCAATCCTCGTCTGTATGGGCAAGGCATAAATCTTCATCCTCCCACCACATTCCATCAGCAGCCGGCAGACACCTGTCCGGCTCGGGTATGACTGTTCTTGTGCTCGCAGCACCTTCCATCCACATACCTGCAGTATTCTCGGTTCCCGTGCACATAATAGTTTCAACTCCCACATGGGCCTTTGCCTTCCTGATTCTCTCGGAATCTTCAAAACTTACTTGTCCCGACATGACTGACTATTCAAGAATCCCTGTACTCAAAATATTCCAATCTCGAGCGAAATTCTTAACACCGGCGCTCTCCGGCGATGCTCTCTGTTCTTCGACCCTTCCGGCCGTCACTGATATTCTCGACCCCGTTGAGCCCTGTTCCGACTGCAGCTCTCCTATCACATCAGGTTGATCATCCAACCACCCGGTAACTTCTGCTGAATTCTCATAATCGAACCATGCGACTGTCATATCCTCTAGATCTTGGTCACTATAAAACTGGAGGTTGGCAAGGTCCTCCCCCACAGTTGTGACATCATCAATTCCCTGTCCCAGACTATCCCCTCGGATCATGCACAATTCTCCCCCTGTTGGCAGTTCCATCCTGGGCCTATCTTGGCCTATCATCGAGATGTAGTCACTCGGACCGTATGTCTTCCCACTGTAATTCCCAGATTCCGCAGACTCCGATCCAACAACCCTTTTTCCCTTCGGGGTCTCTTCTCTCCTGTTCTCGGCGGCCACCACCGTTGGCTTAGGTTGGGTTACGGAGATGTCCATCATGCACAAGTCAGTGCAATCGGGGAGGAACACCTCTGGTTTAGGCAAGTGGGTGGGTGTGATGTAGACACTAGGGTCGTAAGACACGGCCCCAGTATGGATGAAATTAAGTCTTTTAGGTGGTGGAGCTTGGTTATGTGCGGGGAGAGGATTTGTAGTAACGTTGGGTTTCTCGGGAGGCAAAATCACCCCGTTATCGATGAGATCTTGAATTTCATGGCGCAACCGATAGCACTGGTCGGTGTCGTGACCGTGCTGTTGGTGAAACGCACAATACTTGGCTGGGTTATGGGTAGGAGGGAGTTTTTCTGGTAGGGGCCGCGGCTCTAGGGGCTTCAGATGCCCTTTTTTGATCAAAACCCCCAGAGCTTTGGATAGGGGCATATAAAGTGGGGCGAAGGTTCTGGTGTTTCTGGGTGGGTATTTGGTTGTTTGCGGGTTGCTTCCGGACGCACCGGAGAATGGTGAAGCTGCTGTATTTCTTGGAGGGGGATTGGCGGTGACCATGCTTACTTCCTGAGCTCTTGCAGTCGTAACGCCACTCGGGCCTGCATTGCTACTGCGATTGAAAGTTCGTCGAGGTTGCTCCCGGTCGTTATCGATCAAGCCTTGCTTCAAGGCATCCTCAATCTGCACCCCCATTTCATGTAGGTCAGAAAAAGTAGGAAAGGGGAGCACTATCATCTTTTGCATCAGCTTCGGTTGGAGATTGCGCACAATCATCCGAATTTGGTCTTTGTCTGTAGGCCTCAAGGTCATCATCGAAGCCTTGGCCCTCCATCTGGTTACAAACTCTGAGAAACTTTCCTTAGGCTCTTGTCTAGTCGTCTCGAGATCACGGGTCGTAATCTCAATCTGTGTGTTGTATGAGCACTGCGCGATGAAGGCCTCGGCCATTTCGTCCCAATTCCTCTTGACATCATCTTCTAGCTTGGCATACCATATGGCCGCCACACCCGATAGGGTCCGGCCAAACAAAGACAACTTCTGAAGCCTACTGAGGCCCATCGGCCTCAGAATATCTGAAAACAATCTTAAGTGCACCATGGGGTCCCCGGTCCCGTCGAACCGATCAATGTGAGGCATTTTGAATCTGTCGGGCAGCGTCACAGCTGCGTCGGTATAACCGTCTTCAATATCGGGGATAGTCTTGACCCCTTGAGATCTCTTGAACAGCTTTTCAAGCTTGCTCAGTTTCAGTGCGGTAGAATCAGTCTCGAACTCAAAGGGAGAGTCCAATAGGTTGGTGGGCGTCTTTGATAGCTGGGGTTGGATTTGAGGCGGGGCCAAAGGTGGGGGTGGTCCCGTGGGCAGTTCTGTATCATTCTGAACGTTGGCTGTCTCCCCAAGGTTTGGAACTCCTGGTGGGGGGGGAACTTGATGTGAAGCAGATGCTCCGGTTTGCTGTTCTAGTCTGGCAATTGTCTCTGCCTGTTCTCTCACGACTGTTGCCTGGAGAATTCTGCCTGACGAACGGCATCTTGCTGCATTGTTTTCATGCTCTCTTGGAGGTGGCGCACCATCTCTTCCAAACTGGCCATACTATCCTGCTCTGGTTGAATTACTGGTATATATTCTCCCTCCGTTGGTGACACGGAATCCTGATCCCTACTGAACACAGGTGGAGTAGATAAGGCCCTCTGAACTGACTGCTGTACTGATGTCCTCTGCCGGACTGACCTTCGTCTAGTAACCGGGGGTAGTGAGTAGTACACTGGTTGTCCGTCTATCAGATCCTCAGATCGATGAAGTCGGCGACCTCTAGTCCAGGGTGCTTGGGGAATATCTACTGGGTGGGAAGCAATCGTGCTCAACTACCCTAGTAAAAAGATAAATAAAGCGTATAAATAAACAGACAATCGGACAGCATAACAGCATAAAATAATACACAACACACGGTTGGATGTTATAACACACTGCTAGTGAACTGGATACACTGTTCCTCAAATACCGGATCACTGATCATGAACCATTGCCCCTAGGCCTGAATCTGATATCCACAGACAACTGATTCTCAAAACACTGATACTGATGCCCTTAGGCCTGATGTTTAAACTTGCAAACTGATCTGTACGCTCCCTGCAGAGTTACATTCTAAAGCACATAGCAGATAAATGAGAACCAAGACACCCCTATATTGGGGTAGGGTTTCCCTGTCCTATTTTGTCAGGAGCTAGGGTTTCACTATGCACACAGCGGTTTCAAACAACCCATAATCGGGTAAGCAACCTGTCCTAGTTTGGAATGGTCACTATGGATTCCGATATGCACTAGGTCGAATGGCCAAAAGAGGGTGCCCCGGTAAAACCGGGGTTTGTGTTCCCATACTGGCAGAGCCCGTAACCGGTCAGCCTTACGGACATGCCTTGACAAGACAAGCCTCCAGCAAACCGCTCAGGAATAGCAGATGGCCAACACGGTATCCTAGGCGCACCAATGCACATGCAATGCAAAGAGACACGTAAATGAAATCAAAACAGGATATCACGAATTCGAGTCAAGCTCTCTAAAATTTGCCCAGCAGAGTCGCCAGAAACTGTAGCACGTCCGCGGGGGAGGACCTCGCGCTTACAGTTCGGACTCTCCTTTTTGTTTGTTGCGGTTCTTAAATCTTGAACCAAAGAGTCCAACTCTGGCAGATCGTTTTGAAGAAAAACTGATTTTGAAAAGAAGTGCCAAACATGGACTGCTTTGCCAGATTACAGAGTCGCCACCTAAATATTTTTTAATTGGGAAATTTAGGAAACCCTGACTCGGTGCCGAAGGCCACGTGTCCGTCATCACCAAAGTGGTCTTGGCTCGGGAGCTTGGGTACGATCGGGGAAGGTCAGCTATGAGCACCCCCTTTCACCCGGTCCGAAGACCGGCCTCTACTAACCGTGATATCCGTTTTTGAAAACTTTATGCGTTCTTATTCCGGTTATTAACCTAGAATTACTATGTGATGCGCACAACACAAAAGTATAGACTAGATCGCCTAACTTGGAAATAAACATTGCATATCCGTTTTGTCTCGAAAAACGTGTTAGATTTTGCTACTCGCAAGTAGGCTAAAATACGGATTTCAATGAGTTGTTCCAACTCAGGCATTCCAACCTCCACCCACAGGCATTCAGACAGTAATATCACATAAGCATTTAGCCGCATGGTAAGCATACTGTCATGATAACACTCACACGCATGTGGTATGCTAAAGCATAAAAGCTCACCTAGTACTCCAAGCCAAAACAGAAGCTCATTAGAAATCCATGTATGGACCTAAGCATACTGAAATGTCTAATGCAACACATGCAAAGATGTAGCCTAGGCAGGCTCGGCTATCCTAATCATGGCATATGAAGTGCTGCAAGTAACACGTATTCAATTTGGAAATTGAAATACAATGCAGTTTGTATGATGTACCGAGCCCGGTGCATGTAAACAAATGCATGGATGCACGCATGCGTTTGCATTAGGTATGCTAAATTAAATATGCCCTAATCTACCATCAAAGCAGGTAAATAAAAGGGAAGAAAGAAGTGGGGGTTGGGAGACATGCACCCACTCACACACACTTATTACAGATACGCCCCCGCTCGGAGGGACCAAAATAATAATACAGTCCAAAGAATAAACGAATGAATAATTATTACAGAGCCTCTAATCTTATTTAAATTAAATGCAAAAAGAAAAGGCCGCAGCCCCGCCTCGGAATGCGCGAACGATGCATGCTCGATCCAACTTGCCCGGAAAACCCGTACCGTGCCACTGCTGGTTCTGTTTTTGCTGCCCTGCCCCTCCAAAAATTCCCAAAATCTCAGAATACATTCAAAATGATCTGTAGTACCACACCGCCTGGGGGGAATGGTCATCGGCTGCTTGAATTGGCCACCGGCTGCATGTGAGGTTTATCGGCACAAAAATAGTGCCGGTCGGCACTATTTTCTGCCGGCCGGCAGAAAGTTCCTGCAGAGGACAGTTTGACAGCAGCAGCAAGACAGCAGTGCATGGCATGGATTTTGGGGGTATGTAAGCATGGTCAATGCCTCCTATCATGCTTAGGGACTCAAGGAGGCATGACCCTTGGTTCTTGGGCCATCAATAGTGCATCTTGATGCATGATAGCCTAAAGAACCAAGGTTGCATTTTGATGTGAAAATGCATGCAACACAAAAATGCTAACTAAGTCCCTATCATGACAATATCAAGGGCCTTAGTGACATGGGAGTTGAGGTGCGTTCAGTCACTTGGAGTACAAACACCCCTCAATTCCCATACTTGGTTTGACACCCCAAACCAAGTGATGAAATGCAACTATGCAAACATGCAAACATGCAAACTAGGATGTTAGCAAATTAAGCACCACACAACTAACACATTAGTCATGCAAAATGCTAGAATGTAAAAGAGGCTAGTGTGATACAAAAATGAGCTAAGTATGCAACGGGATCAACCAAGTATGCAACTAGCATGTGATGAGCATATAATGATGGTCTTAACCACCATGGGGGAGGCCTCAAACCTCCCCAAAACAGTGGCAAAGTGTGCCCCGAAACATAGATAAAATGCTATGCAAGCATGCAAGTTGATGGGCCTAAACTAAGGCAACAAAGAGAGCATCTAAATGCCATTAACATGGCCACTCATGGCACATGTTGGACAACTAAAAAAACAGATATTTATCATGCAAAAATACACCCAAATCCCACATATGGCAGTCCCAAAACAACCCAAGAGCATAAGGCATACACTATGCACATTTCAAGGCTTAAAGGACACACCCTTAAAGCATAAAAAGAGATGACAAATCTGAGCATGTAAGCATGGATTAGGATCTGAAATAGCATGGCAAAAGGCTCCAAATTGCTTAAATGACTTAACCAATGTACATGCATGGATCACACACTCAAGGCTTACAAGCCATCATACAAAACAACCATGTGAAGCACACCAAATGGGACTAAAACAGTGGCTCACAGCCCCTACACATGGCAATATGATGCTAGTACCTTCATAAAACTAAGCTAAAACATGCCAGGATTATGGCTTGGACATATGGCATACTCCTAGGCATAAAAGAGCATTACAAGGCAAGCATGAGATACATGTTAAGGGCTACAAAACCAGCTTTGGTCAGAGGTATAATATGACCTAAAACACACAAAAAGTTTCTGAAATGAAGCTAAATGCAAGCATGCACACATGCTACCCTTTTAGCCCAAAACCAAGGCAAGCAAAGGGCCAAGGGGAGAGGGGTGTCTCTCCCCTATATGTGACCTAAAACCATCCCCCTCACCACTGAAAACCCACTGGTTTTCAGTGGTGAGAAGGCCAAGAAAACCAAGAAAAGAAGGCTTTAGGAAAAGGCACCAAAAATGGCCAAACAAGGCCTAATAGGATGAACCTTTACTCAAACCACAAAACGACCTTAATGAAGGTTCAAGAACAAGTAAAAACAAGACTTTTTTTATGTTAAACACAAATCCAAAAACACAAAGCAAATGGGGTAGAAACTTGTTGCAAGAATGGGGAATATAAAGTAAAGTGTTTACCCTTGAAGATCCCTTGAAGAACAAAGGTTCCAGCCACTCTCTAGTGATCAAAACCAGCTCAAAACCACAGCAATCAACCTCCCAAGTCTCTCAATCTCGAGCTAAGGTGTAAAGGTGTGTGTAATGGTGCAAAAGTAAGGTAAAACTACACTTTTAGGCCTAAAATCACACACACAAGAGGAGAGAGAGGGAGAATATAGAGAGAGAAGGTATATCACACAGATATATAGATATAAGCTCTGGTTTTTGACCTAAAATGGCTAACCCCTTGACAAAAGGAGAGAGATGAGCTTATATAGGCAATAAAAGACTTGGTGGCTAAGCAAGAGGGGGGGTTCAAGGGGTGCAAAGGATTCAAGGGGCTTTAGGGCTTCTAGAAGCCTCTGGGACAGCTGGCCAAGCTTCTCCAAGAAGCTTGGCCAAGGGTTCAAGCTCCAAGAGGAGAGAGGGGGTCAAAGGGACCAAAGGGTGCATTCCCGGGTATAGGGAGTGGTGATGGTGCATTCCAGCTGGCACAGCTGGCATGCACCAAGTCTGAGGTTTCAAAGGGGTCACACTGGCCAGCCAAAAGGGTCATCGGCACAATAAAGTGCCGGTCGGCAACATATAGTGCCGACCGGCCACAGATTATGAGAAATCAGTGCCGGTGGAATAAAAAGAGGGCCGGTGGTGTGTAAGGGAAGCCGGTGGTGATCAGGGGTGGCCAAAGAGCCTTCCCCCACCCTCCGGTGCAAAAACACACAAGTCTTGGTGTAAAACCAAGGCTAGTGCAAGTCGGTTGAGAGATCCTGAGGCGCGACGCGCAGCCGGGACCTCCGGGAACTCAAAACAAACACAATCATGGATAATCACCGAGTGTTCAATCAGTGACGTCCAAGTCTTGAGGTCGGTCAAAAATGGGGTGTCTACAGTTGCCTCTCTTTGACAGAACTCGGAAGTCATAATGATGACGGGAGTGAATGTCAAAGCCCAGAGACGACCCATTTTTGACAAGGCCGAAGACTTAGACAAACATGCAAGACAAACAAGGTATGTGCCTGAAGGCAGGGGCAAAATGCAACTGAAAATGCAAGAAGCCGGACATAACTTATGATCATGCAAAGAAAACTGTAATGAAGCACACATGCAACAGTTATAAGCTAGCATACACCAAACTACACTACAATGCAGAAAAGGTGTAAGAGAATTATGCAATCCTCAATACGTCTCACTCGGAGGATACAACACCTGTGCGGCTCGTCCAGTTGCACCGGCCTCGAATGAACCGTACATACAATATCGTGCCTGCAAAGAAAGCAAACTTAACAGGTACGATATTGTTAGCAATATGTAATTTACACGATTGGAGGTGTGTGGCAGATGCAACGTGTATAGGCAGTTGTAATTGAACACATGTGAGTAAAGCAGAGCACGCATACAATGCAATGTGTATATCAAAAAGGAACTTGAACACATGTAAGTAAAGCAAAGCACGCATACAATGCAATGTGTATATAAAAAGGAACTTGAACACATGTAAGTAAAGCAAAGCACGCATACAATGCAATGTGTATATAAAAAGGAACTTGAACACATGTAAGTAAAGCAAAGCACGCATACAATGCAATGTGTATATAAGAAAGGAACTTGAACACATGTAAGTAAAGCAAAGCACGCATACAATGCAATGTGTATATCAAAAAGGAACTTGAACACATGTAAGTAAAGCAAAGCACGCATACAATGCAATGTGTATATAAGAAAGGAACTTGAACACATGTAAGTAAAGCAAAGCACGCATACAATGCAATGTGTATATCAAAAAGGAACTTGAACACATGTAAGTAAAGCAAAGCACGCATACAATGCAATGTGTATATAAAAAGGAACTTGAACACATGTAAGTAAAGCAAAGCACGCATACAATGCAATGTGTATATCAAAAAGGAACTTGAACACATGTAAGTAAAGCAAAGCACGCATACAATGCAATGTGTATATAAAAAGGAACTTGAACACATATAAGTAAAGCAAAGCACGCATACAATGCAATGTGTATATAAGAAAGGAACTTGAACACATGTAAGTAAAGCAAAGCACGCATACAATGCAATGTGTATATCAAAAACTTGAACACATATCAGTAAAGCAATGCACGCATACAATGCAATGTGTATAATAGAAACTCGAACACATATCAGTAAAGCAATGCACGCGTACAATGCAATGTGTATAGAGAAAATTGAACACATATCAGTAAAGCAATGTACGCATACAATGCAATGTGTATAGAGAAATTTGAAATTGAACACGATAAAACATGATGTTGAAATGCAACGTACTGCAACACAGTATAATTGAAACAATTTCTTTTGAAATTTACGAGACATAAAAGGATACGAGAAGGGACACCCTTCGCGCGGCCCGAGCATCGCTCACAAAAGTCACGGCTTGAACTCAACTCAAAGTTCCATTAACATTCCAGAAGTGCGCTTTCCCGCACTGTTCTTGGATGACAAAGGTGTCGGACCGTACAGCCGACCCAGGGACGGGCGCGGGAGGTGTTCTGACCACAAAGGGGAGGTTCCTGGTATTTAATCCAGCACTCTGCTACCCTGCTAAGTTTCTTGCTTTACTTTCCTTTTTTTCTAGGAGTTTAAGCACATTGCACTACCTCAGGCGGATTTTATATTCTTTTGAAATTGCGGGTTTTTACAACAACACATGATGGAAATGAAACAGCTATTCACTTGAAAAGGTGTTGCACTTGTGTGCATCGCATCACAAGGCATCACAAGGCATCACATAACAATGTGAATGAAATTGAAACTGTTTTTTGAAAACAAAGCATCACATCGTAATAATCAGGTAGTGAACCGACTTACAACTCGATAAGCAAAATGAAGACTCGACAGACTAGCCAAGTGCAAATACAACTTGATAGACAAAGCAAAGACTTAAAGAGAGTGACATACAACTCGATAAGCAAAACAACAACTCGATAAACAAATACGCGTGACTCGGCGGGAATCAAATCACCGGAGAGTGCTGGAAGTGGTGGAATTCCCCAATATTCAGCATAAACAGCTTAGAAAACACAGGGGAGAGCCATCGGCCCGACAGAAAGTCCACCGGCCTCGAGGAATTTCCATCGGCACAAAACTTGGCCGGTCGGCACAAAAGTATGGCCGGTCGGCACTATTTACTGCCGGTCGGCTGTAGACTGCCTGCATCAGCAGAATGTTGACATGTGTCCTCCACTCAACCCTATCCTCTTCAAAGGAGTCTCAACTTCGGGGTTTCCTTCATTTCCACACTGATTTGCTCCAAATGGAAGAGTTTCTTGCCCAAAATCTTGCAACTTGGATTAACAACTTGGATGGCTCGGAAAAGCTGAATTTCCGGGCTTTCGGCATGAACGCACTATTCCCTTTGCGCCGTACCCCGCTGCATTTTCCATTCCTCCATGCCGCGGCAAGGTTTTGGAATCCGGTGACACATGTCTTTAGCTTTAGCGGGCAAGAGGTGTGTCCTACGTTCGAAGATTTCCAAGCTTTGATGGAATCTGAGCGTAATGAAGAGATTCTACCCCAACTTCGCTTTGGCCATGCCCAAGCCTTAGGGCGAATGTGTGGGCTCTCGATACCCGACGCTCGTTCTTTTATTTGTGATGGGACATTGGATGTTCCGAGCTTGGTTTGTCGTTTTTCTGAGACTGGCGACCGCGGTGACCGTTACTGGCAAGGCTTCCGGCAACACGCCCTTTGTTTGTGCATGTTGTCTCATTTTCTGTTTGTCTCAAGTTCCAGAGGATCTAGTATCCGATTGATTGAGGTTGCCCAAGGCTTGAAGGAGGGCAAAAGTTGCATTGCCATGATTCTGGCTGAGACGTTGCTGGGCTTAGACGCCTTTTATCGTCGAGAGACGACCAGATTAGCAGGGAGTCCATTATTACTGCAGGTAATGTTTCCCACCCAATCTTACATTTATGTTTGCTCACATCACTCGGCCCTCAGGCTCGGTTTTTTCTCACAAAAATCCTTTTCTCACTTTTTCTCTCATCGCACATCTCTCTATTCTTTATTCTCTCATTTTCTATCCCTCCCCAGGTGTGGTTGATGGATAAACTGCGAGTTGTGGACTCCTGCCCAGCATATTCAGCTCGTGGTTACTTCTTCAGGCAACGCCTGGTTGATGCCCTTGACGAGGGTTGGTGGTTTGAATGGATGTGCAGTTTGTCCGCAGACCGCATTGCTTGGCGATGCCCTTGGCTCAATCTCCCAATGATGAGTTATAGCATGACCCGTCAACCCGGGATCCAGTTGATTGGCTTGACTCAGTGTGTCTTCTACTTTCCATTCCGTATCCTGCGCCAGTTTGGTCACAATCAGACTTGCCCGCCGGAAGGGATAGAGTACCCGGCCACATTCCCGATTCGAGGCGCACAGCTGGCCCGATATGCCACAGCATGGAGGACGAGAGAGCTCCTGGCCCCCGCTCCCACCTTCAGTCGCGCTTTGTCTGACGAGTGCTTGGATTGGCTTAATGAAGAGGCACAGGAGGGGCCCACTTTGGCATCAGAGGCTTCGACCAGCTCTGGGAGGGGGCGCAGGGACATTTGACTTGACCATGCCCCGGATTTATTGCTTTATTAGTACTTTCAAGTTTTCTTTATGAATGTAATAAAAAGCAAATTCAATTGTATGCAAGAGCAGGAGAGCTCTATTTGAAATCAATGAAATTGAAGGTTGTGGTACTGAAAATTTTCCGTTTTGGTCCAGAAATGGTCTCAGTTGTAAAAAGATTTATTTGAACAAAGTCATCTTTTATCAAAACTTTTCAAAACCATTTTCGATATGGATCAGAACTGGACACGCCTGAAATTTGTCACTGAGATGCACAACCCCAGATTCCTGTAATTGGGAAATTGCCCCTAGTTTGAATAGTACCGCGGCACTGTACGGCAACGGAAAGTTGCCCCTAGTCTGAATAGCACTGTACCAGAGATTGTGATGAATACCGATGGACAAAGATGACCAAGACGATCAAATGGACAAAGTTGATCGGGGAAAGGTTTATGGCTGAACTTCAGGACGAAGCTGCCTACGTATCCCAAAGATGGGAATCAAGCCTTACGTAGTTCAGGCTTGGGTTCACTCGAGTATTTTCACTCTCCTTTTGCGCTCTAACTTTTGCCAAGGCCGCCCTTTGCGGGTTTTCAACCTTGCGAGCTCAGTTTTTATATTTTTTAATTTTCTGTGCTCTGAATTTTGCCTAGGTCGCCCTTTCGGGTTTTCGGCCTAGCGAGCCTCTCAAGGATAATATTTCTTCAACTTGTCCATGTTGATCGGTTGGGAGAACTCTAGGCCATCTAGATCCATCAGAACCACAGCTCCACCTGACCATATAGACTTGATGATATAGGGACCCGTCCAATTAGGTCTGAACTTGCCCCTTGGGTCGTGGATGGGAGCTCGATTGTCTTTGAGCACCAAATCTCCTTCTTTCAAATTTCTGGACTTAACTTTCTTATTAAAAGCCCGGGCGATTCTGCGTTGATAACCTTGGACATGGTACAGCGCTTTCAGCCTTCTTTCATCAAAGAGCATGAGTTCTTCGAATCTACTCTGCTGCCAATCTGCCTCAGCTATCTGACACTCAGCCAGTACTCGCAATGACGGAACTTCAATCTCAATCGGTAGAACGGCTTCCATCCCATAGACCAGCGAATAAGGGGTTGCTCCGGTAGAAGTTCTAATTGAAGTTCGGTAGCCCCACAGAGCGAATGGCAACTTGTCTGGCCAGTCCCGATAGGTTTCCACCATCTTCTGCAGTATGTGTTTGATATTTTTGTTGGCGGCCTCAACTGCTCCGTTGGTCTGCGGCCGATACGTGGATGACTTATGAAAAGCCACATTATACTCCTCCAGCAAACCAATCACCTCTTTCTTGAAGTGGGAACCATTATCTGAAATGATCTCGTTCGGGACTCCATAACGGCAGATAATGTTGTTTCTGATAAACTTTGCGACTTGCGAAGCCTTCAACACGGCATAAGATTGGGCCTCGACCCACTTTGTAAAGTAATCTATTGCTACTAAGATATACTCATGCCCATTCGACCCCTTCGGGGTAACAGCTCGAATAACATCAATCCCCCAAACTGAAAATGGCCATGGTGACGTCATGTTGTACAGCTTTGACGGCGGGATGTTCATACGGTTCGCATGGATCTGGCATTTGTGGCATCTCCGAACAAAACCAATACAATCTTCCTCCATGGTAGACCAGTAGTAGCCTTGTCTGAGGATCTTCCGTGCCAGCATTACCCCATTCATATGTGGCCCACATTCTCCTCCATGGATGGCCTCCATCAGGCGCTTCGACTCTTCGGCTTCCACACACAGCTTGTGCATTCCCAGATGACCTCTTTTGTACAACTTACCCCCGCAGATGATAAACTGAACAGCCATTCTTCTGATTGCCCTCTTGTCCTTGGCATTTGCCCCTGGTGGATAGGTCTCCTTTTCCAAGAAGTTCCATATATCGTGATACCAAGGGTTGTTATCCTGCACTTCATCTATGGCAGAGATTGACTCGTAAGCGGGTACAAGCTTCTGGTCAATAATGACTGGACACATCCGGACCCCAGATGGGATGTCTATCATGGAAGATAGAGTTGCTAATGAATCTGCAAACCTGTTGTTCTCTCTTACTAGGTGAGTGAAATTTAGCTTTTCAAACCGAGGGATTAACAAGTCCAAGGTCTGGTGGTATATTATCATCTTTTCCTCCTTCACTTTCCAATCTCCTTTCGCTTGAGACACAACCAGGTTCTAATCTCCAATGACGTCCAATCGCCTTGCCCCTAGTTCTAGGGCCGCTTCCAGACCGGCAATACATGCCTCGTACTCTGCCTCATTGTTCGAGACCTTGAACTGAAGCTTGAATGCTAAAGGGATACGGGACTCGTCAGGCGCTATTAGCAACACCCCTATTCCATACCCGTACTGATTTGACGCTCCGTCAAAGTACATCGTCCAAGTCTCATTTTCGATGTGCAAAATAGCTTCATCTGGGAATAGGTACTCAACCGCTTCATCCCCTTCAACCGGGTGGTCGGCAAGGAACTCTGCCACCGCTCTCCCTTTTACGGACTTGCGTGTCACATACTTGAGGTCAAATTCTGAGAGCAACAGCAACCAACGAGCTAGCCTACCCGTAAGCGCTGGTTTCTCGAAAAGATATTTGATGGGATCAAGTCGTGAAACCAACATTACAGAGTGGGCTAACAGGTAGTGCCGCAGTTTCCTGGTAGCCCATACCAAGGCCAAACAAGCTTTCTCTAGCGGAGTATAGCGGGTCTCATAATCCAGCATCTTCTTGCTCAGATAGTAGATGGCCCTTTCCACTTTATCTTCCGACTCTTGCGCGAGCATGCAGCCCATTGTGGTTTCAGTCACTGACAGGTACAGTATCAACGGTTTCCCTGGCTTTGGTGGTGACAACACGGGTGGATTCTGTAGATACTCTTTAATCTGTTCAAACGCAGCTTGGCATCGGCCGTCCCAATGGAACTTCTTTCCTTTCTTCAAAAGACCAAAAAGTGGTTCACAAGTTAAGGTTAGTTTTGAGATAAACCGCCTTATGAATTGCACTTTACCCAGAAAGCCTCGCACCTCCTTTTCAGTCATTGGTGGTGGCATTTCTAAGATGGCCTTGATTTTAGAAGGGTCGACTTCGATGCCTCTTTGTGTAATAAAAAATCCCAGCATTTTTCCCGCTGTAACACCAAACGTACATTTTTGAGGATTCAGCCGCAGCCTAAACTCCCTGATCCTTTGGAAAAACTTTTGCAAGGCGGTGTAGTGGCCCTCTCTTTCTTTGGACTTGACAATCATGTCGTCCACATACACTTCGACCTCTTTATGGATCATGTCATGTAATATTGTGGTTGCAGCCCGTTGATATGTAGCCCCAGCATTCTTCAGCCCAAATGGCATTACTCTGTAGCAATATGTACCCCACGGGGTGGTAAAAGCAGTCTTCTCCCGGTCTTCGGGTGCCATTACTATCTGATTATAGCCCGAAAAGCCATCCATGAACGAAAGCAGAGCATGCCCCGCTGTGAAATCTACCAACTCGTCGATATGCGGCAAGGGAAAGTCATCCTTCGGACTGGCTCTGTTCAAATCCCTGAAGTCCACACATACCCGGATTCTGCCATCCTTCTTTGGCACTGGAACGATGTTGGCCAACCAAGTCGGGTATTCGGATACCAGCAGGAAGCCTGCATCAATCTGCTTGGTGACCTCTTCCTTGATCTTAATGGCCCAATCAGGGCGGATCCTTCTGAGCTTCTGTTTGACAGGTCGAGCTTCGGGGTCAAGAGGGATCCGGTGCTGTACGATCTCAGGATCGATTCCAGGCATGTCTTCGTAGGACCACGCGAAAACATCTTTGAAATCTTTTAATAAAGCGACTAAGCGCTCGCGTTCCTCCGAAGACAACGTGGACCCGATCTGGACCAGCCGCGGGTCCTTCTCAGTACCAACGTTCACGGTAGTGATTTCGTCCATTAAGGGTTTAACAAACCTCTCCTGCTCTTGTTCAATTAGTCGTTGCAAAACCGGAGGAATTTCGTCCTCGTCGTTTTCATCAAAATTTTGAAAGTCCTGATTTAAGCAATAAACCAAAGGTACAGAAAAGTACTCGGAAACCACAGTCACCTCATTCTCATTATGCATTTCCAAACCGTCCAATTCTTCTGTTACAACAGACTCAAAAGAGAAAGAAAAAGACGACCTGGACAGGACTGTGGCATCCGGGTTATCACCCCCAGGAATACCGGACTCAGACTCAGACAAGCTGGAACCTGATTCCGACTCACAAGACTCAGTGGAGTCAGATTCCGGCTCACTACCTGACCCGGTGCTGCTTGACAAAAATCCCTCCTCGTACTGCCAGGTGAGGGAGGGTGCGATGGATGCATCCAAAATAGCTGATTGTAGGCCCGCAGCCGTCTCATCTCCGATCATGGACACCGAGGAGCCACCCCCCAAGCACAACCGGTCGATCGAAGGATCTGAAAGTAGACATGCCAGTGCTACCCCCATTTCAAACTCTGTAGCCACAGACTCGACTTCTTTGCTATGCTCAGCCTCAACTGTTGGGTCTGTCTGCTCTTCAGCATCATCCCCAGATATTTGTAAGTCAAAGAAGATTTCGAAACCCGGCACGCGCTTCTTCTCTGCGTTCAACCACGGCTCCGGAAAACCACAGAACGGAAAGTCTTCCCCCTCCCGGACGAAGCGTCCGTTTAGGGTACCCCAGATGGGCCGATGCATCAACTCAAAAGGCCTTCCCATTTGTTTTGCTTTGGCTCTCCCAGCCATTTCTTTTCCTCTTCTCACCCAATCTTCCTTAGTGGGCAGATAACCCAAGCCGAAGGTGTGGGGATTGTGTGGCACCCTGGCCAATGCTGCAACGCCTTTGCGGCCGCTCTTTCCTAATCCCATCCCAGGGATATGTTGGAGCTTGTTCATGAGATACACTGCTTGGGCGCTGACATAGATCCCTTCGTTAGCAGCCATGATGTTTTGTACAACCTGAGCCTCAGCTAGGGTAAACCCTGATATGAACACATCTTCCATGCCATGCTCGATTTCTAGAACAGGCGTGGATACCTCCGGTGGTGGGTGGATTGATGAGTTTCCAAAGACAATGGCTACTCCCTTTTCGTAGGGGTATTTCACCATTTGATGCAAAGTAGATGATACCGCCTTCACCTGATGCAGCCACGGTCGTCCCAAAAGCAAGTTGAAAGTCGCAGGCACTTCCAAGACATGGAAATCTATCTCATGCTGCCCGAGCCCGACCTTTGTCTGAACTTTTACGGTTCCCATCACTTCTCTACTTGTGTTGTCATACGCCCGAATGACCTGGGCTGTTGGTACGAAGTCTGCGGTTTTCAAACCAATTGCGTATGCCGTTCTTGCCGGGCAAACGTTGATGGCGGACCCGGTATCAACAAGTACCACCGGTATCCATTTATCCCTACATTCCACGGAAATGTAGAGGGGCTTGTTATGCTCTGTCCCCTCGGGTGGCAATTCCTTGTCGGAAAATGTCAGCATCGGGGTGGCTCCCCCCGGAAAGACCAATCCTACCAGCTGCTCTGGCGTGGTTTCTATTGAAAGTTTTGCTTTGTCCATGGCTGATAAGACAGCCTCTCTATGCACCCGGGATGCCATGAGCAGTCCCCATATAGAGATGTCTGCTTGTATCTTTTTAAGCTGTTTGAGCACAGCCTCCTCTTCAAGTTGCTTTTCTTTTTGCTTTTCAGCCTCTCTATCCTTCCCAGAAGCCTCTGGCTGATCTAAGTGCGGAGGCTAGAAATACCGCCCACTCCGTGTCATGTGATCTATCTCTCCAAGGTACCAAGTGTCATCGGGTTGGTTGTTTCCCCAATCCTCGTCTGTATGGGCAAGGCATAAATCTTCATCCTCCCACCACATTCCATCAGCAGCCGGCAGACACCTGTCCGGCTCGGGTATGACTGTTCTTGTGCTCGCAGCACCTTCCATCCACATACCTGCAGTATTCTCGGTTCCCGTGCACATAATAGTTTCAACTCCCACATGGGCCTTTGCCTTCCTGATTCTCTCGGAATCTTCAAAACTTACTTGTCCCGACATGACTGACTGTTCAAGAATCCCTGTACTCAAAATATTCCAATCTCAAGCGAAATTCTTAACACCGGCGCTCTCCGGCGATGCTCTCTGTTCTTCGACCCTTCCGGCCGTCACTGATATTCTCGACCCCGTTGAGCCCTGTTCCGACTGCAGCTCTCCTATCACATCAGGTTGATCATCCAACCACCCGGTAACTTCTACTGAATTCTCATAATCGAACCATGCGACTGTCATATCCTCTAGATCTTGGTCACTATAAAACTGGAGGTTGGCAAGGTCCTCCCCCACAGTTGTGACATCATCAATTCCCTGTCCCAGACTATCCCCTCGGATCATGCACAATTCTCCCCCTGTTGGCAGTTCCATCCTGGGCCTATCTTGGCCTATCATCGAGATGTAGTCACTCGGACCGTATGTCTTCCCACTGTAATTCCCAGATTCCGCAGACTCCGATCCAACAACCCTTTTTCCCTTCGGGGTCTCTTCTCTCCTGTTCTCGGCGGCCACCACCGTTGGCTTAGGTTGGGTTACGGAGATGTCCATCATGCACAAGTCAGTGCAATCGGGGAGGAACACCTCTGGTTTAGGCAAGTGGGTGGGTGTGATGTAGACACTAGGGTCGTAAGACACGGCCCCAGTATGGATGAAATTAAGTCTTTTAGGTGGTGGAGCTTGGTTATGTGCGGGGAGAGGATTTGTAGTAACGTTGGGTTTCTCGGGAGGCAAAATCACCCCGTTATCGATGAGATCTTGAATTTCATGGCGCAACCGATAGCACTGGTCGGTGTCGTGACCGTGCTGTTGGTGAAACGCACAATACTTGGCTGGGTTATGGGTAGGAGGGAGTTTTTCTGGTAGGGGCCGCGGCTCTAGGGGCTTCAGATGCCCTTTTTTGATCAAAACCCCCAGAGCTTTGGATAGGGGCATATAAAGTGGGGCGAAGGTTCTGGTGTTTCTGGGTGGGTATTTGGTTGTTTGCGGGTTGCTTCCGGACGCACCGGAGAATGGTGAAGCTGCTGTATTTCTTGGAGGGGGATTGGCGGTGACCATGCTTACTTCCTGAGCTCTTGCAGTCGTAACGCCACTCGGGCCTGCATTGCTACTGCGATTGAAAGTTCGTCGAGGTTGCTCCCGGTCGTTATCGATCAAGCCTTGCTTCAAGGCATCCTCAATCTGCACCCCCATTTCATGTAGGTCAGAAAAAGTAGGAAAGGGGAGCACTATCATCTTTTGCATCAGCTTCGGTTGGAGATTGCGCACAATCATCCGAATTTGGTCTTTGTCTGTAGGCCTCAAGGTCATCATCGAAGCCTTGGCCCTCCATCTGGTTACAAACTCTGAGAAACTTTCCTTAGGCTCTTGTCTAGTCGTCTCGAGATCACGGGTCGTAATCTCAATCTGTGTGTTGTATGAGTACTGCGCGATGAAGGCCTCGGCCATTTCGTCCCAATTCCTCTTGACATCATCTTCTAGCTTGGCATACCATATGGCCGCCACACCCGATAGGGTCCGGCCAAACAAAGACAACTTCTGAAGCCTACTGAGGCCCATCGGCCTCAGAATATCTGAAAACAATCTTAAGTGCACCATGGGGTCCCCGGTCCCGTCGAACCGATCAATGTGAGGCATTTTGAATCTGTCGGGCAGCGTCACAGCTGCGTCGGTATAACCGTCTTCAATATCGGGGATAGTCTTGACCCCTTGAGATCTCTTGAACAGCTTTTCAAGCTTGCTCAGTTTCAGTGCGGTAGAATCAGTCTCGAACTCAAAGGGAGAGTCCAATAGGTTGGTGGGCGTCTTTGATAGCTGGGGTTGGATTTGAGGCGGGGCCAAAGGTGGGGGTGGTCCCGTGGGCAGTTCTGTATCATTCTGAACGTTGGCTGTCTCCCCAAGGTTTGGAACTCCTGGTGGGGGGGGGGAACTTGATGTGAAGCAGATGCTCCGGTTTGCTGTTCTAGTCTGGCAATTGTCTCTGCCTGTTCTCTCACGACTGTAGCCTGTTGCCTGGAGAATTCTGCCTGACGAACGGCATCTTGCTGCATTGTTTTCATGCTCTCTTGGAGGTGGCGCACCATCTCTTCCAAACTGGCCATACTATCCTGCTCTGGTTGAATTACTGGTATATATTCTCCCTCCGTTGGTGACACGGAATCCTGATCCCTACTGAACACAGGTGGAGTAGATAAGGCCCTCTGAACTGACTGCTGTACTGATGTCCTCTGCCGGACTGACCTTCGTCTAGTAACCGGGGGTAGTGAGTAGTACACTGGTTGTCCGTCTATCAGATCCTCAGATCGATGAAGTCGGCGACCTCTAGTCCAGGGTGCTTGGGGAATATCTACTGGGTGGGAAGCAATCGTGCTCAACTACCCTAGTAAAAAGATAAATAAAGCGTATAAATAAACAGACAATCGGACAGCATAACAGCATAAAATAATACACAACACACGGTTGGATGTTATAACACACTGCTAGTGAACTGGATACACTGTTCCTCAAATACCGGATCACTGATCATGAACCATTGCCCCTAGGCCTGAATCTGATATCCACAGACAACTGATTCTCAAAACACTGATACTGATGCCCTTAGGCCTGATGTTTAAACTTGCAAACTGATCTGTACGCTCCCTGCAGAGTTACATTCTAAAGCACATAGCAGATAAATGAGAACCAAGACACCCCTATATTGGGGTAGGGTTTCCCTGTCCTATTTTGTCAGGAGCTAGGGTTTCACTATGCACACAGCGGTTTCAAACAACCTATAATCGGGTAAGCAACCTGTCCTAGTTTGGAATGGTCACTATGGATTCCGATATGCACTAGGTCGAATGGCCAAAAGAGGGTGCCCCGGTAAAACCGGGGTTTGTGTTCCCATACTGGCAGAGCCCGCAACCGGTCAGCCTTACGGACATGCCTTGACAAGACAAGCCTCCAGCAAACCGCTCAGGAATACCAGATGGCCAACACGGTATCCTAGGCGCACCAATGCACATGCAATGCAAAGAGACACGTAAATGAAATCAAAACAGGATATCACGAATTCGAGTCAAGCTCTCTAAAATTTCCCCAGCAGAGTCGCCAGAAACTGTAGCACGTCCGCGGGGGAGGACCTCGCGCTTACAGTTCGGACTCTCCTTTTTGTTTGTTGCGATTCTTAAATCTTGAACCAAAGAGTCCAACTCTGGCAGATCGTTTTGAAGAAAAACTGATTTTGAAAAGAAGTGCCAAACATGGACTGCTTTGCCAGATTACAGAGTCGCCACCTAAATATTTTTTAATTGGGAAATTTAGGAAACCCTGACTCGGTGCCGAAGGCCACGTGTCCGTCATCACCAAAGTGGTCTTGGCTCGGGAGCTTGGGTACGATCGGGGAAGGTCAGCTATGAGCACCCCCTTTCGCCCGGTCCGAAGACCGGCCTCTACTAACCGTGATATCCGTTTTTGAAAACTTTATGCGTTCTTATTCCGGTTATTAACCTAGAATTACTATGTGATGCGCACAACACAAAAGTATAGACTAGATCGCCTAACTTGGAAATAAACATTGCATATCCGTTTTGTCTCGAAAAACGTGTTAGATTTTGCTACTCGCAAGTAGGCTAAAATACGGATTTCAATGAGTTGTTCCAACTCAGGCATTCCAACCTCCACCCACAGGCATTCAGACAGTAATATCACATAAGCATTTAGCCGCATGGTAAGCATACTGTCATGATAACACTCACACGCATGTGGTATGCTAAAGCATAAAAGCTCACCTAGTACTCCAAGCCAAAACAGAAGCTCATTAGAAATCCATGTATGGACCTAAGCATACTGAAATGTCTAATGCAACACATGCAAAGATGTAGCCTAGGCAGGCTCGGCTATCCTAATCATGGCATATGAAGTGCTGCAAGTAACACGTATTCAATTTGGAAATTGAAATACAATGCAGTTTGTATGATGTACCGAGCCCGGTGCATGTAAACAAATGCATGGATGCACGCATGCGTTTGCATAAGGTATGCTAAATTAAATATGCCCTAATCTACCATCAAAGCAGGTAAATAAAAGGGAAGAAAGAAGTGGGGGTTGGGAGACATGCACCCACTCACACACACTTATTACAGATACGCCCCCGCTCGGAGGGACCAAAATAATAATACAGTCCAAAGAATAAACGAATGAATAATTATTACAGAGCCTCTAATCTTATTTAAATTAAATGCAAAAAGAAAAGGCCGCAGCCCCGCCTCGGAATGCGCGAACGATGCATGCTCGATCCAACTTGCCCGGAAAACCCGTACCGTGCCACTGCTGGTTCTGTTTTTGCTGCCATGCCCCTCCAAAAATTCCCAAAATCTCAGAATACATTCAAAATGATCTGTAGTACCACACCGCCTGGGGGGAATGGTCATCGGCTGCTTGAATTGGCCACCGGCTGCATGTGAGGTTTATCGGCACAAAAATAGTGCCGGTCGGCACTATTTTCTGCCGGCCGGCAGAAAGTTCCTGCAGAGGACAGTTTGACAGCAGTAGCAAGACAGCAGTGCATGGCATGGATTTTGGGGGTATGTAAGCATGGTCAATGCCTCCTATCATGCTTAGGGACTCAAGGAGGCATGACCCTTGGTTCTTGGGCCATCAATAGTGCATCTTGATGCATGATAGCCTAAAGAACCAAGGTTGCATTTTGATGTGCAAATGCATGCAACACAAAAATGCTAACTAAGTCCCTATCATGACAATATCAAGGGCCTTAGTGACATGGGAGTTGAGGTGCGTTCAGTCACTTGGAGTACAAACACCCCTCAATTCCCATACTTGGTTTGACACCCCAAACCAAGTGATGAAATGCAACTATGCAAACATGCAAACATGCAAACTAGGTTGTTAGCAAATTAAGCACCACACAACTAACACATTAGTCATGCAAAATGCTAGAATGTAAAAGAGGCTAGTGTGATACAAAAATGAGCTAAGTATGCAACGGGATCAACCAAGTATGCAACTAGCATGTGATGAGCATATAATGATGGTCTTAACCACCATGGGGGAGGCCTCAAACCTCCCCAAAACAGTGGCAAAGTGTGCCCCGAAACATAGATAAAATGCTATGCAAGCATGCAAGTTGATGGGCCTAAACTAAGGCAACAAAGAGAGCATCTAAATGCCATTAACATGGCCACTCATGGCACATGTTGGACAACTAAAAAAACAGATATTTATCATGCAAAAATACACCCAAATCCCACATATGGCAGTCCCAAAACAACCCAAGAGCATAAGGCATACACTATGCACATTTCAAGGCTTAAAGGACACACCCTTAAAGCATAAAAAGAGATGACAAATCTGAGCATGTAAGCATGGATTAGGGTCTGAAATAGCATGGCAAAAGGCTCCAAATTGCTTAAATGACTTAACCAATGTACATGCATGGATCACACACTCAAGGCTTACAAGCCATCATACAAAACAACCATGTGAAGCACACCAAATGGGACTAAAACAGTGGCTCACAGCCCCTACACATGGCAATATGATGCTAGTACCTTCATAAAACTAAGCTAAAACATGCCAGGATTATGGCTTGGACATATGGCATACTCCTAGGCATAAAAGAGCATTACAAGGCAAGCATGAGATACATGTTAAGGGCTACAAAACCAGCTTTGGTCAGAGGTATAATATGACCTAAAACACACAAAAAGTTTCTGAAATGAAGCTAAATGCAAGCATGCACACATGCTACCCTTTTAGCCCAAAACCAAGGCAAGCAAAGGGCCAAGGGGAGAGGGGTGTCCCTCCCCTATATGTGACCTAAAACCATCCCCCTCACCACTGAAAACCCACTGGTTTTCAGTGGTGAGAAGGCCAAGAAAACCAAGAAAAGAAGGCTTTAGGAAAAGGCACCAAAAATGGCCAAACAAGGCCTAATAGGATGAACCTTTACTCAAACCACAAAACGACCTTAATGAAGGTTCAAGAGCAAGTAAAAACAAGACTTTTTTATGTTAAACACAAATCCAAAAACACAAAGCAAATGGGGTAGAAACTTGTTGCAAGAATGGGGAATATAAAGTAAAGTGTTTACCCTTGAAGATCCCTTGAAGAACAAAGGTTCCAGCCACTCTCTAGTGATCAAAACCAGCTCAAAACCACAGCAATCAACCTCCCAAGTCTCTCAATCTCGAGCTAAGGTGTAAAGGTGTGTGTAATGGTGCAAAAGTAAGGTAAAACTACACTTTTAGGCCTAAAATCACACACACAAGAGGAGAGAGAGGGAGAATATAGAGAGAGAAGGTATATCACACAGATATATAGATATAAGCTCTGGTTTTTGACCTAAAATGGCTAACCCCTTGACAAAAGGAGAGAGATGAGCTTATATAGGCAATAAAAGACTTGGTGGCTAAGCAAGAGGGGGGGTTCAAGGGGTGCAAAGGATTCAAGGGGCTTTAGGGCTTCTAGAAGCCTCTGGGACAGCTAGCCAAGCTTCTCCAAGAAGCTTGGCCAAGGGTTCAAGCTCCAAGAGGAGAGAGGGGGTCAAAGGGACCAAAGGGTGCATTCCCGGGTATAGGGAGTGGTGATGGTGCATTCCAGCTGGCACAGCTGGCATGCACCAAGTCTGAGGTTTCAAAGGGGTCACACCGGCCAGCCAAAAGGGTTATCGGCACAATAAAGTGCCGGTCGGCAACATATAGTGCCGACCGGCCACAGATTATGAGAAATCAGTGCCGGTGGAATAAAAAGAGGGCCGGTGGTGTGTAAGGGAAGCCGGTGGTGATCAGGGGTGGCCAAAGAGCCTTCCCCCACCCTCCGGTGCAAAAACACACAAGTCTTGGTATAAAACCAAGGCTAGTGCAAGTCGGTTGAGAGATCCTGAGGCGCGACGCGCAACCGGGACCTCCGGGAACTCAAAACAAACACAATCATGGATAATCACCGAGTGTTCAATCAGTGACGTCCAAGTCTTGAGGTCGGTCAAAAATGGGGTGTCTACAGCGAGGCTTCCTGGGTAAAGTGCAATTCATAAGACGGTTTATTTTTAAATTAACCTTGACTTGTGAACTACTATTTGGTCTATTGAATAAAGGAAAGAAATTCCAATGGGATGATCGATGTCAATTCACTTTTGAGCAGATTAAGTAGTGCCTTTAGAATCCACCAGTGTTGTCGCCGCCAGAGCCGGGGAAGCCTTTGATTCTCTATCTGTCAGTAACAGACACAACAATGGGATACATGCTTGCTCAGGAATCTGAGGATAGGATAGAGAAAGCCATCTACTATTTGAGCAAGAAAATGTTGGATTATGAGACCTGCTACACTCTGTTAGAGAAAGCTTGCCTAGCCTTGGTATGGGCTACCAAGAAATTGAGGCACTACTTGTTAGCTTACTCTATAATTCTGGTTTCGAGATTAGATCCCATCAAATAGCTCTTTGACAAACCAACGCTTATAGGTAGGCTAACCCGTTGGTTGCTTCTTCTCTCCGAAATTGATCTCAAGTATGTCACCCATAAGTCGGTAAAGGAGAGAGCGGTAGCAGAGTTCCTGGCAGATCACCCAGTAGAAAGGGATGAAGCGGTAGAATACTTGTTCCCGGATGAAGCCATTTTGCAAGTTGAGGAAGAGACTTAGACAATGTACTATAACGGAGTGTCTAATCAATACGGTTATAGGATAGGTGTGTTGCTGATAGCAACAAACGACTCCCATATACCTTTAGTCTTCAAACTCCGGTTCAAGGTGTCCAATAACGAAGCAGAGTATGAGGCATGTATCGCTGGTTTAGAAGCCGCTTTGGAACTAGGGGCTAAAAGATTGGAGGTTGTCGGGGACTCGAACTTAGTTGTTTCTCAAGCGAATGGAGACTGGAAGGTCACAGAAGAAAAGATAAAGGTCTATCACCAGACCCTGGATATTCTGACTCCTAGGTTTGAAAAGATGACTTTTACGCATCTACTGAGAGAGAACAACAGGTTCGTTGATGCTTTAGTAACTCTATCTTCTATGGTAGACATCCCACTAGGAGTCTGGATGCGTCCGATTATCATTGAGCAGAGATGCATGCTGGCTTACGAAACTATCCACCGTAATAGATGAAGCGCAAGAGAAAAACCTTTGGTACTATGATATTTGGAACTTCTTGGAAAAGGAGATTTATCCACCATGGACAAATGCCAAGGACAAAAGGGGAATACGATGGATAGCCATCCAATTTATCATCTGCGGAGGTAAACTGTACAAATGGGGTCATCTGGAAATACACAAATTGTGTGTTGAAGAAAAGGAGTCAAAACGCTTGATGGAGGCCATCCATGGAGGAGAGTGCGAAGCACAAATAAACGGAGTGATGCTGGCCAAGAAGATTCTTAGGCAAGGTTACTACCAGTCCCATAGAGGACGATTGTATTGGTTTTGTTCGGTGATGACATAAATGCCAAATTGTACAACATGACTTCACCATGGCCTTTCTCAGTCTGGGGAATTGAAGTCATTGGCGCAGTCACACCAAAAGGGTTGAATGGGCATGAATACATTTTAGTGGCAATTGATTACTTTACAAAGTGGGTGGAAGCTCAGTCTTACGCAGTGCTGAAAGCATCGCATGTGGCCAAGTTCATCGAGAATATCATTTGCTGATATGGAGTCCCAAATGAGATCATATCAGATAATGGCTCCCACTTCAAGAAAGAGGTGATCAACTTGTTGGAGAAATACAATGTGGCTTTTCACAAGTCATCTACATGCAGGCCGCAAACCAACGGAGCCGTTGAAGCTACCGACAAGAACATCAAGAATATCTTGCAGAAGATGGTTGAGACCTACAGGGACTGGCTAGATAAATTGCCATTCGCACTATAGGGCTATAGAACTTCAATCCGGACATCTACAGGGGCAACTCCTTATTCTCTTGTCTACAGGATGGAAGCTATTCTGCCAATTGAAATAGAAGTCCCGTCACTGCGAGTTATGGCTGAGTGTTAGATAGCGGAGGTAGACTGGCAACAGAGCAGATTCGAAGAGCTGATGCTGTTTGATGAGAGAAGACTGAAAGCATTGTATCATGTTCAGAGCTATCAACGCAAAATTGCTAGGGCTTTTAACAAGAAGGTTAAGTCCCGGAATCTCAAAAGGAGAGATATGGTGCTAAAAGACAACCGAGCTCCCACCCATGACCCTAGGAGCAAGTTTAGACCCAATTGGACTGGTCCTTACATCATCAAAACTATCTGGTCGGGTGGAGCTATTATTCTCATAGACCTAGATGGCCTGGAATTTTCACAACCGATCGACATGGACAAGTTGAAGAAATGCTATCCCTAAGAGGCTCACTAGGCCGAAAACCTGGAAGGGCGAACTAGGCAAAAGTTAGCGCACGAAAAATTAGAATTAAAGAAAAACTGAGCTCGCAAGGTTGAAAACTCAGAAGGGCAGCCTTGGCAAAAGTTAGAGCGCAAAAAGAGAGAGTTAATACTCGAGTGAACCTGAACCAAACTATGTAAGGCTTGATTCCCATCTTCAAGATACGTAGGTAACTTTATCCTGAAGTTCGGCCGTAAACATCTCTAACTCAACTGTCCTGTCCATATGTCTGATCAGGTCATCTTTGTCTGTTCTTTACCTGAAGGTTCAGTTGTGATCTTTACTCTAAGAGAAGAGCTGGTTACAATGCTGAGCAGTAGTGTTCAATGAAGGGGCAATTTGTGATCTTTAGATTCGGAGTTGTACATCTTGAAGATTAATTCCGTGCTTGTCAAGTGGTGATCCTTTTCGAAAATGGTTTTGGAAAGTTTTAATAAAAGTTAATTTTGTTCAAATTTTACCTATTACAACTTAGACGATTTTTGGACCAAAAGGAAAATTTTCAGTGTTCACAACTTTAATTTCATTGATTTCAACTTAAAGTTCCCCAACTCTCTGATACAAATCAAAGTCATTTTTATTACATTCAAAAAACTAGAAAAGAAAGGTCAAATCAATAAACTAGGGGCATAGATGAGTCAGGTGCTCCTACATCATTTGCTCGTACTTATGGAAGCTTCTGAAGCCAAAGTGGGCCCGGTTTCTGCCTCATTCTTGAGCCAAGCCAAACACTCGCTAGAAAGGGCGCAATTGAAATTGGGGCCAGGGGCCAGAAGTTCTCTCGTCCTCCAAGCAGTAAGGTACCTAGCCAAGTGTGACCCACGGATGGGGAATGAAATCGGGTACTCAATCCCCTCCTCTAGGCGGGTTTGATCATGCCCAAACTGACGTTTGAACTGGAAAGGGAAGTAGAACACACAGTGCGTAAGGCCGATCAACTGTATGCCAAGTTGCCGAGCCATGCCGTAGCTCATCTTGGTCAAATTAAGCCAAAGGCAGCGCCAAGCTATGTCAACAGCAGACCTGTTGCACATCCAGTCACACCACCATCCCTCGTTCGGGAAATCCACTAGTCGATGGTGGAAGAAATAGCCTCGAGCTGAGTATTCAGGGCAAAATTCCACTACCTTCAGCTTATCCATAAGCTACACCTGGGGAGGGATGAAAGAAAAGAGAGATGTATGTTAAGAGACAAGTAAGAAAAGGGCTTTGAGAGAAAAATAGAGAATGAGTGTCAAGTGATGTGAGAAACACATATGAGAAGGGATGGGAAACATTACCTGAAAGAGTAGTGGACTCCTCGCAAATCTGGTAGTTTCTCGCCGGTGAAAGGCTTCTAAACCCATAAAAGTCTTGGCCATCACCAAGCCAATGCAACTCTTGCCTTTTTTCAAACCTTGGGCCACTTCAATCAATTGAATGTTGGACCTGCCGAACTAGAGGCAAGACAGAAATGAGCAAGCATACATAGGCAAAGGGCATGTTGCCGAAATCCTCGCCAGAGAAGGTTGCCTCTGTCACCGATGTTAGAAAATCGATGGATCAAACTGGGAATGTCTAGCTCTCCGTTGTGGACCAAAGATCGAGCCTCGTGTAGAGTGAGCCCACAGATCCATCCCAAAGCTTAGATGTGGCCAAAACGAGGCTGAGGTATGATTTCCTCACCGCGCTGGGATTCCATTAGTGCCTGAAATTCTTCAATTGTCCATCATATTTCTTGTCCCCCGAAGCTAATGACATGTGTAATCGGGTCCCAACATCGAGCCGTGGCATGAAGGAATGGAAAACAAAGTGGAGTTCGACTCAACGGAAAAAATGCATTTATGTTGAAACCCCAGAAATTTATCTTTTCCGAGTCGTCTAAAGTCGAAATCCAATCCGAGAGCTTTTCGGCAAAAAATGGCTCCATTTGTGAAGAAATTGCAGCTGAAATGAAGTTTTGGAGAAGAATTCATGAAGCTGGACCTTTCGTAGAAGATAAGGCTTTGAGTGGAAGCCAGTTGTCAACAATCTGGCGATTCCCACATTTGATGGCTGGCAGGCCACCTTTTATGGCCGACATATAGCCGGCAGGCTCTATGTCTGGCCGACAGCCTTCTTTTCAGGCTTGCTGTCCATCTGAGTGCTGCGCAGTGCTGGATGTATGTGTTTTGTTTTGATCTTTGTGTGTTTTAGAGTCTTGTTTTGAGTCTTTTGGGTTTTAGCAAGTTTGTTTATTAGTATTTGAGTTGTTTTTGTTTTTGCTTATCGAGTTGTATTTTGTTGTATTTAGTATTTTCTTTGTTGGTTAGATCATTACCAGATTAAGAACGTTGTTTCAAATCCAATGTTTTTGGCCAATTCGAGTCCATGTCCATTTTCATGCAAATATGGTGCTCGTGATGTAAAAATAACAACGCTTTTTATAAAAAAAACTCTGAGGTTTTATTCCGCTCATGGTTTTTTACAAACAAAAAGTACAAGTTTCAAAGCAAATAAAACCTATCTGAAGCTATATATCTGTTAATGCTACCAGACAAAAAGAAACTAAGCAAAAATATCAACAAAAAAAAAAAATCAGCGCCAGTTGCCTCAGGCCGGAGAGGCCCTCTTCGTCCTCTTCCTCGAAGGAGAGGACTCTGGGGCACTATCTCCATCAGCGCTGCTATCTGAATCGGCCTCGGAGCTAGAACCAGAGCCAGCATCATCTCCGCTCTTTGCCCCAGAACCCGCCTCGGCATTATCACCTCTACTTTCGGAACCCGAGTCGATATCGTCATCTCCACTCTCGAATGACTCAAAATACTGACTCGCTGCCTCCTCAGAGTCACTGGTCTCAATATCATCATCACTCAAGATGGGCTTTGGAGGACTGCTCTGGCCTCGGGTGCCTCTATCCCTCTCTCTCCTCTGTGCTGCTGGAGGGGTTACTGCATGTGCTGGTGTTGTTGTCGCTGCCAGAGTCATCAGTATAGGTGGGATCTGAAAAGGACAGGTGTCAACATATCAGTTGCAGTATGTGCATCAGATGTAAGCATAGTTTCCTGAACAAGTTGTATGCAGAAGTCAGATACAGTATGAGTACAATGTATGAATAAAGTGTGCCAATGCAGTGTATCAGTGCAATTTGGGAAAGACAACAGTTGAAATGCTAGTGTATCAGTGGAAATTTGATAACGTGAAGCGCAAATTGAAGGAAATTACTGGGATGCCGTGGAGACCAAGCATCGTCTCCCTCCTCTGTACCATGCCCATCAAGGAGGCTATCAGCTCGAGAGCACTCCATGTGTACTCAATGGATTCCTGCAAATGTATTTAGATGATCAGTGTCTGCAATAAACATATCTGAAATGAAATGCGGGGTACAAATCGTAAAGTATGGTCCATACCTGAGATAGACCTCGAACTCCGACTGCAAGCTCAATTGGGATTTGGTAAACAACTCCAATATGCCGCCAGCATCAGTGCGGTAGGAAGCTTTGGCCAGCCAGTGCCCTGCCCTGCAGGGGGAGCCTCTCTAGCATGGGCCTTGGTCACCCTGGTTACCCTACGCGCCTCTTTCGCTGCAGAAGCCCTCACTCCCTCGCCTCCGCGAGCGCCTATCAGAGGTGGCATGAAGTGTGTTTGGATAAAGGTCGCGTAGTCACCCTCTGCCCTGAAGTAATCAGCATCCAAGCCCACCATAAACTGTGTGACTGCATCAACGGATAGGTTGTCTGCTGATCTCATAAACTCCGACGGTGGCATCAGAACGATTAGGTTCGGCAAGCCCACAGCCTGTCAAACAAACTGCTCACTCAGGAACCAAGCCCGGTATACTAGGCCCTCAAGTAGAATACGGAATCGAGAAGTGGCCCAGGCCCCGGAATACTGGTCCCGTACCCCAGCTGGCATCATGGCCCAAGGTTGCTACTTAATCTGCAATTAGAGAGTGTACAGATTATTAGTTGCCATCAGTTGCTAAAGTGTGAATCAGAATAGTTGTAGAGAAAAAATGACTGTGTGTTTTGTGTTACCTCGTGGGCGGCCACCGTGTCAAAATAGTAGCGAAAGAATGTGAAGGTCTCATGGTTCCGACGCTGGCATCTGCCATCATACCGCCTCGAGTAAGGAATTGCCAGGGGGAGCTCCTCCATGGGCTCTGGGACAAGAGCTGGGAAATAAGCATAAACCCATAGCTGCAAGGAAAGTGTAGTAATATGTGATCAACAATGCATGAATAGATGTAGAAAGTGCAAAGCGAAAAGCATACAGCATGAACAGATACAGAAAGTGCAAAGTAGAAAGCACAGGTGTTGAACAGATGTAAAGCAAAAAAAGTAAAGTACAATAAGGAAACTGAAATGCATACCTCCCAGGCTTGCCAGTTGCCTCCGATCAGCTCTCCCCTCAGGCGGGAGGTAGAGTTTATGTATCCATACAGGGTAGCGAGGCCAACTCCGCCCCAATCATAGAAGCGCACTCGGGGACGGGTCACCAAGGTGCTCAACAGATATAAGCCCATGGTGTTCCACCTGTTCAAAAACAAGGTGGCACCAAAGACGAACATCAAAAGGCCTCTGGCGTACTGCTCTATCTCCTCTACTGTCTCAGGCTCGCTCCATCGAAACTGCTTAGCGAACCAGCTATATTTGACCATAGCTATCCGATACGAGGGTCCAGCAACTCAACCCAGGCGGCCTCCGACTCCCCCATGTCGGTGTCAAACAAGATCGGATTGCCCCCTACTCCTAAGCCCATGATCATGGCGAAGTCGAAGAGAGTCATCGTCATCTCCCCGGTAGTGGAGAAGTGGAAGGAGTTGGTGCTGTCCCATCACCTCTCCACAAGTGCTCTCAGAAGAGGACAGCTCGCAACAACCCGTGTCAGGCCGGAATAGAATAGGCCAAAGCCAATCTCGTCCACAATGTCACGAACTCCTATAGGGAGCTCGTCGTACCAATCTCTCACAGTAGTAGCTCCGTACCCTCTGACGGCACGAGGCTCCCCTTGTGGCAACGAATAGATGAATCAGATAAGGCAGTGATAAAAGTACAGTTGGATTAAAGGCAGTGTAAGAAATGCAATTTAAAGATAGGCAGAAATGCATAGGAATGCATGAAAACAGAGTTCATACCTCAATGGGGATGGATGAAAGGTGGGAAGCCGGCTCCCTCAGGAGGAGGTCCTTCGGTACACTGAGAGTGAAGTCGCTAAAGTGCCTAATGCCACCGATATGTGTCCAGGGATGGTACCTCGCTGGATCAAAAGGCCATACCCTAATGGTAGTGGCTCCGGCTCAAGCTCTGGCTCAAACTCCGCCTTGAGGTCGGCCTCAATACCCTAAGCCGCCTCACCAGCCTCGGTAACGACTGGCTCCTCTACCACTGCAACAGGCGAGAATACGGGGGGAATCTCTGGAGGAGCCCTATCATGTGGTATATCATCTGCCATTTGGAAAAATGGGTGAAAAGTAGGTGAAAGGTGAAGAAAAATGGAGAAAATAGGGTAAAGTTGGAAAAAGTCAACCCTAGGAGAAAGAAAATGGAAGAAAGTCAAAGCTGGGGAAAAGTTCACGAAACTCGAGAGAAACTCGAGGGGAACAAGCCTAAGATGGTGGAAACCCAAGAAAAAGTGTCGAAATCAAATTTTGATCAGTTCAAAAGGAAGAGAATCAAGAAGGCTTGGCGAATGAAGTTTGCATGGGACATTGGAAAACGCGTAAAAAACTTGAATCTAGAGAGAAGAAGTGTCTAGAGAGAGAAGGAAAAATTTCAAACCTAGGGAAGTGAGGAAATGAGGAGCCTTGGCTTGTATTTAAAGGCCCGTGGGTGAAAAGACCGAAAAGCCCCGAGTCTGCCATCGGTGGCCGACAGGTGGCCGGTAACACTCTTTGATGGCTGGCAGATGGCTAGTATCCTCCGTCTGTGGCCGGCAAGTGGCCGGTGATCTTCCTCTGAGTCGTGATGATGTTCTGTGTCTTTGTTTCCCAAAAAGTGCAAGAAAGGTTCATTGTTAGGTTCAGATTGTTTCAAAGGAAGCTCAAAACTGTGTTTTCACGTACTATGTTCATCACTTGTCAAGATGAACGAGGTGTATCCTTTTGAGCATATTGCAATTCCTCCAAGTGGTAACTTAGAGGCACCACCGAGTATATTCGATTTAAGCTTTTATTCTTTTTCGTTGCATAGAATGTGCATAACATATTGCATGCATGTCTCGCATCGTTTATATTTCGCGTAGAGTATGTTTTTGCTTCTTGCATAGAATGTGCCTTCAATTGCCATCATATGTCGATTGACCACCTTGCATGGAACATGCGCTCTCACTATTTTCATTTATGAACTCATTCACTTGGTGCATCTATCGCACACATTCACTTTGTGTATCTATCGCATTTGATTACTTTGTGCATCTATCGCACAGGTTCCGTCTGTGCATCTATCGCACACATTCACTTTGTGTATCTATCGCATTTGATTACTTTGTGCATCTATCGCACTCGTTTCCTTCGTGCATCTATCGTACAACCCTCTGTTGTTTTATCTCAAGATGGGTGACGCGCGACCCCAAGTGGTGTTCTTGTATCTCAAGATACATGAAGCGTGGCCCTGGGTGAGTTTTATCTCAAGACGTGCGAAGCACGACCCTGACTGATTTTCTTATATCTCAGGAAACGTAACGCGCGGCCCTTGGCTGGTTTTATTTCGAGACGCGTGAAACACGAGCCTGAGTGGTTTTCTTGTATCTCAAGACGAGTGAAGTGCGGCCCTAGGCGGGTTTTGTTTCGGGACGTATGAAACACGACCCCGAGCGGTTTCTATTCCTCTATTTCTCGAGTCGCGTGAAATGCGATCCTGAGTGATTTTCGTTTTTTGTTTCTCGGGATGTGTGATACACGATCCCAAGCAATTTTTGTTCTCAGTTTCTCAAGATGCGTGAAACGCAACCCTGAGTGGTGTTTTCTTTCCTTATTTTTTGTTTTGGCATGGTTAGAGTGTGGTTTTAATCTTTTTGCATGGAACCTGTGTTGGTTCGCTTGAAGCTGCTCATTCATATGTTATTATCTCGTTATCTTGCTTATTGTCCTGTTATTGCTTATTGCATCATCTAGCATGATGATGAGTTTTCAAAATAGCCGGCTTCGCGAAACGTGTGAGTCCAACTTTCAAAGTTGCATTGTGCATATCATTTGCATTTTTTCCCAGAACTACACCGGTTTGATTCCTTGCAAAGGGATATGTAGGCAGCTTGCAGGCACAACCATTTGTTTTTGTCTTGATTGTTTGTCCAAGTCTTACGGCCTTGTCAAAATGGGTCATCTTCGGGCTTTGACATTCACTCACGTCATTTCATGACTTCAAGTTCTATCAAAGAGGGGCAACATAGACACCCCATTTTTTACAGCCCTTACAACTTGGACGTCATCGCATGCACACCCGATGATGAGTTTATGTGCTCGTCAAGTGGTCGAAGTCCTCAGTGGAAGGTCACAGCTTTGAGCATTTCAAACCCTACACTCTTGTTGCCTCATTCTTGGACCAAGCCCTGGTTCTTCAAGCTTGCAACCCTTGGTGGCCTGCCTACCACCTTTTTGGGCTGCTGGCCATCAGTTTTTGGCTGTCGGCCACTAGTTTCTTTTGTAGATATTTTGTGACAGCTATGGCAGCTGTTTGCACAGATGCATGCGTCTTCACCCACCTGTAGGGCTGGATATTCTCGAGGAGAATTCATGTTTTCTATATATAGAGGGCCTTCCTCTCATGTTTTAAGGTTAGAAAAATTTTAGAACAAAATTTTTCCTCTCTCTACAATTCTCTCTCTCTAGAGCAAATTCTTACACTTTTGCTTACAAATCTTCAACCTTTGCCTATACACTCTTAACCAAACCTCTTCATCTTTGAGCTAAGGTATTCTTGAGCCTTGTTGGAGCTCTAGAGGGTGTGTTTTCTTGGTTTTGTTGCTTGGAATTGGTTTTCCTCTTCAAAGGTATAAGGCTTTGCCTATTTGCTTACTTTGTCTACTCTTTTTCTTGTAATTTTCCAACTGTTTTTGGGCTGTAAAACTTCTATATTTTGGGGCTGAAACTTGGGTTCTAAGACCATTAAAGGTTAACGGGTGGTTCACCCTTCTTTGCACCTTGTTTTGGAGGCCTTTGCCCTTGTGTTTCTCATCGTTTTACTATCTGTTTTTGAGCTTTTAAAAACTATTTTTCAGAGTTATTTCAGTGGCCAAAATCATATTTTGAAGTCTAAATTTGGAGGGGTTAGCCTCCCCTCCTTGTGTCTTGCTTACTAGCCTAGTTTATGCTATGTTTTAGCTTATTCATCTAGCTTTTTTTAGCTTAATTCTAGCATGTTTTAGGACTTATTTTAGACTATTTTAGCACTATTTTAAGCTGTTAGTTACATTTGAGCTTTGTTTTGCATGCTTATAGTGTAATAGTCCTCATGAATTTTGTGTTCTAGGCCTTAGACACCTTCTCCTTTGAATTGATTGCATTTATTTATGGCTTTCCATACTTGTAATCACTCTTAATCGCATCTGCAACCTCCCTCCTTTCTTGGCTTTTGTTTTTCTTTGAAAGTGGTTCAAATAACTTATTTATTTAAAGCATGAGATTGAGATGTCATGTTTAATGGTTTAATCCCTTTGGGGTTCAATACCAATGATATGATGTCTCTTTCATGCCTAAAATAACTTTTAGTTTGAGACCTCTTTGCATTAGAGGACTTAAATTCACCCTTTGGACTCAATGAACTAAAGAATGGTTGGTAATCTAAAATGATATAATAAAATTGGGGCTAAAAACGGTGCAAGATATAAAAAAAAAAAAAAAAAAAAAAGTGTTGTGTTCAATCGGATGTTAATTGAACACATGGAAGTTTGAGGCATTTCATACTCATTAGTGATGAAATGATTCAAGTTTCCAAGGTCACCACTTCCCTTAATCAATTCATGAAAGGGAGGAGGTTGGAGTCTTATTTGGTTGCATTTATTGAAATTGCACACTTTGGTTCATGAGCCATCATGCAATGAAATTGCTTGAGTTGGTGGTTTGTGAACCGAGTTCATTACTCCTTTGATTTGCTCATGAAAGGGATGGGTGAGTTGTCAAAACAAACCCTTGAAAATACCCTGTGCATGCTCTATTTGTCCTCTGTTGCAACAAGGTAAACTACGCAGCAGTGGCCGGCAGGCCACTTTCCATGGCCGACAGGTGGCCGGCAGACCACCATTGATGGCCAGTCGGCCATCACTGGTGACCAGCAACCCTCATCACTTTCAGCAGTGTGTTTTTGAGGCAAAACTGAGTTATTCTAGAAGTGGGCAACAGTATATGTGTTCTCTGTGCAACAGAGGATCTCCGAAAGCAAAACAGTAGCCTTTTCAGGTGAAAACCGAGCATGCACATAAACATCCCTCGTTTCCCGAGGCGGGGTAGTTAGCTTAGTACTTAATTGCTTAGCTTACTTACTTCTTTTAATTGCACTTGTGTTGTAATTATTTAATTAGTTAAAGTGGGTAGCTAGTTGTGATGTTGTAATCCCTAATTAACTTGAATAGTTAATTAATTACTTCAGTTTGGAATAATTAGTTAAGTAGTTTAGCTATTTATTCATTTGTTTTGTAATAATTTGCTTAGCTTAGCTTAGCTTTAATTAGTTAGCCAGTTAACTAGTTTATTCATTCGAACTCTCCTTCGTGAGAGCACAATGTCATAATAACGTGTATGTTTTCCAACCCCACCTCTTTCTCCCTTTTATTTAACTGCCTATGATGGTTAGTTTACGAGCATCATGTTTTGTTTAGCATACTTCATGCTTGCACCCATTTGTATTGCATGCACCGAGGCTCGGTACATCATTCTAACTGGATTGTTAGTTTAATACTTCTTTGAATACTTGCTTAGACTGCATGCTATTAATTGCTTCATATGACATATTTGTAGCCGAGCCTATTAGTTACATATTGCATGTGTTGCATTAGTCATATTGCATAAGTTAGGATCATGTATTTTTCTAACTGTTTTGTTTATTTTGGCTTGGAGTACTAGGTGAGCCATTACTTGCTTTAGCATATTGCATGTAGATGTTGCCATGTCTAGCATGCTTGCCATGAGGCTAAGTGCTTAAATGCTAAAACTGCTGGAATGCCTGTGGATAAAGGCTTGTTGCTTGAATTGGAATAATTTGAGTAATGTTTATATGCAATCACTTTTTCAAATGGTACATATTTCGAAACAATTTTCAAAATAAACATGACTCGAGATGTTCCAATTCTTGCAAGTTAGTCTATACTTGTGTGTGTGCACATCACATAGTAATGCTAGCCTAATAATCGGAACAAGAGCATATAATGTAAATAAGATTCATATCATGATTAGTAGATGCCGATCTTTGATCGAGTGAGTGGAGGTGCTCAAATTCATTCATGACCTTCCCCTCTCGTACCTAAGTTCCCGAGCCAAGACAATCTTGGTGATGATAGACAGGTGGCCTTTGACACAAGTTATGGGCTTCCTAAATTTTTCAAAAATATTTAGGTGGCGACTCTGTATCTGGCAAAGTAGTCCAATTTGGTATTTTTGATTCAAAATTGATTTTTCAAAAGATTTGTCGGATTTGGACTCTTTGGCATTTATCAATTTCACATTGCACTTGTGAGATTAGATTCAAAACCACGGGAGTCCGAACTGTAATGCTTATTTCGACTTCCGAAAAGGGGCACGAAAAAGCCAAGCTACACCCGGATACCAAAGTCCTGTCTAGGTCTTCATTCAGCTTTTCTTTTGAGTTTGTAAGTGAAGATCTAGACCTTTTGAATGAAAACTCTGCAGATTTTCTGTACTTTTCTGTGCCGTTGGTTTATTGTATTGACCAAAATTTTTAGAATTTTAACGAAAACGAAGGGGAAGAAATTCCTCTGCCTTTGAAAAACTTGACTAATCGAGAAGAGGAGAGATTTGCTAAACCCTGTGTTGATGAAATCATGGTCATTAATATGGGTACTGAGAAGGATCCGTGCCTGGTCCAGATCGAGTCCACATTATCTTTGGAGGAGCGCGAGTGTTTATTCGCTTTACTAAAAGATTTCAAAGATGTTTGCACATGGTCCTACGAAGACATGCGCAGAATCGATCTTGAGATTGTACAGCACCAGATCCCTCTTGACCCCAAGGCCCGATCAGTCAAGCAAAAATTGCGTAGAATTTGTCCGGATTGGGTGCTGAAAATCAAGTAAGAGGTCACCAAGCAGATCAAGGCAGGTTTCTTATTAGTATCTGAGTACCCGACCTGGTTGGCCAACCTCGTTCTAGTGCAGAAGAAGGATGGTAGAATCCGAGTGTGTGTAGACTTCCAGGACTTGAATAGAGCCAATCTGAAGGATGACTTTCCTCTGCCGCATATTGATGAGTTAGTGGATTTCACTGTGGGCCATGCATTACTATCATTTATGGATGGGTTTTTGGGGTACAACCAGATTCTAATGCCACCCGAGGACATAGAGAAGACCGCATTCACTACCCCGTAGGGTACCTATTGCTAGCGGGTTATGCCGTTTGGTTTAAAAATGCTGGAGCTGCCTATCGAAGAGCTGCGACCACCATTCTGCATGACATGATCCACAAAGAGGTCAAGGTGTATGTGGATGACATGATTGTCAAGTCCAAAGAACGAGAGGGCCACTAAACCGCGCTGAAGAAATTCTTTAAACGGATAAAGGAATACAGATTGAGGTTAAACCCACAGAAATGCACCTTTGGCGTAACGGTAGGAAAAATGATGGGCTTTCTGATCACACAGAGGGGAATTGAAGTAGATCCTTCCAAAATTAAGGCCATCTTAGAAATGCCACCACCAAGGACCAAAACGGATATGCGTGGCTTTCTGGGCAAAGTGAATTCATAAGATGGTTTATTTCCAAATTAACCCTTACTTGAGAACCACTATTTGGTCTCTTGAAGAAAAGAAAGAAATTCCAATGGGATGATCGATTTCAGTTTGCCTTTGAACAGGTTAAGTAGTACCTCCAGAATCTGCCAATATTATTGTCGCCAGAGCTGAGAAAGCCTTTGATTCTATACTTGTCAGTAATAGATACGACTATGGGGCGAATGCTCACTCAGGAATCTGAAGATAGAGTGAAGAAAGCCATCTACTACCTGAGCAAGAAGATCCTGGATTATGAGACCAACTACACTCCTTTGGAGAAAGCTTGCCTAGCCTTGGAATGGGCTACCCAGAAGTTGAGGTACTACTTGTTAGCTCACTCTGTAATCCTGGTTTCGAGATTAGATCCCACCAAATATCTCTTTGAGAAACCAGTGCTTACGGGTAGGCTGGTCCGTTGGTTGCTTCTTCTCTCCGAATTTGATCTCAAATATGTCACCCACAAGTCAGTCAACGGAAGAGCTGTAGCAGAGTTCCTGGCAAACCACCCAGTAGAAGGAGATGAGGCAGTAGAATACATATTCCCAGATGAAGACATTCTGCAAGTTGAAGAGAAACCTTGGATGATGTACTTTGACGGAGCGTCCAATCAGTATGGTTATGGGGTTGGTGTGTTGCTGATAGCACCCGACGACTCCCATATACCTTTAGCCTTCAAACTCTGGTTCAAGGTGTCTAACAATGAAGCAGAATTTGAAGCGGGTATTGTTGGTTTAGAAACCACCCTAGAACCAGGGGCAATAAGGTTGGATGTCATCGAGGACTCGAACTTGGTTATTTCTCAAACAAATGGAGACTAGAAAGTCAAAGAAGAGAGGATGAAGGTTTACTATTAGACCCTGGAGATTCTAATTCCGCGGTTTGAAAAGTTGACATTCACGCATCTACTGAGAGTGAACAACAGGTTCGTTGATGCTTAGCAACCCTATCTTCTATGGTAGACATCCCACTTGGAGTCCAGATGTGTCCGATTATCATCGAATAGAAATACATGTCAGCTTGTGAAACTATTGCCGCGATAGATGAAGTGCAAGACAAAAACCCCTAGTATTACGATATTTAGAACTTACTGGAAAATGAAATGTATCCACTAAGGGCAAATGCCAAGGACAAAAGAGGAATACGACGTATGGCTGTCCAATTTATCATCTGTGAGGGTAAGTTGTATAAAAGAGGTTATCTGGGAATGCATAAATTGTGTGTGGAGGAAAAGGAATTGAAGTGCCTTACGGAGGCTATCCACGGCAGAGAATGCGAGGCACACATGAATGGTGTGATGCTAGCTCGGAATATTCTCAGACAAGGCTACTACTGGTCCACTATGGAGGAGGATTGTACTGGTTTTGTGTAGCGATGCCACAAATGTCAAATTCAGGCCAATCACATGAATATTCCGCCGTCAAAGCTTTACAATGACTTCTCCATGGCCTTTCTCAGTCTGGGGAATCGATGTTATAGGGGCGGTATCGCCAAAAGGGTCGAATGGACATGAATATATCTTGGGGGCGATTGATTACTTTACAAAGTGGGTGGAAGCTCAATCCTATGCAGTGTTGAAAGTAGTGTCCCGAATGAGATCATATCAAATACGGTTCGCACTTCAAGAAAGAGGTGATAGTCTTGTTGGAGAAATACAACGTGGTTTTTCATAAGTCATCCACATACAAACCACAAACCAATGGAGCTGTTGAAGCCGCCAATAAGAATATCAAGAACATCTTGCAGAAGATAGTTGAGACCTACAGGGACTGGCTAAATAAACTTCCATTAGCACTCTAGGGCTACAAAACCTCGATTTAGACATCTACAGGGGCAACCCCTTATTCTCTCATCTATAGGATAGAAGCCGTTTTGCCAATTGAAATTGAAGTCCCACCTCTGCGAGTTATGGCTGAGTATCAGATAGCAGAGGTGAACTGGCAACAGAGCAGATTTGAGGAGTTAATGTTGTTTGATGAGAGGAGGCTAAAGGCATTGTATCATGTTCAGGGCTACCAGCGCAGAATTGCCAGGGCTTTTTACAAGAAGGTTAAGTCCCAAAATCTCAAGGAGGGAGACATGGTGCTGAAAGACAACCGAGCTCCCATCCATGACCCTAGGGGCAAGTTCAGACTCAATTGGACTGGTCCTTACATTATCAAAGATATCTAGTTAAGACGGGCTGTTATTCTCATGAACTTAGATGGCCTGTAATTTTTACAACCGATCAATATGGACAAATTGAGGAAATACTACCCCTGACAGGCTCACTAGGCAAAAGTTAGAGCATAAAAAATTAGAAATAAAAAATAACTGAGCTCGCAAGGTTGAAAACCCTAAAGGGCAACTTTGGCAAAAGTTAGAGTGCAAAAGGAGAGAGTTAATACTCGAGTGAACCTAAACCAAACTACGTAAGGCTTGATTCCCATCTTTGGGATACGTAGGCAACTTCATCTTGAAGTTCGGCCGTAATTATCTCCAATTCAATTGTCCTGTCAGTTTTCTGATCAGGTCATCTATGTTCATCATCTGTTAGTTCGGTTGTGATCTTCGTTTTGGGAAGAAAAACTAGTTACAATGCAGAGCAGTAGTGGTATTCAAGCAGGGGCAGTTATGATCTTTTGATTTGGGATTGTACATCTTGAGGATCGATTCTGTGCGTGTCATGTAGTGATCATTTTCGAAAATGGTTTTAGAAAGTTTTAATAAAAGTTGATTTTGTTAAAAATTTTACCTTTTACAACTTAGGCCATTTTTGGACCAAAAGGAAAATTTTTAGTGCTCACAACTTTAATTCCATTGATTTCAACACAAGTACGTTCTCCAACTCTTTGATACAAATCAAAGTTGCTTTTACATCATAAAACTTGAAAAGAAAGGTCAAAGCAATAAACTAGGGGCATAGGCTAGTCAGATGCTCCTGCGTCCTCTGCTCGTGCTTACGGAAGCTTCTGTAACCAAAGTGGGCCCAGCTTGTGCCCCATCCTCGAGCCAAGCCAAGCACTCTCCAAAAAGGGCATAACTGAAACTAGGGGTAGGGGCCAGAAGCTCTCTCGTCCTCCAGGCAGCAAGGTACCTAGCCAAGTGTGAAGCATGAATTGGAAATGAAGCCGGGTATTCTACCCCCTTCTCGGGACAGGTCTGATCATGTCCAAACTGGCGTCTGAACCGGAAGGGAAAGTAGAACACGTAATGCGTGAGCCCAATTAACTGTATGCCAGGCTATCGAGTCATGCTATAACTCATCTCAGGCAGGTTGAGCCAGGGGCAATGCCAAGCTATATCAGTTGCAGACCTACTGCATATCCAGTTGCACCACCATCCCTCATTAGGAAAGTCTACTAGTTGTGGGCAAAAGAAATAAGCTCGAGCCGAATACTCTAGGCAAGGGTCCACCATTTTCAGCTTATCCATGAGCCATACCTGGGAAGGGATGAAAAATAAGAGAGATAAAAGAATAGAGAGATGTGCATGGAGAGAAAAGCAAAGAAAGGGTTTTGAGGGAAAATAGAGCATGAGTGTCGAGTGATATGCGAGGCATATATCAGAAAGGTTGGGAAACAATACCTGAAGAAGTAGTGGACTCCTCACAAATTAGGTGATCTCTCGCCGATCAAAAGCATCTAAGCCCATCAGGGTCTCGGCCAACGTCAGACCGATGCAACTCTTATCTTCTTTCAAACATTAGGCCACTTCGATTAACCGAATACTAGTTCCGCCGTAACTAAGAAGGAAATGCACAAGCATATATAAACAAAGGGCATGCTGCCGAAAGCCTCACCAGAGAGGGTTGCCTCTGTCACCAATGTCAGAAAACCGATGAATCAAGATGGGTATATCTAGCTTTCCGTCATGGGCCAAAGCTCGAGCTTCGTGCAAAGTAAGCCCACACATTCGTCCCAAAGCCTGGGCGTGGCCAAAATGGGGCTCAGGCATGATTTCCTCATCGCGCCAGATTTCCTACAATGCTCAAAATTCTTTAAGAGTCGGGCACATTTCCTGTGTTCCGAAGCGAAATACATGCGTAATTGGGTCCCAGCATCGGGCAGCAGCATGGAGAAACGGAAAGAAAAGTGGAGCATGACTTAACGAAAAAAGCACGTTTATGCCAAAACCTCAGAAATTTACCTTTTCCATGCTGTCTGAAGTAGCTATCCAATCCGTGAGCTTCTCGGCAAGAAATATCTCCATTTGTGGAAAAAACAGCAACAAAAATGAGGTTCTGGTGAAGAAATTATGAAGAAAGACCTTTTGTAGAAGATAGGGCTGTGAATGGAAGCCAGCTGTCAACTGTCTGGTAGATTCATCACAAGTGGCCAGCAACGCACTTTTAGTGGCCGGCCACCCACTTCTTCTGGCATGCCGTCCACTTGTGGGTCTGGTAGTTGTGGCAATTTGGTTTTGTCCTTGTCTTTGTGTTTTGAGGTCTTGTTTTGAGTCTCTTGGTTTAAGCAAATGTACATATCCATGTTTGGGTTGTTTTTGCTTTGTTTATCGAGTTGTATTTTGTATTTTGGTTGTTGGTCGGCTCATTACCCGATTAAGAACATCGTGCCAATACGAGTTTTCATTTTTTGGTTTCAAAATTCAACTTGATTTTCATTCTACAAATGTGGTGCTCATGATGCAAAAGCAATAACTCTTTTCATACAACTGTAGGGTTTTCCCCCGATCATAGTTTTTACAAAAGAGAATACAAGTTTTCAAAAGCAAAAGCAAAAGCCTATCCGAAGTTATACATGCGCTGAAATACCAAAATAAAAGAAACTAAGCAAAAAGTACAAAAGTCAGCTCCAGTCATCTCAATCTCGAAAGGCCTTCTTCGTCCTCTTCCTCGGAGGGGACTCAAGGGCACTGTCTCCGTCAGCACCGCTATCAGAATCAGACTCTGAGCCAGAGTCGATCTCATCATCTCCACTCCCTACCTCAGACCTAGTCTCGACGTCATCTCCACTCCCTGACCCCGAACCAGCATCATTGCCTCTGCCCTCAGATTGAGAGCGTCGACTCACTACCTCCTCAGCCTCCTTAGGGTCACTGGCCTTGGTATCATCCCTGCTCAATACAAGCTCGGACTCACTGCTCTGGCTCCAAGAACCCCAGCTATAGACACCCCATTTTTGACCGTCCTTAAGACTTGGACATCATCGTTTGAACACTCGATGATCATCCATGCTCGTGTTCATCTTAAGTTCCTGAAGGTCTCGGTTGCGCGCCTTGCCTTAGGATCTCTCAACTTGTATGTTTTGTGCTTGATTGTGGACCAAGGGCTTGTGGTTTTGCTTCTGAGGGAAGAGGGTGGCTTGTTGGCCATCCCTATAACCCATCGGCCAAGGCCTTATGCCATCGGCCTTGTTTTCTTGCCATCGCCCATAAGTGTTGGCCGATCAGAACTCTTTTTGGTTGATCAGCACTCCTTTTGGTCAATCGGCCATATTTTCTAGCCGAGACCTTTCCATCTGCTTTTGCAAATATTTTCTTGCCAGCTGTGACAGCTGGTGAGCACAGATCTCATCTTCCATACACGTTTATGGAGGGATTGAATCAAGACTCAAGCTTGCTCAACAAGCTTGAGATTTGATTTTCTACAAGAAGGGAGGCCCCTCTCCCTTTCCTGAGGTTCTGAAAAGTTGAGATACAAGTTATATATATATATATATATCTCTATTTGCACTCATTTGTGTTCAAAAGTGTAATTTCTTCATACTTTTGCACTAAAGCACCTACTAGAACACCATTCTTTTGTTGTTGAGGTACTTAGGAGCTGGTGTTAGTGTTTTTGGGTTGGTTTGAGCTCAGAAAAACTACTGGAGTTGTGGTTTTGAAGGTGTTCTTCAAGGGTGAGTCAACTAGCCTTTAAACCCTTGTTTCTATTGGGATCACCTTGTTTTGGCCTTCTCACCACTAAAACTCAAAGGAATTTTAGTGGTGGAAATGGTGTTTTAAGGTCCCAAATAGGAGAGGGTCATCCCCTCTCCTTGTGTCTTGCTTGCTTGTATAGATGGCTCATCAAAGAGGCATGTTTATCTAGCATATGTTGGCCATATCTCAGCTTGTTCTTGGTGTTGTTTTGCCATGCTATACCTCTGTTTTAGGTCGGTTTGATAGCATCTTGCATGCTTCACATACTTGTAGTGCAATCTTCCATGCTAGCATAACATGCATCATGTGTTTGGACCATCATTCTAGCATGTTTTGGCTCAACTCCAAGAAGCTTTTAGCCTTGTTTTACCATCTTAAGCTCTGATTTATGTTGTTTTGGTCATACATGCTATGCTTTGTATAGCCATAGTGCATTCTAGCTTGTTAGCTTTGAGTTTCCAAGTCACTAGCATGTATTGCTTGGACCATTTCCATGATTTGGCATCATTTCATACGTGATTTCAGTCCACGTAGCGTGGTCGTACACTCACATCTTTCACTCTTTTGATGCTTTGGAGGTTCGGTTCTTTATGCCTCAAGTATGGGTCATTGTGCATGCCACCATGCTTAGGCCTTTAGGCTATCATTTCAGGGCATTTTTAGTGTTATTCTGACATGCCATAACTCTGATTTGTGATTGGTATAGTCAGCTCATGCTTGGTCTTGGTAGGTGTAGTGTAATCCTCCATTTTGGCCTCGCATGCTTGTTGTTTTAACCCTTTATGCTAGCATGTTTTAGCCTTGGTCCGTGCATGTTTTAGACTTATTTTGGCATGCTCTAGGACTATTTTGTGTTGTGTTGGCCATGTGCTTCATGTATTGCATAGCTATAGTGCAAGTGCCTATGCTAGCTTCAAGCTTTAAGCCCTCTTGCATGCCATACTTGTATTGTTTGGTTGATTTGGCATCATTCCATGCATGATTTCAGAGCTAATAGTGTTGTCACATGTCCATGCTTGTCACTCTTTCCATGCTTTGAGGGTTGTCCTCTTATGTCTTAATTCTTGAGCCAATTGGCATGCATGCTTGTCTTGCATTTCATGTCTTCACTTCAACATTTTGGCCACTGTTTTGGGCATGGCAGAGGTCTGTCTATATCCGGTTTAAGTCCATCTTGCATGCTTGTTTGCATTACATGTTGTTTGCATACTTTTTGTTTACATGGTTGTTGGTATGCTCATGTTGCATTGGCTTTGTTTGCATGCTTAGGTTGCATTGCATTAAGTTGGCATGCCTTTGGCTTTGATAAGTCAATCGTGTTGCATTACATTGTTCACATGCCATTAGTATTACTAAGTCAATCATGTTGCATCACATAGTACTTGCATGCTCATGTTGCATTAGCGTCGTTTGCATGCCTTTAGCTTTGTTAAGTTGTGCATGCATTGCATTGTGTTTGGTTTGGGTGTTAAGCCAAACACGAGGAACGAGGGACGTTTTATACTTGAGTGATGAAACGTGCCTCAATTCTCGGTCGCCGACCCTCTTGATCATGCATGATAGAGGTTAAGGCATTTATGTGTTTTTGTGCATTCATTTGGCATTGATTTGTGCAACTCGGCCTCTTTGGCCATCATGCATTGAAATGCATGATTGATGGCTCGAGAGTCGAGCACTACACACCTTTGAGCCTTAGACATGACAAGGGGTGTAGTTGCACACACATTTTCTTGCAAACACATTGCCATGCCTCTGTCAGTGCTCTGTTGCAGCAAAAGGAGAAGTTTGCAAGAAGAAGTGGTCGATCAGCTATACAGTGTGCCGATCGGCTATCAATAATTGGCCGATAGTGTTAAAATTGGTCGATGACCATTATTCTTTGGCCGATGGACACACCTTTTGGCCGACTACCCCTCAGATGGTTCCTAGGGTAGGTCAGAAGCATCATGGAAGTTGGCACAATTTTCAGAGGTGCAAAAGTGTGCAAATAGAGGCAACATGAGGCATGGTAACGGATTTCCGAGTGAGGCGATCAAGCATGCATCTTCGAACTCTTAGAACTGAGCCGAGGCTTTGTAATTTGTAATTAGCTTTACTTGATTAATTAGCTTTTTAATTTGTAATTAAACTAGCTAATTTGTTAATTAGTTAACGTGTTGTAATAATTAGCTTAGTATTAGCTAGTTATTCAATTTGATTATGCAATAATTAGTCTAATTAGATTATTAGATTAGTTGCTTAGCTTAGCGTAGCTAGCTAGCTGATTCATTCGGACCCTCCGTCGAGAGGGTGAATTTTGTAATAAGTGTGCGTGAGTGTGTGAATGTCTTCCAACCCCACGACTTTCTCCCTTTTACTTAACCGCTTACGATGGTTAGTTTTAGGGCATGTTTCAATTAGCATACTTATGCTGTGCATGCGTGCATCATTCATTCGTATTGCATGCACCGAGCTCGGCGCATCATTCAAACTGCATTAAATTTCAATACTTACTTGAATACGTGTTTCAAAGCATGTTGTCAAATGTTGCATTCATATGCCATTCTAGATAGCCGAGCCTATTTTAGTTGCATTTTTTTGTGTTGCATTAGGCATTCTTGACATAGCTAGGATCATGCATGATTACTAACTAGCTTTTGTTTTGGCTCGGAGTACACTGTGAGTGCTTATGCTTTAGCATCCTTGCATGCGTGTAAGTGCTGCCACGATAGCATGCTTGCCATGAGGCTAACTACTTAAGTGTTTAACTGCATGAATGCCTGTGGATGAAGGCTTCATTGCTTGAATTGGAACAATTCATCAAAATGTGTGTTTTAAGCCCACTTGAGAGTGGCAAATCATGTTTTCTAAGCCCACTTGAAGGTGGCAAAATTCGCGTCTTAGCCTACTTACGAGTAGCAACTCCAAACCATTTTCAAAAACAAACATGAGATGTTTTGTTCCAAATTGAGTGATTTAGTCTATACTTGTATGCTGTGCGTACCACATTGTAATTCTAGATTAATAAACCGGAATCAGAACACATGTGTTTTCAAAAACAACATATCTTGTTAGTAAAGGCTGATCCTTTGATCAGGTGAGCGGGGGTGCTCATTTCAGGACCGTCCCCTCTCGTACCCAAGTTCCTGAGCCAAGGCAACTTTGGTGATGATGGACACGTGGCCTTAGGCATGAGTCAGGGTTTCCTAAATTTCTCAAAATAAAATATTTAGGTGGCGACTCTGAAATCTGGCAAAGCAGTCCATGTTTGGCGCTTTTTGATTAAAATCGATTTTCCAAAACGATTTGCCAAATTTGGACTCTTTAGTGATTTATCAATCTTACATTGCACCTTGTGAGATTAGATTCAGAACCGTGATAGGAGTCCGAACTGCAGTAGCTAATGAACAAACGATTCGCGCCCTCGCGCGCGGAGCCGGAAGTTCGGGCGGTCTACACCAGCCTTTACCCCAACCTTGGCACTCATCTCGGCCGTGTGCTAGGGCCTGTCTACCTCTCCTCCCTATCGCCGGAGGAGGTGCCGCTGCTATTGAAATGGGATCTGAAAAACAAATGACGACATATCAGATACAATGTATGCATGCGGAATGAGTGCAAAAGTGTAGTATGAGTACAGTGTGTCAGTGTAGTGAATCAGTGTAGTATGGTGTGGTATGAGTGCTACAATATGCATATCAATGTACCAGTAGGAATGTGATAGTGCGGTGCACAATAGTGTGAGGTAGCAGTGAAGTGTATGTGGAAAATAGGAAAGAATACATGGATCCCATAGAGATCAAGCAACGTCTCTCTCCTCTACACCATGCCAATCAGAGAAGTAACCAGTTGGAGCAGGCTCTCTGTATACTCAGTTGATGCCTGCAAGTGCATTAGAATGATCAGTATCGGGAAGAATTAATATCTGGAAAGGGAGAGTTCAGTTACAAGCTGTAAAGTGTGGTTCATATCTGAGGTGCGCCACAAGCTCTAACATACCTATGCCTTGCCTCGGGTGGCTCTATCGAAATCTAATAGGCTGACCCGGTCGGTCTCCAGCAGATAAGCACAGTGGGAATCACTGGCCAACTAGCAACCTACACAACGAAAGGGGTCCCCTCAATATCGGCATCGGTCTCTTGGACAGCCTCACCCACCAAGGAATCACCTGCTGCATCGCTTGCACGGATGCTCGTTAGAGGGGGTATGAGATGAGTCTGGATGAATGTTGTATAATTGCCCTCTGCTCTAAAATAAGCAACATCTAGCCCCACCATAAACTGAATGATTGCCCTAGCCGGGAGGCTACCAGCTGTCTGCATGGATGCTGGGTGTGGCATAAAAATGACTGGGATGGGTGAGCCTAGAGTCTGGAGTATGAAATGCTCACCTAAGAACCAGGATCGGAAAACTGGGCCCTCTAGTACAATCTGAAATCCAGATATGGCCTAAGCCCCTGCGTACTAGTCCCACACTCTAGCTGGCATCGTCGCCCAAGGCTGTCATGTGATTTGCAAATAGAAAATGTACAGATTGTTAGTTGCCATCAGTTGTCGAAATATGAGTCAGAATAGTAGTAAAGCAAAATTGACTGTGAATTTTGGATTACCTCGTTGACATCCACCGTGTCGAAGTATCGGTGGTAGAAGGTGAATGTCATGTCATCACAGCTCCGACGCTGGCACCAGCCGTCATATCGTCACAAGTAAGGCACAACGGGAGAGATCTTATCTACTGGCCCTGAAGCTAGAGCCGGGAAATGGGCGTAAACCCATAACTACGAGAAAAGGTCAGCTGTGTTATCCACAAGTTGTGAATAGAAATAAAATAGAAAGTGCAAAGCAGAAAGCACGACGAATGAACCGATGTAAAATAGAAGTGCAAAGCAAAAAGCACAATGTGTCAACAAAAAATGTGAAAGCAGAAAGGTGTGGTGCATACCTCCTAAGCTCTCCAGTACCCTTCGACCCGCTCTCCCCTCATGTGGGAAGTGGAACTCATGTAGCCATAAAGTGTGGTGAGGCCAGCTCCACCCCAGTCGTAGAACCAGACTCGGGGCAAGGTCACATAGGCGCTCAGTACGCATAAACCGACGGTGTTCCACCTGTTCGCGAACAATGTGGTCCCGAGTAGGAACCTCAGGAAGACCGGGACATACTGCTCTACCTCCTCCGGTGTCTCGAGCTCACTCCCACGGAAGTGCTTGGGGAACCGACTGTACATCACCATCGCTGGCCTATATAAAGGTGGGCATGCTCCAAGCAGGTACATCTAAGCTGCCTCCTACTCGCCCATATCCATATCGAAGGGGATCAGATCACCCCCTACTCCTAGGCCAGTGATCATCGAGAAGTCATAGGGAGTCCTCGTCATCTTCCCAGCAGAAGAGGTGTGGAAAGAGTTGGTGGTGTCCCACCACCTCTCCACCAACGCCCTGAGTAGAGGTCGGCTCACCATATATTATGATAGTCCATGCAGAATAAGCTGAAGTCGGCCTCACCAACAAGGTCGTGCACCTCGAGAGGGAACTTATAATACCAGTCTCTCACTATCACAGCCCCATAACCCCTGTAAGAACGAGAGTCCCCCTGTAGCAGAGAAAGAGTGAATCAAATGAAAGACAGTGATAAAAGAGCATTCAGATGAAAGGCAGTGTAAGAAATACAATCAAATGAAAGGAAAGAAAGTATGAAAATAAAGTTTGTACCTCAGAAGCATCATAGGAAAGGTGGAGTATGGCTCTCTCAACAAGACGTCCTCTGGCATGCCACCAGCGAAATCGTCAAAACGCATTATGCCTCCAGTCACCAGCATGTGCGTGTGAGGATGATAAGTCGCCGGATCAAAAGGCCGTATCTTCAGTGGTCGTGGCTCAGGCTCGAGTCCTAGAGCGAACTCCACCTTAAAGTTGATCGTAATGCCATCCGCCGCCTCATCGGCCTCGGTGACCGCCGGCACCTCGATCTCGACAAGGGGTGATAGTGGAGGTGGAACCTCAGGAGGAGCAGCATCCGCCATCTGGAAAGTGGGTGAAAAGTGGGTGAAAATGACGAAAAATGGAGAAAATAGGGAAAACTTGAAAAAAGTCAACCCTATGAGAGAGAAAATGGGAGAAAAAGTCAAAACCCAGGAAAATTAGTGAAACCCGAGAGAAACTTGAGGGAAACAAGCTCGAAGTGGTGAAAATACAAAAAAAAAATCAACAAAAACAAAATCTGATCAGTTCAAAGTGTAGAGTATCAAAGAGGGTTTACGAAAAAAGTTTGCGTGGGGCGTTAGAAAACGCGTATAAAGCACAAATCTAGAGAGATGAAGCACCTAGAGAGAGAGAGAGGGAAGGATTTCGGACTTGGGTGAGTGAGGAAATGAGGTGTGGTGATGTATATATAAAGACCTGAGGCAAAATGAAAATTCTGCCCCGATTATTACATTAGTGGCCGGCAGTCCTCATTTGTGGCCTAGTGCTATTTTGTGCCTCTTTTGCTCGAGCAGTGTATGGGAGGTTCTCTTTTGGGTCTAGATTGGTTTTTGAGGAGCTCGAAACTGTGTTCCAATTGTGTCATTCGCAATACTCATTGTGTTCCGGTTCGTGAATGTGCTCCACTTACCAATATGAGTAAGGTGTATCCTTTTTGAGCATGTTGCAAAGTCTTCGAGGGGTAAAGTCGGAGGTTGTCACCGAACATTGCTTTTGTTCGTTTTGTCAAATTATATATTTGTTCTCTTATGTTAGAATGTGCATTTTCACATACACTTATGTTGCACGCGTGTCCTACTTTATTCATGATTCATGCATAGAATATGCTTTCAATTTTTACATAGAATATGCTCGTGTTTCTTGCATAAAACATGCTTTCAATTAACATTATACATCAATTGTTTGTCTTGCATGGAACATGCATTGTCACTGTATTGATTTGTCATCTTGTTCACTTTGTGCATCTATCACACTTGGTCACCTTGTGCATCTATCGCACTTGTTTACCTTGTGCATCTATCACACTTGTTCACTTTGTGCATCTATCGCACCTATTCACCTCGTGCATCTATCGCACTCTTTTATTACATTATGTGTTTATTGTACGATCTCGTATCTTTTGCCTTTATCTCAGGACGCGTGAAACGCGACCTTGAGCAGTTTTTCTCCTCATCTCATAATTCCAGTGTGATTAGAGTATCTCAAGATCCGTGAAACGCGCCCCTAAGCGGTCTTTATCTCAGGGCGCGTGAAACGTGACCCTGAGTGGCTTTGTCTTCTCTTCTCGCGATTTCAACGTGATTAGAGCATCTCTGGATACGTGAAACATGACCCTGAGCAGTTTTTCTTCTCTTCTAACAATTCCAGTGTGATTAGAGTATCTCAGGAAGGGTGAAACGTGCCCCTGAGCAGTCTTTATCTCGGGACATGTGAAATACAACGCCGAGTAGTTTCACTTCTCTTCTCACAATTTCAGCATGATTAGAGTATCTCGAGACGCGTGAAATGCGACCCTGAGCGGCTTTTTCTCCTCTTCTCACAATTTCAATGTGATTAGAGTATCTCGAGACGCGTGAAACTCGACCCCGAGCTGTTTTTCTCCTTTTCTCATGATTTCAGCGTGATTAGAGTATCTCAGGACGCATGAAACGAGACCCTAAGCGGTTTTTCTCTCCACTTTTCCTGGCTTCGGCATGGTTATAGCGTGTGTTTTTAGTTAACTCCACGTGGAACCTATTTCGATTTAAACTTGAAGCTCATTCATTCATATGTTGTTGTCTTGCTTATTGCATCATCTTGCATGATCATGAGTTTTCAAAATAGCCGGCTTCGCGGAGCGTGTAAGTCCAACTTTCGAAGTATTTTTCATACATTTCATTTACATCCTACCCCAGAACTACACTGGTTTGATTCCCTGCAAAGGGATACATAGGCAGCTTGCGAGCTCAACGAATTTTATTTATGTCTTGATTGTTTGCCCAAGTCTTACGGCCTTGTCAAAATGGGTCGTCTTCGGGCTTTGACATTCACTCATGTCATGTTATGACTTTGAGCTTTGTCAAAGAGGGGCAACTGTAGACACCCCATTTTTTACGGCCCTTAAGACTTGGGGGCCACTGATTGATCACTCAATGATAAATGTGTACACTTGCCGAATGCTTGACTTCCTTAGCAAGAAACTTCAGTTTTGAACCTTCAAACCTTGTGCCTTGTTTTGGACTAAAACAGTGATTTTTCAAGCCTGTCCCTCCAGGGACCTGCCGTCCACTAGTGTGGCTTGCCACCCACTAATGTGACCTGCAGGCCACTAGTGTAAAAAACCAAATATTTTCTGTTAGCTGTCCCCACATGTGCATGCACCATTCCAGCTGTATGTATACAGATATTTTCAAGATAAACACATGGTTTTCTATATATAGATGACCTCCCCTCTTGTTTTCAAGGTTAGAAACATTGAGGAGTAAGAAAATATTTTTGAAGAGCAAAATTTTGGGAAATTCCTCTCTCTATAATCCTCTCTCTCTCTCTCTCTCTCTCTCTCTCTCTCTCTCTCTCTCTCTCTTGTAACTTGCATAGCCTTTGCCTACACACTCTAAACCAAACCTTGAGAGTTTCTTGCTGAGGTGATTTGAGCTTGAATTTAAGCTCTTGAGGCACTTGAGAGTGTGAAATAGTGGCTTAGAAATCCAAGGAATCATTCCTCTTCATGAGGTATACATTCTAGTTCTTTTGTGCTATCTCTTTCTCATCTTTTCTTACTTTTTTTTAAGCTGTTTATTACCTTTATTTTTGGACTGAAACTTGTGGTTTAAGGCCATTAAAGGTAGAGGGGTTGATAACCCTTCTTTGAACCTTACTTCTAAGGCCTTTGCCCTTGTGTTTCCCTTATTCTCGTCATCTTTTTTTGAGCTTTTTACCACTGTTTTTCAAAGGTTTTTCAAAGGCAAAAATCATGTTTTGAAGTCCCAAAAGTGGAGGGGTTAGCCTTCCCTTCTTGTGCTTGTGTGCTTGTTTTAATTCCTCAATATTTTAGCTAGTTGTTGTAATTATTTTTATCTTAATTCCAACACTTTTTTGGATTGCTTTAGGACTATTTTAGGATTGTTTTTATGTGTTAGCTTCATTCATGCTTTGTGTAGTATGCTTGTAGTGTAATAGTCCTCATAGGTTTGGTGTTTTAGGCTTTAGACACCAACCTATTTGAGTTGATAGTATTTATTTCAAGCTTTCCATACTTGTGATCACCTCTAATCATCTCTGCAACCTCCATCTTTTCTTGGCATTTTATTTTCTTTGAGAGTGGTTTCAAACCGATTGTTTGTTTAAGCTTGAGATTGAGGTTGTTGTGCTTAATGGTTTAATCTCTTCAGAGGTTCATTACCAATGACATGACATCTCTCTCATGTCTAAAACAACCCTTTGTTTGACACTTCTTTCCATTAGAGGAGTTAATCTTCATTTTTTAACTAAATGAATTAAGGAATGGAAAGGTAATTAAAAGAGGTGTTAAACTTGGACTAAAAGTGATGCAAGATAATAAGCTAATTTAGTGTTTAATCAGATGTTAATTGAACACATGGAGACTTGGCTCATTTCATACTTGTTAAGTGATGAAATGGTTCAAGTTTCCAAGGTCAACCACTTCCCTTGATCAATCCATGATAGGGAGAAGGTTTTTGTTGGTCTTTTGTTATGCATTTATTGAAATTGTGTTCCTTGATTCATAAGTCATCACGCAATGAGTTTGCATCGATTAATGTCTTACGAATCAAGCCTACCCGTCCTTTCACCTATTTACTGATAAGGAGAGGCAGGGTGGATAAACATCCCTTGAAAATACTCTGGTTTGTGCTCTGTTTGTCCTCTGTTACTGCAGGAAAGAACCAGCCTCAGTGGCTGGCGGGCCACTTTTACTGGACGGCAACCTACTATTAGTGGCCTACCAGCCACTACTTCTGGGTTGCCGGCCACTTTTTCTAGGCAGGCAATGTCATTTTTCTAGCAGAGAAGAACAGAAGCTGAGGTGAAAAAATAATGCAATTTTCCAACTATGCAACAAAGGCATTCCGGTAGCAAAACGGAGAGCATTATCATGTGGAAATCTATATCCATGCATGGTTCGTTCCTCAATTCTTGGGATCCGTGAAACAATGTTGTAATAGTAGCATGTTGCAAATAGCGGATTTGTAACTAATTAGCTAGTTTTGTGTTGTACTTAATTAATTAGCTAAAGTAGTTAGTTAATTCATTGTTGTAATAATTAGTTAAGTAGCTTAGCTAATTTCTTTATTTGGTTTGTAATAATTAGTAAGTAGCTTTGCTAGTTCATTCATCCGGACCCTCCTGTGTGAGGGCCAAACTTGTAATAATGTGTATGTCTTCCAACCTCACGTCTTTCTCCCTTTTATTTACTTGCTTATAATGGATAGAATAGAGCATCATATTTCATTTAGCATATTCCATGACTTACATCCACTTGTCTTGCATGCATCAAGGCTTGGTTTATCATGCTAACAAGCATTGTCGTTTATTACTTCGTTGAATATGTGTTTAAACACATGCTATCAAATTGATTCACATGTCATAATTAATAGCCGAGCCTATTAGTTGCATATCACATGTGTTGTATTAGTCATGTTGCATTAGTTAGGAGCATGAATGTTTTCTAACTCTTTTTGTTTCTTTTGGCTTGCCTTGGAGTACAGGGTGAGCATTTTTGTGCTTTAGCATATTGCATGAATGTGAATGTTGCTATGTCTAGCATGCTTTCCATGAGGCTAAGTGCTTAATTGATAAATTGCTTGAATACCCGTGAATGAAGGCTAATTGCTTGAATTGGAATAATTTAAATAATGTACATATAAGATCACTTTTCCAAGTGGTACATATTCGAAACAATTTTCAAAAAATAAACATGAATCAAAGTGTTCCAATTTTTGCAAGTTAGTCTATACTCGCGTGCCCATCACATAGTAATACTAGCTTAATAATAGGAACAAGAGCATATAATGTAAATAAAAATCACATCATGATTAATAGAGGCCGATCATTGATCGAGTGAGTGGGGTGCTCAATTCATGACCTTCCCCTCTTGTACCTAAGTTCCCGAGCCGAGACAATCTTGGTGATGACGAACACGTGGCCTTTGGCACGAGTCATGGGTTTCCTAAATTTCCTAAACATATTTAGGTGGCGACTCTGTATCTAGCAAAGCAATCTATTTTTGGCATTTTTGCTTCAAAATCGATTTTTCAAAAGATTTGTCAGATTTGGACTCTTTTGTGTTTATCTATTTCACATTGCACTTGTGAAATCAGATTCATAACCATGGGAGTCCGAACTGTAGGGCTAGTCATATCCAAAAGGAGCACGAAAAGTTAAGCTACAGTGTCAAAGGTCACTTATCCGCCATCACTAAAGTGTCTCGGCTCGGGAACTTAGGTACAAGAGGGGAAGGTCATGAATTGAGCACTCTACTTGCCCGATCAAAAATCGGCCTCTACTAATCATGATGTGATTCTTATTTACATTATATGCTCTTGTTCTGATTATTACGTTAACTTTACTAGTTAACACACAAGTATAGACTAATTTGCAAAAGTTGGAACACTTTGATTTCACGTTTGTTTTGAAAAATGGTTTGAATACGTACCACTTGAAAACATGGGCTCATATGTACATTAATCAAATTATTCCAATTTAAGCAATTAGCCTCCATCCACAGGCATTCAAACAAGTATATCAATTAAGCACTTAGCCTCATGAAAAATATGCTTGATATCTTAGCAATCACACGCATGCGATATGCTAAGGCCATAAATGCCCACTTAGTACTCCAAGGCAAGACAAAAGAAATAAAACAATTAGGAAACATGCATGATCCTAATGTGCAAGTGCTTAATGCAACACATACAATATGCAATTATTAGGCCTAGCTACTAACATGACATGTAAATCAATTTGATAGCATGCGGTTTTAAGCACGTATTCAAGGAAGTAATAAAGAACAATAATTTGTTAGAATGATGAACCGAGCCTCTATTCATGCAAGACTAACGGATGTAAGCATGGGAAATGCTAAAGGAAACATGTTCCTGTACACTATCCATCATAAGCAAGTAAATAAAAGGGAGAAAGAAATGGGGGTTGGAAGACATACACATTATTACACATTGGCCCTCATGCAAGAGGGTCCGAATAAATGTCCTAGCTAATTAATATGAATTAACTAACTATTAGAAAACCAAAGGAAATAAATTAACTATACTAGCTAATTATTACAATACAAAAATGAATAGCGAATTATTACAAATGAAGATTAACTAATTAATTACAACACAAGATTAATTAACTAAGCTATTAAAAATTCTAAGCTATTAATTTAACACTAATTAAACCTGAGCGGCGGTTAAAGAACCATGCATGCCAATGCGATCATCCTCCCGGAAACGCTTTTGTTTTGCTACCAGAACTGTTCTGTCTACAGAAAATGCCTCTATTTTGCCACTACTTTTGCTCGGTTTTGCAGGAAAATGAACACTGCCTGGCTAAAAAAGGTGGTCGGGTGGCCAGTAAAAGTGGACAGCCGTACAAAAAAGGTGGCCAGCCAGCCACTATTGTTGGTATTGCCCTGCAGCAATAAAAAAGGAACAGAACAGAAACAGATTGTTTGCAGGAGATGTAGGCTTGATGTGCAAGCCATCAATTGACTCAAACTCATTGCGTGATGACTTATGGACCAAAGGATACAATCTCAATAAATGATAATGAAGATACACAAAAACCTCTCCTTATCATGGCTTTGATCAAAGGAAGTGGTTGACCTTGGAACCTTGAATTATTTTCATCACTAACAAGTATGAAATGACTCAAGACTCCATGGGTTCAATTAACGTCCGATTGAACCCAAGTTGATTTTTTTATCTTGTTTTACTTTAGCTCCAATTTTATTACTCCATTTAATTACCTTTCCATTCATTTATCGATTGAATCCAAAAATGAAGATTAAGTCCACTAATGGAGAAGAGTGTCAAACCGAGGGTTGTTTTAGGCATAAGAGGGAGATCATGCCGTTGGTAATAAACCTCCAAAGAGATTAAACCAGTAAACACATGGTCACCTTTCAAGCTTAAACAACACTCATTTTGAAGCAACTCTCAAAACAAATAAAATGCCAAGAAAAAATGGGGAGTGCAGAGGTGATTAGAGATGAACACAAGTATGAAAAGCATGAAATAGATGCTATCAACTCAAATAGGTCGCTGTCTAATGCCTAAAACACCAAACCCATGAGGACCATTACACTAAAAGCATGCTATACAAAGCATAAATGAAATAAACAACTTAAAACAGTCCTAAAACACCTAAAAACAATATTGTAATTAATGTACAAAAAGCTAAAAGAGTAAGCTAAAATAATGGAGAAATTAAGCTAGTAAACAAGCCAAAGGATGAGTGGCTAACCCCTCCATTTTTTAGACTTCAAAACCATTTTTTTAGCCTCTAAAAACCTCTGAAAATCAGTGGTAAAATGCTCAAAAAATTTGATGAAAAGATGGGAAACACAAGGGTAAAGGCCTAGGAAGCAAGGTTCAAACAAGAGTGGTCAACCCCTCTACCTTTAACGGCCTTAAACCATAAGTTTCAACCTATAAACATAGGTGAAAAATAGTACAAAAACAGCAATAAATGATGGTAAATAAAGAGGGGAAAGAAGCTTGGAGTTGTATCTCTTGAAGAGGAGTGACCCTTTGAATTATAAACCACCAATTTCACACCCTCAACAGCTAAGACGCAAGCTCAAGAACTTCAGCAAAGTGACCTCAAAAATTTGTTTAAGTCTAGGCAAGGTGTGTATAGGTTACAAGGTAGAGAGAAAGAAATATTTTCTAAGAATTTTCCTTCTCCAAATTTTTCTAACCTAATTTTATGAAAGGGGGTCAAGTATATATAGAAAAACATGTTAGACTCTAGGAAATATCCATAAAGAAACAGCTAGTGCAGTGCATGTACCTGTGGAGATAGCTGGCACAGCTAGCAAAAAGATCTGGTTTTTTTACACAAGTGGCTGGCTGGCCATTAAAGGGGACGGCCATACACTAATTTGTGGCTGGCCGGCCACTACTGGGTTTGTGGGCCTCTGGGTAATCAGGCTTGAAAAAAAACTGTTGTGGTCTAAAAATGATGTAAGGCTTCTGGGTTTCTAAGGCTCAAATCCGAGGCTTTCTACTGAGGAAATCAAGCATCTAACAAGTGTGTGGATTCATCATTGGGTAATTAATCGGTGGCGCCTAAGTCTTTAAGGGCAGTCAAAAAAGGGGTGTCTACACACAGCAACATAAACAAAATTGTAATCATTCATTAATCAAAGTTAATTTACAAAAAATGACACATGTGATATACATTCATAAGCCCTACCTTGAATCTATAGCATGTGACACAAACTTAATGATCAACAAAATAAATGCCCTACAGGCTTACATCTTTCTAAGATTATGCTTGGTTATAACAAAAGAGAGTGTCTTAGGCTCCATACATATAAAGCCCTAGACTCGTACAAGTATTAAATACAAAACAACAAAACAGAGCCTTTAGCTCCCAGGTCCTCCTAAGCTAAGTCTTTGGAGAAGGCATGTCACCAACACCTAAAAATGATTTCCCAAGTAGGATGAGCCAAAGCCTAGTAGAAACAATCTAACACAAGATATGAATATTAACAAAGATATAAGTATGATGCACATGTTCAATTCCCAAATGACAAATCTTTTACAACCTTTTCCAAAACCAAGTTATGTCAAACTTACATCTCAATCCATTAGTTATAATCACTTCATTTAGTCAACCAAATAGAAGGTACACCCCATAGGCCTCCAACCAACATAATTCTCAAACAAAATACATTCACTTACTATTTTACAGAAATTTCGTCCGTGGGAATCGACACCCATGTATACACACAGTTTTCAGGACTTTCACCCTGGACACACAAGCTAACTTAGTTTACTGGAGTCCATCCCCTTTCTGCTCCCAAACATCATACATGTATAATTTATATAAATCATAATCATATTCAATGATAATGGTTAAGAGATTTGTTTCAATTTACCTAATCCATATGCAATTTCTACGACAATCCTGGCTATCCTCCACCGATAGCCCAAAACATATACTTCTAAACAGATATGCAATCTTCATAATAGATAAATTGTCCAAATTTCAATAGGTGTGTGGACTCGCCTTTTTCCGCACCCCCGCCTTTCGGAAAGGGTTTGAAAAAAAGGCCTCACAGTTTGGACTCTCGCGATTCTATATCTGGTCTCACAAGTGCAATGTGAAACTGATAATCACCAAAGAGTCCAAATCTGACAAACATTTTGGAAAATCGATTTTAAATCAAATAATGCCAAAATTGGACTGCTTTGTCAGATTATAGAGCCGCCACCTAAATGTTTTGTTTTGGGGAAAATTTAGGAAACCCTGACTCGTGCCAAAGGCCACGTGTCCGTCATCACCAAAGTTGCCTCGGCTCGGGAACTTGGGTACGAGGGGGAAGGTCCTGAAATGAGCACCCCCACTCACCCGATCAAAGATCAGCCTCTACTAATCATGATATGCATTTTTATAAACATTATGTGTTCTTATTCCGATTATTAAACTAGCTTTACTATGTGACACACACAAGCAAGTATAGACTATATCGCAAGAATTGGAACATTTCAAGTCATGTTTGTTTGCGAAAATAGTTTGAATTTGCCACCCTCAAGTGGGCTTAAAGATGTGGATTTGCCACCAAACATAGTGGGCTTAAAACAGGATTTGCCATAACAAAGTGGGCTTAAAATGCACATTTGTTGAATCGTTCCAATTCAAACAACAAGCCTTCATTCACAAGCATTCATGCAGTTTAGCAAGTAAGCACATAGCCTCATAGCAAGCATGCGAAACATGGAAATATGGCAATTACACTCATGCAAGTATGCTAAAACATAAAACTCACCGAGTACTCTAAGCCAAAACAAAAACTAGTTAGAAAAATGCATGATTCCTAACTATGTCAAATGACTAATATAACACATGCAATATGCAATTAATAGGCTCGGCTACTAATATGGCATACAAATCAATTTGAACATCATACGATTAAACACGTATTCAAAGAAGATATTGAAAGTGCAATGCAATTTGAATAATGCGCTGAGCCTCGGTGCATGCAAGACAAATGAATGGATGCAAACATGCAAGCATAAGGTATGCTAATTGAAACATGTCCCTAATCTAACCATCAAAAGCGATTAAATAAAAGGGAGAAAGATGTGGGGTTGGAAGTCATGCACACACGCACGCACACTTATTACAACATTACGCCCTTGCAAAGGAGGGTCCGAATGAATAAGCTAACTAGCTACGCTAAGCATAAGCTAACTATTACAAAACTCGAAACTAATTAACTATTCTAAGCTAATTAAATATTACAAAGCGAATTAAGCTAATTAATTACAAGATGAATTAATTAACTAAATAGTTACAACACTTGTATGAATGAATTAGCTACAACTAACTAATTAAGTAAAGCAAGTAAATGGCCTCGAGGGGCAAGGGATGCGTGCATGCTCGGCTTCTCCACCCCAAAATGCCACCCCCTTGCCATTGTAGCCTCTGTTTGCACATGTTTGATCACTAAAAATTGCACCAACTTCCAAACACTTCTGCTCCACCTCAGGAACACACTGAACAACCCTCTTCATTGATGGCTTGTCGGCTACTGCTGGTGGCCGTCGGCCACTACTGGTGGCCGGTCGACTACCCCTTCCCTGAATTTCCTATTTTGCTGCAACAGAGAGCAAACAGAGACAAAGTAGTATATTCTCAAGGAATGTATGTACTGCTACCCTCCTTATCATCACACAAGTTCAAGGGAGTGCAGCTCTTGGCCCTCAAACCATTAACCAAGCATTTTCCATGCATGATGGCTAAGGAACAAAGCTTGTACAAGCTTAATGAATGCATAAACAAGACTAAAACAACCATCACCCTATCACGCATGATCAAGGGTGACGGTGACTAAGGAAAGTGGCACATTTCATCACTTCGAGTATGAAACGTCCCATTTTCCTTGTGTTCGAATTAACGTCCGATCCGAACACATGAAATGCAACACAAATTTATCTTGCCTCTTTTACTTGTTCATTTTTGTTTACTCATTTTAGATTACCAATCCATTCATTAATCAATTTGTCCATTGGTGAGTGTCTTCTAAGCTGAAAGACATGTCAACCAAGGGATGATTTAAGGCAAGAGAGAGTTCATGTGGTTGATAATGAACCCTCAAAAAGGATTAAACCATTAGGCAATGAACTCAATCTCAAGCTTAAAGGATCCCAAACTTGAAACCACTCTCAAAAGCAAATAAAAGAGCGAGACAAAAGAGTATGTGATAGAGCTTATGATGCTGAAATTATGAGCAAAATAGCACCACAACATGCAAGCAACTCAAGCAATTCATGTTTAAAGGCCTAAAACACTAAACTAGTGAAGCCCTTTACACTACAACTATGCAAAAGACTACTCGTAAAACACAAACAGCCCAAAATAGAGCCAAAGTAGCCCAAATCAAGGGCAAAAACATGCTGGAATTAAGCTAAGTTAAGCTAGAAAAACATGCTAACTCATGAAGCTAACTAGGCATGCCAACAAGACACAATGAGGGGAGGCTAACCCCTCCAATTTTGGATTTCAAAAGTTGGTTTTTGTCATTGAAAGTCCTCTGAATTTCAGTGGTTTAAAGGCCCAAAAAGTTTCATTTGAAGGTGATGAAAGATGGCACAAAAAGCTAAACAATTAAGCAGCAAGAAGAGTAGACTACCCCTTAACACAAAATAGACTCAAACCACCATTTTTAAAGCATAAAAACAGAGTTTTTTGGAGTCCAAAACCAGCTCAAAAACTATGTAAAAAGATGGCAAAACAAGTATTCAAAACAAGCTTAAAATACAAGTGTTATACCTCTTGAAGACAATATTCAATTTAGAGCAACAAAACAAGCTAAATCAAACCAAAATCCTCTTCTAGAGCTCAAAGAGGACCTCAAGAGACCTCAGCTCCAAGGTGGTCAAGTTTGATCAAGGGTTGATGTAAAAAAGTGTAAAGAAACTAGACTTTAAGGCACAAAATAAGGAGAGAGAGAGAGAGAGAGAGAGAGAGAGAGAGAGATTTTTAGTCTAAAATGTCTAACCCTCAAAAATGGGGGAAGACACCCCCTATATATAGAAAATCAAGGTTTGAGCTTGTATACATCCTACCATACACGTGTATGAAGATGCAGTTTAATGAGCAACAACTGGCACAACTGGCAAACAAATATCTGAAAAAGGAGACCAATGGACGTCAGCCACCACTGGTAGCCGACCGACCACCACTAGTGGCCGACAAGAACAAAACATGGCCGACAGGCCAGGGGTCTGGCCGACAGGTCATGCACTCCTCCAGACTAGAGGCAACAAGCTCTAGGTCCAAAACCAAGCACAAAACAAACAAGGTTTAAAGGCTCAAAGATGAGGCGTTCCGCCGAGGACTTCGGGCGCTCAAAACGAACATAGACAAACACAATCATCGAGTGCACAAATGATGACGTCTAAGTCTTGAGGACGGTCAAAAATGGGGTGTCTACAGTTGCCCCTCTTTGACAGAACTCAAAAGTCATGAAATGACGGAAGTGAATGTCAAAGCCCAAAGACGACCTATTTTTGGCAAGGCCGAAGACTGGGACAAACAGACAAGCAAAACAAAGAACGATTGCGCCCGCAAGCTACCTACGTATCCCTTTGCAAGGAATTAAACCAGCATAGTTCTGGGGCAAAATGCAAGTGAGATACACGATGCCAAAACATAACTTATGATCATGCAATGAGGCTATAATGAAAAATCTAGATGCAAATGTTATGCAAAGAACTGCTACATTTAGACCGAAACAAGGTACAACAAACTCAAACACAAATAGAAGTAAGTAAACATGAACCGAACCACATTTCATGTAGAAAGGATGTAGGAAAATTATGCAAACTTAACTACACATTATGTAGGAAAGGCAAAGAACAACACAACAGTCAGGCGCACCCGTGGTGTGAAACAAGATCCTAACGCGTTGTACGCGGAAGGAGAAAAGAGTTGGTGTGAACACCAGGACACACCCAAGTGTCTCTAACCGAAGACGTCCTAACGCATCGCACGCGAGAGGAGAAAGAGGTAATGTGAACACCGGGATGCACCTGCGTGTTTGAAACCGAAGCATCCTAACGCGTCGCACGCGAGAGGAGAAAGTGGTAATGAGAACACCGGGACGCACCCAAACGTTTCTAAATTGAAGCGTCCTATCGTGTCGCATGCAAGAAGTGAAAAAGGTAACGAGAACACCGGGACGCACCCAAATGTCTCTAAACCGAAGCGTCCTAACACATCGCACACGAGAGGAGAAAGAGGTAACGAGAACACCAGGACTCGCCCAAATGTCTCTAACTCGAAAGTGTCCTAACGCGTCACACACGAGAGGAAAAAGAGGTAACGAGAACACCGGGACTCGCCCAAATGTCTCAAACCCGAAAGCGTCCTAATGCATCGCACGAGAGAGGAGAAAGAGGTAATGAGAACAACGCATCGCACGTGAGAGGAGAAAGAGGTAACAAGAACACCAGGACACGCCCAAATGTCTCTAACCCGAAAGCGTCCTAACACATCGCACGCAAGAGGAGAAAGAGGTAACAAGAACACCGGGACTCGCCCAAATGTCTCTAACCCGAAAGCGTCCTATTGCATCGCACACAAGAGGAGAAAGAGGTAACGAGCACACCAGGACTCGCCCAAATGTCTCTAACCCGATAGCGTCCTAACACGTCACACGCGAGAGGAGAAAGAGGTAACGAGAACACCGGGACTTGCCCAAATGTCGCTAACCCGAAAGCATCCTAACACGTCGTATATGAGAGGAGAAAAAGGTAACAAGAACACCGGGACTCGCCCAAATGTCTCTATCCCGAAAGCATCCTAACGCGTCACACGCGAGAGGAGAAAGAGGTATCGAGAACATCGAGACTCACTCAAATGTCTCTAACTCGAAAGCGTCCTAATGCGCCGCAGGCGAGAGGAGAAAGAGAGTGGTGTAAACACCGGGCGTACCCGAATGTTTCTAACCAAAGGGAGTAATTCAAGGGATAGGAATGATTTCACCTAGAACTCCTCTGAATGAACCGTACATACAATATCGCGCCTTCATAAGAAAGAGGCTTTAACAAGCATAATATAGTAAAAGTGCATGTTCTATGCAATACAAATAATCATGACACAATGTTAGCGACATGTTTTATGCACAACATGCAAGAAGCAAAACAGATGCATATTCTATGCGGCATGAGCGAGAGGATGTTCTATGCAACATCAGGACACATATTCTATGCAACAGTATGGGGTGCATATTCTATGTAGTGATTAATAGTAGAAGATGCGTGTTCAATGCAAGATTAACAGCATGTTCTATGCAAAACATCAAATGCATGCTCTATGTGAATGGGAAACAAAGACATGGTCTATGCAAATGCAAGGAGTGCACATTTTATGCAAGATCTCATGCAAAAGGCACGTTCAATGCAACGACAAAGAGATACACATTCTATGCAATGACCAAAGCGTGCTTGATAAAATCGACTCAGTCGCAACTTCCGATTTACCTCTCGAAAGAGTTACAATATGTTTCAAAAGGATACACCTCGTTCATGTTGACTAGTGATGAGTCATGCACCGATGATACGGTTCAGAGCTTCCATGGAGACAATTTGAGCTTAAAAGTGAACCTTTCTTGCACTTTCTCGAGAACTGAGAACACAAAACAGCAGGAAAACACACAGGGAGAACACTGGAAGCTTGTCAACCACCCTAGAGAGGTGTCGGCCACCTATCGGCCACACCTGGGTGTTGTCGGCCACAAATGGTGGCCGTCAGCCACCAATGGCGATTCAGGCCATTTTAGTCTTTTCACATTCGAGTCTTTAAGTATAGGCACCCAAACTTCATTTCCTTACACCACCCTAGCCGAAATTGACCCCTCTTTCAGTCTAGATCATTCTTCTCTCTATATCCAGGCCTTATACGTGTTTTCCAATGCCCCACTCGAAGTTGATTCACTAAAACCTCTTGATTTCCCCTATTTTGAACCGCTTGGAATTTGTTTTCGGTGCTTTTTTCTCCATTTTCGCCACTTGAGGCTTGTTCCTTCGAGTTACCCTTGGGTTCTGTGCCTTTTCCGGGCTTTGACTTTTTCTTTCATTTTCTCTCTCCGAGGGTTGACTTTTGTTGACTTTTGGCATTCTCCACCCATTTTGCTCATTTTCGCCCACTTTCTCACCTCCTTTTCAGATGGCAGACGACATTCCCCATGATGGAGGCTCTCCAGGGAGGTGGGAGATCCTGAGCATGTTCCATTATCACCCAGGGTTCGTCCCTTCGGCCTGGAGACATACCACCCTGAGGTGCACGTACTACCGCCCGATACCATTCGTCATTTCAAAGGATTTGCGCGAGGCGCGACAATAGATCTCTTGCTACGAAAGCCGGAGTCTCATTTATCCCATGGCGCCACTGAGGTATACACTGTCTTCTTACATTTTCCGCAATGTACCTTGCATTTCTTGCATAAGTCACACTCTTGCACTGTCTTTCATCTGATCATTTTGGTTACACATTCTTGCACTGTAATTCTTGCACTGTATTTCTTACACTACCTTTCATCTGCTCATTCTGATTATAGGGGGACTTTCACTCTATTCGAGGATATGGGACCACATCTGCTAGAGCGTGGTATATGGACCTCCCCATTGGCGTCCGTCAGATTGTCGACGAAGCCAGCTTTGGCTTATTCTGCATAGGGCTATCACGTCTCATAACGAGCAGGGCCCTACTTGGTGCGCGGGTAGAGAGGTGATGGGACACCACCAACTCCTTCCACTTGTCTACCGCAAAGGACATAACGATGACCCCGTACGACTTTGCTATGCTCACCGACATCGAGGTAGGAGGTCAGCCGATCCCATATGATACAGACATGGGCAAGTGGGAGGCCGTTTGGATCTACCTACTGGGGATACACCCACCTCTCTTTCGATTAGGGATCGTTCGGTATACCTGATTTGCAAATCATTTCAAAGGGACACAGCCAGAGACCCTAGAGGAGATCGAGCAGTACGCCCGAGGTTTTCTGTTGTTCCTCTTCAGCACCACCTTGTTCGCCGACAGGGCGAACACTGTCGGGCTATATCTTTTAAGTGCCCTGGTGGACTTATCTCAGGTCCGGCATTACGACTGGGGCGGCGCTAGCCTCGCTACCTTGTACAGCTACATGAGCTCGACATCCCGCAAGAGCGGAACAGAGCGGGCGGCTACTGACGAGCCTAGGACGTATGCTTTACTTTTCTGCTTCACATTTCCTGTCGTGCTTCTTGCTTTGCACTTTCTGTACACTGCACACACATGCATCGCACACACATAGTCTGATCTCTGCTTTGTATTTGTACTTTCTGCACGCTGCACTACACACAATGCTTTCCGCATCTTCTCTGTATTCTATATTATCTGTACATTGCACACATATTCTACTTTCTGCATCGCCTGTGTTTATCTGTTGTACACTTACTATCGCCCTTTTGCTTTTCGCAGCTATAGGTATATGCATATTTTTCGACCCTCACCCCAGAGCCAGAGGTGGAGATGCCTCCTGTCATACCATACACCGGTATGACGGGAGATGTTTACGGAGGACACAAGCGACTTTTTCATTCTTCCGCCGAAATTTTGACAGGATGACTGCAGCGGAGGTAACTCGAAACTCACAGTTCTTGCTACTTTACTTCAGCTCTGATTCATATTGCATATCTAATGGCCGCTAACAATCTGTGTATTTGTTGTCTACAGATCTTATGGCAGCCCTGGGCGACGATGCCTGAGTATGTCAGATACCAGTTTGCTGGTGCTTGGGGTGCTTCCTGTTACCGGCTTATGCTTGAGGGACCAGTAGGCCGAGCTTGGTTTTTAGGGGAGCGCTTCCTCCACCAGACCCTGGGTTTACCGTCGCAGGCGGCTCCCTGTAGACGTGCCCGCATGGGCCTCGCGTGCTACAGTTCGGACTCAGTTTGTCACGGTTCTTAATCTGAACCAAAGAGTCCAAATCCGGCAAATCATTTTGGAAAACAGATTTTTTGAAAGAAGTGTCAAACATGGACTGCTTTGCCAGATACAAAGTCGCCACCTAAATATTTTATTTTGGAAAATTTAGGAAACCCCGACTCGTTTGCCTAAGGCCACGTGTCCGTCATCACCAAAGTTGCCTCAGCGCGGGAACTTGGGTACGATTGGGGAAGGTCAGCTATGAGCACCCCCGCTCGCCCGATCAAAGATCGGCCTCTACTAACCATGATATCTTGTTTTGAAAACACATGCGTTCTTATTCCGGTTAATTAGCTAGAATTTCCTATGTAATGCACACAACACAAGTATAGACTAGATCGCCTAATTTGGAACAAAGCATTGCATATCCGCTCATTTGAAAGGCAGTTTGGAATTTGCTACTCACAAGTAGGCTAAAACACGGATTTCAACGAGTTGTTCCAACTCAAACAATCCAACCTTCATCCACAGGCATTCAGGCAGTTTATATCACATAAGCATATAACCGCATGGTAAGCATGTTGTCCTGTTAACATTCACACTCGTGCAAGATGCTAAAGTATAAAAAATTTACCGAGTACTCCGAGCCAAAACAAAGAACTTGTTAGCAATCAATATATGATCCAAGTCCATGTCAAGTGGCTAATGCATCGCATACAAAATGCAACTAGAATGGGCTCGACTAATCCTAGGATGGCATGTGAAATGCACAGATAGCATGTATTCAAGTTAGATTTGAAATACTATGCAGTTAGTATGATGCGTCGAGCCCGGTGCATGCAAGACTGATGAATGAATGCCCGCATGCATAGCATAAGGTATGCTAAATTAAACATGCCCTAATACTAACCATCAAAGCAGGTAAGTAAAAGGGAGAAAGAAGTGGGGGTTGGGAGACATGCACACACGCACCCACACTTATTACAAATTCACCCTCGCTCGGAGGAACCGAAAGAATAATACACTTTAATTAACCTACAAGTTAGTTAAATATTACAGGCCACCTAACTAGTTAAGCAAATTAACTTAGCTAAGGAAAGCATTAAAAGGCCTCGGAAAGAGGGATGCACGCGTGTTCGGATTGGCTTCGCCCGGAGATCCAATGCCATGCACAAGCTGCCTCTGTTTTCCCTGCTCTGCTCCTCTGAAAATGGCACAATTCCCAAGGATCACTTTCTGAACACTGTGGAGGGTCACCGGCCAAGGAGGGACACCACCGGCCAAAGGTAAGTGTCCATCGACCACAAATTAAACTCTCGGCCACCAATTTATGGCCAGCCGGCACTTGATGTGGTCGGTCGGCCAAAGCTTCCTGCAGAACCTGTTTTGACAACAGCAGAGGGCAAAACAAGGCATGGCAATGCATTTCAAGCAAATGTGTGCACCAACACACCCCTTATCATGTTTATGACTCAAAGGAGGATGTTCTTTGATTCTCGGACCACCAATCGCGCATTTCAATGCGTGATGGCCCAAGAAGGCAAGTTGTGCATCTTGATTTCAAATGAAATACAAACCAAACAAACAAACAAGGCCTAACCTCTATCACTTGATCAAGAGGCATGGCATGCATGCCAAATGCAACCTAAGCATGCTAGCTAGATGTGCAACATGGGCATGCAAGCAAGTAATGTGCACTAGGCACTCAACCTAAGCAAACAAGCATGCGAGGCATGGAATAACTATGCTAATGACAAGTATACAAGATGCAATCAGAACATGCAAGTATGCAAGACAAATGACATGTTAAGCAACTTGACCAAGGAAATGCATGCCAAATGCAAAGTGTTTCAAGCATGCCAAATATGCGACAACACACAAGGCAAGCATGCGACCACATGCAAGGGAGGGACTTACACCAAGATGAACAGCTCTTACATAAGCCCAAAACAGTGGCCAAAAGCTATGGAAATGGAGCCAAATGCACATACAAACATGCATGCATACAAGGTCCAACACTTAAGCATATAGGGACAACTTTTAAGCACACTTAAAAGAGGAACATCATGAGCATATGGCATGCATATTAAGCTCTGAAATCACACAAAGGATGATGCCAAACCAACCTAAACCAAGCAATCAAAGCATGCTAACAAGCCCAAAGCTTGAGACCAACCAAAGGGCTCAAACCATGGCCATGCCCAACCAAGCCTCAAAGGGCCAAGGGGACTCCAAACAGCCCCAATGCAGGTCTAAACAAGACCAAAGACACACCTAGATGGCATCTAAATGGTCTAAACATGCAAACATACAAAAGGGTCCAAACATGGAATACAAAACAACAACCTTTTAACACATTAAAGGGGCATCAAATACAAGCATACAAGCACACCACAAGGACTGAAATGGCATGGCAAGTGGTTCCAAACCACTGAAACAAAGCAAAGATGACATGCTAGAGGGGTCAATGCTCAAGGCATACAAGGGGGATTACATGGTAGCTATGCAAAGCGAAGCATGGATGACCCAAATGACCAAAAATAGACCCTTAGCATGCGAAAACAAGTATAAAAGCTTCACAAAGCTAGGCCAAAAACATGCTAGACACAAGGCTCAAAGCACAAAGCATGTTAAGGCAAACCATGGCATTACAAGACAAGTATGCAAGGCAAGCATGGTGTGTCTAAACCAAGTAAAAAACAGAGCTAAATCATGGCAAAATAAGCACAAATAACACTTAAGACATGGCCAACATGAACTCAAGAATGATGCTCACACATGAGGCTAAAATGGCACTTTTTGAAGACAACAAGGAGAGGGGATGGCCTCTCCTTCTTGGGAGGGATTTCAGTGGTGAGGAGGCCCAAACAAAGTGGTCCCGGAGCTCACCAAAATAGCACAAAATGGGGGCCAAACAAGGCCTATGAGAGGTCAAACAACCCCAAAGCTCAAAGCAACCTTAAACAACTATTTTAAGCAAGTAAAAACAAGACTTTTATATGTTATACACTAAGCTTAAAACAGATAGCAAGGTAGGCAAAAAGACTATGCAAAAATGGGATAAAAAGGGCAAGAATCTTACCCTTGAAGACCTTCTTCACAAGGATCACTCCAGCAGCTTTCTTAGCTCCAAACCAACTCAAGAACTTCAAGAAGAACCTCCTAATGCCTCAGCAACCAAGGTAAGGTGTGATGGTAGGTGTCCTAGTGCAAAACTAAGGACAAACACACACTTAAAGCAAAAGAGAGGGAGAAATAGAGATAGAATAGATACACTATGCTAACCCTAGAACCAGCGCTCCCCTAAGTTTTTTTTGTAACCCTTGAGGAGGGAGAAGAGGCGCTCCCTTTATAGAGGATCACCCTTGCAAAGCTTACAAAACAAGCTAAGCAAGAGTGAAATCCCTCCATACACGTGTATGGAGGGGGGGCAAAGTGTATGCCAGCTAGCACAGCTGGCATAAAAATATCTGCAAAAGCAGATGCACAGTGGTCGGCCTGCCAAAAATGCCAAATTGACCAAAATAATGGTCGGCCGGCCACAAAGAATGCCGACTGGCCAAACATTTGGCCGATGGCAACAAAGCAATGGCCAGTGAGGTGTGGGGATGGCCAACAAGCCCTGCCCCTCAAGAACAAGTAATTGGGTGGAATGACATAAGTAAGGCATGCTCTGCTCAGAAAAGTTCATGATCCTAAATGCTGGATGCAATTGAACTACACTACAATGCAGTATATAAAATGGATAAAGCCTACGGCCAAACCGTATCTTGCCTAGGAAAGGCATGGACACATACAAACCGTGTTTAACACAGAAACGGTGCCGTCACCCTCAAACCACAATACCAGTAGTGGAATAGGCGCGTACACATAATATCATAACTGTGCTTCAACACGAGAAGTATAGGCACATACCAGACCAAGCTCAACATGGAAAGGCGCAAGCCATAGATTGATGATGCAGTGAATGCATGCAAGCTACGATGCAATATATACAATATGCGTGTAAACTACGATGCGATATATACAATATGCATGTAATGGATGTTTACAATGGGATCTGCTGGGGGGAATGCAATGGGTGCAGCGGAAAAGGCATGCGGCCAAAATACATTTTGCCTAGGAAAGGCATGGACACATATCAACCGCGTCTAACACAGAAACGGTGCCGTCACCCTCAAACCACAATACCAGCAGTGGAATAGGCGCGTACACATAATATCATAACTGTGCTTCAACACGAGAAGTATGGGCACATACCAGACCAAGCTCAACATGGAAAGGCGCAAACCATAGATGGAGGTGATGCAGTGAATGCATGCAAGCTATAATGCAATATATACAATATGTGTGTAAATGCAATATTTACAGTGGATGCATGCAACATGCGCTATATACAAGGGATGTATGACATATGCGCTATTTACAGTGAAATGCATGACATATGCACTATATTCAACGAATGCATGACATATGCACTATTTACAATGAATGCATGACATATACACTATTTACAATGAATGCATGACATATGCATGTTGGTTTTGTTGTTTTTTTTTTTTTTTTGAAATGCATGCAAACTGCAAATGATGCATGTTTTTTGTTTGTTTTTGTGTGTGTTTTTTTTTTTTTTTTTTTTGAAATACATGCAAAATGCAAATGATGCGAATGCGTGACAACGCACGTCTTTTGAGATGCATGACAATGCACATGAGGCTGAATGCGTGACAACGCATGTTGTTTGAAATGCATGACAATGCATGTGAGGTTGAATGCGTGACAACGCATGTTGCTTGATATGCATGACGATGCATGTGAGGTGCGCATGATGATGCGACCTAAAGAATGTGCATACTAATGCAAGTATGACATGCACATGACAATGCGAGATGTGTGCATAACGATGCGAGTGAAATGACGTATAACCAACGCGCGTTTCACGACAAAATGTTGTAACGTATGCATGTGGAGCAACTTTCGAATCTCGCAAGAGACAAAAAGGATACAAAAAGGATACACCTCGTACGTATTCGAGTGCTACGCACAGAAGACATGGCACAGAGACCGGTTAAGCTTCGGTAATGCATTCTCTTGCACTGTGTTGAGCAATAGAGGCCCCAAACCACATATCTGACCCAAACAAGGGTATAGGAGGCTCACCGGCCATGAGGGGAGTCCACCGGCCACAAAATAATGCCACCGGCCATCCATTTGGCCGATCGGCCAACAATATGGCCGACCGGCCAACAATATGGCCGACCGGCCAAAAATGCCTGTTCGGGGCAGTTTTGACATTTCGGCACGGGTCTTTAAATATAGGGCTTCTAGCCCTATTTTTCCACTTGCCGCTTGTTCGAAAAATCCTCCTCCTTCTCTCTAGGTTATTCCTCTTCCTTCAATCCATTATTTTCCTCAGTTTTAGGGCCCGTTTCGACGTTCGATTCGCGATCCCTTTGCATTTCGAACATTTTGAACCGAACAAAGCTTTGTTTTGGTGCCTTTTTCTAGATTTCCACGACTCGGGGCTTGTTTCCCTCGAGTTTTCCTCGATCTCCGTGCCTTTTTCGCACTTCGACGTTTCTGCTCATTTTCTGCCCCTTCGGGGTTGACTTTTCAGTTGACCTTTCGTATTCTTGCCCGGTTTTCACTCTTCCGGCCATTTTCGTACCCTACTCGACATGGCGGATGATATTTCACAAGGCGGGACTCCCCCGGAGCAGGAGATGGACCCCGAGGTCGAGCTCCTACCTTTGAGCGTTCGACCGTTCGATCCGGCGCCCTACAGGCTGGCGATTCACGTGCTACCTCCTAATGGTCTTCGCCAGTTCAGGACTTTTGCCAGGGGCATGCCCTTAGAGCTTTTATTGCACGAGCCAGAGTCACACCTGTCCTTCGGCGCTTCCGAGGTACATTCTTCCCCGTTTCATTTTCTGCAACGTAGAGTACATAACTGCAACACTTGATTCTGTCTTTTAAGTGTTTGGCTCGGATACACCGATATACCATATGCTGGAGTCCACTGTGAACACACTTGCACCTGATATCTGCTTGAAACTCAAAACGTGCACACACGCTGTATTTCACCGAACCACTCAAACATACTGACACATCACAAGCCGTAGCTTACTGCAGGGACACCGGCACTCGACATCTACCTGAGTTTTGAACACGCGCACCCACGTTGTATCTTTACTGAAATGATTCGAATAAACTTGTTGCATCACATGCTGGAGTTCACCGTGAGCACACTGGCACTCAATATTTGCTTGAATTTTGAACACGCGCACACACGTAGTATTTTCACTGAAATGATCCGAACAAACTGTTGCATCATATGCTGGAGTTCACCGTGAGCATACTAGCACCCGATATCTGTTCGAATCTAAACACGCGCACACATGCTGTATTTTCACTGAACCACTCAGAGATATCACATGTTGTAGTCCACTGTGAGCACACTGGTACCCGATATCTGTTTAACTAGAAACGTGTACTCATGTACTGCATTTTCACTGATCTTGAGTGTATCCGACACTGTATTTGTAACACTACTTCGCAATTGTTCGTTTTGATCACAGGGGGATTCCCATGCCTTCCGAGGGTATGGGAATGTCATGGCCCGGGGGTGGTACGTGGAGCTCCCCGAGGCGGTTCGCCGTATCATTGACCAAGCCGGCTTCGGCACCTTCTGCATGGGGCTCTCGCACCACATTGCGAGCAGACCTCTCCTTGCAGCTTTGGTGGAGAGGTGGTGGGACACCACCGATTCCTTCCACTTCTCTGCCATGGGAGATATGACGATGACTCCCTTTGACTTCTCGATGCTTACCAGCATTGGGGTAGGGGGTGATCCGATCCCCTTCGACACAGACATGGATGAGTGGGAGGCTGCCCAGATACATTTGCTTGGTGAGCTGCCACCTCTTGCCCGCCCAGGATTCGTCAGATACTCCTGGTTTGAGGACCACTTCAGGATTCAGGCACCGACCACTCAAGAGGAGGAGTAGTATGCTCGCGGCTTCCTCATGTTCTTGCTGGGGACCACCCTTTTCGCTGACCGGGCGAACACAGTGCCCCTCTGTCTGCTGAGTGCTTTAGTGGACGTCTCTCGGATTCGCCGCTATGACTGGGGTGGCGCAGGTTTGGCCACGCTTTATGGCTACATGAGTTCATCTTCTCGCCTCAGCGGACAGCTGCTCGGAGGCTACTGGCGGGCTTGGAAGGTACGTCTTCTTCTTCTGTTTTACATCTTTGCTTTACATTATCTGTACTCTGTACACTGCACACACTGCGAACATGCAATCTGCTTCACACTGACTGTACTCTGCACACACTGCACGCGACTGTAGACACCCCATTTTTGACCGTCCTCAAGACTTGGACGTCACCGTTGGAACACTCGGTGATTATCCATGTTTGTGTTCGTTTGGAGTTCCCGGAGATCTCGGCTGCGCGCGCCTTGCCTCAGGACCTCCGAACTCGACCGTTTGTGTTTGGTTTTGCACCAAACACTTGTGTTTTGCCTTTGAGGGGCAGGGAATGCCTTCTGAGGCATCCCCACACACCACCGGCTGGGGCTAGAGGCCACCGGCTGGCTGTAGTTGTCACCGGCACTATATTGTGCCGGTCGGCACTATATTGTGCCGGTCGGCACTATTTTGTGCCGGTCGGCACCATTTTGGGCGAAATGACCATTTTGCCCTGCCGACTACTGTGCACTTGCTTTCTGAGATATTTTCAGACAGCTGTGTGCAATTGTCTTCCCCTCCATACACGTGTATGGAGGGATGAGCTTGTTTTGGTAACTTAACTTGTAAGTTTGGTTGCCTATACAAGAGAACCCTCTTCTCTTGGCTCAAGGGTGACAAAATCCAAGAGCTTTAGACATTGTTAGAGAGTTAGAGCTCTGGTTTTTTAGGGTTAAGATAGATACACACCCTATCTCTCCCTTTCTCTTTTGCTTTCTAGGTGTTTTAGTTCATATTATTGCACTAACACACCTAGTCTTCCACCTTTCCTTGGCATTCTTGAAAATTAGAGCTTATTCTTGAAGTTTTTGACTGATTTGGAGCTCAAGGGACCAAGCACAACAACCTTTGTGAAGATAGTCATCAAGGGTAAGAAACTTACTTTATTTACCCCATTTTTGCACTCCATTTTTACCTAGTTTAAAACAGTTTTTGTGCTTAGTGATTAACACATAAAATCTCTGTTTTTAAGCCTTCTTTATTGTTCATTAAGAGTGTTTAGTGGTTTGGGTGAGTTTGACCACCCTTAGGCCTTGAAAAGGGCACTTTTTGTGCTATTTTGTGAGGGATCCGAGATTTTGGTGATAGGATCTCTTCACCACTGAAATCTTGAGGGATTTCAGTGGTGAAGAGCATGCCTTGAAGTCTCAAGAAGGAGAGGGCCACCCCCTCTCCTTGATGTCCTTGAAAAGGGCAAGTTTGGTTTCCTTAAGGAGCTTCATGCTTGAGTGTGTGTTGGGCATGTTTGACTTGTTTTCCATGCTTATATTGCCATGTTATAACATGATTTCAAGTTGGTTTAGGCCCCTTTTGCATGCTTAGCATAGGTGTCTTGTAATGCTCTTTTATGCCTTAACATGCTTAGGTGGTATGCCTTAGTTTCTAGCATGTTTTGGGCCTTGATTCATGAAGCTTTTGTGCTTATTTTAACATGTTTTAGGTCTGACCATAGTCATTTGGTTTGATTTTAGCATGCTTAACATAGCCTCTTTGTATTCTTGGCTTGTGAGCCTTAGGTGCATGATTGTGTAGCATGCCATACTTGCATCATTTCGAGGGTTTGGAACCATTTATCATGTCATATCAGTCCATTTGACATGCTCATATGTTTGCATTGCATGCTCCTTTAAAGCTTCAAAAGCATGTTTTGTATGCTCCATGTGTTGGTCATATTGCATGCCTTTAGATCCATGCCATTTAGATGCCATCTAAGTGTTATTTTGGGCTTAGTTTTATGTGGTAAAACTCTGATTTTGGTTGGTTAAGTGTTGCCATGTGTGTTTGTGCTAGGTGTAGTTCAACGCATCTTTGGCCTACCTTAAGCTTTGGACCACTTGCATGCATGTTTAGCTTGCTTTATTGCATGTTTTGGCAACATGTTTTGCTTGATTTTCAGAGCTTATACTACATGCTAGTAGTCCATGTTTAACTCATTTCAAGTGTGCTTGAATGTTGTTTGTTATGCTCAAGTGTTGGTGTCTTAATGTGTGCATGTGTGCATGTGTGTTTAGACCCCATCTTTAGGCACTTTGGCCATTGTTTTGAGCCTTGTTAGAGCTACCCAATTCATGTATAAGTCCATCCCATTGCTTAGTTAGCATACTTGCCTTATATGCTTGTTTGTATGCTTGCATAAATGCCATGCCATTGTCCATATTGCATGCTAGATCACATGCTTAGGGTTGCATCACATGGACATGCATGCTAGGCCTCTTGACTAAGTCATGATGGAGGTTTAGCACCCTTATGTGCTTGCTTGGTTTGTGTGCATTTGACATTGAAGTTGCATTCTCGGTCCTTTAGACCATCACGCATGGAAATGCGCGATTGGTGGTCCGAGGATCGAGGCATATGCCCCATTGAGTCATAAACATGATGTGGGATGTGTTTGGTGCATAAATGGCTTGAATTGCATTGCCTTGCATGTTGTTTCTCTCTGCTGCTGTGAGTTGCAGGTTCTGCAGGAATTTTGTGCCGACCGGCACTGTTTAGTGCCGACCGGCTGCTCATTGGCAGCCGATAAGGAAATTTAGTGCCGATGGACTCATCTTCTAGCCGGTGGTGTTCTATCCCGGCCGGTGGTGATCCCCAATGCCCTGAGAGGCACTCCTGGGATTTTGGTAATTTTCTGAGGAGGAGAGCAGAGGAAACAGAGGCAACCCGTGCACGGCAGTGCGATTCCGAGCGAGCCCCGGGCACGCGACGCATCCGGCCCTCCTCCCGAGGCATTTACTGCTTTAATTAGGTTAATTAATTAGCTTAATTAATTTATTCAATTTGTAATATTTAATTAGCTAGTTTAGTTAATTATTTATTCGGTCTGTATATTATTATTTTGGTCCCTCCGAGAGAGGGCAAAAATGTAATAAGTGTGTGTGAGTGGGTGTATGTCTTCCAACCCCCATTTCTTTCTCCCTTTTATTTACCTGCTTTGATGGTAGATTAGGGCATTTTCAATTAGCATACCTTATGCTATGCATGCGTGCATTCATGCATTTGTTTTCATGCACCGGGCTCGGTACATCATACAAATTGCATCGTAATTTTCAATTTCCAAATTGAATACATGCTATGTGATAGCATTTCATATGCCATGATTAGGGTTAGCCGAGCCTACTCTAGCTTGCATTTATATCTGTGTTGCATTAGCCACTTAATATGAACTAGGTCATGCATGTTTGCTAACCGGGTTTTGTTTTTGGCACGGAGTACGATGTAAGTGTTTTCGCTTTAGCATATCGCATGCGTGTGAATGTTAACATGACAGTAGGCTTGCCATGCGGCTAAATGCTTATGTGTTAAACTGTTTGAATGCCTGTGGGTGGAGGTTGGGTTACCTAGGTTGGGAGTACTCATTTGAAATCCGAATTTTAGCCTACTTGCGAGTAGCAAAAACCAACACGTTTTTCGAGACAAAACGGACATGCAATGTTTATTTCCAAATTAGGCAATCTAGTCTATACTTTTGTGTTGTGCGCATCACATAGTAATTCTAGGCTAATAACTGGAATAAGAACGCATAAAGTTTTCAAAAACGGATATCACGGTTAGTAGAGGCCGGTCTTCGGACCGGGCGAAAGGGGGTGCTCATAGCTGACCTTCCCCGATCGTACCCAAGCTCCCGAGCCAAGACCACTTTGGTGATGACGGACATGTGGCCTTCGGCAACCGAGTCAGGGTTTCCTAAATTTCCCCATTTTAAAATATTTAGGTGGCGACTCTGTAATCTGGCAAAGCAGTCCATGTTTGGCACTACTTTTCAAAAATCAGTTTTCTTCAAAAAACGATTTGCCAGAGGTGGACTCTTTGGTTCAAGATTCAGAACCGTGACATTTGAGTCCTTCAACTGTAGTGACCCCGATATGAACGGAACGGGACTTAACCCTCCCGGAGCGTTCGGGGACGTCTACAGTTTCTGGCGACTCCGCTGGGGAGTTTAGAGAGCTTGACTCGAACTCGTGATATCCTGTTTTGATTTCATTTATGTGTTTCTTTGCATTGCATGTGCATTGGTGCGCCTAGGACACCGTGTTGGCCATCTGCTATTCCTGAGCGGTTTGCCGGAGGCTTGTCTTGTCAAGGCATGACCATAAGGCTGACCGGTTGCGGGCTCTGCCAGTATGGGAACACAAACCCCGGTTTTACCGGGGCACCCTTTTCGACCATTCGACCTAGTGCATATTCGGAATCCATAGTGACCATTCCAAACTAGGACAGGTTGCTTACCCGATGTTAGGTTGTTTGAAACCGCTGTGTGCGTAGTGAAACCCTAGCTCCTGACAAAATAGGACAGGGAAACCCTACCCCAATATAGGGGTGTTTTGGTTCTCATCTATCTGCTATGTGCTTTAGAGTGTAACTCTGCAGGGAACGTACATATCGGTTTGCAAGTTTGGGTACCCGGCCCGAGGGCACCAGTATCAGTGTTATTGAGAATTAGCCGTGTCTGCGGGTATCAGTTCAGTTTTGATAATGACTCCGGGGAATAGTGTTCAGTAGTAGAGAGCAGTTGTCTGGCTACACCCGTGTTTGATCTGTTTGGGGCTGAAATACTGCTTGTTTTTCGTTTCAGTTCAGAGATTCAGTGAGTTGACCCAGAACAGTTAGCGTCTCCCCCTTTGCTGAGGCAGGACTGAACATAATGCAGAACTCTGAAGAGATTGTGGTCATGACGGCCGCGTTAAGTCAGGAAACCATCCCACAGAATGATGCTACTGTTGATATAACGCATCCGCCCAGGTCGCCCGCTGCACACCCAATCTGGACCCCCCAGTTCTATCAGGCTCGCGAGCCCACTACATTCGAGTTAATGGGGATGATAGGTGATCTTCAGAGGTCCGTGGCGGATCTCGCTTACGGAATGTCAGCCTTGCCACCGGTTGCACCGTATGCCAGAAATTTCGAACCCCAAGAACCCCCGCTATTGGGGCGGATTGTGATTGAGCTTAATCAGCCGAAGATGGCCTCCACATACAACAGTGATGCACCGATATCCACCCAAACTCTCAACCCGGCTGAGGCCAGAGGTAAAGACAAAGTGAAGGCAGATGCCGATCCCATCGAACAATTGCTGTGGGCAGTCGAGGCTTTGAAAGCCGGGGGGATGAACAAGCAACAGGTATCTGCAGTTGTGACAAAAGCTATAGAGGATGCTTTCCCCACTCTGCCTGAGGGCAGTTCCAGTCAGTCAGAGAACCGGGATAGGCCCCGTCATGCCGAAACAGTTCTTCCCACTCCTAGCCTTGCACCTGCAAAGAATCGGAAGTCCAAAGCCGCACCCGCTGACCCGTTCGCTAGTGCCTCTAGCAAGAACGCTCAGGTTCCGAAGTATCTGCCCCGAGGGCGCAGGGTCTTCCATCCCCTCTATATGCCTTTGTCTAGGGCACTTCTGATTTTGGCCAAAAAGGGGCATCTTACACCCCTCGATCCTAGGCCACTCCCCAAACCCCTTCCAGCAGGCTATGATGCCACTCAGTACTGTGCGTACCATCAGCAGACTGGCCACCCTACTGATAATTGCTTCCGCCTCCGTCATGAGGTACAGGATTTGATCGATAACAAGGTTATCCTCCCGCCTACCTCGGCCAAATCAGTCACTACAGGGTTCTTGGAATATGAGGACACAGATATCGAGGACACAGATACTGCGAGTATGTGATCAGAAGGTGAACCGCCTGCGGGCAGTTTTAGGAACATTTTGGATGCAGCGTTTGGCACGCATTTTTGAGCATCGACCAATATTAGTTTTGTAAAATCTGACTTGGGTGTCGAGTCAGTCTTTTGTTTTGTCTTGAGCCTGTCTCATTGTTTGGAGACATTCCTTTTGCTTAAGGGTCTGTCTAATTGTAATGAGTCAATCCCTCTTGAATAGAATACCAGGTGATTTCGGGGTTGTTGCCCCAAACACCATTTTGTCTTGTAATCATTTGTTTTTCCTTTTGAGTCTATCTCAGTTAAGGAGCCGGTTGCAATCAGGGTTTTGGAATGAAACAGCTGCGGCTATCCCGTTTTTTATGCTTGCTTTCAGATTGAGCTAATTGCGCCAGAAGATGTGAATGGAACGACAGTACCTTCTACCTACTCTCTTGTGCCTTGAATTCGTTATAGTGACCTAAGTTTTCCAAAACCTTCTTTAAACACTGCGGTGATAAAAACGAAGAGGAAGGAATTCCTCGGGTTTTGCAAAACTTTGATCGAAATTTAGAGAAAGAGGAGCACGTTAAGCTTTTAATGAATGAAATCATACTTGTCAGCATGAGTACTGAGAAGGACCCTAGCTTTGATCCAGATTGGTTCCACACCATCTTCAGCGTGAGCGATTCGTCGCCTTCTTAAAAACTTTCAAAAATTCAAAAAATATTTTGCGCAGTCCTGTGAAGACCTGTGTGGAATCGCTCTTGAGATTGTACAGCCTAGGATCGCTCTCAGCCTCAAGGTTCCATCTATCTGTTCCAAACCTGGAATCTTTCCAGAACTTCCAAGCAGTCAAGCGCCCGTGTGGCACGATTTGAAGTAGTTTTCGAGCAAGAGGCATCAAAGTCAGATGAAGAAGGCTAGATCTCACCTGGCAAGGCTCGAGAAGCAACCGTGATGGACCTTTCTGCAAATCAATACAACAGTCACTCTCTTGGACACAGAGAGGCTTCAACCTCAAAACCATTTGGCATGGACTTGCTACACTTTTACCCTTTGAGAGGCTCGCTGGGCCGAAAACCCGGAAGGGCGACCCAGGCAAAAGTTAGAGCAATGAAAAGAAAAGAAATAAGAAGAAATACAAAAAAAGAAAGAAACAAAAAAGAGAAAAAGAACAAAAAATATGGCAAAAGAAAAAGCAATGAAAAATCAAAAATATAGAAAAGGAAAATAAAAAGAAGCTCGCAAGGTCGAAAACCCGCATTGGGCACCTTGGCAAAAGTTAGAGCCTAAAAATAGTGAAGGTTAAAATACCCGAGTGTACCTTAACCGGAACTACGTAAGGCTTGATTCCCATGTTTGGGATACGTAGGCAACTTCATCTTGAAGTCCAGCCCCAACGCTTCCATAGCGTCTCAGTCCAGGTCATGGTTTTGATCACTTGTGCCTCTCCGAATCCAATGTCCCGATTGCAGCAATCCGGAGCCACGTGATTAACTTCCTCTTGAAGCCAAACCACCAACACCTTCCAGGTGACTGTGTCCATATATTGATTCAAGCCATCTTCGACCTCTCCGCGTCCGAGGGTCCGATCGTCATCGACAAAGACTGGCTTACAACATGCCGCGGCATCATCCAAACAAGGGGCAACTTTCCGTTGCCATCCATTGCCATAAGTTGCCCTGAGTTACGTTCAAACCAGGGGCAACTTTCCGTTGCCTTCCCCCCCTTTAAGCCAGGGGCAATTTTCCATCGCCTCCGATCCGAGGTTGCATATCTCGAGGGTAAGTTCCGCGCTCGTTCGAGCATTGGCTGTTTGCAAAACTAGTTTTTGAAATTTTTTTTACTGAGGTTGACTGTTTTCAGGAAAAACTATTTCATTTTCAATTGGGCCATGTTTGGACCCAAAAAGGAAAATTTTCAGTGCTCACAGCCTGACTGGCATGATTTTCAAATCAAAAATTGAATAAGTGTGTTAATCTAACTCTCATTTTTGATCAAAGCTGTTTTAGGAAGAAAACAAAAAATGGTCAAAGTGACGAACTAGGGGCACAGTTGAGTCAGGTCTTCTGTCCTTCCCCTGCCAACACACTTGCCCGAGAGGCACCCTATCTACCAGAAGAAGTGGCTGTGAGCTAGCTGTATCGGGCGTGAACCCGTAACCTCTCACTTATCCATCAACCACTCTGGGGAGGGATGAAAAATGAGAGAATAAAGAATAGAGAGGTGTAAGTTGAGAGAAAAAGTGAGCAAAAAGGTTTTGTGAGAAAAACCGAGCTCGAGGGCCGAGTGGCGTGAGGATCACACAAATCAGAGAGGGTGGGGAACCTGCCCGGAAGGATTGGCTCCTTGAGATCTTTTGTTTTCAAACACGTCTGTGTGTCGTGTCTTTCGATTTGTCGACCTTAATTTTCGCTTTGAGTCTTTTCCGAGCATGTCTCGTTATGTCAGGTCGTGCGCCTTTTGTTTCTTTGTTTGAGTCCGTTTTGTCGTGTCCTACGGTAGGCTCGATACCCCGGTCGTGAAACTCTTTTTCAAAATCGTTTGTGCTCGGAATGTTGTGCCATTCTCTACATTTATACGAGGCAGGAGAAGAAAAGGAAAAATGTGGGACATCCAAGTGTGTTTCAACTTCAACCGTTTTAGTTTTCGTGGTCCGTCTTGTCAGATTGGGTTGTTTGTTCAAGGTTTGCTGTGTGCAGAATGAACCATATGCTGTGTTATGGGCTGTATGCAAATCAATCCCCAGCAGATTAATCCCTAGCAGAGTATGGGTTGTGAACCCAGTTTTGAGCAGTGGTTTGTATGAGCTGTTTTGCTGTTCAGTCGGTTGATTATTTGATTATTACAGTGCCAGTGTTCGATTGTCAGACAACAGATCAATATCATTTACATTTGAGGTGTAATATGATGCAATGCAGTGCGAAGTATGAAGTATGCAGATATATACAAATGTAACATTCTTTTCAAACAAAAGTTTGTTTCATTTCATATCATCTTTTTTCGAATACATAATTTGAGAAAAGCAAAAACCTGCCTGCGGCAGTACATAGTACTCTATCTACCCAAAAGAGAAAAGTACAAGGAAAGAAATAAAGAAAAGAAGCAGCAAAGATCATCATCATCAGCAGTAGGCCTCATGCCTAAGGGTCAGTCCTCGCCCTCTTCCGGGGCAGAAGCACAAAAGCATCGTCGGAGCCGTCACTGTCAGAGCCCGAGCCCGAGCTATCCCCGGCCTCCTCCGCAAATGACTCAGTCCCCGCCTCCGACTCACCGTCTCCTGGAACTGGAGCTCGTGAGCTGCTCCCCACATGACCACGTCCCCCCCTAGTACGAGGGAATATCCTGCCATCCCGGGTAGAGAGGGGAGGCCCAGCTGGAGCAGCGCCGCCCACTAGAGGGATCGGGAAGGGAGGCTGAAAATATGAAGAACAAACACATCAGAAAGCTGTGAGCAGTTTATCAGTATGGAATGCAGTGTATGAGTACAGTGTGTGAATGCCGTGAGCAGTTTATCAGTACAGAATGCAGTGTATGATTACAGGGTGTGAATGCTGTAAACAGTGAATCAGTGCCGGATGTAGTGTACAAGCACAGTGTATGAAAGCCGTGAGCAGTTTATCAGATTTTTGTGCAGTATAGCAGACGGTGCGAAACAGAGTATGATTTGAGACTGTGATCAGTAGAACATACCGGCAAGCCGTAGACGGCCAAAGCGTCGAGGGTCCGCTGCAGCATCCCCATCAGGGAGGCATTCAGCTCCACAGACTGACGGGTATACTCGGAGGAAGCCTGCAAAAGTGTTAAATATATCAGTATTCTGTGGGATATCTGAATGAACTGAAATAACAATGCAAGATGCAGAAATAAAGTAATACATACCGGCGGCAAGTCAGGAATACCAGCCAGCTCATGATCAGCCGGGGGAGAAGCAAAAGGGATCTGGTAGGTCTCCCCACTCTACCCCCTATAAGTCAACATAGTAGGCAAAGCGGGCCAGCCCGTCCCTCGCCCCCTCTGCACTCCCCTCCTGCCGCGAGCCCGAGCCCTCTGTGATGGCCCCGCTCCTGCTCCTACCTCTGCCCGGGCCGCTGGCGCCGCAAGTCTCGCTGGATCAGCTCGAGAGCCCCTGCTCAGAGGCCGCATGATGAAGGTCCGGACGTACTCTGAGTAGTCGCCCTCGCCCCTGTAGGCATCCACGTCCACGGCCCAGCCAAGGGTGTAGTCCTCCATCTGCTGGAAGCTGTACCCCTCAGTCTCCCTCACGCGCTCGGGAGGATGGATCGGAACTATCTGCTCTGGCAATCCTAGGGTCTGACGCAAGAAGTGCTCACCCAGGTACCAGGCCCGACAGACCGGGCCCTCCAGGAGAATCCGGTAGCGCGAGGTCTCGATGGCGCCGGCATACCGATCTCGTGTCACCGCTGGTAGTGGAGCCCACGGCTGCCAGATGACCTGAAATGAAATACAGTTGATTATCTATGGATACAGGAATGTACGTCTGGAGGCGAAGCTTAAACGGACTGTAAGTGAAACATACCTCGGTGGGAGTGATGGTGTCGAAGAAACGGCGGAAGAAGCTGAAAGTCTCCCGCGGCCTCCGGGTACACCTCCCGTCGTAGCGGCGTGAAAAGGGGACAACCAGAGGAGTCTCCGTCTCCGGCACTGGCTCTAGCCTGGGGAAGTAGGCGTAGACCCACAACTGCAAGACAGATGTCAGAACATTTATCAGAAAAGCAGAATACAGAATAAAGCAGAAATAGCGGAGCCGTGTGTTGTGCAGTGTATTGAGCAGAGTGTATAGTGTGAACAGTGTACAGTCAGTATAAAGCAGCAGTATGTGTGTGCCGTGTGTACAGTATACAGTCAGTATAAAGTAGAAATATGTGTGTGCCGTGTGTATAGTGTGCAGTAATTGTAAAGCAGACAACAATGTGTGCAGTGTACAGAATACAGAAAGTACAGAGCAGAAATGTAAAGCAGAGGAGAAGACATACCTCCCAGGCTCGCCAATAGCCTCCTAGCAGCTGTCCACTGCCATGAGAGACTGAGCTCATATAACCGTAAAGGGTGGCCAAAGCCGCGCCTCCCCAGTCATACTGCACAATCCTCTCGACATCCACCAAAGCGCTGAGCAGGCAGAGGGGCACTGTGTTCGCCCGGTCGGCAAACAGGGTGGTCCCCAGCAAAAACATGAGAAAGCCGCGTGCATATCTCTCAGCGGCCTCCTGGGTCATCAGAGCTGCGTCCACCAGCATGGTCCGCACTCGAAACTGCACCTCGAACCAGGAGTAGCGGACGAACCCTGGACGAACAAGCGGCGGCGCCTCGCCGAGCAAATGAACCTGAGCGGCGATCCACTCGTCCATGTCTGTGTCGAAGGGGATCGGATCACCCCCCACCCCGATGCCGGTGAGCATCGAGAAGTCGTAAGGGGTCATCGTCATGTCCCCGGTCGCTGATAGATGAAGAGAATCGGTGGTGTCCCACCACCTCTCTGCCAGAGCGGCAAGAAGAGGTCTGCAGGCAAAGAGCCTGGAGAGTCCCCTGCAGAAGGTACCGAAGCCGGCCCGATCCACAATGCGGCTGACGGCGTCAGGCAGCTCGGCGTACCAATCGCGAGCGGTAACGTTCCCATACCCGCGGAGAGTATGGGAGTCTCCCTGTAGTCAAGAAATTGCAAAGCCATGTGAAGATATGCAGTTGGTGTAAATCTGGTATGCGTGCAGATTATCTTTAAAATTCAAACAAAAAAAAAACGGGTGCCGGTGTGTTTACAGTAAACTACAATGAGCGATGCGTCAGTGTGTTTTTTGTTTGAACGGTGCAAATCTGTGTAAGCATCGTGCACGTGTGTACGTTTCTCAGATGCAAGCAAATGTCAGGTTTCAGTATACTGCGGTGGAATACGGCCTGTGATGTGTCAGTGTGTTTTGTGAGAAACAGCATACAGATATGATGCACATGTGCGCATTTTTCAGATTCAAGCAGATAACGGGTCATCGTGTGTCTGCAGTGAGCTACAGTATGTAATACGGCAGCGTGTTCGAGTGGTTCGTTTCAGTGCAAAACTAGCACGCGTGCAGGTTTTTTTAGATTCAAATAAGCACCAGGTGTCTTTGAATTTGCAGTGCGATGTGTGCCGTGTGTTTGAGTGCTTGAGGATAATGTATTGTGTGTGCATGTGCGTCAGTCCTAAACAGATGTCAGTTATGAGTTTGTCCACAATCAACTACAGTACAGTACATCAGAACTAAGCAGTTAATGGGTTCGGTTAGCTATGGCAGTTGACAGGAAATCCCACATTGCAGAAAATAAAAGACCAGAATGTTACCTCGGTGGCACCAGCAGACAAGTGGGAGGCCGGCTCGCGCAGCAAGAGCTCCGGGTCCAAAGCCCTGTCAAAACCGCGGAAATGGCGAAGTCCATCGGGTGGTAGCACGTGGATGGCCGGGCGATAGGTCGCCGGATCGAATGGGCGCTCGCTCAACGGGAGGAGCTCGACCCCGGGGTCCATCTCATGGTCCGGGGGAGTCCCGACATGTGGAACATCGTCTGCCATGGGTAATGGTGGTGAAAAATGACCGGAAAATGAAAAATGGGCCGGAATACGAAAAGTCAACCGACAAAGTCAACCCCGAGAGGGTCGGAAATGGCCGGAAGGGTCGGAATGTGAAAAGACACGAGAATGAAGAGAAAATCGAGGGGAACAAGTCCCGAAAAGGCGAAAATGGCGAAAAATGCACCGAAACAAAGTTTTGTTCGGTCGAAAATGTCCGAAACGCGAAGAATATCGCGAATCCGACGAGAAAATAGGCGTGAAACGCGAAGAAATCGGCGAAAAATCGAAAGGAAAACACTCTAGAGAGAGAGAGGAGGAGTTTTCGGCGGCTTGAAGTGTGAGGCATAGGGTTTCAAGCCCTATTTTAAAAGACCCGAGGTGAAATGGCAGTTCTGCCCCCGATCAGGCATTTTCTGCCGGTCGGCACTCTTTTATGCCGGTCGGCACTATTTTGTGCCGATAGATGATTTTATGCAGCCGGTGGTAGCCGGTGACCACCCCACTCAGCCGGTGGTGTTCCCAAGGCCCTTTTTAGGCAGATTGAGGAGTTTTGGGTCTTTATAGCTCAAGAAAGTGCAAGAAAATGCATCCCCGATGCTCAACCGGCCTCCGTTTTGACTTCGGACCGTCTCTACTGTGCGTGGCACTCAGATTCAAGCAAAGAATGTATCCTTTTGTATCCTTTTGTCTTTTAGAAGATTCAAAAGTTGCCCCGTGTGTGTCACGCGCATCCATCACATTGTCCGGCGCATCGTATCGCGCCATCTTGCACGTCCCTTGCGACTTGCACCGTCTTGCATTGTCGTATGGCATGTGTGTCATACTCTCTCATTTTGCATCTCATTTTGATCCACGTGAGGTGTACTACTTCACGTGTTTCATTTTGCATTTCATTTTGATCCACGTGAGGTGTACTACTTCACGTGTTTCATTTTGCATCTCATTTTGATCCACGTGAGGTGTACTACTTCACGTGTTTCATTTTGCATTTCATTTTGATCCACGTGAGGTGTACTACTTCACGTGTTTCATTTTGCATCTCATTTTGATCCACGTGAGGTGTACTACTTCACGTGTTTCATTTCGCATTTCATTGCATCCCGAGGTACGTGTACCTCGTTTTGCATTTCATTGACCATCAAATGAGGTATGCGTGCCTCATTTTGCATTTCGTTGCATCTCGAGGTACGTGTGCCTCGTTTTGCATCTCATTTTGATCCACGTGAGGTGTACTACTTCACGTGCTTCATTTTGCATGTCATTCTGATCCACGTGAGGTGTACTACCTCGCGTGCTTCATCTTGCATTTCGCATTCCATCGCGCTATTTCGCGCACCTTAGAGTTTGATCCGGGTCCGGCGGGACCGAAAACACGCACGGTCTAGCGAGACCTTAAACACGTGCGGTCTAGGAGACCTTAAATCCTCGGAAGGCGCGAGGCCTTCGGTGCAGTAAGACGCACCTCGTTGCGTCTAGCGTGCGCTTCATCGCACCATCTTGCACCCTTCATTGCATTTGGCATGCATTCCGCAGCATTGTTTTGCGCATCTCATCGTTGCCCCCCGGGTTTAGCGAGACCTTAAACCCGTTTGACTGCATTGTCATGCATTTCATTGCGAGCATTGTCATGCATATTCTGCTCTCTAACAGTTGCCCCTCATTGCATTCGGCATGCATTTCATCGCGCTATTTTGCGCACCACACTTGCGTTGCCCCGAAGCGAGAGTCCGGCGGGACCAAAAGTACGCACGGTCTAGGAGACCTTAAATCCTTAGAGGGTGCAAAACCTTCGATACATCGGCATGCGTGCCCCATCCACATTATCATGCATCGCATTGTAAATATTGCATTGTCATGTATCATTGTAGGTAGCGCATGTATCATGCATCATTTGCATTTCAAAAACCAAAAAGCAAAAAAAATCATGCATCATTTGCATTTTCAGACAAACAAACACAAAAACAACATGCATTGTCATGCATACATTTTGCATTCCGGTCTAGGAGACCTTAAATCCTCTGAAGGTGCAATTCCTTTGGTGTTTGTCGTGCCCGAACGACTTCCATGCTTGCGGTGAGTTCCTAGAAGACCGATGGGGACGGTGAAAACTAGAGTTTGAACGGCTTATGCCTGGAACGCAAAGGTTCGGAATTTCCGAGACTAAAGTCTGGTTTAAATACCCAGGGGGTGAACCCTCGGCTTGAACTCTGTATGGAAGCCCCATAGGTTGAGGCGGCGTGTTTACGCCTCGATTCTGGATACTGAACCAACCTAGTATATCGCCCTGCTGGTAAGATAGGGAAAACGGCAATCATGGTCATTGCATCATCTGCATTGTCATGCATTCCATCCATTCCATTGTAGATAGCGCATTATAGGTTGCATGCATTTCACTGCATCACCTTCCATCCATGGCTTGCGCCTTTCCTTGTCAAGCTTGGTCTGGTATGTGCTCATACTTTTCACGTCAAAACACAGTTCTGCATGTGTACGCGCCTATTCCACGTTGGTATGTTGGTTTGAGGGTAGCGACACCTTTTCTATGTTAGACGCGGCTTGTACGCGTACATGCCTTTCCTAGGCAAAACTTGGTTTGGCCTGCGTGCCATATCCATTGTATCTATTCCATTGCATGCATTTCACTGCATCCCTTCCATTTATGGCTTGCGCCTTTCCTTGTCAAGCTTGGTCTGGTATGTGCCTATACTTTTCACGTCAAAGCATAGTTCTGCTTGTGCATCGCGCCTACTCCTTGATGGACTTGGTTTGAGGTTGCGGCACCTTTTCTGTGTTAGACATGGCTTGTATGTGTGCATGCCTTTCCTAAGCGAGATACGGTTTGGCCCGCGCGCCATAATCGCATATTACATTGTAGTGTAATTGTTGCATCCGGCATTAGGATCATCATTCTTTCTCCAGCGGGTCGTCACCCCACTTATGTCATTCCACCCAATACTTGTTCTTGTGTCTGTCTACATTACTCATAGTTCTGCGTGCGCTCACGCCTTGAGGGCTTCGACACCTTTTCTATGGTAGACAGACTTGTTACCTCCATCAATCTATTTGACATTTGTGTGGTTTCGAATCGCTCATGAATGAATCATGATTCAATTGCCTTGCATGTAGTTTGCATATAGTTTCAATTGTATTGCATCTCCATTTGCATTGTTCATACATAGTTTTGTATACATTGCATATCATTTTTGCATCCATTCTGCATTGTCATGCATGTTGCTAACAATATTGTACCTGTTAAGTTTGCTTTCTTTGCAGGCACGATATTGTATGTACGGTTCATTCGAGGCCGATGAAACCGGACGAGCCGCACAGGTATTGTATCTCCCGAGTGAGACGTATCGAGAATTGCATAATTCTCTTACATCCTTTCTGCATTATAGTGTAGTTTGGCATGTTAGCTTATAACTGTTGCATGCGTGCTTCATTACAGCTTTCTTTGCATGATCATAAGTTATGCCCGGCTTCTTGCATTTTCAGTTGCATTTTGCCCCTGCCTTCGGGCGCATACCTTGCTTTGTCTTGCATGATTGTCCAAGTCTTCGGCCTTGTCAAAAATGGGTCGTCTCTGGGCTTTGACATTCACTCCCGTCATTGTTATGACTTTCGAGTTCTGTCAAAGAGGGGCAACTGTAGACACCCCATTTTTGACCGTCCTCAAGACTTGGACGTCACCGTTGGAACACTCGGTGATTATCCATGTTTGTGTTCGTTTGGAGTTCCCGGAGATCTCGGCTGCGCGCGCCTTGCCTCAGGACCTCCGAACTCGACCGTTTGTGTTTGGTTTTGCACCAAACACTTGTGTTTTGCCTTTGAGGGGCAGGGAATGCCTTCTGAGGCATCCCCACACACCACCGGCTGGGGCTAGAGGCCACCGGCTGGCTGTAGTTGTCACCGGCACTATATTGTGCCGGTCGGCACCATTTTGGGCGAAATGACCATTTTGCCCTGCCGACTACTGTGCACTTGCTTTCTGAGATATTTTCAGACAGCTGTGTGCAATTGTCTTCCCCTCCATACACGTGTATGGAGGGATGAGCTTGTTTTGGTAACTTAACTTGTAAGTTTGGTTGCCTATACAAGAGAACCCTCTTCTCTTGGCTCAAGGGTGACAAAATCCAAGAGCTTTAGACATTGTTAGAGAGTTAGAGCTCTGGTTTTTTAGGGTTAAGATAGATACACACCCTATCTCTCCCTTTCTCTTTTGCTTTCTAGGTGTTTTAGTTCATATTATTGCACTAACACACCTAGTCTTCCACCTTTCCTTGGCATTCTTGAAAATCAGAGCTTATTCTTGAAGTTTTTGACTGATTTGGAGCTCAAGGGACCAAGCACAACAACCTTTGTGAAGATAGTCATCAAGGGTAAGAAACTTACTTTATTTACCCCATTTTTGCACTCCATTTTTACCTAGTTTAAAACAGTTTTTGTGCTTAGTGATTAACACATAAAATCTCTGTTTTTAAGCCTTCTTTATTGTTCATTAAGAGTGTTTAGTGGTTTGGGTGAGTTTGACCACCCTTAGGCCTTGAAAAGGGCACTTTTTGTGCTATTTTGTGAGGGATCCGAGATTTTGGTGATAGGATCTCTTCACCACTGAAATCTTGAGGGATTTCAGTGGTGAAGAGCATGCCTTGAAGTCTCAAGAAGGAGAGGGCCACCCCCTCTCCTTGATGTCCTTGAAAAGGGCAAGTTTGGTTTCCTTAAGGAGCTTCATGCTTGAGTGTGTGTTGGGCATGTTTGACTTGTTTTCCATGCTTATATTGCCATGTTATAACATGATTTCAAGTTGGTTTAGGCCCCTTTTGCATGCTTAGCATAGGTGTCTTGTAATGCTCTTTTATGCCTTAACATGCTTAGGTGGTATGCCTTAGTTTCTAGCATGTTTTGGGCCTTGATTCATGAAGCTTTTGTGCTTATTTTAACATGTTTTAGGTCTGACCATAGTCATTTGGTTTGATTTTAGCATGCTTAACATAGCCTCTTTGTATTCTTGGCTTGTGAGCCTTAGGTGCATGATTGTGTAGCATGCCATACTTGCATCATTTCGAGGGTTTGGAACCATTTATCATGTCATATCAGTCCATTTGACATGCTCATATGTTTGCATTGCATGCTCCTTTAAAGCTTCAAAAGCATGTTTTGTATGCTCCATGTGTTGGTCATATTGCATGCCTTTAGATCCATGCCATTTAGATGCCATCTAAGTGTTATTTTGGGCTTAGTTTTATGTGGTAAAACTCTGATTTTGGTTGGTTAAGTGTTGCCATGTGTGTTTGTGCTAGGTGTAGTTCAACGCATCTTTGGCCTACCTTAAGCTTTGGACCACTTGCATGCATGTTTAGCTTGCTTTATTGCATGTTTTGGCAACATGTTTTGCTTGATTTTCAGAGCTTATACTACATGCTAGTAGTCCATGTTTAACTCATTTCAAGTGTGCTTGAATGTTGTTTGTTATGCTCAAGTGTTGGTGTCTTAATGTGTGCATGTGTGCATGTGTGTTTAGACCCCATCTTTAGGCACTTTGGCCATTGTTTTGAGCCTTGTTAGAGCTACCCAATTCATGTATAAGTCCATCCCATTGCTTAGTTAGCATACTTGCCTTATATGCTTGTTTGTATGCTTGCATAAATGCCATGCCATTGTCCATATTGCATGCTAGATCACATGCTTAGGGTTGCATCACATGGACATGCATGCTAGGCCTCTTGACTAAGTCATGATGGAGGTTTAGCACCCTTATGTGCTTGCTTGGTTTGTGTGCATTTGACATTGAAGTTGCATTCTCGGTCCTTTAGACCATCACGCATGGAAATGCGCGATTGGTGGTCCGAGGATCGAGGCATATGCCCCATTGAGTCATAAACATGATGTGGGATGTGTTTGGTGCATAAATGGCTTGAATTGCATTGCCTTGCATGTTGTTTCTCTCTGCTGCTGTGAGTTGCAGGTTCTGCAGGAATTTTGTGCCGACCGGCACTGTTTAGTGCCGACCGGCTGCTCATTGGCAGCCGATAAGGAAATTTAGTGCCGATGGACTCATCTTCTAGCCGGTGGTGTTCTATCCCGGCCGGTGGTGATCCCCAATGCCCTGAGAGGCACTCCTGGGATTTTGGTAATTTTCTGAGGAGGAGAGCAGAGGAAACAGAGGCAACCCGTGCACGGCAGTGCGATTCCGAGCGAGCCCCGGGCACGCGACGCATCCGGCCCTCCTCCCGAGGCATTTACTGCTTTAATTAGGTTAATTAATTAGCTTAATTAATTTATTCAATTTGTAATATTTAATTAGCTAGTTTAGTTAATTATTTATTCGGTCTGTATATTATTATTTTGGTCCCTCCGAGAGAGGGCAAAAATGTAATAAGTGTGTGTGAGTGGGTGTATGTCTTCCAACCCCCATTTCTTTCTCCCTTTTATTTACCTGCTTTGATGGTAGATTAGGGCATTTTCAATTAGCATACCTTATGCTATGCATGCGTGCATTCATGCATTTGTTTTCATGCACCGGGCTCGGTACATCATACAAATTGCATCGTAATTTTCAATTTCCAAATTGAATACATGCTATGTGATAGCATTTCATATGCCATGATTAGGGTTAGCCGAGCCTACTCTAGCTTGCATTTATACCTGTGTTGCATTAGCCACTTAATATGAACTAGGTCATGCATGTTTGCTAACCGGGTTTTGTTTTTGGCACGGAGTACGATGTAAGTGTTTTCGCTTTAGCATATCGCATGCGTGTGAATGTTAACATGACAGTAGGCTTGCCATGCGGCTAAATGCTTATGTGTTAAACTGTTTGAATGCCTGTGGGTGGAGGTTGGGTTACCTAGGTTGGGAGTACTCATTTGAAATCCGAATTTTAGCCTACTTGCGAGTAGCAAAAACCAACACGTTTTTCGAGACAAAACGGACATGCAATGTTTATTTCCAAATTAGGCAATCTAGTCTATACTTTTGTGTTGTGCGCATCACATAGTAATTCTAGGCTAATAACTGGAATAAGAACGCATAAAGTTTTCAAAAACGGATATCACGGTTAGTAGAGGCCGGTCTTCGGACCGGGCGAAAGGGGGTGCTCATAGCTGACCTTCCCCGATCGTACCCAAGCTCCCGAGCCAAGACCACTTTGGTGATGACGGACATGTGGCCTTCGGCAACCGAGTCAGGGTTTCCTAAATTTCCCCATTTTAAAATATTTAGGTGGCGACTCTGTAATCTGGCAAAGCAGTCCATGTTTGGCACTACTTTTCAAAAATCAGTTTTCTTCAAAAAACGATTTGCCAGAGGTGGACTCTTTGGTTCAAGATTCAGAACCGTGACATTTGAGTCCTTCAACTGTAGTGACCCCGATATGAACGGAACGGGACTTAACCCTCCCGGAGCGTTCGGGGACGTCTACAGCGACACATTGCACACTGCTCTCTGATTTGTCTGCTTTCTTCTTCATTCTGCTTTATCTGATAAGCATACTGATATCTATTCTGTTTCACTCTGTACAGTTGTGGGTATACGCCTACTTCCCGAGGCTTGCTCCAGTCCCAGAGGAGAAGATGCCTCTCATGATCCCATTCTCCCACCGCTTTGACATGAGGTGCGAGCGGAGGCCTCGGAAGTCTTTCATATTCTTCCGCCGCTACTTCGACACCATTACCGCCGCAGAGGTATGTCAACATTACATTTCATTTTAAGCTTTGCTTTGTATTGCATTTTCAATAGTAGTAGATAACAAACTGTACTTTGTTTACAGATCACCTGGCAACCGTGGGCCTCTTTGCCCAATGCAGTTCGGGAGCGGTATGAGGGCGCTCAGGAGACCTCCCGCTTCAAGATCTTGCTAGAGGGCCTGGTCTGTCGGGCTTGGTACCTGGGCGAGCGCTTTCTGTGCCAGACCCTAGGTTTGCCAGAGCAGCCAGTTCCGGTGCCTCCTCCCACTCATGTGAGGCATACAAAGAGGTACACTCCGCGGGAGATGACGGAGTACACCATCGGCTGGGAGTGTGACTGTTTTAGAGGCGAGGGCGACTACGCAAAGTACGTCCAGACCTATATCATGCAGCCTCTGAGCAGTGGCCATCGAGTTGAGCGAGAGAGGCCCGCGGCACCGGCGGCTAGGGCAGGAGTGGGAGCAGGAGCATCGAGGATGGCTCGGGTCCATGGCAGGAGTGGGACTCGGAGAGGACGGGGGGCTAGTTGGCCAGTACTACCCGCAATGATGACATGCCGAGGGCAGGGTGGGGAGACTTACTAGATCCCCATTGCTCCCCCTCCGGCTGATCACGAGCTCGTCGGATTCTACAACTTGCCTCCGGTATGTACTACTGTATTTTACATCTTGCACTGTCATTCCATTTCATTTCATTTGATATTCTGCAGAATACTGATACTTCTAACACTTTTGCAGGCTTCCTCCGAGTACACTCGTCAGTCCCTGGAGTTGACCGCCTCTGTGATGGGGATGCTTCAACGGAGCCTCGATCTTCTGACCATCTACGGCATTCCGGTATGTTCTTCTGACCACAGTCTCAAACTATACACGATTTGATGCATCGCACTGTCAACACAACACCCGATACACGGCCCTCACGGCATCTGATACACTGTAGCCTACAGACTGCTCACAGCATTACTCACGGCATTCATACACTGCACTCAGTCACTGCATTCTGTACCGACATACTGCTCATAACACTCATACACTGTACTCATACACTACATTCTGCACTAATACACTGCTTATAACATTCATACTCTGTACCCATACACTGCATTCTGCACTGATACACTGCTCATAACATTCATACTCTATTTTGTGTAGCATCCTGATGTATTTGCCATTTGCGCTTTTCAGCCTCTATTCCAGGTTCCTGCTGCAGAAGGTGCTCCAGCTGGGCCTTCTATTCCGGCTCGGGGAGGAGGGCGAGGAGGCACAGTATACCCCCGCACCAAAGCGGGGCGTACTCATGTTGGGAGTAGCTCTCGAGCACCAGTTCCCGATGATGATGAGTCTGGGACGGAGACAGAGGCGGAGTCGGAGGCAGAGTCGTCCGAGGAGGAGACCGGAGATGACTCGTGCTCGGGCTCAGATGATGGTGCCGACGATGATGATGCTCCTGGACCTTCATCCAGGAAGAGGACGAGGACAGACTCACGGGCCTGAGACCAGTTAGCATTGATCCAGATTTTTGCTGTTTTTCTTCTTTTTGTTTCGCTTTTCTTTTTTTTTTTTTTTTTGGTAGCTTGAGTATCTTGTACTGCCGCAGGCAGGTTTTTGTTTTCTCCAAACTTTGTACTAGAAAAATGATTAAATGAAACAAACTTTTTGTCTGAAAAAGTGTTACATTTGTACATTTCATACTTTACATTGCATTGCATCATATTACACTTCAATGTAAATGAGATCGATCTCCTGTCTGAAAATCAAACACTTGTATTGTAATAACCAGATAATGAACCGGCCAACGAAAAAACAACTCATACAACCCACTGCTCATTCTGAACACACAGCCCATAACACAGCGCTTGGTTTAAATCTACACACAGCTCATACACCCGATTCAATCTGAAAGGACGGAATACAAAAGTGGAATCTGCTGAAGCTGGAACACACTCGGATGCAATTCGGAACCCACATGTTCACTATTTTCAAGTGCCCCGGGCTGAACCCTTGCGGTTTTATGAAAGAACTAGATCACGTTTTGCACAAACGTGGAGAATGGCACAGCACTCTGAGCACACAAAACGATTAATTTTTGAAATTGAAAAAGGGTTTTTCAAACCGGGGTATTGAGCCTACAACTGAACACCGTGAAAAAGACTCAACAGCGAAAGCAAAAAGGTAGACTACCTAAACACAACGAGGCATGCTCGAAACAGACTCAAAACAAGAGTTGAGGAAGACAAAACAAAAGACACGACACACAGACGTGTTATAAAGACGAGAGACCTCAGAAATCGCGAGGAGCCAGTTTCTTCGGGTATTATTCCCACCCTTTCTTATTTGTGATTCTCACATCACTCGGCCCTCAAGTGCGGTTTTTTCACTCAAAACCCTTTTGCTCACTTTTCTCTCAACTTACATCTCTCTATTCTTTAATCTCTCATTTTATATCCCTCCCCGGGGTGGTTGATGGATAAACAAGAGGTTGTGGGTTCACACCCAACACTGTTAGCTCACAGCTATTTCTTCTGGTGACATTTAGTCGATGTTCCGGATGAAGGAGTGGAGTGTCTTGATCCACCCCAATTTTGTGCTTCACACTCGTCTTGTTACCTCGTTGCTCAGAGGATGTTGAGAGCTTTCAGCTTTTTGTTGTTAACCTCAGTTGTGCCCTTTGTTGGCAGGTAGAGTGCCCTTCTAGCAAATATGTTGAAAACGGGGGAAAGACAGAACACCTGACGCAACTATGCCCCTAGTTCATCATTTTGACCCCTTTTGTTTGTTTTTGTTTTCTACTAAACAATTTTGATCGAAAATGAGAGTTAGATTAACATACTTGTTCCATTTTTGCTTTGAAAGTCATGCAAGTCAGGCTATGAGAGTTAGATTAACATACTTGTTCCATTTTTGCTTTGACAACCATGCAAGTCAGGCTATGAACACTGAAAATTTTCCCCTTTTTTGGGTCCAAGAAATGGTCCAGTTTTGGAAAATGAAATAATTTTCGAGAAATTAGTCAACCTCAGTAAAAAATTTCAAAAACTATTTTTGCAAACGGTCAATGCTCAACGAGCGCAGAACTTACTCTCGAGATGCACAACCTTGGATCGGAGGCAATGGAGAATTGCCCCTTGCCTGGATGGCACTACACGGCAACGGAAAGTTGCCCCTGGTTTTTTTGGTGACACATGACAACAGAAAGTTGCCCCCTGTCTGGATAGCACCACGGCGTTTTGTAGTCAATCCTCATTAGCGATGATCACGACCGAACTCTCGGATGCAGAGAAGGCGAAGATGGTCAAAACCAATATATGGACACAGTCACTTTGAAAGTGTTGGACTTCAGGATGAAGTTGCCTACGTATCCCAAACATGGGGATCAAGCCTTACGTAGTTCCGGTTGTCACAACCAAACTATCGGGTTCAGAGAAGGTAAGGATGATCAAAACCATTACATGGACACACTCAATTTGGGGGTGTTTGTGGCTGGACTTCAGGATGAAGTTGCCTACGTATCCCAAACATGGGAATCAAGCCTTACGTAGTTCCGGTTAAGGTACACTCGTGTATTAACCCTCACCACGCTCTAACTTTTGCCAAGGCCGCCCTTCCGGATTTTCAACCTTGCGAGCTATATTTTTCTTTTCTCTTCAATCCTTTTCTTTTCTTTTTTTTTTTCATTCTTTTTTTTTTCTTTTTCATCTTTTCTTTTGCATTTTTTTCATCTTTTCTTTTGCATTTTTTTCTTTTTGTATTTTTTTCTTGTATTTTTTGTATTTTTCTCTTGCTCTAACTTTTGCCTGGGTCGCCCTTCCGGGTTTCCGGCCCAGCGAGCCTCTCAAAGGGTAAAAGTGTAGCTTTGTCCATGCCAAATGGTTTTGAGATCCTGAAGTCGTCTGAATCTAGGAGAATGACTGTTGTATTGATTTGCAAAAAGATCCATCTTCGGCTCTTCAAGCACATCGGACATTTTTGCCCCTAGTATGAGGGGTGCTTCTGATTTAGCTTCGCAAATTTCTTCTGATGAGGTCCGATCTTCTTGATCTAACTTTGGTGCCTCTTGTTCGAGGGCTGCTTCAAATCTGGCCACACAGGCTTCACATGATGGTTGGTCGTTTGAACATTCTGAATTCAAGGTCAAGGTTTGAAAGCAAGGGCTCAAGTCTTAAGGCTGAGAGCGATCCTAAGCTACACAATCTCCAGAGCAATTCCACACAGGTCTTCGCAGGACTGCGTAAAACATTTTATTTTTGAAAGTTTTTAAGAAAGCGACAAATCGTTCACACTGAAGATAGTGCGGAACCAATCTGGATCAAGCCAGGGTCCTTCTCAGTACTGACACTAACAAGCATGATTTTATTCATTAAAGGCTTAGCACGCCTCTCTTTCTCTCAGTTGGTCAAATTTTGCAAAACCCGAGGAATTCTTTCCTCTTCGTTTTCATCACCACAGTGTAAAAAAGGTTTTGAAAAACTTAGGTCAATGCAATGATTTCGAGGTACAGAAGAGTGAGTGAGATGCTCCGCCATTTCATTCAAATCCTCTGGCATAACTAGCTCAAAGTAGCAATAAGCATGGAAACATGATAGCCGCAGCTGTTTCATTCAAGACTTCCGGTTGCGACTGGCTCCACAGCAGAGACAGATTCCAAAGAAAACAAAAGGGGTAATTACAAAACAAAACGGTGTTCGAGGCAACAACCCCAGAATCACCTGACATTCTATACAATGGGACTGACTCAGTATAACAAGACAGACCCTTAAGCAAAAAGACTGACTCAAGACAGTGAGACAGACTCAAAACAAAACCAAAGAACTGGCTCAACACCCAAGCCAGAAATTACAACAAAAACACAACATTCGCAAATGCTCAAAACAGTGCGTGCCAGACGCCACATCTGAGATACACCGAATGCCGCCTACAGGTGGTCCAACCATTTGATCACATACTCGCAGTATCCTCAAAATCTAACAACTCAGCAGTGACAGACTTCGCTGAGGTAGGCGGGAGGATGACCTCATTGTCCATCAAATCCTGTACTTCATGACGAAGACGGAAACAGTTGTCGGTATAATGACCGGTTTGCTGGTGGTACGCGCAGTACAAGGTAGCATCGTGTGTGAGAGAGAGATTCTTCGAGAGAGGCCGAGGCTTGAGGGGTTTAAGGTGCCCCCTTTCGGCAAGGATCTGGAGCGCCCTAGACAAAGGCATGTAGAGTGCGTGGAAGACTCTGCGCCCTCGGGGCAGGTACTTCGAAGTTTGCTGACTTTTGCCGGACGCACTGGCAAAAGGATCGGCAGGTGCCGCCTTGACTTTCTGATCCTTTCCCGGTGCAGGGTTGGGATCGGAGGGAATTGTTCTGGCATGACCCGATTTTTTGGATCAAAGGGAATTGTTCGGGCCTATCCCGATTTTCTGTCTGGCTGGAACTCCCCTCTGTTGGAGTGGGGAAAGCATCATCCATAGTTTTGGCCGCCACTGTGAATATTTGTTGTTTATTCATCCCCCCAGCTTTCAAAGCCTCGATTGCCCATAGCAGTTGTTCAACGGGATCAGCATTTGTTCCCACTTTATTCTTACCTCTGGCCTCAGGTTGATCGAGGGTTTGGGTTGCTCCATCAGGGCGGAACCCGGTTGTTGTTGACATGTCATGTCCATAGCTTGAGACAGTCTCAGGTTGGCTGAGCTCGATCACAATTCACCCCAATAGCGGGGGCTCTTGCGGTACAAAATTCTCGGCGTAGGATGGGGTTGGTGGCGAAGCCGACACTCCATAGGCGAGATCAGCCACAGATCGCTGAAGATCGCCAATCATTCCCATCATTTCAAATGTGGTGGGCTCACGAGCTTGATACAATTGGGTTTCCCAAATTGGGTGTGCGGCAGGCGACCTGGGCGGATGCGGTACATCAACATTGGCCTCATCCTGCAAGATGTTCCCTTGATCCAATGCGGCTGTCATAACCACTATTTCCTCTGAACTTTGCATCATCATAAGTCCTCTTGAACTGAACGGTGACTGACGGACCAGATCTCTGTCTTGCCTCAGCAAAGAAGCACACTGGCTATTCTGTACTGACTCTCTGAACCCTGAAAGAGAAAACACGCAGTATTTCGGCCCAATCAGACCATACACGAGCATAACTGAATAACTGTACTCTACTTACTGATCACTGTTCTCCAAAATCACTGCCCCCAAAACTGAATCGGATACCCTCAGATATAACTGATTCTCAAATTCCGGTACTGATGCCCTCAAGCCTTATACTCAGACTTGCAAACTGATATATGCGTTCCCTGTAGAGGTCAACTCAAAAAGCACATAACAAGCAAACAAGAGCCAAAACACCCCTATTTTGGGGTAGGGTTACCTTGTCCTATTTTGTCAGGAGCTAGGGTTTCACTACGCACGCAGCGGTTTCAAACAACCTATAATCGGGTAGCAGCATGCCCTAGCTTGGAAGGGTCACTATGGATTCCGAATATGCACTAGGTCGAATGGTCAAAAGGGTGCCCCGATGACACCCCTGGCAGAGCCCGTAACCAGTAAGCCTTATGGCACGCAGCCTCTGGCAAACCGCTCAGGAATAGCAGATGGCAAACACGGTGTCCTAGGCGCACCAATGCACATGCAATGCAAAGAACACATAAGTGTAGTCAAAACAAGATATCATGAGTTCGAGTCAAGTTCTCTATACTCCCCAGCGGAGTCGCTAGAAACTGTAGACGCGCCCGCGTGGGCCTCACGTGCTACAGTTCGGACTCGGTTTGTCACAGTTCTTAATCTGAACCAAAGAGTCCAAATCCGACAAATCGTTTTGGAAAACAGATTTTTTGAAAGAAGTGCCAAACATGGACTGCTTTGCCAGATACAGAGTCGCCACCTAAATATTTTATTTTGGGAAATTTAGGAAACCCTGACTCGTTTGCCTAAGGCCACGTCTCCGTCATCACCAAAGTTGCCTCGGCTCGGGAACTTGGATACGATTGGGGAAGGTCAGCTATGAGCACCCCCGCTCGCCCGATCAAAGATCGGCCTCTACTAACCATGATATCTTGTTTTGAAAACACATGCGTTCTTATTCCAGTTAATTAGCTAGAATTTACTATGTGATGCGCACAACACAAGTATAGACTAGATCGCCTAATTTGGAACAAAGCATTGCATATCCGCTCATTTGAAAGGCAGTTTGGAATTTGCTACTCGCAAGTAGGCTAAAACATGGATTTCAATGAGTTGTTCCAACTCAAACAATCCAACCTTCATCCACAGGCATTCAGGCAGTTTATATCACATAAGCATATAACCGCATGGTAAGCATGCTGTCATGTTAACATTCACACTCGTGCAAGATGCTAAAGCATAAAAAGCTTACCGACTACTCTGAGCCAAAACAAAGAACTTGTTAGCAATCAATGTATAATCCAAGTCCATGTCAAGTGGCTAATGCATCGCATACAAAATGCAACTAGAATGGGCTCGGCTAATCTTAGGATGGCATGTGAAATGCACAGATAGCATGTATTCAAGTTAGATTTGAAATACTATGCAGTTAGTATGATGCGTCGAGCCCGGTGCATGCAAGACTGATGAATGAATGCACGCATGCATAGCATAAGGTATGCTAAATTAAGCATGCCCTAATACTAACCATCAAAGCAGGTAAGTAAAAGGGAGAAAGAAGTGGGGGTTGTTAGACATGCACACACACACCCACACTTATTACAAATTCGCCCTCGCTCGGAGAGACCGAAAGAATAATACACTTTAATTAACCTACAAGTTAATTAAATATTACAGACCACCTAACTAGTTAAGCAAATTAACTAAGCTAAGGAAAGCATTAAAAGGCCTCAGAAAAAGGGATGCACGCGTGTTCGGATTGGCTTCGCCCGGAGATCCAATGCCATGCACAAGCTGCCTCTGTTTTCCCTGCTCTGCTCCTCTGAAAATGGCACAATTCCCAAGGATCACTTTCTGAACACTGTGGAGGGTCACCGGCCAAGGAGGGACACCACCGGCCAAAGGTAAGTGTCCATCGACCACAAATTAAACTCTCGGCCACCAATTTATGGCCAGCCGGCACTTGATGTGGTCGGTCGGCCAAAGCTTCCTGCAGAACCTGTTTTGACAACAGCAGAGGGCAAAACAAGGCATGGCAATGCATTTCAAGCAAATGTGTGCACCAACACACCCCTTATCATGTTTATGACTCAAAGGAGGATGTTCCTTGATTCTCAGACCACCAATCGCGCATTTCAATGCGTGATGGCCCAATAAGGCAAGTTGTGCATCTTGATTTCAAATGAAATGCAAGCCAAACAAACAAACAAGGCCTAACCTCTATCACTTGATCAAGAGGCGTGGCATGCATGCCAAATGCAACCTAAGCATGCTAGCTAGATGTGCAACATGGGCATGCAAGCAAGTAATGTGCACTAGGCACTCAACCTAAGCAAACAAGCATGCAAGGCATGGAATAACTATGCTAATGACAAGTATACAAGATGCAATTAGAACATGCAAGTATGCAAGACAAATGACATGTTAAGCAACTTGACCAAGGAAATGCATGCCAAATGCAAAGTGTTTCAAGCATGCCATAACATGCGATTGGCCAAATATGCGACAACACACAAGGCAAGCATGCGACCACATACAAGGGAGGGACTTACACCAAGATGGACAGCTCTTACATAAGCCCAAAACAGTGGCCAAAAGCTATGGAAATGGAGCCAAATGCACATACAAACATGCATGCATACAAGGTCCAACACTTAAGCATATAGGGACAACTTTTAAGCACACTTAAAAGAGGAACATCATGAGCATATGGCATGCATATTAAGCTCTGAAATCACACAAAGGATGATGCCAAACCAACCTAAACCAAGCAATCAAAGCATGCTAACAAGCCCAAAGCTTGAGACCAACCAAAGGGCTCAAACCATGGCCATGCCCAACCAAGCCTCAAAGGGCCAAGGGGACTCCAAACAGCCCCAATGCAGGTCTAAACAAGACCAAAGACACACCTAGATGGCATCTAAATGGTCTAAACATGCAAGCATACAAAAGGGTCCAAACATGGAGTACAAAACAACAACCTTTTAACACATTAAAGGGGCATCAAATGCAAGCATACAAGCACACCACAAGGACTGAAATGGCATGGCAAGTGGTTCCAAACCACTGAAACAAAGCAAAGATGACATGCTAGAGGGGTCAATGCTCAAGGCATACAAGGGGGATTACATGGTAGCTATGCAAAGCGAAGCATGGATGACCCAAATGACCAAAAACAGACCCTTAGCATGCGAAAACAAGTATAAAAGCTTCACAAAGCTAGGCCAAAAACATGCTAGAGACAAGGCTCAAAGCACAAAGCATGTTAAGGCAAATCATGGCATTACGAGACAAGTATGCAAGGCAAGCATGGTGTGTCTAAACCAAGTAAAAAACAGAGCTAAATCATGGCAAAATAAGCACAAATAACACTTAAGACATGGCCAACATGAACTCAAGAATGGTGCTCACACATGAGGCTAAAATGGCACTTTTTGAAGACAACAAGGAGAGGGGATGGCCCTCTCCTTCTTCAGACCTTAAACCACCGTCCTCACCACTAAAATCCCTCAAGATTTCAGTGCTGAGGAGGCCCAAACAAGGTGGTCCCGGAGCTCACCAAAATAGCACAAAATGGGGGCCAAACAAGGCCTAAGAGGGGTCAAACAACCCCAAAGCTCAAAGCAACCTTAAACAACTATTTTAAGCAAGTAAAAACAAGACTTTTATATGTTATACACTAATCTTAAAACAGCTATAAAGGTAGGCAAAAAGACTATGCAAAAATGGGGTAAAAAGGGCAAGAATCTTACCCTTGAAGACCTTCTTCACAAGGATCACTCCAGCAGCTTTCTTAGCTCCAAACCTGCTCAAGAACTTCAAGGAGAACCTCCTAATGCCTCAGCAACCAAGGTAAGGTGTGATGGTAGGTGTCCTAGTGCAAAACTAAGAACAAACACACACTTAGAGCAAAAGAGATGGAGAAATAGAGATAGAATAGATACACTATGCTAACCCTAGAACCAAAGCTCCCCTAAGTTTTTTTGTAACCCTTGAGGAGGGAGGAGAGGCCCTCCCTTTATAGAGGATCACTCTTGCAAAGCTTACAAAACAAGCTAAGCAAGAGTGAAATCCCTCCATACACGTGTATGGAGGGGGGGCAAAGTGTATGCCAGCTAGCACAGCTAGCATAAAAATATCTGCAAAAGCAGATGCACAGTGGTCGGCCAGCCAAAAATGCCAAATTGACCAAAATAATGGTCAGCCGGCCACAAAGAATGCCGGCCGACCAAACATTTGGCCGATGGCAACAAAGCAATGGCCGGTGGCCTCAAGCCATGGCCGGTGAGGTGTGGGGATGGCCAACAAGCCATTCCCTGCCCCTCAAAAGCAAAACACAAGTGTTTGGTGCAAAACCAAACACAAAATAGTCGAGTCAAGAGATCCTGAGGCAAGGCGCGTGTCCGAGGCCTTCGGGAACTCAAGACGAACACAAACATGGATAATCACCGAGTGTTCAAGCGGTGACGTCCAAGTCTTGAGGACGGTCAAAAATGGGGTGCCTACACTCCCGTGCCACCTTCGCCATCTATGAGGGCTGCAGAGAGTCTCTCCTCCCAGGAAGTGATCGACTTTACACGAGGCATGGAGGCCAACTATTTTCTTGGAGAGGGGGACTATGCGACATATATTCAAATGCACATCATGCCTCCTTTGACAGGTAATCATGCTCGTGGAGGGAGAACAACAGATGCCCCTTCAACGAGCAGGGCTCGAGCAGCGAGGGGTAGGGCCAGAGGGGCACCCCCAACCAGACAGAGCTTTGTTTGGCCAGAGCTTCCGACCGAGTTGACATGTCACACCCCAAACCTGCCCCTAAAAGTTTGGGCATGACCACTTCAGAAACGAACATCTAGCTTGATATATATATATGAGGTATGGGGCCTGAACGGAAGCATTAATATTTTAAAATAACAGAAAACCATCTCCATTGAGCTATAACTACCATGCCAGGATCACTAACGGAACATAAGGCAGATAAACAGACAGTGACGTGCATCTGAGAATTTAACTATATGCCTATACTCATACATATACAGACCCAGCCCTCAAAATTGGGCGTATAACAAAAGCATTGAAAGGTAAAAGGATTAGATACACTTACTCTTTAGACAAACAATCAAGGTAAAAAACAAATCAAAAGTTTAGCAAAACTCCATAAAATGAGCAGCCTTCATTTAAGTGCCTGGACACCCTGAGGTTGACATAAGAGGAACGGATGCCATGGGTTGAGACTGACCTCCAGGTGGAGTGCCTACAGATATAGACATAACATAAAGTGAGCCAAACTCAGTGAATAGTAGTACGTAACAATTTAACAATTAACTTGAATTACAATGTACATAAATAAGGGTGGAGGACATATAGTTAGCTTTATTCAGTAATTATTTTCAGAATGGCCTTGGGCCTAAACTTAAACAGAATGGTTTTCAACCCTTAAACAGAATGGCATTATGCCCTTTTCATGCATGTATGAACTCAAGAGGTGGCTAGCACGGATTCTAGAGGTGACTCGCATGGCAGCACTTAGTTCCATGCAGCACCTTGTTTCATACTAACAAATCATACAGAATGGCCATAGGCCCAGATGTCATAAATTGGCCATAGGCCTCACAGACATTATAGATCGGCTATAAGCCTCATAACTTTCACATAACGGCCATAGGCCTCATAACTTTCACAGAACGGCCATAGGCCTCATAACTTTCACATCAGCTTTAAGCCCAGTTCACATATGTATGGACTCAAGAGGTGGCTCGTACGGATTCTAGAGGAGGCTCGCATTGCAGCACTTAGTTCCATACAGCACTTTGTTCCATACCAGAAATTAATAGGTCTAACGGATTATACCGAACAACTCATCTCATATCATAGCACAACGGAACGGATAAACAGAACAGATTAATTCACATCATAGTGTGGGTCACATAATAATGTTATTGATATTTAATTCTTTCCTTGGATTGAGTTATTCATAGGTTAATCTGATATTTAGCATAATTTCTCAACGGTTACTAACATATAAAGCAACATGTATAAAGTATCGTATAAAGTCATGTTCCCATTCAATATCATGTTCCTGGTATACGGGCTTACATTCACGATTTCTTCCTGTTAACCAACTTCACAGCATTAATAGGTTGTATGCAATTCTTATGCGAAATCACAAGTAATTTACAAATTATAGCACATTACAAATAATCGTTAAATGTAACCGGAATGCAGAGTAATTCCAGAGTCATACCAATGTACCCAGCTCTTTCAATATTCACACAAGTTTGTACCGATTTCCCATCAACATAAATGTTGACTTATTCACTTGCAAGGAACAGAACGTTAATAATAATAAGAATTATTAACGGTGAGTAAATGTTCAATTACAGTACTACTACTCACAGTGTTGTGACGACGTGCTAGTTCCTCCCGGAGTGTGTCCTACACCCATTTATAATTTACAAATTAGCTCCTTTTTCTTTGTTAAATCATTTCCTGACTTATTTGTTTCGATGAATTTACAGATAGCAAAAAGGCATCAAACACAGATTTCAAAAATATCCGAGGGACGAGCACGTGAAACGGAGCAAACCAATTTTTCCAACATGGGCCGCACGTGCGGCTGTGAACCCCGCACGTGCGGCAGTTGGTCCCGCACGTGCGGCAGTGAAGCCCGCACGTGCCTTTTAAGCAGTAGCCACAGCTCAAATTTTCATCCTTTCCAGCACGTGCGGCAGTGACTCCCGCATGTGCGGCGATTCTGCAATTTTCTGCCCGAAATTTCAAACAAAGTTCCAAGTTTTGGTGAACATTAACAAGGCTTAAAATAGGTCCTTTAATTGATAGATCATAGTTTGAAAATCATGTACAGAAACATTTCAAACACATATCAACTTGAGTGTGAATTAAATCTCTAATTCCTTTCATTACATAAGTATAAAATAAGCACTTAGAATCCCTACCATATTGTTCCCAAATATATATCTAAGATCATCCAAATCATAATTGAGTTCAACCATGTACAGATAAAGGATAGAATGAAATCCCTCTTCATATATCTCAATTTGACTCCAAATCAATCTAATAACAACACATCTTTTCAATTCAATCAATACACACCTTATATCAAAGAAAATCTTTCTCATACCCAAGAAAGGACTTAATTCAAGTAGAATTCACTTACCTTAAGCTTTAAACCTTACAATCCCTCTCAATTCCCCACCTTTCCTCTTGAAGTATAAATATATATATATATATATATATCTAAAGATGGATAAAGACAAAATTTAATCAGTTTAAGCATTCTAAATTGAAATTTCACAGAAAATCATATTAGCGCTTAAAAATTATACCGATCTTAAATGTAAAATCAATTTCAGATTATTAGGCTTCTAAGACCCTCAATTTCTGATCCGAACACTGTAATCATGACAAATATTTTTCTTATTAAACAAATATGCATTCTTAATCATGAGATTCTCTTAATTAAACTTAAGTTCACATAAAATTTCACAATTAAATGCACAGGATGTGGGACTAAAATTATCGGGTTATTACACTCTCCCCCCTTTAAATAAGTTTGGTCCCTCAAACTTGCTTTACTATGTAGCAGATTAGAAGTCTTGGTCGCCTAATTCCGCTATAGATGCTCACTTAAATCTTCGGTTCGAACCATTCACAGGTTAATCCGACATTTACCACAATTCTGAGAAAACTATCAACATGTAAAGCAAACTTCGTATTGTCGATTTATAGAATCACATAGCAAATAAGATAAGGCTATAAGAGTTCATTACATGACATACAAGGCATAAAATCTTCAGTGGGGCAGAGTTTATAATCATAATATTTTCCTGTCAATAGGTTTCATAGCGTCAATTCTCAAACACTGAATTATGGAATTTTCAGATACAGTAATATAGTAAATACCGTTTCCTTAAGCGTTTAAGTCATATATTCTCATAACATGTCTTAATTTCAATCACAATAACAAAAACGTTCTCTACTAAGATCTTAACCAGATTGATCCAGCATTAATAGTTCATATGTAATTCTCCTTAGAAAGTGCATGTTCAGACTTGCCCAGTTAAGTCATTCCTTGAGTCTTTATATAGTTTCCAAAATCAATTAATTACGTGGTTAGATTCGAATCCGGTTATGCATACTTGAACATATACTAATTTTTGACAAGGTCAGAACGATGGGGAGAAGTATTCCAATCAATGTCATTAATTCTTCACAGCATTACCTCTAAATACAGTAACACAAAGATAACCATATTCCAAATCAAATAGTTACGGTGATATCAAAACAAATAACAAAAGCAAATAACATACAGTTTGTAAATTCATGCAGACATACCATTGTAGACACCTGGTCACATCGTCGTAAGTTCAAATCTGAACAATAAATACATCTATAACAACCATTATTTTGAGCAAAGGGAGCCACTCAAGAACAAGGCCGGAAATCAAATTCAAAATCATGCTCGACTAATCAGTCATAACCGTAAGGTGTTACATCTTCCCTTAATAAGCATTTCTGCTTGTTACAGCACAAATTAATTTGGCCTCTTGTTAATCATTTCAGTATTTTGCTATTCAGATGATTTTTCTCTTCTTTTTTTTTTCACTACTGTACGACACGAGATCAACCACATGGTTTCGTATTCACAACTCATAATTACAGTGGGTCAGCAAACAGCCATACATAAATTATAGACTAGTAAACAGAGTATCTAATTACTCCCCATACGTAGGTCCCACTAGGTTCATTCATAGGGTCATAGATTTCCTTAAGGACACAGTAATCACATCCATTCAGGTTCCATAATGTCTAGAAATTCAACAGTTTAGCGACCAAATAATTTGACCACCTAATATCAGAGTTAGAATTCTTAGCCAAATCAGTTCAATATGATAGTAAATCAATTCGAAATCACGTCACGCATATTATACAAATCTGTAGAAACATGTAAGAGGAGGTAGATACTTGTTCACCCATTATCAATATGGAATACCCCCATAATTATTTGTTTCTAACAACACTCACAATGTCATGCAGAACAATTCACATTATACCCTTTAAATATAGAATAGGGGTTAATGTAACAATTTGCAATAGCTAACATTTGCATATCTACACAGAAATATGTCACAGAAATGATGATTTTATTTTTCTTAAGTCATTAACATACAAAAACAGGATTTTAATTCTTGCAGTAACTTATCAGTTTATCAATCATTAAGTTTCGATTTTAAAGTAGTCAATAACTACCCATCTTGTTACAAGTATCATGTAAGCAGACACGTAATATGGGTGAGGTCCTTCCTGTCGTTCAACCACTCCCTATAAAAAATCCTGATCGCGGATTACAGATTACACCTAAACAAAACAGATCACAGATCACAGATTACAGATTACGGATTGCGTATTACAGATTTCAGATTTCAGATCATAGATTTCACAAACAAATCCCGATTACACATAAACAGAACTCCTCCGACACCATTAATGATTCCCTTGGTTCCTCATCAGAAGTCGTCAATAATTTCCTTAGTTTACAAAATCGTATTAATTATATGCTGTTTCAAGGTCAATAATCAATTCCTCAGTATAGCTATTTACCATCAGTAAGAAATAAAATCACGATCAATTAGCTCCTTTCACAATTTTAAAAGGGACCACAATATGCATAACCTTTTTTTTCTTTACAACCAGTCATTCCCAACACCATTTCAATCAGCACACAAAACACATCTTATCAAAACATTCAAACACAGTAACTTTTCAAAATCATATATCTGAACATAACTATATCATAAAGACATAACTATATCATAAAAATTAAAGCATCACATATATCATTTCCTTTGGTCTTAGGAATATTCCATACTTAGAGTTTAATCACTTCATCCAAACAGATGTTAGAAAGTACAATTACGTTATCACTATTTTCCACAGGTGATCATTATCCGATAAAACACATTTCATTCAACCATTTGCATATAAATTGTCTTACCGATCAGCTTGATCCCTCACCACGCTTCCGCAGTGCAATGTCATTGTTTTAATCCCATCGCAGTTCATTTTACTTATGTTGCACAATTTTCCTTTTTCATTTTATCTAGCTAGGCGGGGGTAAAACCCTCCAGATCTTCCATCTTTTTGCTCATCACGTTCTGCATCACAATCAATCACAATATGCACAAAAATACACAATAGGCATAGTTCAAAATCGTTAGCGTTAGCAGAGTACATTTAACGTTGCCATCGATCTTCCATATACTTTCAGAATGTGATGCATGATGCCTAAGTCTTTCCTAGGCATCCTAAGGCTCAATGGATTCGTGTGTGAGATAGCAACTCGTGCTCTGATACCACTTGTCACACCCCCAAGCCGCCCCTAAAAGTTTGGGCATGACCACTTCAGAAACGAACATCTAGCTTGATATATATATGAGATATGGGGCCTGAACGGAAGCATTAATATTTTAAAATAACAGAAAACCATCTCCATTGAGCTATAACTACCATGCCAGGATCACTAACGGAACATAAGGCAAATAAACATACAGTGACGTGCATCTGAGAATTTAGCTATATGCCTATACTCATACATATACAGACCCAGCCCTCAAGATTGGGCGTATAACAAAAGCATTGAAAGGTAAAAGGATTAGATACACTTCCTCTTTAGACAGACAATCAGGGTAAAAAACAAATCAAAAGTTTAGCAAAACTCCATAAAATGAGCTGTCCTCATTTAAGTGCCTGGACACCCTGAGGTTGACATAAGAGGAACGGATGCCATGGGTTGAGACTGACCTCCAGGTGGAGTGCCTACAGAAATAGACATAACATAAAGTGAGCCAAACTCAGTGAATAGTAGTACGTAACAATTTAACAATTAACTTGAATTACAATGTACATGTATAAGGGCGGAGGACATATAGTTAGCTTTATTCAGTAATTATTTTCAGAATGGCCTTGGGCCTAAACTTAAACAGAATGGTTGTCAGCCCTTAAACAGAACGGCATTAAGCCCTTTTCATGCATGTATGAACTCAAGAGGTGGCTCGCACGGATTCTAGAGGTGACTCGCATGGCAGCACTTAGTTCCGTGCAGCACCTTGTTTCATACTAACAAATCATACAGAATGGCCATAGGCCCAGATGTCAAAAATTGGCCATAGGCCTCACAGACGTTACAGATTGGCTATAAGCCTCATAACTTTCACATAACGGCCATAGGCCTCATAACTTTCACAGAACGGCCATAGGCCTCATAACTTTCACATCGGCTTTAAGCCCAGTTCACATATGTATGGACTCAAGAGCTAGCTCGTACGGATTCTAGAGGTGGCTCGCATTGCAGCACTTAGTTCCGTACAGCACTTTGTTCCATACCAGAAATTAATAGGTCTAACGGATTATACCGAACAACTCATCTCATATCATAGCACAACGGAACGGATAAACAAAACAGATTAATTCACATCATAGTGTGGGTCACATAATAATGTTATTGATATTTAATTCTTTCCTTGGATTGAGTTATTCGTAGGTTAATCTGATATTTAGCATAATTTCTCAACGGTTACTAACATATAAAGCAACATGTATAAAGTATCGTATAAAGTCATGTTCCCATTCAATATCATGTTCCCGATATACGGGCTTACATTCATGATTTCTTCCTGTTAACCAACTTCACAACATTAATAGGTTGTATGCAATTCTTATGCGAAATCACAAGTAATTTACAGATTATAGCACATTACAGATAATCGTTAAATGTAACCGGAATGCAAAGTAATTCCAGTGTCATACCAATGTACCCAGCTCTTTCAATATTCACACAAGTTTGTACCGATTTCCCATCAACATAAATGTTGACTTATTCACTTGCAAGGAACAGAACGTTAATAATAATAAGAATTATTAACGGTGAGTAAATGTTCAATTACAGTACTACTACTCACAGTGTTGTGACGACGTGCTAGTTCCTCCCGGAGTGTGTCCTGCACCCATTTATAATTTACAAATTAGCTCCTTTTTCTTTGTTAAATCATTTCCTGACTTATTTGTTTCGATGAATTTACAGATAGCAAAAAGGCATCAAACACAGATTTCAAAAATATCCGAGGGACGAGCACGTGAAACGGAGCAAACCAATTTTTCCAACATGGGCCGCACGTGCGGCTGTGAGCCCCGCACGTGCGGCGGTTGGTTCCGCACGTGCGGTAGTGAAGCCCGCACGTGCCTTTTAAGCAGTAGCCACAGCTCAAATTTTCACCCTTTCCTGCACGTGAGGCAGTGACTCCCGCACGTGCGGCGATTCTGCAATTTTCTACTCGAAATTTCAAACAAAGTTCCAAGTTTTAGTGAACATTAACAAGGCTTAAAATAGGTCCTTTAATTGATAGATCATAGTTTGAAAATCATGTACAGAAACATTTCAAACACATATCAACTTGAGTGTGAATTAAATCTCTAATTCCTTGCGTTACATAAGTATAAAATAAGCACTTAGAATCCCTACCATATTGTTCCCAAATATATATCTAAGATCATCCAAATCATAATTGAGTTCAACCATGTACAGATAAAGGATAGAATGAAATCCCTCTTCATATATCTCAATTTGACTCCAAATCAATCTAATAACAACACATCTTTTCAATTCAATCAATACACACCTTATATCAAAGAAAATCTTTCTCATACCCAAGAAAGGACTTAATTCAAGTAGAATTCACTTACCTTAAGCTTTAAACCCTACAATCCCTCTCAATTCCCCACCTTTCCTCTTGAAGAATCTCCTTTCTTCCTTTCAAACCCTTCCCCCCTCTAATTTTTCTCTCAGGAGATATTTAAGTAAGGCTCCTAAGTCAATTATGTATGAAGTATAAATATATATATATATATATCTAAAGATGGATAAAGACAAAATTTAATCAGTTTAAGCATTCTAAATTGAAATTTCACAGAAAATCATATTAGCGCTTAAAAATTATACCGATCTTAAATGTAAAATCAATTTCAGATTATTAGGCTTCTAAGACCCTCAATTTCTGATCCGAACACTGTAATCATGACAGATATTTTTCTTATCAAACAGATATGCATTCTTAATCATGAGATTCTCTTAATTAAACTTAAGTTCACATAAAATTTCACAATTAAATGCACAGGATGTGGGACTGAAATTATCGGGTTATTACATGACAGGATGGCAGTACGCCGGAGAGGCTTACAGGATTCCGATTGAGCCTCCGATGGCTGGTCACAGATATGTCAGAGCGCTTGATTCACCTTCGGTATGCACTATAGTTCTCATTTTTTTCATCCTTGCTCAGATACTCAAATATTCATTCCTTCCGGATATTGATCATTCCAAATTACATTTGCAGGCACCCGCGGGGTACATCGAGGGATTTCTCGAAATGTTGGCCTCATTCGAGGGACTGCTTGGCTTCCGTGGCATTCAGGTAATTTCTTCAGTTTTCTTGCATTTTGGTCATCATATTTCCACTGATACATTGAAACTGACATTTCCACTAAAAAATTTCCCACGCTGCACTGATACATTGCATCTAAAACACTGACTTCTGCATGTACTCATTTTGCACACCATACTTGTATCTGATACACATACTGTGGCTGACATATACCAACTGCCTTTTTAGGTCCCACCTTTACCGACAGTAGCGGCAGCAGCAGTAGCAGGACCATCAGCACCCCCTCCAGCAGCAGGGAGAGAGAGAGAGAGAGAGAGAGAGAGAGAGACTCTGGAACGTGGCCGAGGGAAACGTCGTGGTCGAGATCAAAGGAGCCCTTTAGAGCCTATCATGAGTGATGACAACGATGAGACCAGTGAGACCGAGGAGGCTATAGGTCAGCACACCGAGTCATCAGAGAACGGAGACGATGATGCCGGCTTGGGTTGTGCTAGTGGTGATGATGCTTAACCAGGCTCTGTGGCAGAGAGCGGTGATGACTCTGGTTCAGATTCTGGTTCAGAAGGAGGTATAGATAGCGGCGCTAACGGAGACAGCTTTGAGTCCATGCCCAGAAAGAGGATGAAGAAGGCCTCTCGAGACTAAGATAGCTGGCGCTGATTCATATGTTTTTGCTTAGTTTCTTTTGCTATTAGTGTTAACACTTTATACAGCTTAGATAGTTTTATTTTCTTTTAAAACTCGTACTCTTTTGTAAAAAGTGACCATGATCGAAATGAAAACAACTTTTTGGTGAAAAAGTGTTGTATTTTACATTATGAGCACCGCATAACAACGTATTGCATAAAACCAAGATTGATAGAAATTGAACAATATACATTGTATTGGCATTTGCTTAATCAGGTAATGAACTGACCAACACGTAACAAACAGAGTAAAACAACTCGATGAACAACTAACAATCACAACCTGATAATCAAAACAATAACTCGGTAAACAAAAACAAAACAAACACAACTTGATAAGCAACACAACAACTCAATAAGCAAATCGAAACAACTTAAAAATGACTCAACAAGACTACTAAAACAAAGCAGCAGAATGCACTAAGAGCAGAACAAAACACAGGTTCTCAGCACTCTCGATATACAAATTGACCAGAGGACAAACCAGGAGGCCATCGGCCAGGAACCAAGGCTGTCGGCCACCAGTGGTGGCTGTCGGCAACCAATGGTGGCCGGTCGGCTACCAACACTGGCCGATCGGCCATCAATGCAAGGGGCCTCCAGATTGCTGCTACCTGTCTTCCACTTAGTGCCTTATCTTCTACAAAATTTTGGACTTCGCAGTTTCTTCATTCTAGCTCTGTTTTTGCCACAAATGGAGCCATTCTGCACCGAAACACTCTCAACTGGGATTGCAACTTTAGATGGCTCAGAAAAAGTGAATTTCTGGGGTTTCAAGATAAATGCACTATTCCCGCTAAGTCGTACCCCACTGTGTTTCCCGTTCCTACATGCCACGGCTAGGTGTTGGAACCCGATTACACATGTTTTCAACTTTTGAGGGCAAGAGATATGCCCTACAATTGAAGAATTCCAAGTTTTGATGGAATCCCAACGTGACGAGGAAATCCTACCAAATTTTAGGAAGGATGTGTCGGCTCACTTTACATGAGGCTCAAGCATTGGATCATAACGGAGAGCTAGACATCCCCAGGTTGATTTATCAATTTTCTGAAGCTGGTGACCGCAGCAACCGTCTTTGGCAGAGTTTTCGGCAGCATGCCCTTTGTTTGTGTATGTTGGCTCATTTCCTGCCCGCCTCCGGTTTCGAAGGGTCTAGCGTTCGACTGATCGAAGTGGCCCAAGACTTGAAAGAGGGCAAAAGCTGCATTGGCTTGACACTAGCCGAGACTTTGATGGGCTTGGATGCCTTCCATCGGCGAGAGACAAACAGATTGGCAGGGAGTCCACTACTTTTACAGGTAATGTTTCCTACCCTTCTCATATGTGTTTCTCGCATCACTCGTCACTCAGGCTCTACTTTTCTCTTAAAACGCGTTCTTACTTTTTCTCTCCACATACACCTCTCTATTCTTTAATCTCTCTTTTCTTTCATCTCTCCACAGATATGGCTCATGGACAGGTTAAAGGTAGTAGACTCTTGCCCTGCATATTCAGTACGAGGCTATTTCTTTCACCAACAGCTAGTCGATTTCCTGAACGAGGGGTGATGGTGCCATTGGATGTGCAACAGGTCCACTGCTGACATTGCTTGGTTTGCCCCTGGTTTGATCTACTTGAGATGAGCTGCAACATGGCTCGGCAACTCGACATTCAGCTGGTTGGCTTGACACACTGCGTATTCTACTTTCTATTCTGGTTTAGGCATTAGTTCAGACACGACCCGATTTGCCCAGAAGAAGGAGTAGAGTACCCAGCTCCATTTCCAATCCGAGGTTCACAACTAGCTCGATATCCCACTGCATAGAGGACAAGATAACTTCTGGCTCCCGGTCCCAATTTTAGTTGCACCCTTTCTGGCGAATGCCTGGCTTGGCTTGAAGATGAGGTGCAAACTGGGCCTACTTTAGCATCCGAAGCTTGCACAAGCTCTAGGAAGGGACGCAGGAACACCTGATTTATCTTTGTGCCGAGTTTATTGCTTTGATCTATACTTTCAAGTTTTCCTTTTGAATGTAATAAAAAACAACTTTGATTTGCATCGAGAGATGGGGAACTTTGTATTGAAATCAATGAAATTGAAGTTGTGGGCACTGAAAATTCTTTTGGTCCAAAAATGGTCTAAGTTGTAAAAAGATTAATTTGAACAAAATCAACTTTTATTAAAACTTTTCAAAATCATTTTCAATTGGAATCACAACTTGACACGCATGGAATCTATCCTCGAGATGTACAACCCCGAATCCAGCAACTAGAAAGTTGCCCCTTGTCTGAATAGCACTGCACCGTACTATAACCAGCTCTCATAGTGAAGATCACAACCGAACTCTTGGATACAGAGAAAAAAAAAATAAAGATGACTTGGACAATCTCATGGACAGGATGGTTGAGTTTGAAGTGTTTACGACTGAGCTTCAGAAAGAAGTTGCCTACGTATCCTGAAGATGGGAATCAAGCCTTACGTAGTTCGGTTCGGGTTCACTCGAGTATTGACGCTCTCCTTTTACGCTCTAACTTTTGCCAAGGCCGCCCTTTTAGGGTTTTCAACCTTGTGAGCTCAATTTTTCTTTATTTTCAATTTTTGTGCTCTAACTTTTACCTAGGTCGCCCTTCTGGATTTTTGGCCTAGCGAGCCACTCAAGGATAGTATTTCTTCAACTTGTCAATGTTGATTGGTTGGGAAAATTCCAGGCCATCTAGGTCCATAAGAATGACAGCTCCATCCGACCAGATTGATTTGATGATGTAAGGACCAGTCTAATTAGGTCTAAACTTGCCCCTAGGGTCATGGATGGGAGCTTGGTTGTCTTTCAGCACCAAATCCCCTTCCTTCAAATTCTTGGACTTAACTTTCTTGTTGAAAGCCCTAGCAATTCGGCGTTGATAAGATTGAACATGGTACAGTGCTTTCAGCCTCCTTTCGTCGAACAGCATTAGTTCCTCAAACCTGCTCTACTGCCAATCTGCTTCTACTATATGGCACTCAGCCATAACCCACAGTGACGAAACCTTAATTTCAATCGGCAGAACAACCTCCATCCCATAAACCAGAGAATACAGGGTCGCCCCAGTAGATGTTCGAATTGAAGTCCTGTAGCCCTACAGAGCAAATGGTAGTTTGTCTGGCCAGTCCCTGTAAGTCTCGACCATTTTCTACAAAATGTGTTTGATATTCTTCTTGGCGGCCTCAACAGCTCCGTTGGTTTGCGGCCAATATGTGGATGACTTATGAAAAGCCACGTTGTACTTCTCCAACAAGTCGATCACTTCTTTCTTGAAATGAGAACCGTTATCTGAAATGATCTCATTCGAGACCCCATAACGACAAATGATATTATTCCTAATGAATTTGGCTACATGCGACGCTTTCAACACTACATAGGATTAGGCCTCGACCCACTTTGTAAAATAGTCAATTGCCACCAGGATATACTCATGCCCATTCGAGCCTTTCGGCATAACTACCCCCAATAACATCAATTCCCCAGACTAAAAAGGCCATAGTGAAGTCATGTTGTACAGCTTCGACAGTGGAATATTCATGCGATTTGCATGAATTTGGAATTTGTGGCATCGCCGAACAAAACTAATACAATCCTCCTCCATGGTTGACTAGTAGTAGCCCTGCCTAAGAATCTTCTGGGCTAGCATTACTCCGCTCATGTGCGATCCGTACTCCCCTCCGTGGATGGCCTCCATTAGGCGCTTCGATTCTTCTGCATCAACACACAATTTTTGCATTCCTAGATGGCCTCGTTTGTATAACTTACCCCTGCAGATGATAAACTGAGCGGCCATTCACCGTATTGCCCTTTTATCTTTGGCATTTGCCCTTAGTGGATAGGCTTCCTATTCCAAGAAGTTCCAGATATCATAATACCAGGGGTTTTGATCTTACACTTCATCTATTGTGTTGATCAACTCATAGGTCGTTGCATACCTCTGTTCAATAATGATTGGAAGCATTCAGACTCCCAAAGGGATGTCTATCATAGAAGATAAAGTTGATAAAGCGTCAACGAACCTGTTGTTCTCTCTTAACAGATGCATAAAGGTTAGCTTCTTAAACCTAGGAATCAGAACATCCAAGGTTTGGTGATAGATTTTTATCCTTTCTTCCTTAACCTTCCAATCTCCTTTAGCTTGAGATACAACCAGGTTCGAGTCCACAATGACGTCCAACCTTTTTGCCCCTAGTTCCAGGGCGGCTTCCAATCCAGCGATACACGCTTCGTATTCTGCCTCATTGTTGGATACTTTGAATCGGAGTGTGAAGGCTAAAGGTATGTGGGAATTGTCGGGTGCTATCAGTAACACCCCTATCCCATAACCGTACTGGTTAGACGCTCCGTCAAAGTACATTGCCCAAATCCCTTCCTCAACCTGCAGAATAGCCTCATCTGGGAACAAATACTCTACTGCTTCCTGTCCTTTCACTGAGTGATCTACCAGGAACTCAGCTACCACTCTCTTCTTGACAGACTTGCAAGTCACATATTTCAGATCAAATTCGGAGAGAAGAAGCAGCTAATGAGCTAGCCTACCCGTAAGTACTGGTTTCTTGAAGAGATATTTGATGGGATCTAACCTCGAAACCAGAATTACGAAGTGAGCTAACAGGTAGTGCCTCAACTTCCTGGTAGCCCATACCAACGCTAAGCAAGCCTTCTCCAACGGGGTGTAATGGGTCTCATAATCCAGCATCTTCTTACTCAGGTAATAGATGGCTTTCTCCACTCTATCCTCAGATTCCTGAGCAAGAATGCAGCCCATAGTCATGTCGGTTACTGACAGATACAAAATCAACGGCTTCCCCGGCTCTAGCGGTAACAACATAGGTGGGTTCTGGAGATACTGCTTGATCTGCTTAAAAGCAAACTGGCATCGGTCATCCCATTGGAATTTATATCCTTTCTTCAAAAGACCAAATAGTGGTTCACAAGTCAAGGTTAATTTTATAATAAACCATCCTATGAATTGCACTTTACCTAGAAAGCCTCGCACCTCCTTTTCAGTCCTTGGTGGTGGCATTTCTAGGATGGCCTTGATTTTGGAAGGATCAACCTCCATGCCCCTCTGTGTAATGAAGAACCCCAGCATTTTCCCTGTTGTGACGCCAAAAGTGCACTTCTGTGGATTCAGTCTCAACCGATATTCTATTATCCATTAGAAAAATTTCTTCAAGGCGATATAGTGGCCCTCTCTTTCCTTAGACTTGACAATCATGTCATCCACATACACCTTAACCTCTTTGTGGATCATATCATGCAAAATTGTGGTTGCAGCCCGTTGATAAGTAGCCCCAGCATTTTTCAGACCGAACGGCATCACCCTGTAGCTGTAGGTTCTCCATGGCGTGGTGAAGGCAGTCTTCTCCCTATCCTCGGGTGCCATCAAAATCTGGTTGTACCCGGAAAATCCATCCATAAAGGAGAGCAACGCATGGCCTGCAGTGAAGTCTACCAATTCATCGATGTGCGGTAGAGGAAAGTCGTCCTTCGGACTACCTTTGTTCAAATCTCTAAAATCCACACACACCCGAATTATGCCATCTTTTTTCGATACCAGAACAATGTTGGCCAACCAAGTCGAATACTTAGATACTAGCAAAAACCCTGCATCTATCTGCTTGGTGACCTCTTCCTTGATTTTCAAAGCCCAATCCGAGCGTATTCTTCGAAGCTTCTGCTTGACGGGTCGGGCCTCGGGGTCAAGAGGGATCCGGTGCTGTACAATCTCAGGATCAATTCTAGGCATGTCTTCATCGGACCACGCAAAAACATCTTTGAAATCTTTTAATAAAGCGACTAAGCGCTCGCATTCCTCCGAAGACAACGTGGACCCGATCTGGACCAGACACGGATCCTTCTCAGTACCCACATTAATTGAAATGATTTCATCAACAAGGGGTTTTACAAACCTCTCTTCCTCTCGATCAATCGAATGTTTCAAAACCAGAGGAATTCCTTCCTCGTCATTTTTATCAAAATTTTGAAAGTCATGATCAATGCAATATACAAGTGGTACAGAGAAGTACTCAGAAACAGCAGTGGTATCATTCTCATTCAAAGCTTCCAGCTCATTTAATTCCTCGGTTACAACCGACTTAAAAGAAAAGAAAAAAAATGACCTGGGCAAAACAACAGCATCCGGGTTATCAACCCTAGGAATACCGGACTCTGACTCAGAAGAACTGGAATCTGACTCCGACTCCACAGACTCTGTGGAACCAGATTCCGATTGACTACCTGATTCAGAACTGCTGGACAAAAAGCCCTCCTCTAACCGCCAAATGAGAGAGGGTGCGTTAGATGCATCCAGAATACCACTGGAAGGGTTCACACCTGATTGGTCTCCGATCATGGAAATGGGAAAGTCATCCCCCAAGCTCTCCGGTTTGATCTGAGGATCCGAAATCAGACACGCCAGCTCTGCTCCTATCTCAAGTTCACTACTGTTGGACTTACCCTTTGTACTCTGTTCAGCTTCAGCAATTAACTCAATCTGTTCCTCTGAGGCTTCATCCTCTTGCAGTTGTAGGTCGAATAAAATCTCAAAGCCGAGCAGACGCCACTTCTCAGAGTTTAACCATGGCTCAGGAAAGTCGCAAAATGGGAACTCTTCTCCCTCCCGGATAAAGCAGCCATTTAGAGTTCCCTAAATTGGTCTATGCACAAGCTCATAGTGCTTCCCACTTTGCTTTGCTTTGGCTCTTCCTGCCATTTACTTCCCTTTTCTCACCCAGTCCTCTTTGGTGGGCGTATAGCCCAAGCCAAAGGCATGAGGGTTATGTGGCATTTCGGCCAGTGTGGTAACGCCCTTTCGGCCGCTCTTTCCTAATCCCATCCCGTGTATATGTTGTAGCTTGTTCATGAGGTAAACTGATTGAGCACTGACGTACAACCCCTCATCAATAGCTAAGATATCTTGCACCACCCGGGCCTCAGCCAAAGTAAAGCCAGACAAGAAAACATCCTCATCGCTGTGTACAACTTCCAGTACTAGTGTAGTGACCTCCGGTGGAGGATGTATAGAAGAATTCCCAAAAACAATGGCTACCCTTTTTCTAAGAGGGTATTTCAGTATTTGATGCAAGGTGGAAGAAACAGCTTTTACTTGGTGCAGCCACGGTCATCCAAGGAGTAAGTTAAAAGTGGCCGGAACATCCAGCACGTGAAACTCAATATCCTGTTGAACCAGGCCAACTTGTGTTCTGATCTGAACTGTTCCTATCACCTCTCAACTTGTGTTGTCGTAAGCCCAGACCACCTAGGCCGTTGGTACAAAGTCTGCTGGCTTCAAGCCAATAGCATAGGTCGTGCGCGACGGACAAACATTGATTGCAGACCCAGTATCTGTGAAGCCCTGAAATATTTATTCACTTTAAAAAAAAAAAAACTAATGCTTGAATTATTTTCTTAACGTCCCTCGGTTACTTGAATTAATTCGAATCTTGTCGGCTAGCATTACTATTTTTTATTTTTATCAAAACAGGAATTACCCTAACCGGATTAGATTCCCTAACCTAATTTAATTCTACATAAGTTACATGTATTTAACTCCAAGCCCTCACTCTTTATTTAAATTCAAAACTTACCAAAAAAACTAGTACTTGTACCTTGTACCTTGAAGTACCATCAATCATGTAAGATATATATATATATACACACCTTGAGGAGTGTGCCCTAGGACCAAAATTAATAAAAAAAAAATGGCCCTTCCACCCTTCCCTATGGCCAGCCCTTCTAGCAGAAAGTGAGGAAACCATTTTCAAATATCTCATCATGAAATTCTAGAAAAAAAACACAACCCAGTGCCCTAGACCTAGGATGCAAATTCCAAAACTAGTTCCATTTTAACTAAGTGTTGCCTAATCCTTGAGTAAGCCTCCCAAATCATCCCTATTCCTTTAAAACTTCAAACAAATCTTAACCTTTCCATCCATTTCCAACTAATGGGCTTTTAGGACATTTTACATCAAAAATTGTGTCTATATACCAACACCCCCCTAGCTTGGCAAGCACAAATAACACACTCACACACACTTTCAGCTAGAGAGAGGGAGGAGAGCAAGAGAGAGAAGTCTAGAGAAGAAGAGGGAGGAAGAAGAGAGCCTTCTTGTGCAAAGCTTAGTAGGTAAGCCACAAACACAACCTTCTCTTTCATTTTCCTTTTTTTCAATACATGTTTCAAAGGGTTCTAAATGATGTTTTCAGATCTGTTATTAATGAGTTCTTATGTTAAAAATGCTAAGGGTTGAGTATTGATTCTATCTCTCTTGTATTTTCCCCATTTTGGCACAAAACCATCTTTTTTTATACCAATCTCTCAACTTTCCAAGGGCACTCTTTCAAGAAAATTTTTTGAGTTAAATATATGTTAGTTAGCATGTTTTCTTCACAAAAGAAACGAAAACTTTCCCTTGGTGGAACCCTTTTCTCATAAAACTTCTTGTTTCGGGCATGAGACCTTAGAATCTGTTTTTCGCAGCCCAATTCCAAAACTTCCAGAAAAATGTATAAAATTATTCTGGACCTCTATTTTATGTCAAAATCTTCCTTGAGGAGTTAGCTTTCAACTAAAATTGGTTTCATCGAAAAACATTAAGTGGTTTGCAAGAAAATCAAATTTTCGTAACGGTCGATAGATCTGGACAGAATCTGGACAGCACTGGAATGTTTTCTAAATAAATTGAAATCTAGAAAAGCAACCCCATTTCTGAAATATGTTCTAGAAACTAGATCAAATTCCCTACGAACCATAGGAAGGCCAAGTCTAGTGAAGGATCTAAAATAGACCTTTCATTTTAATCGTTATGCGATACTAAATCTGGAAATTTTGTTATGTGTGGATGTTTTATACCCTTCAGTTCATGAGATTGCTTATTAGCTTATGATCATATCTTGGCATGATATTATATGTGTTGTGGTTATGTTATTTACCTTTCTCATCTTAAGAATGCATGCTTATATGGATATTATGGTCTTATACATTGGACTAACCTTGATTTAAAACATTTAATTCAACGGGAAACCTAATAGGGAGGGTATTGGGTTTTCGAACACTTGAGTAATGAAAAGATGAGAATATGTGATATATGGATTGTTGGGATGCGTTCCCTATTTGAAAGATTAAAGTCTTGCGCAAGTGGTTTTCGAAACCCTTGAACGGAGCGGTTGTATTCGGACCCTAGGTGGTTTGGTGTAAAGAGGGATTCGGGCAAGGCCCTATTTTACCGTCTCTTTTGAGGCCCTGCAGTTGGCGCTACGTGGTACATAACCGTTGGTAGGCATCCGAGGTTAGTTCTGCAACAAAGCAGCAAAAGAGGGGGCATACCGAATAATCCGCGTCCGATTCTTGTGGTTGGGAGGAAGAAATCTCTTTGGGGGATTTCTAGTTTGCTAACATCTAACTTAACCCTTTATTTATTTGAGTATCATGCTTTACTACTTGATGTTATAATTGTGATTGTGTATTGGACTGGGAAAAAGGATGGGGTGTGTGTGTGTGTGTTTACTGGGCATTCAAAGCTCATGGCGTATCATGCCAGGTGACGAAGAGGAACTCATAGCTGGAGACGACGAGCCTGAAACCTTTGAAAACTTTTGGCTATCCTAGAAAAATTAGAAGTTTCTTTTTGGATTTTTGTAAGACCCATGTGAAGATTTAAGCTTTCTTTTGGGATGGGGTGTAATGTAATGGAATCATCTTTTGGATTAAGTATATTTGTGGTTGTTATGTAATTATATTCTATGTATAAACCTTATCGTTGCTAATGAGACCTTGTGTCAATACCTTTTAAGATCTGTCAAAAGGGCAGTGCGCTGCCTAAGAAAGCTGGACTTAGAAGGGAAGCTAATTTGACTCCGCCGGCGATCTGAGATCTTACTTGGTTATTGACCATAGGACTCATTAGTGACTCTCCTTTGACTGCAACCAATAGTGTAGAATCGGGGCGTCACAACTTGGTATCAGAGCCTGGGTTCAACCCTTAACCCTCGCAACCCTATACGCGACTCCAGAAGCCCTTACCCCTTATCTTATTTTATTTTATCACGCTATTCTAAGAAGATTAACTAATGAAAGTCTTTTCCACCTTAGGATGTCATCGGGAGACTATCCAGGACGCGCTGTCAGTCTCGACTCGTGGGGTACTTTCCGCATGCAAGGAAGGAGAGCCATGTCTGTTAGCCCCTACTTTAGCCACCGACGCTGTATAAGTGCCGCCAAGGAAATGATCAGAACTGAGATACGTAAGGTGGAGACGGAGTACTCCCGCCATACGAGAGAGCAGAAGAGGTCCCTGGTGCGGCGCCGCCTACAATTCTTGAGCCGGGCAGTGAAAAAGGCGATCTGAATGGAGCAAGATGATCAGAGGATGGACTTCTTGATGCACCAAGGTTTGACCACCAGAGCATACTGCCAACCACCAAGTCCGGCTGAAAGTCACACATCTTCTTACCAGGAGCCAGGCAACAATCAACCAATGAATATGGAGTAGTCACCAGAACAGCAAGGAGCAAACCCAGCCTACCCTATAGAGGTGTCATCTGAACACAATCCTCTCTCACCAATGTACACCCCCCGCTCTCCGGACCAACCCACCGACTCCGCTGATGAAGACCCAGAAGAAGACTTTGATTGGCCGAGAAACGAGAACTAGTTCGAGGAGTAGTAAAACTAGACTTTTGTAAGACCCACTGATGGGGATCCTTAGAATAAGATAGCCTGAACTTTGTAATGCGTAGATGCTCTTTGAATGTGACTCCGACATAGAAGCCCTTTTGTAATGACGCCTATTATAATATATGAATGATGTGTTGATCTATGTTATTGACTGTTACTTGCTTTAATGCACCCTAAGGAAACTGAACCTTTATTTCAAATCTAAGTAGTAAGATTTTCTAAGACTGGAAACCAACTCATCACGTGCCATGAACAGAATGGTGGACACGCGAGCTAATGGCTATACCGAAACCAGCAACAATGTACGAAACCATCCCAGAAATCAACACGGACCCATCCTCGCAGGGGCTAACATCCCCAATAACCTAGGTCATCAAATTTTGGAGGAACTAGGGCAAATAAGGAACAATCGGCAGAATGAGAGGACTCGACTCTTTTCTGAGTTTCAGAAGCAGAGGCCCCCAAAGTTCATAGGGGTACCGGACCCGAAGATAGCTGAAAATTGGCTCCGGCAGATAGAGAAAATGCTAGACACCATGGGCATAACTGAGGCCGCTGATAGAATAGCTTCGGCAGTATTCGAGCTTGATAATGAGGCTGACCATTGGTGGGAGTTAATCAAAAATACTCATGACGTAGCGAGCCTATCATGGAACCAGTTCAGGGAACTATTCCTAAATAAATATTTCCCAAGTACTATCCGTCGAGAACGAGTCAAGGAATTCCAAAACCTGGAACAAGGAAATATGATCGTGACCCAGTATGCTGCAAAATTTGAAGAGCTAGCCCGTTACACAACCAGATACGTAGCAAATGATGAAGAGAAAGCAAGGATGTTCGAGTAGGGACTGGACCTTACAATCAAGGGAAGAGTTCTTCCGCAACGACTCCCCTCATATGCTGAGGTGCTGGAGACGGCATTAGAATCTGAAAGGGAAGTAACCGACGCTAGGAAAGCTTGGAACAAGAGAAAAGGGAGTCAGGCGTCTATTGGACCTCAGAGGAACCAGAAGGGAAGCATGACCTCAAAGCCCTACTCTAGACCACAACCACAACAGCAACGACAGCAACCGCAGCAACAGATCCAGAGAGGAGACTATCAACAAAGGCCGATGGGACAAATCCAGTGCTTTCATTGCTAATAATTAGGTCACAAAAAGAGTGAATGCCCCCAACTCCCTCCATCTAGATACCAAGGAGGAGGTTCCGAAACAAATGCCCAGGCATTAGGTGGGCAGAAGCCTTGGACAAATAAGACAGGATCTACGGGGCAGCAGCACCAGAAGAGTGGAGGAACTCAGAACGCCAAGACCAGTGGCAACCGGCAAAATCTTTGCCATGCAAGAGGAAGAAGCGGACCCGTCTGTAATTGAGGGTAATTTAGTACTATACAATTCTTGGGTGCATGTTTTATTTGATACTGGTGCATCGCATTCTTTTATATCCTCTGCTTGTGCTAAGTCATTAGAACTTGTATGTGAACCTTTAGAAACTACCTTAAGTGTAATGTCACCTATGGGAGGATGCGTTCGGGTAGGATCGATCTGTAAGGACTGTAAGATAGGGATGTCGAACCTACGCTTAACTTGCGACCTTCGTATCATGGAAATGTCGGACTTCGATATCATCTTGGGCATGGATTGGTTGTCTGTCCACCGAGCGGTGATCGACTGCCGTCAGAAAAAGGTGGTAGCTCACACGCAAGACGGAACACGTTTCCAGTTTAAGGGAGATAGACAAGACCCCATGGCTTCAACAAAACATCGGACGCAGTGGCACGATCAACTTGCGGGTAGGATAGCAAGTCTAATTCTAAATGAGGAGGGCCAAGGAGAAATAGAACTTTCGCGCGTAGTATGCGAGTATGCAGATGTATTTCCTACGGAATTACCAGGATTGCCACCAACCCGGGAAGTAGGCTTTAGCATCGAGCTGCAACCTGGAACTACCCCAATATCCATGGCTCTGTATCGCATGGCACCAGCAGAACTACGAGAATTGAAGACACAACTACAGGAATTGCTCGAGAGAGGATTCATTAGGCCAAGTACTTCACCATGGGGAGCACCCGTGTTGTTTGCTAAAAAGAAGGATGGATCGTTGAGGCTATGCATCGATTATCATCAACTCAATCGAGTCACGATTAAGAACCGATACCCACTCCCAAGGATTGATGACCTTTTTGACCAACTTAGAGGCTCAAGGTGCTATTCAAAGATCGATCTCAAGTCAAGTTACCATCAACTACGAGTCAAGAAGGAGGACATACCAAAAACAGCCTTCCGTACTAGATATGGCCACTATGAGTTTGTAGTAATGCCCTTCGGACTAACCAATACACCAGCAGTATTCATGAGCCTAATGAATAAGATTTTTAGACCATACCTCGAGCAGTTTGTAGTAGTATTCATTGATGACATCTTGGTATATTCAAGATCTGAAGAAGAGCATGAGCAACATTTAAGGACTGTCCTCCAAGTTCTTAGGGATAACCGGTTATATGCCAAGGCGAGTAAATGTGAGTTCTGGTTGAATGAAGTGAAATTCTTAGGGCACGTGGTATCAGAGAATGGGATTGCGGTGGATCCAACCAAGGTGGAGGCAATATTAGATTGGAGACAACCAAAAACCGTGTCAGAAATCTGTAGCTTCTTAGGATTGGCCGGTTATTACCGGAGGTTCATCCAAGATTTCTCCAAACTAGCTAAACCAATGACTCGTTTGACGCAAAAGGGAGTAAAGTATAAATGGGACGAAGCTTGCAAAAAATCCTTCCAAGAGCTAAAGAAGAGGTTAACTAGTGTGCTAATTTTGACCATCCCAGAACAAGAAGAGGGGTACACTGTGTATTGCGATGCGTCTAAAGAAGGGTTAGGTTGTGTGCTCATGCAAAATAGAAAGGTAGTCGCATATGGGTCCAGGCAGTTGAAACCTCATGAGCGCAACTACCCCACACATGACTTAGAGTTAGCAGCCGTAGTTTTTGTCCTAAAGCAATGGCGACATTACCTGTATGGGGAACAATTTGAGATTTTCACAGATCACAAGAGTCTGGAGTATCTATTCATACAGAAGGACCTTAACTTGAGACAGAGACGATGGATGGAGTATCTTGAGGATTTCCAGTTCACTCTCTCATATCACCCCGGTAAAGCCAATGTAGTAGCAGATGCTCTAAGTCGTAAAAGCAGAGGGATGATGGCTAAGATCTCCGTCAAGGAATGGGATATGGTTAAGACACTCAATGAGTTCAGGATCCAAGTAGAATCTCAAGATACAAAAGCATATCTTAGTGCGCAGAAGGTGATGCCTAAGTTGATGAATGAGGTTATGGAGGCCCAGAAACATGATCAAGAGGTAGCCTATATCAATGGACGTCTGGAATCAGGAGAGCCCATACCCGATTGGGTAATTCACCCCAATGGGAGTTTAAGATACCAAGGTAGATTGTTTGTAGCAAGTGACGAGTTACTTAGAGAAAAGGTACTGAAGGAATGTCATCATTCTGCATTTGCGGTGCATCCAGGAGGGACCAAAATGTACCAAGATTTGAAGAGGCAATATTGGTGGAATGGAATGAAGAAGGAAGTGGCTAAGTTTGTAGCGAAATGTCTGACATACCAACAAGTGAAGGTGGAACATCAGAAACCAGGAGGAATGTTGCAACCTCTACCAATAGCCGAATGGAAGTGGGAGTACGTGACGATGGATTTTGTGACAAGGTTGCCTAAGTCACCTAGAGGGCGTGATGCTATATGGGTAATAGTGGACCGTCTCACCAAGTCAGCACATTTCTTACCCTATAAGATGACCGACACTTTAGAGTCTATATGCAGGCTCTACATTGGGGAGATCATTCGACTACATGGAATTCCGGTATCTATTGTGTCAAATCGTGATCCACGGTTCACCTCTCGATTTTGGGGGAGCTTGCAGGAAGCTCTTGGTACTGAGTTATGTTTTAGCACCGCCTTTCACCAGCAGACGGATGGACAATCTAAACGCACTATCCAGACACTCGAAGATATGTTGAGAGCTTGCGCAATGGATTTTCAAGGAAGTTGGGAACGACACATGTCCCTAATTGAATTCGCCTACAACAACAGCTTTCAAGCTAGCATCGGTATGGCACCCTTTGAAGCATTATATGGACGACCTTGTAGATCACCGATTTGTTGGACGGAAATGGGTGATGCAAATCTGATAGGACCCGAACTTGTTCTAAAGACTACTGAGAAGGTCAAATTGATCCGACAATGGTTAAGGACTGCCCAAGACCATCAAAAGAATTATGCAGACAAGAGGAGAAGACCATTGATGTTTGAAGTAGGCAGCCACGTGTTCCTAAAGGTGCAACCTAGGCATGGAGTCGTACGTTTTGGGAGAAAGGGGAAGCTGTCACCACGATATATTGGACCTTTTGAGGTATTGGAAAGAGTGGGCGAAGTAGCATACAGGCTAGCTCTACCCCTGCAATTAGCAGGAATACACAACGTCTTCCATGTATCTATGTTGAGAAAATACATCGCTGACCCGTCACACGTCCTCAAGTGGGAAGAGATCAGTCTTGACAAAGATGTTACGTTTAAAGAAGGACCGGTAGCAATACAGGATCGTCGAGAAAAAAACCCTAGAGGCAAGACAGTTCACTTGGTGAAAGTGCTATGGCGTGATCGGGGAATTGAGGAATCTACTTGGGAATGCCAGGATTAGGTGAAGGCAAACTACCCCGAGCTTTTCGAAGGTAGTATGTAGTTGAATTTCGAGGACGAAATTGTTTTAAGGGGGATAGGTTGTGAAGCGCCTGAAATATGTATTCACTTTAAAAAAAAAAAACCTAATGTTTGAATTATTTTCTTAAAGTCCCTCGGTTACTTGAATTAATTCGAATCTTGTCGGTTAGCATTACTATTTTTTATTTTTATCAAAATAGGAATCACCCTAGCCAAATTAGGTTCCCTAACCTAATTTAATTCTACATAAGTTACATGTATTTAACTCCAAGTCCTCACTCTTTATTTAAATTCAAAACTTATGCCAAAAACTAGTACTTGTACCTTGTACCTTGAAGTACCATCAATCATGTAACATATATATATATACACCTTGAGGAGTGTGCCCTAAGACCAAAATTAATAAAAAAAAATGGCCCTTCCACCCTTTCCTATGGCCGGCCCTTCTAGGAGAAAGTGAGGAAACCATTTTCAAATATCTCATCATGAAATTCTAGAAAAAAACACAACCTAGTGCCCTAGACCTAGGATGCAAATTCCAAAACTAGTTCCATTTTAACTAAGTGTTGCCTAATCCTTGAGTAAGCCTCCCAAATCATCCCTATTCCTTTAAAACTTCAAACAAATCCTAACCTTTCCATCCATTTCCAACTAATGGGCTTTTAGGACATTTTACATCAAAAATTGTGTCTATATACCAACACCCCCCTAGCTTGGCAAGCACAAATAACACACTCACACACACTTTCAGCTAGAGAGAGGGAGGAGAGCAAGAGAGAGAAGTCTAGAGAAGAAGAGGGAGGAAGAAGAGAGCCTTCTTGTGCAAAGTTTAGTAGGTAAGCCACAAACACAACCTTCTCTTTCCTTTTCCTTTTTTTCAATACATGTTTCTAAGGGTTCTAAATGATGTTTTCAGATCTGTTATTAATGAGTTCTTATGTTAAAAATGCTAAGGGTTGAGTATTGATTCCATCTCTCTTGTATTTTCCCCATTTTGGCACAAAACCATCTTTTTTTATACCAATCTCTCAACTTTCCAAGGGCACCCTTTCAAGAAAATCTTCTGAGTTAAATATATGTTAGTTAACATGTTTTCTTCACAAAAGAAATGAAAACTTTCCCTTGGTGGAACCCTTTTCTCATAAAACTTCTTGTTTTGGGCATGGTACCTTAGAATCTGTTTTTCGCAGCCCACTTCCAAAACTTCCAGAAAAATGTATAAAATTATTCTGGACCTCTATTTTATGTCAAAATCTTCCTTGGGGAGTTAGCTTTCAACTAAAATTTGTTTCATCGAAAAACATTAAGCGGTTTGCAAGAAAATCAAATTTTCGTAACGGTCGACAGATCTGGACAGAATCTGGACAGCTATACCCTTGAGTTCATGAGATTGCTTATTAGCTTATGATCATATCTTGGCATGATATTATATGTGTTGTGGTTATGTTATTTACCTTTCTCATCTTAAGAATGCATGCTTATATGGATATTATTGTCTTATACGTTGGACTAACCTTGATTTAAAACATTTAATTCAACGGGAAACCTAATAGGGAGGGTATTGGGTTTTCGAACACTTGAGTAATGAAAAGATGAGAATATGTGATATATGGATTGTTGGGATACGTTCCCTATTTGAAAGATTAAAGTCTTGCACAAGTGGTTTTCGGAATCCTTGAACGGAGCGGTTGTAGTCAGACCCTAGGTGGTTTGGTGTAAGGAGGGATTCGGGCAAGGCCCTATTTTACCGTCTCTTTTGAGGCCCTGCGGTTGGCGCTACGTGGTACATAACCGTTGGTAGGCATCCGAGGTTAGTTCTGCAACAAAGCAGCAAAAGAGGGGGCATACCGAATAATCCGCGTCCGATTCTTGTGGTTGGGAGGACGAAATCTCTTTGGGGGATTTCTAGTTTGCTAACATCTAACTTAACCCTTTATTTATTTGAGTATCATGCTTTACTACTTGATGTTATAATTGTGATTGTGTATTGGATTGGGAAAAAGGGTGGGGTGTGTGTGTGTGTGTTTACTGGGCATTCAAAGCTCACGGCGTATCATGCCAGGTGACGAAGAGGAACTCATAGCTGGAGACGACGAGCCTGAAACCTTCGAAGACTTTTGGCTATCCTAGAAAAATTAGAAGTTTCTTTTTGGATATTTGTAAGACCCATGTGAAGATTTAAGCTTTCTTTTGGGATGTAATGTAATGGAATCATATTTTGGATTAAGTATATTTGTGGTTGTTATGTAATTATATTCTATGTATGAACCTTATCGTTGCTTATGAGACCTTGTGTCAATACCTTTTAAGATCTGTCAAAAGGGCAGTGCGTTGCCTAAGAAAGCTGGACTTAGAAGGGAAACTACTTTGACTCATCCGGTGATCTGGGATCTTACTTGGTTATTGACCATAGGACTCATTAGTGACTCTCCATTGACTGCAACCAATAGTGTAGAATCGGGGCATCCCAGTATCAACCAATACAACCGGCACCCACTTCTCTCTGCATTCAACTGAGATGTATAGTGGTTTGTTATGCGCAGAGCCCTCGGGTGGCAATTCCTTATCCGTGAAGGTCAAAGTTGGCAAAGCGCCTCCTAGGAAGACAAGTCCCACTAGTTGCTCTGGAGTCTTGTCAATAGACAGTTTGGCCTAATCCATTGCTGACAAGATAGCTTGCCGGTGTACGTGCAAAGCCATGAGCAACCCCCAGATAGATATGTCCACCCGAATCTTCTTCTGCTGCTTCAATACAGCTTCTTCCTCTAATAGTTTATCCCTCTATTTTTCCACCTCCTTATCCTTTCCGGATGCTTTAGGTTGGTCCAGGTATGGGCGCTTCAAGTACCGCCCACTTCTAGTCATATGATCCACTTCCTCAGAATACCAAGTATCGTCTGGCAAGCCCTAACCCCAATCTTCATCGGTGTGGGCAAGATGTAAGTCATCATCTTCCCACCATATTCCTTCGGCAACTGACAGACAATTGTCCGGTTCTGACGTAATTACTTTTACATTACAATCATCCCCTGTGGGGTGCTTGGCCTTTCCAGCTTTCTAACTATTCTCGTCCCTTTCCTATTCAAACCACTTCAGTGCGGCTTCTCGTTCAGTGTCCACAGTACTTATGACACCCATTTCTTGAGCGGAATTCGTAGTACCAGTGCTCTCTGGCAACTCTCCCTTATCCACGGCCATTCCGACCCTTGTAGCAGTTCCTGTTTCTGACTATTCCAACTTTGGTTAAAATCCCTCATCCACATCAGGCTCGTCACTGAGCCACCCCGAATTATCTACTGACCCGTTCAGATCAAACCAGCTAATTTGCACACCCCCCCGAATCCTACTCATCCAAGAATTGCAGATTGTTGATGTCCTCTTCGAGGTCGGCTAAGTCATCCAATCCTTGGCTTGGTCCATCCTCCTGGACCACACTCACTGCCATCTCTGTTGGCAACTCTACATCTGGTCTAGCCTTATTGGTTAGCACAATGTAGCGGCACGGGTTGTATTCCTCCTCAAATAAGTCCACTGAGCCCTCAAGCACTGGCCTGACACTCTCATTCTCTACCAAGGCTACCTTGCCTTTATCTACCACAGTCACCACCATAGGCTTAGGCTGAGATATGGGCATGTTCATCATGCACAAATCTGTGCTTTCCGAGATGAACAGCGTCGACTTAGGTAGGTGGGAGGGGGTGATGTATATACTAGGGTTGTAAAGGATGGCCAGTGTATGGATGAGGTTTACTTGCCTGGGTGGAGGGGCTTGGTTATGTGGTGTACGAGGATTTGTAGTGACATTAGGTTTTTCAGGAGGCGCTATCACTTTATTGTCGATGAGATCTTGAATCTCATAACGCAATTTGAGGCACTGGTCGGTATCATGACCATGCTGTTGGTAAAAGGCACAGTACTTAGCCAGGTTGTGTTTAGGAGGGAGATGATCGGGTAATGGGCGTTGTTCTAACGGTTTCAAATGCCCTTTTCTGATCAGGACCCTCAAGGCCGCAGATAGAGACATGTAGAGTGTGGTGAAAATCCTCTGGCCTCGGGCCTGATGGCTGGAAGTTTGGGGGGGTGTATTGGTTGTGTCGGCAAAAGGGTTGGCAATTTTTGATGTGGTGATGACCATGCCCACATCAGAAGGCCTTGCAACTGCACTACTACTTGTAGTCATATTGGAACTGCATGTGAAAGCCCTCTTAGGCTACTCTTTCTCATGGTCTATCAGACCCTGCATCATTGCATCCTCTATTTGCACCCCTATTTCATGGAGGTCGGCAAATGTAGACAGAGGTAAGACTATCATCTTCTGTAATAGTCTTGGTTGCAGGTTATGAACCACCATTCTGATCTGGTCCTTTTCAACTGGTCAGATGGTCATCATGGAGGCCTTGGCCCTCCACTGGGTTATAAAATCCGAGAAGCCCTCCTTCGGCTCTTGGCGAGTTGCTTTGAGATCACGAGTTGTGACCTCGATCTGAGTATTGTAGAAGTACTGCGCTATGAAGGCCTCAGCCATTTCCTCCCAATTCCTCTTTACAGAGTCTTCAAGTTTGGCATACCAAACGGCCGCGATACCTGACAGGGTCCGGCCGAAGAAGGATAACTTCTGCAGTCTAGATAGGCCCCTTGGCCGTAAAATGTCTGAGAATAGCCGTAAGTGGACCATGGGATCACCCGAGCCATCAAAGCGGTCTATGTGCGGCATTTTAAACCTATCTGGCAACGTCACTGCCGAATCCGTATAGCCGTCCTCAATATCCGGGATCGAATTCACACCCTGAGTTTGTTTGAAGAGCTTCTCAAGCTTGCTTACTTTCAGCGCAGTAGAGTCAACCTCAAACTCAAACGATGCCTCTGTTGGGTAAATCGATGCTTCGGAAGCCTGGGGTGGGACGAGGTCTGCCTAAATGCCTGCATTCTCTTGGACATTGATTGTGACCCCGGGTGCTCGGATTCCCACTGGGAGTGCATGGGATGCTGAGGCTACTACAGGTTGTGACTGCTGTTGTTGAAGCCTTTCTATTACCTCCGCTTGGCGGGCTACAACCTCGACTTGGCGAGCTGTGGTCTCAGCTTGTCAGGCAGTGTCTAGCTGCATGTTCTCAATAGTCTGCTGGAGTTGGCGGAGCATTTCTTCCATGCTGAATAAGGGATGCTGAGCTATCAGAACTGGTGTATACTCTCTTTTCGGAGTAGAAGCAGATGACTAGACTTCGCTGAATGAAGGTAACTGTCGAACCAATGAATTATGCCTAACTCTCCTCCGTCTTGTAACCGGAGGTAGTGAAGCAAACACTGGCTGTCCTCTTACAAGATCCCCAGATCGGTAAAGTCGCCTTACTCTGGTCCAAAGTGCTTGGGGGGGTAACAACCTCGTCTGAAGCAATCGTGTAAGACTACCTTGCAAAAAGAAAATAAAGCAAAAGCAACAAAAATCAGAAATCGTGCAGCACCTCGGCTCAGACAGAAACAACACGCAGTTGTAATCATAAGCTGGATAACTGTACTCAAGCACTGATTTCTGCCCCAAATTTTTGCCCCAAAACTAATACCCAGACTGGTAGCTGATACATACACTCCTGTAGAGTTTCACTCTAAAAGCACGTATCAAGCAAGTGTGAGCCAAAACACCCCTATGATGGGGTAGGGTTGGTTACCCTGTCCTAATCTCGTCATGAGCTAAGGGTTCACTACGCAAACAAGCAGTTTCAAACAATCCCTGCATTCGGGTGAGCAACCTGTCCTAGTTTGGAACAGCCTCTATGGCTTCTGATATGCAACCAGGTCAATTGGTCAAAAAGGGTACCCTGGCAAGACCACCCAATATACCTCTCGCACTTAACACTGAGAAGTGAAAGGAGGATCACGTGGTACAGCGGTAGTCCAAATCCAAGGGTTGTGTTCCCAACGTGGCAGAGCCCGTAACCGGTCAGCCTTTTGGAAAGCTATTCCAAGCAAGCTTTCGACAAACTGCTCAGGAATAGCAGATGGCAAACACTGTGACTTAGGCGCACCGATGCAAATGCAATGCAAAGAAACACATAAGTGTAGATAAAACAACATATCATGAGTTCGAGTCAAGTTCTCTAAATCCCTAGCAGAGTCACCAGAAACTGTGGACTCGCCTTTTTCCGCCCCCGCCTTTCGGAAAGGGTTTGAAAAGAAGGCCTCACAGTTCGGACTCCCGCAGTTCTAAATCTGGTCTCACAAGTGCAATGTGAAATTGATAATCACCAAATAGTCCAAATCCAGCAAACCTTTTGGAAAATTGATTTTAAATCAAATAATGCCAAAATTGGACTGATTTGCTAGATTACAGAGTCGCCACCTAAATGTTTTGTTTTGAGGGAAATTTAGGAAACCCTGACTCGTGCCAAAGGCCACATGTCCGTTATCACCAAAGTTGCCTCGGCTCGAGAACTTGGGTACGAGAGGGGAAGGTCCTGAAATAAGCACCCCCGCTCGCCTGATCAAAGATCGGCCTCTACTAATCATGATATGCATTTTTATAAACATTATGTGTTCTTATTTTGATTATTAAACTAGCTTTACTATATGACACACACAAGCAAGTATAGACTATATCACAAGAATTGGAATATTTCAACTCATGTTTGTTTGCGAAAATGATTTGAATTTGCCACCCTCAAGTGGGCTTAAAGATGTGGATTTGCCACCAAACATAATGGGCTTAAAACAGGATTTGCCACAACAAAGTGGGCTTAAAACGTACATTTGTTGAATCGTTCCTATTCAAACAACAAGCCTTCATCCACAGGCATTCATGCAGTTTAGCAAGTAAGCACATAGCCTCATGGCAAGCATGCAAAACATGGAAATATGGCAATCACACTCATGCAAGTATGCTAAAGCATAAAACTCACCGAGTACTCCAAGCCAAAACAAAAACTAGTTAGAAAAATGCATGATTCCTAACTATGTCAAATGACTAATGCAACACATGCAATATGCAACTAATAGGCTCGACTACTAATATGGCATACAAATCAATTTGAACAACATGTGATTAAACACGTATTTGTAGACACCCCATTTTTGACCGCCCTTAAGACTTGGGCGCTACGGATTGTTTACTTAGTGATGCAGGCTATGCTATGCAAAGGGTTAATTTCTTTGGCAAGAAGAGCGTCAAATCCCATTCTCACAACCCATTTTTGGACCAAAAGATTTAGATCTTAAAATCCTCTCTTTCAAGACACTTTTGACAAAGTTCCTACGATGTTCCGAGGCTCGCATTTTGTTAAATGTTGCGTTTTTTCGGTAAACCGAGCAAGGACAAAGTGGAAATGAATGAAAGAGAGATGAAATCTTTGAAAAATCTTTCAAAACACCTTGTTTAGGGGTATGGATTTGTGGAAAAAAAGAAAAGAGGGAAGAAACCCAGTTGGGGAAGGAGTTGGGCATGAATCATTAAGAGAGAGTCGAGCAACCCTCGCTAAATCAAGCCTATCCTTTTTTACATTTGGATTTCAGCTATGAGGCCACCACCGTTGAAAAGAAGATTTATGGGGCTTCATTTTGCACTCAAGAATCTCCTTAAGCCGAGGCCAGATGAGGGAGATATGGCTGGTTGAAGTAGGGCATCAATCCGGTTGGACCGAAACTGAGCAGTCTTCACTAAAACAGACATAACTTTCTGTACAATTGGAATTTTGATGCAAGGCTGCCACCATTGGAAAGCTTACTTCGGGGGCTTCAATTTGCACACAAGAATGACCTGAAAAGGCATCCAAATGGAGTTAGAATTGCTTCAAGTCAGGGACTAGGACTGATTTTTGCTACCGGCCTCTATGGGAGTGTGCCGGCCATGAATGGCCAATGCCGACCCCATGCCATCCAAGAGTGACCCCTGCCGGCCATCAATGGTAAGGTGCCGGCCAATAGTGGTACAGTGCCGGCCACAGATGGCAGAAAGCAATTTTGGACAAATATTTTGCTCCAACTTGTTCCAGCTGTCTCTTTTGGAGATATTTTGACCAAAGCTTGATATTTTGCTATATATGAGAGCCTTATATCTCATATTCAAGGGTTAGAATATTAGAGAATAGGTTGGCAAGTTTGGGGAGCCTCTCTCTCTAAAGTCTCTCACTCTAGAATTTTGAAGAGCAAAAATTCCAGCCCCTCCCTCTAGAAGCCTCTCTCTCTTCTTGTTTTGAGCCTTAAGCTTAGAATCCTCTACACTTTTGCAAAGAGACCCTTGATCAAACTTAACCATCATTGGGCTGAGGTTCTTTGCGGATCATTTGGAGCTCTTAAGGTGGTTTTAGCTCAGAATTTGGACCTGTTTTGCAGCTGTGCTTCAAGGGTAAGAACTCTCTTCCTTTTAGCTTATTTTGCATACTTGCTTCACCATCCTTTTTCCATTGTTTTGGACTATTTTGGGGCTGGTTTTGAACTGTTAGAAACTCTGTTTTTGAGGCATAAAAATGGTGGTTTAAGCCTTGTTTGGCTAGGGGGTGTTTCCTCCATTTTGCTCCTTGGCTTGTAAGGCCTTTTGAGCTATCTTTCAAGCTTTTCAAACAACTTCCTTTTGGCCTTAAAATCACTGAATTCCAGAGGAATTTTATTGGTGAAAAGGTAGTTTTGATGCCCAAAATGGGCGGGGGTGGTCCTCCCCTCCTCTTGTCTTGTTAGCATGTGTTGTTGGCCTATCAAATGAGCATGTATTTCTCCCTTCTTGAGGCTTAGTTTGAGCATGTTTTTGTGACTTTTTGGGCCTGCTCTAACTCTTTTTTAGGCTGGTTTGGTTGTTGCTTGCATGCTTCATACACTTGTAGTGTAATCCTACTCACTAACCTAACATGCTTCATGTCTTAGCCTTTAATTCTAGCATGTATTGGCTCCACTCCAACATGTTTTTGGCCATTATTTAACATGCTTCAACTCTGATTTTAGTTGGTTGGATCACCTCTTGCTTGGTTCTTGCACTTGTAGTGCAATCATGCTCCTTAACCTAGTGTACTTGGTGTTTTGGCCTCTCATTCTAGCTTGTCTTGGCTATACTCCATGCATGTTTTGGTACTATTTTGACATGCTTTTGGACTGTTTTGAGTGTTCTTGGCCTTTTGGGGCTTGCTTTGTATAGCTATAGTGTAAATGGCTTCACTAGTCTTGAGCTTTGAGGCCCTTAGCATGCTATATTTGTGATGTGTGCATGATATGGCATCATTTGGCGGGTAATTTCAGAGCTTATATCTTTTCCATACTTTCACTTAAATCACTCTTTCAATGCTTTTGAAAAGTTGAGCATTATGCCTTGTTTGTGAGCCAATACATGAGCTTATATTTCTTGTCATCTATGCTACAAGTCTAGCATGTTTTTGCCACTATTTTGACCTGCCTTAGATCTGTTATGAATGGTTAGGGTCATTTGAGCATCGCTTAATATGGTTGTAGTGTAAACGGGCTTGGCTAGTTTTGAGTTTCGGGGCATTTAACATGTTGTGCATGTGATGTTTGCATGGTATGGCACCATTTGGCATGTAATTTCAGTGCATGTAGTGTAGTCACACTCTCATATACTTCACTCCTTCATTGCTTTTGAGGGTTGTGTATCATGCCTTGCTTGTAGGCCAACATATGTGCATGTTCTTGTAGCATTTTGAGCTTTCATTTCAACTCATTTTAGCCATTGTTTTGGCATGCATAGGGTCTATTTAGGGCTGGTTTAGTCCATTGAGCATTGCATTGCATGGTTCTAGTGTCGTGTCCTTCACCAGTTTTAATGCTTAAGCCTTCTAGCATGTTGTACATGAAGTGCTTGCATGTTAGAGCCTTGTGCATGCCACTTTAGCAGTGATGGATAAGCATGTTGTTTGCATGTGTGATCCATTGCATGTGTTTGGATCGAACGTTAATCCAAACACGAGAAATGTGAGACGTTTCATACTCATGGTGATGAAACGTGTCACGTTTCTTGGTCGCCGACCCTCTTGATCATGCATGATAGAGGTGGAGGCCCTTATGTGTTATTTGTGCATTCATTGACAATGACTTGTGCAAACTTGGCTTCTCGGCCATTGTGCGTTGCGATGCTCAGTTGGTGGCCCGAGAGTCAAGTACTGCACTCCCTTGAGCTTGAGAAATGATAGGAAGGGTGGTTGTGCACACATATCTTGCAAATACACTGCTATGCCCCTTGTTGTTCTCTGTTGCAGCAAAACTGGAGCTTGGCAAATTAACTGGTCAGCCGACTAGTAGGGGTAGTCGACCGACCACTTTTTCTGGTCTACAGCCCCCTTTTTCTGGTCGACAGCCCACCAGGAGGTCCCCATGTTGGAGCAGAAGCAATCTGGAAGTTAGTGCACTTTTCAGAGATCAAATCAAACGCAAACAGAGGCAATTCCGGGCATAGCAATGGATTTCCGAGCGAGGCGATCGAGCATGCATGCACCCCTCGCCCCGAGGACCTCTTTTAACTGCTTTAGCTGCTTTACTTAGTTAGCTAATTCATCGGTTTTGTACTTAATTAGTTAATGTGCTTAATTAATCGATTTGTTTTGTAATAATTAGTTAACTAGAAATAGTTAATTAGCTTTGGTTTGTAATAATTAGTTTAATTAGCATAGTTAGTTAGCTTATTATTCGGACCCTCCATCGATAGGGCAAATGTTGTAATAAGCGTGTGTGTATGTGATGCATGTCTTCCAACCCCATTTCTTTCTCCCTTTTACTTACCCGCTTTCGGTGGTTAATTTAGGGCATATTTCAATTAGCATCCTTATGCTTGCATGCGTGCATCATTCATTTGTCTTGCATGCACCAGGCTCGGCGCATCATTCAAACTGCATTGTATTTTAATTCCTATTTGAATACATGTATCAATTGTTACATTCATATGCCATCTTAAGTAGCCGAGCCTATTAATTGCATTTTTGCATGTGTTGCATTAGGCATCTTAACATAGCTAGGATCATGCATGATTACTAACTAGCTTCTGTTTTGGCTCGGAGTACACTATAAGTGTTTATGCTTTAGCATCCTTGCATGTGTGTAAGTGTTGCCATGTTTAGCATGCTTGCTATGAGGCTATTTGCTTAAATGATATAACTGCATGAATGCCTATGGATGAAGGCTTCATTACTTGAATTGGAACAATTCATCAAAATGTGCATTTTAAGCCCACTTAAAGTGGCAAATCATCATGTTTTAAGCCCACTTGAGGGTGGCAAATCCGCGTTTTAGCCTACTTGTGAGTAGCATCTTCAAACCATTTTCGAAAAACAAACATGAGATGTTTTGTTCCAAATCAAGCGATTTAGTCTATACTTGTGTGTTGTGCGCATCACGTAGTATGTTAGCTAAATAATTGGAATAAGAACGCATGTATTTTCAAGAACAACATATCATGTTAGTAGAGGCCGATCTTTGATCGGGCGAGCGGGGCTGCTCATTTCATGACCTTTCCCCCTCGTACCCAAGTTCCGGAGCCGAGGCAACTTTGGTGATGACGGACGCGTGGCCTTAGGCACGAGTCAGGGTTTCCTAAATTTCCCAAAACAAAATATTTAGGTGGTGACTCTGAAATCTGGCAAAGCAGTCCATGTTTGGCGTTTTTTGATTCAAAATTGATTTTTCAAAACCAATTGTCGGATTTGGACTCTTTGGTGATTTATCAGTCTTACATTGCACTTTGTGAGATTACATTCAGAACCGTGACAGGAGTCCGAACTGTAGTAGCTAGAACCCAATTCGCGCCCTCGCGCGCGGAGCGGAGTTCAGGCGGTCTACAATATTCAAAGAAGATATTGAAAGTGCAATGCAATTTGAATGATGCGCCGAGCCTCGGTGCATGCAAGACAAATGAATAGATGCAAACATGCAAGCATAAGATATGCTAATTGAAACATGTCCCTAATCTAACCATCAAAAGCGATTAAATAAAAGGGAGAAAGACGTGGGGTTAGAAGTCATGCACACACGCACGCACACTTATTACAACATTATGCCCTTGCGATGGAAGGTCCAAATGAATAAGCTAACTAGTTACGCTAAGCTTAAGCTAACTATTACAAAACTTGAAACTAATTAATTATTCTAAGATAATTAAATATTACAAACTGAATTAAGCTAATTAATTACAAGACGAATTAATTAACTAAATAGTTACAACACTTGTATGAATGAATTAGCTATAACTAACTAATTACGTAAAGCAAGTAAATGGCCTCGAGGGGAGAGGGATGCATGCATGCTCGGCTTCTCCACTCGAAAATGCCACCACGTTGCCATTGCAGCCTCTGTTTGCACATGTTTGATCACTGAAAATTACACCAACTTCCAGAACACTTCTGCTCCACCTCAGGAATACACTGAATAACTCTCTTCATTGATGGCCGATTGGCTACCAATGGTGGCCGTCAGCCACCATTGGTGGCCGGTCGGCTACCCCTTCCCTGAATTTCTTTTTTTGCTACAACAGAGAGCAAACAGAGGCAAAGTAGTGTATTCTCAAGGAATGTATGTACTGCTACCCTCCTTATCATCACACAAGTTCAAGGAAGTGTAGCTCTTGGCCCTCAAACCATCAACCAAGCATTTTCCATGCATGATGGCTAAGGAACCAAGCTTGTACAAGCTTAATGAATGCACAAACAAGACTAAAACAACCATCACCCTATCATGCATAATCAAGGGTGACGGTGACCAAGGAAAGTGGCACATTTCATCACTTCGAGTATGAAACGTCCCATTTTCTTTGTGTTCGAATTAACGTCCAATCCGAACACATGCAATGCAACATAAAAGATGTTTATCTTTCTCTTTTACTTGTTCATTTTTGTTTACTCATTTTAGATTACTAATCCATTCATTAATCAATTTGTCCATTGGTGAGTGTTTTCTAAGATGAAAGAAGTGTCAACCAAGGGATGATTTAAGGCAAGAAAGAGTTCATGCCGTTGATAATGAACCCTCAAAGAGGATTAAACCATTAAGCAATGGACTCAATCTCAAGCTTAAAGGTTCCCAAACTTGAAACCACTCTCAAAAGCAAATAAAAGAGTGAGAAAAAGGAGTATGTGACAGAGCTTATGATGCTGAAATTACATGCAAAATAGTACTACAACATGCAAGCGACTCAAGTAATTCATGTTTAAAGGCCTAAAATACTGAACTAGTGAAGCCCTTTACACTACAACTATGCAAAAGACTACTCATACAACACAAACAGCCCAAAACAGAGCCAAAGAAGCCCAAATTAAGGGTAAAAACATGCTGGAATTAAGCTAAGTTAAGCTAGAAAAATATGCTAACTCATGAAGCTAACTAGGCATGCCAACAAGACACAAGGAGGAGAGGCTAACCCCTCCAATTTTGGACTTCAAAAGTTGGTTTTTGTCATTGAAAATCCTTTGAATTTTAGTAGTTTAAAGGCCCAAAAAGTTTGATTTGAAGGTGATGAAAGATGGCACAAAAAGCTAAACAATTAAGCAACAAGAAGGGCGGATTACCCTTAACACAAAATAGCCTCAAACCACCATTTTTAAACCATAAAAATAGAGTTTTTTGGAGTCCAAAACCAGCTCAAAAAATGTGTAAAAAGATTGCAAAACAAGTATTTAAAACAAGTTTAAAATACAAGTGTTATACCTCTTAAAGACAAGATGCAATTTAGAGCAACAAAACAAGCTAAATCAAGCCAAAATCCACTTCTAGAGCTCAAAGAGGACCTCAAGAGATCTCAGCTCCAAGGTGGTCAAGTTTGATCAAGGGTTGACGTACAAAAGTGTAGAGAAACTAGACTTTAAGGCACAAATAAAGAGAGAGAGAGAGAGAGAGAGAGACAGAGACAGAGATATTTTGTCTAAAATGTCTAACCCTCAAAAATAGGGGAGGACACCCTCTATATATAGAAAATCAAGGTTTGATCTTGTATACATCCTACCATACACGTGTATGAAGATGCAGTTCAGTGAGCAACAGCTGGCACAGCTGGCAAACAAATATCTGAAAAAGGAGATCAATGGCCGTCGGCCACCACTGGTGGCCGACAAGAACAAGACATGGCCGACAGGCCAGGGGTTTGGCTGACAGGTCATGCACTCCTCTAGACTATAGGCAACAAGCTCTAGCTCCAAAACCAAGCACAAAACTGACAAGGTTTAGAGGCTCAAAGACGAGACGTTCCACCGAGGACTTTGGGCGCTCAAAACGAACACAAACAAACACAATCATCGAGTGCACAAACGATGATGTTTAAGTCTTGAGGACGGTCAAAAATGGGGTGTCTACAAGGTGCTTGATAATACATATCTAATTCCACCATTTATATAAATATCCATCCAATTTCATATTCCCAATACCAATTTCATTATTTATACAAAATAATTATTCAAGACATTTTAGAGCAAAATCCCCCCTTTTCCCAATCTCATTCCAAACACCAAATCAACCATTTTAATGCAACACAAGCTCATATCTATTCCCATAACCATTTCAAATATGTTAATTCGAAAAATCCCTCTTTGGATTTTAACTCAAACCCTAGGTTTGTTCAAAATCACAACAAGTCTCAACATTTCTTACCCATCAACAAATAACCAAGTTAAAACTCATAGAAGAGTGTAAAAAGTCCCTACCTTAAGCTTAGAAGACCAAGGAAGGAAGGGAGAAACTTCAAAAGCACTGAAATCAAGCTTTATTCATATTAAAACGGAGCTCTAGAAATGCTCTACCTTTTTCTCAAAGGCATTAGAGTGGAGAACCCAACAGATCTAGGTGAAATAGTAGAGAGAAGATGAGTTAGAGAGAAAGAAACTCAAGATCTAGGGTTTTGGAGAGTTTTAGAGAGAGAAAGAGATAGAAAAATGAAGTAAAATATGGCTGTTACGAACTGATAAACATGCAGTCCGCTCGAGCACAAGAGTTGATGCTCGAGCGTCAGACACAATAAATTGTTCCACTTGAGCGCAAAAAACGACGCTCGAGTGCAGAATACACATATCCAGTAGTTTTGCAGACAGAAGAACATTGCTCGAGCGCAAAAATGGCCGCTCAAGCGCACATTTGCTCGAGCATAGGAAACGCTGCTCGAGCATAGAATACACTCTCCTAGTAGTTTTGCAGACCTATAAAAGTACTGAGAGTTTGCAAAGCCTGCTCGAGCGCAAGAAATGTCGCTCGAGTAAAGAAACAAAAATCTGGGCAATAAAAGTTTGGAAACTAAGCAACCAACTTGTCCCAAACACAACCACAACAATCCAATAGCCAATTTAAGGAGATGCAAGGAAAGTAAGATATATACAACAACATGGAACCAAGAAACCCGAGTCCAAGATGCAAAAAAGGTCGGGTTAAAACTGGAATCACTATAGACCTTGGTGGACGAAACTGAGGAACCAGGAGGAGGCTGCATATAAACTTCCTCAGTGAGATCACCATTGAAAAAGGCATTCTTAACATCCATCTCAAGAAGACTCCAGTGGTGAGCAGTAGCAACGACAAGTGGGCTGCAAACTGAAGTAAGACGAGCAACATAAGCAAATGTTTTCTCGTAATTAATCCTATATTCTTGAGTAAGCCCCCAAGCAACAACATGAGCTTTGTAATGCTCAATGGAACCATCAGAGTGGGTTTTGTAAACCCATTTGCAACTAACAACACTCTTGCTAGATAGAAGGTCAACTATATCCCACATATGAATTTTATCTAAAGCCTGCAGTTCATCACTCATAGCTTGCTGCCAAAGAGGGTTAGAATAAGCCTCTCGATAGGAAGTAAGTTCATGATAAGAAAAAGCAATGAGACCAACAATGAAATCACTAAGAAGGAACAAAAAGTTGTGTTACCAGAGTAGAATGACGAAGAGGTACCTCTGGTGCAGAAGATGATATAGGGGAATCAAGGGATGCATAAGGCTCGCTAGGAGAGAGAATGATGACATGACTAAGAGTTGGAGCATGAGTAGGTACAGAAGTTGGCTCAAGATCAGGGAGTGGAACAGTAAGACCAAGAGGCAAAGCAAAATCCTTAGGATGGGCCAGAGTCATCATGTCAGAAGTAGTGTTTGTATCAAGCTCATCAAACAGAAGAGAGTGATCTATAAAGAATGGTATAGTGGAAGGAATGTACAAATGAAACTTAGATATAAAGGAGAACATTTTGTGTTCCCAAAATACCACATGATGAGAGACACAATCCCAACAACGATAACCTTTATGTTCAATTACGTACCAAGAAACAACACAAATGGGCGCAAGGTTCTAATTTGGTACGCTCATGTGGTTAAAGAAGAACAAAACAAGCATATCCAAACACACGAAGACTAGTATAGGCAGGAGGTGTGCCATACAAATGCTCATATGGGGTTTAATTGTTGATGGTAGGCGAAGTGAAAGCAGCTTCACCGCAAAAACATTCAGGACAAGAAGAAGAGATTAAAAGAGCACGAACAGTGTCTAAGATATGACGATGTTTGTGCTCAATACGACCATTTTGTTGGGAGCTACCAGGATAAGAATAATGAGAAAGTGTACCATTTTGACAAAAGAATCTCAAAAAATGAGTTTCTTTGTATTCCTAGGCATTATCAGTACAAAAAATTTTGATGGTGAAGGAAAATCAGGTTTTGACCATGTGGGAAAAATCATATGTTTGGTGTAACTCATAGCGAGATTTCATAAGAAATAACTAGGTAAAACGAGTAAAATTATCGAAAAATATGACAAAGTATTTAGATTCCCCATCGTGGTATTAGGTGAAAACCCCTAAACATCAAAGTGTATGAGATCAAAAGGTGTATAGGACATAGAGGTAGTAGTAATAAATGGTAAGGCAGACTGTTTGGCAAGTTGACAAGATAAACAGTCTACTTTATTATTTAGAACAACACCTAACTAACCACTTGAAACTAGAGAGTGTAAACGACTAAAAGACACATGACCTAACCAAGAATACCATAAAACAAAAGGGGAACTAGGAGTAGCAGAAGCAGCAGTCTCAATAGTGGAAGGACTGGATGAGGGAATGCGAATGTAGATGAGCTCGTATAGATATCCATATCTATGACCTATCTCAACGGTCTATCTCGTTTTCAGGTCTTGCACAACACAACCAATTAGAGAAAATAGAATAGTGAGGCTAAGATCACAGAGTTGACCAATAGAGATAAGATTTAGTGTAAGATTAGGGATCAGATGAGTGTGATAGATAGAGACATTAGAGGTGGAAATATGACCTATATGACTAACATGCATTTGAGAACCATCAATAGTGTGAATGATAGGTAAATTTTAAGGACATGTAGTGAAAGAAAACAGTGTAGAGTCAGAGGTCATATGATTACAACAAGCCAAATCAAAATACCATGAAGAGGTACCTGGGGTTATTGAGAGATCAGTAGAAGGTGTACCAGAAGTTGAAAGAACCTTTTGCATAATAGCTTTAATATCATGAACAATGTGAGTGGAAGATGAGGCAGATGTAACATCAGTAGAGGCAAACTGAGCCGAAGAGTCATGTTGACTAACAGAGGATCCAGAAGAGCCACCACAGAGAGGAGAATTATCTGAATGATCCATGAAGTGATCAAAATAAGAATCACAAAGAGGGTCCAGTGGTGTCGGAGTAGAACTGGGTGAAACAGAGTGTCCCAGTGAATCTGAAACGTTGAAAATAGCTAGATAGCAATTGAGTTGGCCCAGAAATAGCCACACACAAAAAAAAATGGACCTGTAGATGACCAGGTGTGAAATAGGACAAAGATAATGTTAGCCACTGGTAAGGATGACGTTAGTGTGCGCGGCGCACGTTAGCAAAAGAGGCGCGCAGTGCACAGGAGCGACAGAGGTCTGCGCGGCAAATAATAGCAGAACAGGTGCAAGAGCGCGTGAATATGACGTTGGCGATGACATGCGCGGTTAGACTGGAACGACACGGCGGAGATGGCTGGCGCGGCTAGGGCTGACATCAGAAATGCGGAAGGATGTGAGAGGCGCGCGTAAGGATGACGTCAACAAGCACATAGTGCGTGCGAAAGGGCGCATGATATGCAGGCGGCGGAATGCACCAAGGCTTTGGGAGGCGCGTGCAAGTACATGGAGGTATTTTTAGAGGCAAGATTAGTGGTGTTGCGATCGTAAAAAGATTCCAAGCAAGTTGATGTTAAGTTTAAAAATTTTCGATCACTATAGATGGCATAATAGTGTTTGAACAAATGAAAATGTGTGGTTAGATTGAATGAATATAGGTGCTACAGTGCCACTGTGTACGGGTAATGAGCAAAAGAAAGAGACTAGGATTTAAAACCTCCACTCTGATACCATGTTATAATGGTTGAGAGAAAGAGATAAATCTGTGTATATTATCATTCAATGATGCGATAACCAATACAATGAAAGAGGAGTAGCTTACAAGAAAGTTAACTATGGTAAGGCTAACTATGTTAGTGTACAATATATAATAATATAAATATATACAACTAACATAAATATATACAGCTAACATTAGCGGCGATTTTATTATGACTAACTTTCAATAAGACTTAAGTCTAACTATTATGATCGATTGATAGTTTACCCTAATCCCAATACACATATTATAATATTAATTTTTTTATTATTTATTTTTAGTTTTACTTACTTGAATTGCACACTCATCACATGTACTAACCGCTAGTTTAATATATTACAACATTTGTTACTCTAAAAGAAACGTTAGTATTGAAAAAGGAAAACAAAAACAAAACAAAAAGAAAGAAGAGAAAAGAATAGGGAAATTAATCACAATGCACCACAATAAATTAAGAATTCAGACACAAAAAGTTAGGGAAAAAATCACTTTTAAGAGATGAAATATGTTATTGAAAGTTTGATTGTTGTAGTTTTTTACAACAAAATTAGATATTTATTAATAAATTATTTTTTTTTTGAACTAAAATTTGTCTGACACTAAATTGTCTTGTCCCTAAAAGGGCATTATTAGCGGTATTTTTAAAATTTTGTTGATAAAACTTTTCTTTTTTTTTCACATTTCTGGACAACCGTTTGGTGATGAAAGGAATTAATCACTAAATATTTTTGGCAACAAAATTTGCATTTTTAGAGGGAAAAAAAAATTAGTTACTAAAACTTTTATTTTTTAATTGGTCCTCAATTTTGAATTGCAGTTGGACAAGGCTTCTCTCCTTGGAGATGCTATCAAATACATAAAACAGCTTGAAGAACACAAAAATTCATTGGAGAAAAAAATTGCAGAATCAGTAATCTATGTGAAGGGAGTAGGATTATCTATGCTATCTGGTGAGAATTTAGATAGGAATTGTAGTGAAGAAGCATTTCCAGTGATAAAAGCAAGAGTTTCAGACATGGATGTGCTCATCAGAATCCATTTCAAGTAACACAATGGACTCATGGTCAAAACACTACATGAAATGGAGAAACTTCATCTAACTATCATCAATGCTGTTTCCTTGTCAGTTGCTAATACCACTCTTCTTGGTATAACAATTATTGCTGAGGTACTTCCATTCCATAATTCTAACGCACGTAAACAAATCACAAAATGGATCACAAAACACTCATAGTCTATGAAGTATGGATATTTTGACAAACATATCGTACTCATACTGGGTAAACAAATCAGGTATTCAAAAAAAATTTCTTGTTAATTTTTGTCTTACCCCAGAGGTACTAAAGACAGTTTGGATTTTGGTTTTAGAAGGGAGTTCATGTCTTTAGTTTTATGCTAAAGAACATTACTAGTTTTCATAAAAATGATATATGTAATGAATGAAATGGTTTATTTTCCATGATGGCGCATATATAATTAAACTTCAATTTGTACAGATGAACGTTGAATTTGGTACCACGGCAAAGGAGCTCATGAAAATCCTTCAATCGGCTATTCTAAGCACTGAGTTTGATGTTCAATGAACATTATTAAACATAACTTAGTGCATCTTAGAAGATTATCTTTGTTCTTCACTTTTTTGTATGTTTTCCTCGCCAGATCAGAAGCTTCAAAAGCTTAGAATTATTAATAACAAATTGTTGTTTGCTTCTTTATGCTGGTTATGCCTTTTCAAAAAAACAAAGGGAAAATTGCTAATCAATAGTTTATTCACAAAATATTTACAAATTCATAAAAAGTTTTATAACTTTAACTATTAAAGTTGATAAAGTTTATCATTGATTTGTAATTTCTTTTGAAAACATGGACTGAAGTGCAATTTTCCCAATAACAAGAAAAATTGCAAATCTATGGTTTATTCACAAAATATTTATAAATTCATGAAAAACGCCAGTCTCTCAGCCTTTAGACCACCAACTAACGTTAGGAAAACTTACGTATAGGTCTTAATAAGTAAATTTATTATCCAGTAGGTTCTATGATAATTAATAACATTTTTTTATCAAACACTATTAAAAAACCATCACTAATTGTTAATTTTCAACGACAGTTTAAAAATTGTCACCAAAAATGTCACTAATTATAAATTTTAGCATCGGTTTAAAAAAATGTCACAAAAAAAATCACTAATTTTCAATTTTTAGCGATAATTTGAAAAATTCCTCACAAAAAAACATTACTAATTGTAAGTTTTAGTGACAATTTATAAAAATCGCGACAACAAAAGTCACGAATCGTCAATTTTTAGCGACATATGTAAAAAACGTCATAAAAATTTATTTTTAACAATGATTTTACTATGATTTATTTTCAATAGAATTTGATGAGAATTAAATTCAACTATTAAAACCTATTGATAATTTACCACTAACGTTACTAGGGTCCAGCTAACTAGTGTCTCACTATTTCTATGACATTTTTTACACAAATCACAACATTAAACATTATTTAATGGGACATTTGTTAACATTTTTTATTTTTTTATTTTTTTTTTATTTTTTTTTTTTTGGATTAGCTAGATGCACTTGTTAGCATTTGTCATGTTATTATAGGTTTATTTTTCACTATAAGATTTCACTACTACACAAGTTTTTTTGGGTCAAACACAATATTCAATTTAACAATGAGGCATAGGAATTGAATTTTCAAAAAAATTAAAAAGAAAGAAAGTGGGCAATTCAGTAATTTTCATTTTTGAAAATTCGACACCATGCCCTGTGATTAAATTGAATCTTGTATTTGTTGCAAATAAATAAACAAATAAATAACGCATGACAAAGAGTCTGGCACTGCAATCAACCAATCTTTCTTTCAGTCAATTCAACTTTGGCCATCACATTTATCTTTATATTTTCATAACTCCACCAACCTATTTCTTAATAACTTAGCTTTAGTACCTTTGTATTCTTTGGCATAATTTTTTTTTTTTTTTTTTTAAATACTATTCAAATCTAAAACCGTCACTATTTATGAATGGTAATGTTTACTGGTTTTGTTTAGTTTATCGTCTTTATAAACTAGTCCCATTAAGGCCTTGTTTGGAGAATAGAATGGGATTAATTTAACCAATTAAAAGATAAATTAAATTGAAAAGTCAATTAGACAAAATATTACATTCAAACCATAATCATTTTATTTTTTCTCTCACAAAACTATAAAAGCGTCAAAAGTTTTTTTTCCAAACGGAACTTTTTTAGACAGGCTAACATAGCCAAAAAGTCAAAAACCAAACTAAAAAGGTTTTTCCCAAACAAAGGCTAAGAACATCTACATCAGACTCAACAAATTTTGAGTTAAATTATAACTAAAAAACTACTTTTCTAATTTAGTTATCATTTTTTTGTATATACACACTACATCAAACTCTTTATTCTAAAATTAAATTTTATAAAATATTTATTTTATATTATTAAAAAGCAGCCAAAGCAATATAAGAGAAGTTAATTTACATTGCAAAGAAATGCGCTGATTTCCTTGCCAAGAGTACTCTTCATCAAATTTCCCAACATGAACATATTGTCTTCCCCTTGGGGACTTGGCTAGGTTGATAACGGAGGATACACCAGAGTTTGTTAACTCTGGGGTGGTTGGTTTTTAGTTTCGGCCCCATTTGCACCCCAAAAAAAAAAAAAACAAAAACAAAAACAAAAACATATATATGAAAAAATAAATAAATAAATAAATGTGTCCAACACCGGTTGTCCGACCAAACATTTAAAGTGTATAGGACATCCAAAATCTATGCATTTTCATATTCCTAAAAAAAAAAAAAAAAAAAAAAAAAAAAAAAAAATTGTGCACCAACCGGTTGTCCGGTAGGATGTTTGGTCAGATGATCAACATGATGTCTTGTCATTCTTAAGAATAAATGATAAAATATTATAAAATCTGTGAATAATGTATCACTGCATGTAGTGATGTATGGTACAAAAATTAACCAAAAACTAATTTAGAAATAATTTGTTAAGGCTGATGGAGAATCTACATCTGTTGAGACTAATGCAGATGCTCTGAGGCAAGTCTAACAATCCTACTTTCAAGAAAAGGTAAATTATACAAATAGTCTCTGTAGTTTATACGATGTGTCAATTTGATCTCTGTTATTTTAATTTGCCCGATCTTGTCCCTTAATTTAATGGATTGTGTCATTTTAATCTAATAAATAACGGTTGTTAAGTTTGATAGAGGGAAAGTCAAACTATGTGTCAATTTGGTCTATGTAGTTTACACAATGTGTCAATTTGGTCCGTGTCAAAATCAAGCAAATCAAAACAATAAGGACCAAATTGACACATTGTGTAAATTATAGGGGTAAAAATTGACACATTATATAGACTTTCCGTCCACCAAACTTAACAATCGTTATTTATTAGACTAAACAATCTGTTAAATTAAGAGACAAAATCGAGTAAATTAAAACAACATGAACCAAATTGATATATCGTATAAACTACAGGGACTATTTACATAATTTACCCTTTAAGAAATTATGAAGGAACCTTTGTGATTTTTCCTTAAGTCACAAGCTTTGGTCATCAGTCTTAACCACATTTAGATTAATAGCAGACAAATTAATGTTTTAGAGATGAAAAATTAAAGATAAAATTACATTTTAGAGATAAAAATTTTTGTTGCCAAAATTATATTTTTAGCGACAAAATTTATGTATTAGTGTTGAATTATTATTCTTTTAGGACCAAATTTTTGTTTCAAAAAATAAATCTTTTTAGGACAAAATTATTTTATTCTGCATTTGTTAGAGATATTTTTAAAATTATCACTAAAAGTCTAATTTTGACTTTTAGGACAGCCTTTCAGCGACTATCCTTGCAATGATAGGAATTGGTCCCAAATGTTTTTGCAACAAAATTTCCCTAAAAGTGAAAATTTTGTTGCAAATTTTTTTGGGATCAATTCAGGTTGTCATGAGTATAGTCGCTAAAAAATCATTATGAAAAGTTTAAAAAAAAAAAAAAAAAAAAAAATTTAGCGATGAAATTTTAAAAATATTACTAATAATTGCACAGGATAAAATAATTTGGTTTCAAAGTGATTTTTTTTAAACAATTTTTTTGGTTCCAAAATAATTCATGTCCAAAAGATTTTTTTTAAGACAAAATTTTAGTCCGAAAATGATAATAATTCATGTTTAATCATAATTAAAAATATAATAATAACGTTTTAAACAATAAAAATATTTTATCTCTAAAAATTATCCTTAAGTTTTTATTTTTAAAGTCTTGATTTATTACAATGTATATAATCGTTCTCTACATTTTTCATTGGTCTTTCTTTTGGATATACTCTGGATAAACGTAAGTTCTCATCTTTCTACCTCAATTAATAACTTTCTTTTTGTTAATAAAAAATAAACCTTGGATTTAGGTTGGTTAAAATGCAATTTGGTAGTACAATAATGTTTGAGAGTTCTACTGCAACTCTAATGATGTGGAGAGTACCCATGTGAAGATGGGACCCACACTCCTCTCTCTATCTCTCTCTACTCTCTCTCTCTTCCATTTCACTAGAGCTCTATTTAAAACTCTCAAATTAAAGCTATGTATCATTACTCATTGACAGCATTTGAAAGCCAACATGGCAGTCATGTGTAAAAAAATTGGATGGTAGTCGAGGATTGGAACAAATTGAGAAAAATCGGATAGCTTGAGAATCTAAAGTGGGAAAAAAAAAAATAGTGTAACTACTAACAGGTCTTACTAATTCGATTTAATTCTCATCAAGTTTTATTAAAAATAAGTGTTAGTAAAATCATCGATAAAAATAATTTTTTATGACATTTTTTGCATATGTTGTTGAAAATTGACAATTAGTGATTTTTTTTGTCACAATTTTTATAAATTGTCGCTAAAATTTATAATTTGTGACGTTTTTCTGTGACGAATTTTATAAATTGTCTCTGAAAGTTAAAAATTAGTAACTTTTTTGTGACTATTTTTTAAATTATCGCTAAAACTTATAATTAATATAGAAAAAAATTGTGACAAAATTTTCAAATTGTCACTGAAAATTAACAATGAATGACATTTTTTAATAATATTTGATTTTAGCTCGAATTTGAGTTTGTCCGAATCGCTCGAATTTTGGCTGCTTGGTCGTTCGGTCGGTCATCGGGCAATAAGGTAACAATCACAGTCGATAAAGGTGACAATCGCGTTAGACAAGTGTTATACCGGTCGTCCAGGTGGTCGATCAACATGCACAAATTGGGCCGATTCAGACAAACTCAAATTCGAGCAATCAATAATTTTTGATAACTAAATTGGGGAAGGGTTATGAAACATGAGTACTTTGACAAATATATCATATTTGTTTTTTATAGTTATCGACGTATGATATTTTGTATAATATTTTTATATATGTACTAGATACACGAAACGTGTATTTAAATTTTTCTTCTTAATTTTTTTTATACCCAGACATACCAATCTAAACAATATTTTCTGCTACTACATCAATAAAATTCCTTTCACTAATTTCCTTTTTATTTTTAGTTTCATACTTAGTACAATTTTAAAATTAAACTATGGTTTATAAATTATTTAGTATAATGACATTTAATTTTGATTTATACATTTACTTTTGACATTAAATGTTAATTGTGGATTGGATCTTAACAAATTAAATTATTTAATCAATTTTTGCATTACTCTAAATTAAAAATAAATATTTTTTTACAAACGTATAAGTCTTACCTGTATCCTACTTTTTTTTTAGATATTATCATATTGACGTACCCATATCGTACCGGTACTGGTACCAATACTCATACATGTAACCATGCTTTACAAGTTAAGGGCATTATTAAAAGTACTCTCTCTCTCTCTCTCTCTCTCTCTCTCTCTCTCTCTCTCTCTTGTCTTTTTTTTTTTAATAGGGTTTAGGGTTTAGTTTGGCAAAGTCAGTAGCTAATTGTTAGATTAGCACTTATAAGAGTTAATCTCCATATTTTACAAAGCACTAAGTGCTTACTTCCTTAATTCGAGGGTTGAACCCATGACCTCATCATAGAGATTAAGTTTTTAAAAAAGTCATAATTGCCAGTTAGGCTTAGCCTAGTTTTAAAAACTATTTTTGTTAGTGTTGAAAACTGCATATATAATGTATTGAAATATGTTAAAAAAAAATATGTATGAGTATGTTAAGATATGTGAACTTTTGTATTATGATGATAAATATTTTGGTATTATGCAGTTTTTGTTGAAAACCCATAACACTGTCATTAACAGGATTCGTTTGTTAATTTGTTCTTTAGTGGACATGAGATGGGTTAACAGGAATCATGAAATTATTTTTGGATCTTAAAATGAAAGAAGAAAAAGAAAAGAAGATGAAAGACAAAATGCATAAAATACAGGTCGGAGACCAAGGGTGTGGTATTTAAAGGAAAAAAAAAAAAAAAATTGTAAGTTATTTTTTGGAACTGGCAAACATAGATATATAGAAGTTAAAATAGTGTTTAACTCTAATCTCTTTCCTATCTAAATAAATAAAATACATAAAAATTTAAAAAAAAAACCCCTAACCTCTTTAAGATGCTCAAATCTAGATATTTGCAAGATAGAGCGATGCCAAAGAGAAAGAAAACAAGTGATACTTTGGGAATTATCATTTTAAAAGAAAGGTTAATTCTACTAATGATTTTCAAAACATATGTAATTGAAAGATTCAATGGTAAAGTGTAACACAACACATATTTTAGGGACCATTTGTGTAATTAATTCTTAAAACAAAATGCCCATAAAATAATATATCATTACAATTATACCATTGTCACAGGAAAAATCTAAATAATAAAAACACTAGCTAGTCAAAATGTTTTTACAAACAATAATGCTTGCATGTGTGTTTTACTACTTGGCCAGAAGTTCATTAAATAGTGTGTGGTCGATATTATGTTCGTTGACGTTCTTAATATTCAACTTATTTGGTTTTATTTTATTTTTGTTTTTAATGAAATTTATTTTTTTAATTTTTTAATTTTTTAATTTTTTAATTTTTAAAAGCACTTAATTGAAGACTAGATCCATTTTAAAAAGGTCAAAAGCATACATGAAAAAAGTAAGACAGAAAAATGAAGAAGTTTTGAAAAACAAAACTAGCACATGCTACATGAAAAACATAAAACAAATGGCACGGTGGTCGGTGTAAGAAAGGACAAAGGTTTTCTTGTGGGAAAACAAAATTTTGGTTTCTTTGGAGGCTATATGAGTAAGAGTCAAATATTAGGTTGCATGTGGTCATATAAGAGAGGCCGACAAACGAGTTTATTTATCCAATTTTTTTTTATTGTATTCATGAGAGAGAGTTTGGGTTTTATTCTCTCTTGTAATCTCTTTGACTGTGTTTCGATTTATGAATTTAAGAAGAAATTTGAAAAGAAAAAAAAAATGTGTGTGAAACATAAATAAAATATAATTATATTTTATATATTTTTTCATCTACTTTTTTACTTTATGTTTCTAAATCTTTTGTCAAATTCATGAAACAAACGTAATTTTTATATATTTATTAATGTATAGAGATAGACCTTATTATAAAGGTGGGCATCAGTGGAGTTGGGCCTAATTCGGGAAGGATTTGCGCTATCTAATAAAAGGTTTTATTATGCTTAGAGGAAGACTATAAATCCACAATTATATGTTTAGAATTTATCCAAAAATAGAAATAAAAGGTTCAAATTCATTTTACTAATAGATCTCGCACTTTATCAATTTAGTCTCCACCACTCAATTTAATTCTAAGTAAATTCTGATTCCCCAAGTCTGGTTCCCATGTTTTTGATATGCTTATCCAAGCTCAACCCGACTCAACTTGAAAAGTTGGGCCTGTAGAGTCATTTTGAGCCCATTCCTAAAGAAAATAGAAGTGTTTGAACCCACTTATTTCACCCATATATCTGTATGGATTATTTCTTTACAAAAATGGTAAGGATGCTAACATGGACAATACTGGAAACCCAAAAGAGTGTTTATGTCATCCTCATCATTTTTAAATAAATCTATTTTATATGTTATTACTGTATAACTGACGTATTAAACGAAAAAAATATATAAGATAAAATATGAGATATTAAACAAAAAAACATATGAGATAAAAGAAAAATGTTTAAGACCACTAATTTAAGAGCACTAGGAGAGCACTAATTGGTGGGTCCCATTTATTGATGTGATGTTTTGGTCTTAAGTTTTTTTTTTCTTTTTTTTTTTTGAATTTCCACATCATTAGTGGTCAATTAGTGCTCCTAAATTAATGGGATGAATCATTATTGGAGATAAAATATGGGATATTAAACAAAAAAATATATATAGCTGGGAGAAAAGACTCAATTGTGTTGTTGGGCTGGGCCATTCACAGGCTCGACTTAATTTGATTTGTTTATTTTTTAATTTATTATGTAGATCATTAAAAAATAAAAAATAAAACAAATTGCTGTGATAATTATAATAGTACAATTTTATCACATTTGTCATACAAAAGTAGGTAACAAGTATAATTTTAAAATTATACAATTAATTTTGTTTGTAGATAAATGTGATTAAATCATATATATGTGACTATCAAATTAGTTTATTTTTTTTAATGAATAATCAACACGCTCAATTCGAAGTTATTGGGTGATTCGAATACCAGATCTGAAAACAGTGACTCTAGATCGACTTCAATCTGACCATCGGTGAGGCCGTTGACGGCGGCAGTAAGGAAACCAACGAACAAAAGAGGAGAGAGAGAGAGAGAGAGAGAGGATGAGGAGAGCGTAGGGTTTTGGAAAATGGGGGGTTGATGAGAGAGAGAGAGGGGTGTATAAATGTATATGGATTTTGGTCCTTTTGCTTAAGCATATCTTTATGGACAAAATAATTTTGAGTTTCAACTTTTGGATAAAGAAAATTCAAATTTGAACCTTTGGACTAGGAATGGCCATTTTAATTCGATTCGCGGGGTCTGTCCATACCCACCCCGACACTTATGTGGTATAACGATTTTGGTTTAAACCTGACCCGCTTATTGTTTTGGATCCGGAATTTCATTGTCTTATTTGGTTGCTCACCTCTTTTCATCTTATTATTTGTTGGTTTTGGCTATTGGGAGTTTTGGTTGAGTTTGAAACAGGTTTGGAGATTAGTTTTTCGAAGTGTTGTTGTCCAAAAATTTGCATGTTCGCTCGACCGACCATTGTTGCGCTCGACTGATCTTTTGCAGTCTACAAAACTATTTGGAGTTTGAGTTCTTCACTCGAGCAATCATTCTTATGCTCGAGTGAACTTTTGCAAGTCTGAACTACTGGGAGGGGTACATTGTGCGCTCAAGCGACTATTATTGCGCTCGAGTGGTATCTTCATTGTGTCTGGTCGCTCGAGCGATATGCGCGTATATCAGTTCGAGGAAGCCACTTTTTGGATCACTTTTTCACATCTCTCTCTCTCTAAAAACTCCAAAATCTCAGATCTTCTCTCTCTCTATCTAGAAACCATATTTAAACCTTAAATACACGTTAATCTAGTGGTTTCTTAACCTTTGTCCTTTAGAGAAAAAGATAGAGCTCACCTAGAGCTTCCATTTAATCGGAACAAAGTTCATTTTCAGCTTTGTTGAGTTTCAACTCTTGTCTTTGTCCTTGTCTTTAAGGTAGGGATTTCTCCGCACTTTAATATAGTTTTTAACTTGGTCCTTGGTCCTTGTCTTTAAGGTAGGGATTTCTCCGCACTTTAATATAGTTTTTAACTTGGTTATTTGTCTTTTTAAAGGAAATCTTGATATTGAGGATTTTTGAACAAGTTTAGGGTTTTGATTTGAAATCAAAAGAGAAGTTTTCAAATGAATTCTTGAAAATGATTATGGAATTGTAAATGTGGTTGAATTGTGATAAAATGATGTATTTTTGTCCTTCGAATTGAATTGTAAAGAAAGGGGATTTTGCCCTAAATTGTATATATTTGATTTTTGTAAAGAGAAAATGGAATTTTATATTGGTTTTTATGAAATTGGAACGATGATGATGATGTTGGCGAAGTTGGATATGAATTATCACTCCTATCTTGAAATGTTGGAAAGTATATCTTTGTTGGAAATTATTTATCTATTTAGAGATATCTATTTTGGACTATGGGTGGAGGACAACTATGATTGTTGTAGAAATTGCATGAGAATTAGGTGAATTGAAACTAATTTCTCATCCATTTGCATTGAATATTGTAACATATTGGGTGGTGGAGACTAAATTAGTGAATACATTGGTGAATCTGGGTAGGGAGTGTAGTTATGGTATTAAGTTGGCCTGTGTGCCTTTGGTGAAAGTCCAGAAATCTGCGCGGATAGATGCCAAGCCTTCCGGTTAGTATCGGTAAAAATGACAATTGGTAATACTTGTAGCCTACTTATAGACACATCCTAGAGATTTCTAATGTTGTATTCACTACTATGTTTTCTATTGTAAAGCAAATGATTTCAAGAACTGTGATATAAACTTGGCATTACATAATTTTGGAAAGAGATATAAAATGTTTTGGCATGAACATTGCATATGCATTCACCTTATAACTCTTAAGATTCATACACTGTGCTAGAGTTTCTCTACTAGGTTTTAACTCACCCTATGTGGAAAACTATTTTCAGGTAGTGATGATATGTCTCCGCCTAGGCAATAGTTTGGGAGGACTATGAGCCAAGAGCTTCATTTTTGTACAAGCCTAAGGCTTTATATGTATTGAGTATAAACTCATTTTTGTTGTAACCAAGCACCGTCTTGGAAAGTTGTAACCATCAGGGCATTAATTTATTTGTTTTAACTTTTATTTCATATGTTTTGTTTATGACACGTGATATAGATTCAGGGTTAAGACTTATAAATATATAGTTGCATGTGTCATCTTTTATAACCATTGATTCATATGAATGTAAGGATATCATATTCTGAAAAGTATTGTTAATTGGTAAGTATTGTGAGATGGTTTTACTGTTTTATTTTGGGGGCGTTACATGTGGGGCGGGGGTGGATTATGTTTTAGTCACCCGCAACGGAGGTGGGGAGGGTGTGGATATCGCCTCCCTCTATCCAAACTCGACTCGATATAATTAATAAATAATATACATGTATATATATAATATAATTAAATATATGAAAAGAATACTAAAAGTCTATGATTCTGTTTAAATATAAATAAATAATAATCCTAAAAGTCTCACTATTTATATATATGAAAATAACAAAAATTATTTAGTGTGCTAAGAATTTAAATGGTTCTCAATTTTTTTGACTACTTAAAATATGGTTGGATATCTGCAGGTATCAGGTATCCGCGGGGCAGGGATGAGATTGAAAAATTTCATCCGTAACGAAAGTGGAGCGGGGACAAGATTGGAAAATGCCAAACCCGTCCCAAACTCACCCCCTGCCATCCCTAATTTGGACCAAAAGCCCTTTTAATTATTAAACAATGTAAATAAATAACTCAAAACAATATTGGATTGGTTGGTAACCTGACCTTGATGCAATTATTTCTTCGCTTTTTATTAATAAAATTTATCTTTGCTAACAAAAACAATGGCTTTTAATCCACTGCCAAGAACAATATCTTGAATATGAATCCACTTTTCAAATGTTTGATTGAAGTTGCATTAACAATACAAGTATAAAAAATAAAAAATAATAAAAAAATAAAAAAATCATAAGTAATAGATTTAAGATTATTTTATAGGTAAAATGATTATTTCTTTCAAAATAATCTAATCGTTGCTATTTTAATTTTGAGTTATACTATATTGACCAAATTTTTATAACAAATTTGTTTATCATTTAACTCATCATCACTACATTGATGCAACAGATCTCACCTCTCATGGGAAGAGGGGTCACTGCTGTGGTTAAAGCACAGCAGTGACTGCTGTGGTTCAATTTTAAGGTGTATTATGTACATATTTTTATGATTTGAACCGTTCATTTTGTAGTGTTTGTTGAGTACTTCATTCCTACCAAAAATCATATTAATCAGATATCAATAACTATATGATCGATAACCAAAAAAATAAACAATAAGTTTTTCTTTTGAAAAACTGCATAAAAAATATGTTAATCGATCATATAGTCATTGATATCCGATTAATATGATTTTTGGTAGGAATGAAGTACTCAACAAACCCTATAAAATGAACGGTTCGGATCATAAAAAATATGTACATAATACACCTTAAAATTGAACCACAGCAGTCACTGCTGTGCTTTAACCACAGCAGTGACCCCCTGTCCCCTCTTCTTCTGATGCATTGTAATTATAGATGTATGACATGGTAGGAGTGTACATGGATCAGATTGGTTTGATTTTAGAGTAAATCAATAATCGAACTATTTTTTAAGGTTTCAAAAAATTGAAACTATAACCGAACTGTTAACTTGTGAAACCGGAACCGAACCGTTAACTTGGAACCGGACCAGAACCGAACCATAAAAACTAGTTTGTTTTCTGTTCAAGAAATTTTATAGGACAATAAATATAATAGGTGTTTTATGTTAGTAAACAAATTAATAATAAATAATTTGGTTAAATTAGTTAGAATTTATAAATTTCACATTGATGATTAGTTTTCAAATCTTATAAGAAGCATTTTATATTATATTTTTTTATATGAAATTTAAAATAATAATAAAATAAATACGTCACAGTTTGGTCTAGTTTGAAATCGTAACCAAAGCCTTGGAATCGAAAACTAGACTGATTTGAACAGTTCCACCATTTTAAGAACCAGAAGCAAAATCGTTACTAAAAAAATCAGACTAAATAGGCGATTTGAACCGAATTGGATCGATTTACTGATTTCACCAATTTTTTTAAACATCCCTATGGCATGGGTAATTTTATTTCCACACACTAATTTTCCTCACTACATACACTTAATGAACCTATTCTTAATACACACATTATAAAAATATAAATTCTCAGTATACATCTCTATATTCTAATATTACCCTTATTTTCAATTTGAAAACCCTAAGGTTATGTTTGGTTTCAATGTTTGAATCAATTTTTTGAAATTTTTCTAAGAAAATTTTAAATTAATTTGACTAAAATAAATACCAAAAAAAGGCGATGAGAGGGGATGATAGATGAGAGAAGTGGCGCTGGCGATAAAAAATGATTTTGATGTTTTAGAATTAGGATTTGGATAGAAAAAGATAAGGGTATTATAGTACTTTTATTCTAAGACAAAATTATATTGATAAAAATTTCACTAAATATATGAACCGAAAAGAATTAATGTGTAAAAATAGAATTAATCCTATGACATTAGGTGTCGTGTTAAATGGTAAGGAAACTTTTTAAAAAAAAATTCCCCATTTTGATGGAAAGAGAGAACAGGGGAAATAAGAGAGGGGATAAGAAGAGGGTTGGTTGTCCTCATGATTGGTTTTAATTGAAATATTTAATCATAACAATTTGTTCCCTAAGGCAATGATTTATTTATTTATTATTATTATCAAGAGACCTCCATATATTGCACATCTAATTATAAATTGGCTGATCAATAACATAGGACTGCAATAAAATTTCCCCTCAACTATGGTGTTGTGGTTTGTTGTTTTACTCAGGTCTCGTTGTGGCCTTGATCCTCGCAATTGATTAGCTAAGTGGTTTGTGCCAAATTAGTTAAAATAAAAACTTTCGTTTCAACCTGTTTGGTTTTAGAATTTTAAATTTTAAATTCCTATTTGTTTTTAGTGAAGTTTTTAAATATTGTAATCATTTTTTTATTCTTTAGATTCACTTAATTTAAAAACACTAAAGTACAAAATTTGTATTTTTTTTTTTTTAAGTTCACCAAATGCTAAGAATTAAAAATTAAAAAAATTAAAATTCAGTATATTTTTACATTTTTTTGCATTTATTGAATTTTTTAAAGATTTTGAAAAATCTAAAAAACCCTTTGAGATATTGATTTGTGATCATGATTCAATTCTAAATAATAAATAGCAATCCTAATCAAACAATCAACAACAAATCGACACAGTGATTAACGTGGAAAAAATCACAAATGAACTCCTCCAATTGTGATGAAAAAATCATAGGCCTAGGCCAAAGTCATAAAACAATCTATTAAGAAGACAAAAAAAGAATTACACACGAGAACCCATAGCAATTCCACACCTGAATTGAACCAAACCTGATGTGCCTCTTCTACTATCATCTTTACCTCAAAATTGCTTTACTCAACGTTGAATCCACAACGTCGATGTCAAATCTACGATGATAAGCCATTTCAGAATCTACCAAAGTTTCAGGCCCAAGTTTTCTAGAATCCACCAATAAACATCTCTCTTTTTGTTTGAATAAAAGAACAAAACCAACCCTTGATGTTTGTCAATATGTAATTCGTTGATCAATCGATTACCTTCTATACATCAAGAAAACTCATATATAAACACTATCCAATATAGAACACTTTGGCTGTGTTTGGTTGGAGTGTAGTGTTTGGTTAGAGTTTTCAAAAATTGATTCCACACCACTTTTGAAAACTCGTCTACCCGGTCATTCTCCCGGATGCCCGGCCGGTTGACCGGAACAATGTCCGTTTTTTTTTTAAAAAAGTTTTTTGGCACCTGTTATTTTTATATTTTAAATAAAAAAATATTTTCAAATTTTTTTTTAAAATTTTTTATGAGCTTTGAATAGAATTTTGAGTTGTATGTTTGGTTATGAGTTGTAAATTTTTAAATGAAATATCATATGCCACATCAAAAATTTGAAACTCAATTCAAAACTCATTTCAAAACTCATAACCAAACAAATTTTTCACACTCAAAACATAATTTCAAAACTCACACACTCAAAATACAACTCTATTCTTAAATCATAATTCTAAACTCCTTGAGAATCTGGACGGGTTCAATCCTAAAAATAACAAACAGCGCACTTTGTACTAAACAGAGTCACGAAGACTGCTCAAATGGTGTGACTAAAGGCGGTGCTCACGTATAAGCCAACCGCTCGAGCGCAACATCTACCATTCTAGCAGTAAAACATATTTTCCAGAAGTTCGGAATACAAGAAGAGATATTGGATGAACCACTTCACCGCTCGAGCGCACAAAAGACCGTTCGAGCGGTTAATCAACTTTAACTTCTTTCTTGGCTTCTGAGGCACTGCCCCTCGACCCTCGCTTAGACACTACCTTGGACCCGCCAGCTCAATCCTCGTACTTAGTTAGTGAAGTGACAAACATGAATGCTCAAGTCAAGATACGAAATGTCAGCATAAACTCTTCTGTACAAATACAACTCAGATTAGATTCGCATCTACACTCTCATAATTCGCAGATACAATAGTGCGAATAAAAATTCAAATGAAAGGAGTTTGTCCAACAGGACTGCCAATAACCAATACCTAACAAATTTATTCTCAAAAATTTTGCTTTTTAAGTAAATTCATATTAGATGCATTTTAAAAAATTTAAAAATTCTTCAATATTAAAAAAAAAATTCTAAAAACAACAAATACTGATTAAAAACTCAAAAATTATTTTTAAAAACTTCAAAACTAAATAGAGTTCAACTCAATATATTAATATATTAATAAATTTCTTTTTGTTGATGAACAAAATAAAAGGAAAAAAAAAAAAAAGAGAAGGGAAGGGAAGAGGGAGTACAACATATATGTCGGGTGGGTAGTGGTTGAATTTGGTTAGCTATGTGACAAATGAAAAATGTTTGGTCCACCGAAATGGCGACAACCCAATTCTGTCATAATGATGTAAAGGAAACGACCAGTCGAGCAACCAGTCGGATGATTGGCGTCACCCTTGTCAACTACGGTTGTGACCATTGTCAATCGGTATCTATCCGGATGACCAGCCAAACAACCTCCCGAATGACTAATCGGACAATCTTCGTGTACATATTCGGACAATTCGGATGAGGCCAAATTCGATAAATTTAACATTACCGGTGACAAATTTCGTTAAATTGATAATTGGATTAAATTGAATACGATAACATAGTTTAAGGATCCAAATAGGAGGAAAAAAAACTTTAATAATAAAAATGAAAAAATACTATATTTTTTTGGATAAAGTGATTACAAATTATATGATTTTTTTTAAGAGAATTTTTTTTTAAAGTCCCTGATATTAAAATTTTATAAGATAAATTAAATACAATATTTTCATAGTAGTTAAGGTCTCTCACCATTTTCACAGAGAAAATTCGACTTCGAGAAATTTTCCTTAACTTAGAGAAATTTGGCCCCGACTCAGAGAAATTTCAAAATTTCTCTATAATCATACCAGAGAAATTTCAAAATTTCTTTATAATCATACCAGAGAAATTTCAAAATTTATCTGTGAAAATTGAAATTTTCTTGAGTCGGAGCCGAAATTTTTCTGAGAATGGCGAAATTTCTCTGAATCAGGCAAAATTTTTATGAGTCAATTTTCTATGTGAAAATGTTGAAAGACCTTAACTAATAAAAAAGAATATCTTGGACCTCTCCTACTACACAAACTTGAAGAGAGATGTTTTACTAATTTTCTCTTTTTTTTTTAAAAAAAAATATATATATATATATATATAATCTATGCACAGAAGCCTCTAAAATAAGGAGAATAAAAAAAATTTAGAAAAACAGAAATCGATCACGGAATTGGGCATCATTCTTTCACATGAGAGTGAGTCATACATTCTAGTAAGTTTCACGAATATGAGAGGATTGTATTTGATTTTGTAATTGATTTCCATAAAAATAAATAAATAAATAAATAAATAAAAAGGATTTTTATTGGCCAGTCCTGCTTTTATAGTTATTCCCCTCTTAGTCTTGAAGATTGGTCTTACGCACCAATAAGTCCTGGAGTTCTATTTTTTGTACTGTTTTATCCCTGTTTTGTTTTCCCTTACTTTTGCCACTTTTTCTGTTTGCTTTTTGCCATCAAAATACTATGATGTGAGTTTGGGTTTGGGTTTTCAATCCATCTCTCTCTCTCTCTCTCTTTCTCTCTCTCTCTAGAAAATACCACCACCGTTGTCGTTGCCATGGCCATGGCCATCTATCCACCACCACCACCACTGTCACCGTCATCTGTCACTGACCACCACCTCCTTCGGCGACCACTACCACCACCATCGTTCACCAACCATCTCCACTGTTGTCGATCTATACTTCACTAGCTCCAATTCACCACCACTATTTGCTAACCACCTTTGCCATCACCAATATACACTATGCCATCACCAATCCATACTCTGTCCTAGATCTATATTGATCTAGTTGTTTGTACTGTGAAATCAACTTCAAACGACTACAAGCAACATTGATTCTCCAAATCTCACCACTCTCTCTCCCTCCCTCCCTCCCTCCCTCCTTCTTTATTTCTCTCAAACCAAATCTGTTACAAATAAGGGTTTAATATATCAGTGATAAATTTATCACTAATATATGTCTTTGAATCTTGTGTTGATTTGTTACGATGATGATGAGATTTTCTTTTTGTAATTTTTTAACAAACAGTCGGTGAGAAATTTATCAATGAATGTGTCTATAAGTGATAAATTTATCACTAAATATGTCTTCAAATCTTTGTGTTGATTTGTGACGATGATGATGAGATTTCGTTTTTATAATTTTTTAACAAACAGTCAGTGAGAAATTTATGTGAATCTGTATATCAGTGATAAAGTTATCACTAAATATGTCTTTGAATCTTTGTGTTAATTTGTGACGATGATGACGAGATTTTTTTTTTATAATTTTTTAAAAAAAGTTAGTGAGAAATTTATTAGTAAATGTGTCTATTAGTGATAAATTTAACATTGAATATGTCTTTGAATCTTGTGTTGATTTATGACAATGATAACGAGATTTTCTTTTTGTAATTTTTTAACAAACAGTTAATGATAAATTTATCACTGAATTTGTCTTTGAATTTTGTGTTGATTTGTTACGATGATGGTGAGATTTTGTAATTTTTAACAAGTTGAAAGTGATTAAATTTATCACTGAATGTCTCAGTCATAAATTTTTTTAGATTTGTCTTTGATTCTTTGTGTTGATCTACAAATGTGAAGAATTTTTTTCTGGTAAGGATTCCTCATCTATCTCCTTCATTTTCCTCATCTTTATTCTTCTCTTTTTCTTTTGTTGCCACCTTGTTTGAGGAGGTACTGGCAGTATTGACATGGTGGAGATGGAAAATGGCCACATAAAAAAATATTGTCAAAGTTCGAAGGTAGTTACTGGAGGTCAGTAATGGCTACCGACAGTCAAAGATAAAGGCCAAAGGAGTCATCGAAGGTATATGATGGTAGCCGACAGTCAGAAGTGGTCTTCGGTGGCCTATTAAGAGAGAGAGATTCGAACAGTTGTGACAAAGAGAGAGAGAGAGAGAGAGAGTAAAACAATTGAGTGATTTTTCTTTGTTTGAACTAAATGTCAAAGATAAAATGAAAATATGTGTTAAATCTTTTTAAATCAGGACCTCATAGGAATTAAGTTCGGTCTAAAAAACTGTCCCGTAACTTTCTAAAAAAACACTCTAAAATAATTGGTTTGTGACATAGGTGGGCCCATAGGGGCTTTTGTCCCACCACTTAAAGCCCAATGCATGATTCAAACACCAAAGCCCAACATCATTGGAACCCAACGTTGCACCAAAAACCAATGACATCTAAACACTTGTCAAGAGAAGAACCAGCCACATAAGCAAACAAAGATCCTGCAGAGTTATTACACTACACATCAGCCATTAATGAGATTCCCTGCAGCATTTAATGCGATAACCCCTTCACGTCGGAACAGAACATCCTCACCATGAACAAGGCAAGCTAGAACATAGACTTTCGGCCAACATGACAGGTCGAAGTGGACAAGGAAATGATAAACAAAGGATATAAGTAGGTTTCTAAGACAAAAAGAAGGTTAAGTTCTTTATCATCATCATATCTCTATATTCCATTAATCTCTCTTTTCTAACTTCACTGGGGGACTCATTTTCCCCGTTGGACTCTTATGCAGGTTTTTCTGTGGATCCAGCGATCGGACAACGGTGTGGGAGACGTGGATCAGCCCGACCCGTTTCTCAGGGACAAGTAGTATCATCAGTTGGCGCCGTCTGTGGGAACCTTTCACTCCGTGTGACAATTGTGCTCATTGTTGCCAGACAACCATTCCAGATAATCTCTCCCTACCACCCACCAAGGTGGATGGTCACAACGAGATCCATGGCTTCTCAACACAATGTTGCCGACCCCCAACCCGACTCTCCTAACCCAAACAAGCCACCTCAGTATTTCACAAAACTCACCAACGGCATCAACCACCTAGCCGAACAAAACCAAGCCTTGATCAATGCTTTGCTTCAGCGAAACCTCCCTGTGCCTCCTCCATCACCACAAGATATCCCACCTAACCGAGAACGAACCCCAAGCCATCCCTTCCAACAAGCCCACCCCTCCAACTTGGAGGGTTTACAACCTCCTCCCCAAGACATGAACCCGCCACCTCAGGGTCTACATCCATCAGCCTAAGCACCTGCTCCCGAGGGAGAGGCCAGTAGTGTTTAGTCTCCATTGTATTCTGGTGGTGACAACGTTCCCATCTGGGACGCGAAACTCCGAGCCATGAAACTCCAGCTTTAAGGAGTCATGCAGAACATGCAGAATAAACCCTCCACAACAGCCAATACATCGTTTGTCACCTCCATCAAGGACAAACCCCTACCTCCTAAGTTCAAAATGCCCTCGATTGACTCTTTTGACGACACAATGGACCCAATCGACCACTTAGAGACTTACAGGACCCTAATAGTCCTCCATGTATTCCCTGCTTTCCCCGTAACGCTTAAGGGGTCGGCCCGACTGTGGTTTAGTCAGCTACCGACAAACTCCGTCTCTACTTTTCAGCACCTAAGTGATTCCTTTCTTAGCCATTTCATTGGTGCCCAGCGCCAGCGGCGTTCGGCGACGTCCGGCGACCCAGCTCCTCAACATTCATCAGACGGAGGAGGAGTCGCTACCTAGCTTCGTCACCCGTTTCAACACCGAAGCCTTGCAGGTGGCAGAAAATGACGACAAGGTCATTCTGACGGCTTTCATGGCTGGTTTACGATCATCCGACTTCCTTTTCTCCCTCTCCAAAAACCCTCCAACCTCCATGGCAACCCTCCTTTCCAAAGCCCAAAAATACATAACCGCCGAAGATTCTCTAGCCGCCTGTCAAGATTCCACAACCAAAAACCCAACCCTCAGAGAGAAGAGAAAGGAATCTGAAATCAGAACCACCCAATACACACAGCAAACACCTCAGTATACTGACCAAACTGCTCGAGCCAACCGATCGGCACCTACCTGACCGCCCGGTCGGTTCGAACGGTACACACCCCTCAATTCCCCCATGGAACAAATATTGAACCAGATCCAACGAGATTACAACTTGAAATGTCCACAACCCTCGCAGTCTCCTTCCAACCGACGAGACCAATCCAAATACTACCGTTTCCATCAGGACCATGGCCACAACACCGAGGAATGTGTTAACCTTAAAGACCAAGTAGAGAGCTTGATACTCCATGGGCACCTCAGTCAGTTCACGACAGCTCGTCCCCAGCAACGGCCAAGGACCAAACCTACTAGGGGCAACCGCCGACACACCCCTCCCTGACAACCCGCACAACCTAACCAAGGCAATGATCGGCCCCCGCTACAACCCTAAGCACAAGGCAACCCTGCTCCCCCAGTTGGAGAGATCAGAGTTATTGCTAGCGAACTTGCGGGCGAAGGACCATCCCGTTCAGCCTAGCGAGCCGAACTCAGAAAAATCAAGCAGGGCTCCGACAAAGAAGTCGCGACATTGGATCACCCCTTCAAACACCCCAAACAGTGGATGGAGCCCATTACCTTTACAGAGGCTGATTGCACAGGCATCCGTTACCCTCACGACGACCTCCTCGCCATCTCTACTCTCCTGTCCAATTACAAAGTCAGACGAGTGCTTGTCGACAACAGCAGCTCTTCAGACATCATCTTGCTGAACGCCTATCGCCAGCTTAAGGTCGAGAAAGAAAGATTGTCCCCTCTCTAAACCCCACTGGTCGGCTTCACGGGGGATCGGGTGACCTCATCGATCTTCCCAGCACCATCGGAGAGTATCCACGGCAAACCACCAAGTTACTCACTTTTCTTGTCGTCGACTGTCCCTCTGCTTATAACATCATCCTCGGTCGCACAGCCCTTAACGCTTTTCAAGCTGTCACATGCACATACCATCTGGCCATGAAATTTTCTACCGACCTCGGGGTCGGCACCGTGAGGGGAGAGCAGACGGTGGCTAGAGAATGCTATGTCACTTCACTCAAAGAGGTCAAGCTGAAGGAGGCCATGATCATCGAAGGACTCAACGTCAGAAACGAAGACGAGTTAGTCAGAGGGGAAGCCAACTATCCTCCCAAGCTAAGGCCAACCTTACAACCCTCCTAACCGAGCACAATAATGTATTTTCCTGGACCCATTCTGACATGCCGGGTATCGATCCCTCCTTCATCACTCATCGTCTCAGTATCGAGCCCCACTTCCGACCCTTCCGCCAGAAGCAGCGTGCCTTTCACCCGGAACGCAATGCCTTTATTGCTTCTGAGGTAGACAAACTACTGGAAACACGGTTCGTCAAGAACGTAGACTACCCCAGATGGCTGTCAAATGTGGTCTTGGTCCGTAAAAACAACGGTAAATGGCAACTCTGCGTCGACTACTCCGACCTTAATCGAGCTTGCCCCAAAGATAGTTATCCCCTCCCCCGCATAGATTTGTTTGTCGACGCCACTGCTGGACATCAGATGCTCAGTTTCATGGATGCCTTCTCCAGCTACAATCAAATTCTGATGCACCCGGCTGACTAGGAACACACCTCCTTCATCACAGATAGAGGAACTTACCACTATCGTGTTATGTCATTTGGATTGAAAAATGCCGGAGCAACTTACCAACTGTTAGTCAATGCCGTCTTTCACAATCAAATAGGTCGAAACATGGAAGTCTACGTTGATGACATGCTTGTCAAGAGCAAACTCTCCTCTGATCATCTAACAGACCTGCGAGAGACCTTCGAAACCCTACGCAAGTATCAAATGAAGCTGAATCCGGAGAAGTGTGCCTTCGGTGTAGGATCTGGGAAATTCTTGGGTTTTATGGTTAGTCAGCGGGGCATTGAGGCCAACCCCGAAAAGATCAAGGCCCTAATAGAAATGCAGTCTCCCAGGACGGTCAAAGAGGTTCAACGACTTATTTGCAGAGTCGCCGCCCTCAACCGTTTTATTTCCTGCGCAATAGACAAGTGCCTTCCCTTTTTCAAAGTCCTTCGACAAGCCTTTGAGTGGACCACCGAATCCGAAGAGGCCTTTCGACAATTGAAGCAGTGCATGGCCAACCCCCCCACTCTCTTAGGCGCTTTCAGGCGCTCTCAGGCAAGACCCTCTTTCTCTACTTAGCCGTATCAAACACCGCAGTCAGTGCGTCCCTCATCAGGGAGGACAGCTCAGTCCAGCGTCCGGTTTATTACATTAGTTGAGCTCTCAGGGGGGCAGAACAAAACTACCCTCTGCTGGAAAAAAATGGCCCTTGCCTTGGTCATAGCCTCAAGATGACTCCGTCTTTATTTCCAAGCTCACTCCATAGTGGTCCTCACTGATCAACCTTTGAAGAAGATAATGCAACAACCAGAGCTGTCAGGCAGACTTATGCAATGGTCTGTCAAGCTCAGCCAATTTGAAATCTCTTACCGACCTCGAACAGTGATCAAAGGGCAGGCTATCGCCGATTTTATCTTGGAATTCACCAATCCCACTCCAACCACGCCCCCTCCGCCAAGGCAATTCAACACTGAGGCAGAAAATCCCCACTCTTGGACCCTCAATGTCGATGGATCATCCCGCAAAGAAGGCAGTGAGGCTGGTCGCATCCTCACTGCTCCCGAGGATGGTTATTTCAAGTGTGCCCTCTGTTTCCTGTTCGACGTAAGCAATAATGAAGCCGAATATAAGGCCTTGATAAAAGGTCTTTGCCTAGCCAGAGATATTGGTGTAAGCCATATCCAAGTATTCAGTGATTCCTAATTGATTGTCGGGCAGATTACGGAGGAATTCGACGCGAAGGAAGACACGATCCGAGCCTACAGGGATATTGCACTCCCTCTTATTTGCCTTTTCAATACTTTCCATATCAAACACATCCCTCAGTTAGAAAAACTCCAAGGCAGATGAAATGGCCCAATTAGCCTCGGCCGACCAGTCAGACCTCAGCCATGGCGTCCGTCTCGAATCCCTGGCCCACCCAGCTACTTCGCTAATCTAGCAGGAGGTTCACTTCCTCCAAAACGAACCTATCCCATGGGCTGCAGACATCCTTCTGTTTTTGACAAGTGGGGAGTTGCCAGACAATAAACAGCAGGCCGCCAAAGTTAGAGCCCGGTCGTCCAATTACATCCTCATCAGTGGCCTACTGTACAAACATGGATTTTCACGCCTATACCTCAGGTGTCTCAGTCCTGCTCAAGCAACCTATGTGATGAGGGAAGTCCACGAGGGCGTATGTGGTAATTATTCGGGTGCCAGGTCACTGGCCCATAAAATCCTTCGCACCGACTACTTTGGCCTACTCTTAACCAAGATGCCACTGAATTTGTGCTTAAGTGTGATAAATGCCAGCGCTTTGCCAACATCTCCCATGCTCCCCCTACAAAACTTATTACACTCTGCAGTCCCTACCCATTCGCCAAGCAGGGTATCGACTTAGTTGGTCCATTGCGCATTGGTAGGGGCCAAACCAAGTTCGTTGTAGTTGCCATTGATTACTTCACCAAATGGGTGGAAGCGGAACCCCTCGCCGCAATCACTAAACGGAACACAACCAGATTCATCTGGCAGTCGATCGTATTCCGATTTGGAATCCCTCAAGCCATCATCTCAAACAACGGCAAACAATTCGACAATGCCAAGTTCAAGAAATTCTGTGCCGAGCTCCATATTAAGCCATGTTTCTCTTCCCCAGGTCATCCCTAAGCCAATGGGCAAGTCGAAGTCACCAATCGCTGTCTCCTGAAGATCATCAAAACTAAGTTGGAAGCTGCTAAGGGACTCTGGGCTGAGGAACTATCAAACGTACTCTGGGCTTATCGAACTACCGTCTGAACCCTTACTGGGGAGACCCACTTTCGCTTAACATACGGCACTGAGGCGGTCATCCCAATGGAAATTGGCCTCCCAACCCCGAGGGTTTTGCACCCTGATCCAGAACTAACTGAAGAATTGCGTTGGGCTGACTTGGACCTAATTGAAGAGCTCCGAGAGACCATCGCTGTTAGACGGGCCTTATATCAGCAGAAAATAAGAACACACTACAACCACAAAGTCCGACCAAGAGAGTTCACAATAGGGGACCTAGTCTTGCATGAAGCAACTCTTGCTGCCAAAAATCCCGCCGAGGGCAAGCTAGCAGCCAAATGGGAAAGACCTTACGTTGTTAAGGCCAAACCTCGCCCAGGCACTTACCGACTCCAAGACATGGAAGGCAGAGACCTCCCCCATCCATGGAACACCAAGCACTTGAAGTGTTATTTCCAGTAAAATGGCATCTCCTGTTTTTGTATTGATCGATTGTTGTATGTTCTTTTTGACGATCTGCACGCTTGTTCATTTTTTCCCTTTCCATACATGGTGTAAACTTGTGATCAATAGGCTGTGCCTTAAATGACAATGACTTTATATCTCCATTATAACGACTTGTTAACTAAAAGCCTCAGCCAAACTAAGCACGAAGAGCTCAGCCAGACTGAGTTAACTCAAGCCTCAGCCAGGCTGAGCACGAAGACCTCAACCAGACTAAGTTAGCTAAAGCCTTAACCAGACTGAGCATGAAGAGCTTAGCCAAACTGAGCACGAAGAGCTCAGCCAAACTGAGTTAATTAAAGCCTCAGCCGACAGAGCCCTTCAAGTCTTAGTCAGAACTAGCATGAAGAAATCAGCCGGTTTGAACCAAAGCTGGTCTCAGCTGTTGCCATACTTAGTTAAAATCCAAGTCCATGCCCATTCATTTTCACTAATCATACAAGTTAACCTATTTGCCCATTTTTAACATTTTTACATCATGGTTGAACATACAAGTCAGCCTGATTACCCATTTTTACCATTTTTACATCACAATTTACTTGCAAGTTTCACAATTCACGCACAAGTTTCATTTTTACACCCACTCTTTATTGAATTCTGCTCAGCCATTTTCATTATTCCAAATTTACCAATCAGAAGCATAACGACAACAACAATGCATACGAAAACTCGTCGTTTTATTAACAAACTTGCATTTTTACACAAATTCATTACATAAACTACCTCTATTACAAAAAAAAAAAAAAAAAAAACAACAACAACAACAATAACAACAACAACAAACACACAAAAACAAATAATTTTATATAGTTAATCTCCCTCGTTCGACGCGAGATCTTCCTCTTCAACCCCCTTATCTAAGGGGCTCTGGGCGACGTCATCTTCTCCTACCTTCATGAGGCTGAAGTCCACGTCCGGGAACAACTCTTACGCCTTATACTTGAAAGTCATCCAGCCGCTGTCCCAGAACTGGCTCATCTCGCGCTTGTAGAAGTCAAACCGCTGGAAGCTTTGGATCACTTCCTCTTCACTCCTACCTCCAGCAGCCGCTCCCGATGGCCCAGCCCCCAATCTCCCTCCTTCGCCAAGCCACTGGCGACAGCGGCATCAATGGCCATCTAGAAGTCGGCGGACCCCTTGAATTGCTCTACGGCCGCCATACATAAGTCGGGGTACACCGCCCTCTTAAACGCCAATTTGGCCCTCTCCTCTGCCAGGGCCTTCTCCAACTCCGCGATCTGACCATCTGCCTCTTCTTTGTCTTTGATTGCCTGGTCCTGCAGTTCTTCGTTGTTGGTCAGGGCCTCCTCTCACCTCTCATTGGCAGTGGTGCAGGCTTATTGGACCTGCTCTAGCGATACCACCTTGTGACGCTCCGCTTCGAGCTCTGATTTGGTCGCGAGGAGCTCGGCGCCAACCCGCTCCGCTGAGTAGCTCTGCACCAACGCCAGTACTTCCATTTTCTTTGCCCTTTGGGCATACTCCAGCCCCTTAGCGCATGCACTCCAAGCGGCCTTCCTCCAGCCCGCTGTCTCAACCCTTAGGTTCTGCAGCTGCATCTCCCCTTCTAGCTGGGCCCTCAGCGGCACTACCTCCATCTTGGGCAGTCGACAGGGTCGCTGCCTCCATCTGGACTGAGTAAAACCCTCTCAGGAGGTCGGCCTCTGTCAACCACGCCATTGACCACACGGCCGCATCCTCTACTACCCCAACAAGGCGGTCGGCTACGACCCTGGCTTCCCCCCTTTCTTTTGCCGAGTGGCCTGCCAAAGCGCGCGCATGGTACATGGCGGTTTTCAACGCGACGCTCGCCTCTGATCTGCTTACCCCAGACTTCCCTTCACCAGGACTGGGCGACACTTCTACCACAGGCCCTACTGCTGCCACCGTTTGGGTGCTTGCACCTATATCTTCTTTCAGCATTTCGACACTCGCGCCCATGTCTTCTTTCACCACTTGGGCAGTCTCCCTTTCTAGAGCCTCCTCCGCCCTCCCATCCTTTATCTTCTTCGCAACAGGGGCGTGCTTACTCCCCTTTGCCGCCACCCTCTTCTTCTTTGTTTTCTTCAAAACTGCATCCACCTCCTATTTGCCCCTCTCCCTTTCTAAAGTCCGTTAGGTCTTTGTCTCCCAACGATTTGAGACGCAGTCGGACCCGCTTCATCATCACCAGTTTAGGTGCAGGCCCCAATTGTGTCTCCTTATACTTCTCCGCCTTGGCGAACACCCTCTGCTCTTCTGCCTCTTCTGCCTTCCTCAGTGCATCCAGCTCCTCCCTCGCCGGATCCTCTTCTATCAGTTGCGGCCCTAGTCTCAAGGCAAACAGGGTTGAAGGTAGGATCAGGTCATCCCACTTCACCCCCTCTTTCTCCCTTCACTCCTTCACCCTCTTCACCGTTTTCTCAGCCTCCGCATCCAGCCTTGGCTCCACCGACTTTGTGGGGACTTTCCACGTTGTGCAAACTCTCCCTCCCACCGTTCGCTGATACATAAAACCATCTCGACCTCCACCCCTTCAAGGAAGATGGCAAGCCTGCCACCAGACCCCGGCCAGCCACCGTTTGCAAAGTCACCCACATTTCTTGTTGATCGGAGGCCTTATAGTAGGAGAAGAATTCCTCCACCGTCATAGCCGTGTAGACCGCCTAGAACTTCGCTCCACGCGCAAGGGCGCGAATCGTTGTTCTTAGCTACTACAGTTCAGACTCATGCCACGATTCTGAATCTAATCTCGCAAAGTGCAATGTGAGACTGATAAATCACCAAAGAGTCCAAATCCGGCAAATCATTTTGGAAAATCGATTTTAATCAAAAAGCGCCAAACATGGACTGCTTTGCTAGATTTCAGAGTCGCCACCTAAATATTTTATTTTGGGGAAATTTAGGAAACCCTGACTCGTGCCTAAGGCCACGTGTTCGTTATCACCAAAGTTGTCTCGGCTCGGGAACTTGGGTACGAGGGGGGAAAGTCATGCAATGATCACCCCTGCTCGCCCGATCAAAGGATCGGCCTTTACTAACATGATATGTTGTTTTTGAAAACACATGTGTTCGTATTCCGGTTTATTAGCTAGCTTACTATGTGATGCGCATAGCATACAAGTATAGACTAAATCACTCGATTTGGAACAAAACATCTCATGTTTGTTTGTTTGAAAATGGTTTGAAGTTGCTACTCGCAAGTAGGCTAAGACGTGTATTTGCCACCCTCAAGTGGGCTTAGGAAAACATGATTTGCCACTCTCAAGTGGGCTTAAAACACACATTTCGATGAATTGTTTCAATTCAAGAAATAGAACCTTCACCCACAGGCATTCATGCAGTTAAACACTTAAGCAGTTAGCCTCATGGCAAGCATGCTAAATATGGCAACACTTACACACATGCAAGGATGCTAAAGTATAAACACTTACAGTGTACTCTGAGCCAAAACAGGAAACTAGTTAGAAAACCATGCATGCTCCTAACTATGTTAAGATGCCTAATGCAACACATGCAAAAATGCAGCTAAAATAGGCTCGGCTATTCTAATATGTCATGTGAATGCAATTAGATAACATATATTCAAATTGGTATTGAAATACAATGCAGTTTGTATGATGCGCCGAGCCCGGTGCATGCAAGACAGATGAATGAATGCAAACATGCTAGCATAAGGATGCTAATTGAAATGTGTCCTAAAACTAACCACTGAAAGCAGATAAGTAAAAGGGAGAAAGAAATGAGGGTTGGAAGACATGCATCACACACATGCACGCATATTACAACATTGTGCCCTCTCGACAGAGGGTCCGAATAATAAGCTAATTAGCTAATCTAAGCTAATTAAACTAATTATTACAAAATGAAGCTAATTAACTAACAAGTTAACGAATTATTACAAAACAAGCTAATTAGCAAACTACACTAGCTAATTAAATACAAATGAGTAGCTAAATGCATTAACTACTTAAGCACAGAACCAAAGTGTGAGCTAGCTAACAAAGCAGTTAAAAGGGGCCTCGGGGCGAGAAGCGCATGCATGCTCGGTCGCCTCGTTCGGAAATCCATTACGATGCCCCAACTTGCCTCTGTTTGCTATTGTTCTCAAGACACTGCACAAAGCTCCCAATAACTTCTACTCCATCGTGGGAACCTCTAGGAGCATTGCCGACCACTTATTGGTGGTGTAGACCACCTGCCGACCACTTACATTTGCTGCAGACCAGAAAACGTGGTCGGCCAACCACTTTTACTGGTCGGCCGACTAGAAAATTCTGCATAACTCCACTTTGCTGCAACAGAGAACAATAAGGGGCACGATAGTGTATTTGCAAGATATGTGTGCACAACAACTCTCCCTATCATTTCTTAAGCTCAAGGGAGTGCGGTTTTCGACTCTCGGGCCACCAACCGAGCATCGCAATGCACGATGGCCGAGAAGCCAAGTTTGCACGATTCAATGTAAATGAATGGACAAATAACACATAAAAGCCTCCGCCTCTATCATGCTTGATCAAGAGGGTTGGCGACCGAGAAATGAGGCACGTTTCATCACTTCAAGTATGAAACGTCCCTTGTTTTTTGTGTTTGGATTGACGTCTAATCCAAACACATGCAATGCAACTCAAGCATGCCAAACACAATGCAAACAACAAGCATGCAAATATAATGCAATGCAACAAGAGCATATCAAGCACAATGCAATGCAACAACATTCAAACCACATGCTTAATGGACTTAAACCGAATATGGACAGACCTCAATCATGCCCAAAACAGTGGCCATAATGCTTTGAAAGGATGGTATGAAAGGCAAGATGATGTATGCACATGCATTGGCTCACCAATTAAGCATAAGAGCACAACTCTCAAACATAAGCAAGGAGTGACAAATATGGAAGTGTGACAATACTACAAGCTCTGAAATCATGTATGAAATGATGCCAAACCATGCAAACAACCCAAGTATGTCATGTAAGAGGGCCTAAGACGCAAGGCTACTCAAGGAGACTACACAAGAGGCATGCAATACATGGCACAAATGATTGAACCAATCTTGGACAGAGCTCAAATAGGTCAAAATAAGGACCAAAACATGCTGAGATAGGAGCTCAAAGGTCTAGGCATGCATGCATACAAGCTAGGCCACAAACAAGGCAATAATGCATGACCCTTAGAGACACTCAAAGGGTGAAAGGAGTGAGAATATGGCAATGCTATATGCTCTGAAATATCATGTTAAATGATGCCAAATCATGTACATGTCACAAATGAAGCATGCTATGGTGCTCAAAACTCAAGGCTAGCAAGGCCAATTGCACTACAGCTATGCAATACATGAACCATATGGCCAAGACAACCCAAAATAGTCCTAAAGCATGCCAAAATGATACTAAAACATGTATGGACTAGAGCTAACACATGCTAGCATGAAGAGCATGAAGCATGAAGTGTGCAAGGCCAATAAAGAGGATTACACTACATTTACCAAAACCAAACATGAGATGACTTTACCAATAAAAATCAGAGTCATGGTATGTCAAAATAACACCAAAAATGAGCTAATACCAAGTCAACCCATGCTAGAATAACAAGGTCACTCATTAGGCATGCAAGGCTAGCAAAGAGGACTTACACTACAAGTGTAAGAAGCAAATGAGGGAAGTTCTAACCAACCAAAAGCAGAGTTGTATCATGGCTAAATAACACCAAAAACACATTGAAATGGTGGCCCAAAAAGCTAGGCAAGATGGCATACGCATTGGCTCATATTTAAGGCATAAAGCACCAACCCTCCAAAGCATTGAAAGAGTGAAAGATGTGAAGACATGGTAGTGAAACATGCTCTGAAATCACATACTAAATGATGTCAAATCATGCAAATAGCCCAAGCAATGCATGCTAGTGGCTTGGAAACTCAAAGCTAGTGAGCTAGAATGCACTATGGCTATACAAAGCCAGGCATGCATGACCAAAACAACATAAAATAGAGCTCAAGCATGGTAAAACATGAACAAAAGCTTCTTTGAGTAGAGCCAAAAGCATGCTAGAATAATGATCCAAAGCATGATGCATGTTAGGCTAGTGAATAGAAATGCACTACAAGTGTAAAGAGCATGCAGGATGCTATCAAACCAACCTAAAACAGAGCCAAGTGTAGACGTCCCCGAACGCATCCCGGGGAGAGGAGTGCGAGTCCCCCCCCGTTCTGGTTCGATATTGGGTCACTACAGTTCGAAGGACTCAAATGTCACGGTTCTAAATCTCGAACCAAAGAGTCCAAATCCAGCAAATCGTTTTGAAAACAGATTTTTTGAAAGAAGTGCCAAACATGGACTGCTTTGCCAGATACAGAGTCGCCACCTAAATATTTTATAATGGGAAATTTAGGAAACCCTGACTCGGTGCCAAAGGCCACGTGTCCGTCATCACCAAAGTTGCCTCGGCTCGGGAACTTGGGTACGATTGGGGAAGGTCACTTCGTGAGCACCCCCGCTCGCCCGGTCAAAGACCGGCCTCTACTAATCATGATATCTTATTTTGAAAACATTGTATGTTCTTATTCCGGTTATTAGCCTAGGTTACTATGTGATGCGCACAGCATACAAGTATAGACCGGGTCGTCTGTATTGGAACAAAACATTTCATGTTTGTTTGTTTGAAAATGGTTTGATGGTGCTACCCGCAGGTAAGCTAAGACGTGGATTTGCCACCCTCAGGTGGGCTTAGAAAACAGTGATTTTGCCATTATCTAGTGGGCTTAAAACAAACAGTCAATGCATTGTTCCAATCCAAATAACTCAACCTTCACCCACAGGCATTCAGGCAGTTATATCACATAAGCAATTAGCCTCATGGTAAGCATGCTATTCATGGCAACACTCACACGCATGCAAGGATGCTAAAGCATAAAACTTACCGAGTACCCCAAGCCAAAACAAAAGCTGATTAGAAATCATGCATGATCCTAAGTATACAGAAATGCCTAATGCAACACATGCAAAAATGCAATTATAGCAGGCTCGGCTATTCTAAACATGGCATATGGAATGCTACAACTAACACGTATTCAATTTGGAATTGAAATACAAATGCAGTTTGTATGATGCGCCGAGCCCAGTGCGTGCAAAGCAGATGAATGATGCAAACATGCTGTCATACTGTATGCTAATTGAAATATGTCCTATATCTAACCATCATAAGCAGATAAATAAAAGGGAAGAAAGACGTGGGGTTGGAAGACATACACCACACACACCCACACTTATTACAGTTATGCCCTCGCGCAGAGGGTCCAAATAAATATACAGTCCCGAATGAAAGAATAATACAGTCCAAAATATTACAGTCCCAAATAATATACAAATTCCTAATTAATTAACAAATTAAATAAGAAAAAAGTAAAACTGGCATGCAAGCCAGGGGGTGCCTTGATTCTGATGAATGATGTACGTTGGAGCTGCCTTGCGCGGAAATCCACTGGGATGCCCCAATTAGCCTCTGTTTTACAATGTTTCTCGAAAAGTGCGCCAAGCTTCGGAAGACCGCTGGTTCTGGATATGCTGCAACAGAGAGCAGGAAAGGGGCATAGCAATGTATTTCACAAATATATGCATGCCTCGACCCTCGTGCCACCAATCACGCATCTCGATGCATGATGGCCGAGGAGCCGAATTGCACAACTCAATATAGGATGAATGCGTATGAATGCTACAACAAAACCTAACTTCACCATGGGCAATCCGGAGTGTCGGTGACTTGGGAATTGAGACCCGTTCCGTCACTCGGGGTGCGAAACGTGCCTCGTTTCCCGTGCCCGGGCTAACTCCTATTCCGAACACGATGCAATATGCATGAAATGTAGCTAATATACAATCCTAACATACACAATGCTATGAAAATGAGATGCCTCGAAATGCGTGCACGCGGGCATGCAAACCGAGGCAATGATCCTAAGGCATGAAATGGCAATACGCAATGCAAATTGGACTTACACTAACACGAGTGGACCTCAGCCACACTCACATAAGAGGCCGATAGATGAAAATGAAGTGCCTCGAAATGCGTGCACGCGGGCACCCAACCGAGGCAATGGCATACGCAATGCAATGGCATGGAAATATGATATGGGCTTACACTAACATGAGTGGACCTCAGCCACACTCACATAAGAGGCCGTCGGATAAAAAAGAAGTGCCTCGAAATGCGTGCACATGGGCACGCAAACCGAGGCAATGACATAAAGGCATGAAATGGCCTGAAATATGATATACAATGAGACTAAAATGAGATGTCTCGAAATGTGTGCCCACGGGCACGTAAACCGAGGAAATGGCATACGGAATGCAACAGGACTAAAATGAGATATGTGATGCAATATGGGCTTACACCAATATGAGAGAGCCTCAGCCACACTCGCACGGGAGGCCAATGGATGAAAATGAAGTGCCTCGAAATGCGTGCACACGGGCACGCAAACCGAGGCAATGGCCCTAAGGCATGAAATGGCATGGAAATGATATGCAAACATGCAAATGAATTTCAGCACTCACAAATGATGCAAAACAGTCCCGAAAGGTGGGGAAATGACACCAAATGCACGGAATGGTCCCGAAATGCGATATTAAGCACTCAAAATGGCCTATAGCTATGCAATGCATGCACAATATGGACATGGAATGAAAATACAGTAGCAAGGCAGCCCCAAGACAAGCATTTTTGCAGTAGAAAACAAGGCCAAACAGAAATCATAGATAGGGCAACAATGGCATGCAAAAATAGGGGCCAAGAGAGGGGTATTGAAGTAGATGGTAAATGCAAAGCCCAAACAGAAAAATGCCCTTCTATAACACTTAAGAGGGGCCAAAAATATGCACATTTACAGTAGATGACAACCCCAAAAACAGTATGCAAACATGCTAGAAATGCCATGCAAGATTGAAGCCAACAAGAGGCTATAACATGAAGTATACAAATCACTCACCAAAAAGCCAAAGACCCTTAATAAGATATGCCAAGAAGGTCAAAATATGGCCATTTTCAGTTCTGATCATGGCCTAAAACAGAAGCTAGATAGGCCTAAAACAGAAGCTAGGTAAGCCAAAAAAAGCATGCAAAAATGGGGGCCAAAGAGGGGTGTAATGGCAAGTACAACATGGAGGCCCCCAACAGTGTTGATCCCTTCTACAATGTTGTAGAGGGACTCAAAATAAGCCTACTCACAGTTCATGGCACACTCCAAAACAATTTACATATAGGCCAAACAAATCATGCAAATTTACAGTAAATAGGAGAGATTATGAAGTAAGTGCAAGATAGGGGGCCCAAACAGGATTGAGCCCTTCTTCAATATTGAAGAGGGGCTCAAAATAGGCCCTCTTACAGTTTACATTATGCTCGGAAACAGATCAAACATAGGCCAAATATTCAATGCAAAATAATGGCATATAAGAGAATATTGAAACAAGTGCAAGATGGAGGGCTCAAACAGGGTTGAGCCCTTGAACAAACATGAAGAATAGCTCAAAGTAGACCTAGTTTCAGTTAAGGTCGGAGCTCAAAACGATAAGCAAATAGGCTTAAGAAATGAGGCAAAAATGGGCTACAAAAGAGGGAAAGTGAGACTTACCCTTATAGACAAGTCTTGGCTGCCTTTTGCTTGAAGAATGGGAGCCTCTTAGCTGCTGGAAAGCTCTCCTAGCTGCTGGAATGGAGTTGTGATGGTAGAGCTTGAAGATGATGAAGAAATGGCACCAAAACTTGAAGGAAATGAAGTTGTATGTATGTATATGCTCCAACCAATGCTTGTAATCTCTTCTCTTGAGTTGGGAGGACACCAATGTAGACAAGAGAGGGAGAGAGGAATCCTTGGCCAAATGGAGGGAAATGAGCTCTTATTTCCCTCCAAAAGGGTCCCCCGGATAGAGATATTTTTTGGGGAAAACCAAGGCACAGCTGGAATGTACTCAACCTGAGGATGCTGGCCGGCTGGGTGTTTTTGCTGCAGGTGGCCGGCCGGCCACCCCCCATGGCCGGCCAGCTAGGGGTCAAAAGGTTCAATTGGAGTTAATGGCCGGCCACCGGATATTGGTGTCCTCCCAGGTGTCCTCAACACAACCATGTGGTTCAAATTTGGGAAATGTAAAACAGGAGAGAGAACAAGCCATTTTTAGGAGGGGTTCAAAAGGTTCAATTGGAGTTACTGGCCGGCCATATGTTTTTAGGGTCCTCCCATGTGTGTACAACACAAATATGTGGTTTGGGCATGAAGAAAATGGCCCTAGGGTGTTCAACATTAGCCCGGAAGTGAGAAAAACGGGCGTCGGAGGGCGCCGGAGAAGCATAACTGGTTGCTGAGATAATTGATGGCCTCCCACCCTTCAATGACCTTCCTGGTGATAAAACAGAGGTACCTGCCAAAAATGAACAAAAACCGATGCAAAACGAATGCTCGGGGGCCAAAACACGCAGTTCGGGGTCCCGAAGATAAGCCGTTAAGCACCGAAAGTGGTGTTTGGCCACGAAGTGGGTATCTAAGACCCCAATGTCCCTTGAAAGGGAGTAAATAAGATGTATGCCAAAAACTGGAGGAATCGGAGATGGTTAGACGGTCCTGAATCGAGGCACACGGCCTGACGGCTCCGAAAACCGGGAACCGGGCTCCGAAATGGGCAAAATGGCCTACGGGCACGAAATATAGCCCACGGCCACTGAGAGATAGTCTACGGGACCTCTCCCCCCTCAGGAAGAGAAAACAGAGAAAATCGAGCCTGGTTCGCAAACCGAGGCAAGGCACAGAAGAGGGTTCGGAAGTCCGGAGGCAGGGCGCACGGCCGCGACTCTGAGACTTCTGAACGAGCACAATATGCAATATCACCGAGCGCTCAATCGGTGACGTCTGAGTCTTAAGGTCGGTCAAAAATGGGGTGTCTACAGTTGGCCCTCTTTGACAGAACTCGGAAGTCACGAAGTGACGGGAGTGAATGTCAAACCCCAGAGACGACCCATTTTGACAAGGCCGAAGACTTAGACAATCATACAAGATAAACAGAGATATGTGTGCCCGCAGGCAGGGGGGGCAAAATGCAAAGCGACATGCACAGAGCCAAATGATCATGCAAATGCAGCAAGCTGTAATGAGGCAAGTATTCGCAAATAGATGCAACAATTTTAAGCAAGAATGCAAAGCAACAACTACATTTCATGCAGTTAGGAATGCGGAGAGTTTATTCAACTCTCGTCGCGTCTCACACGGAGAAAATACGATACCTGTGCGATTCGTCTGGTCGCACCAGCCTCAAATGAACCGTACATACAATATCGTGCCTGCAAAAGAAGAGAAATTCAACAAGAACAATATGCTAACAACATATATTCAATGTGATTCCTGTGATTCCGAAAGTTTGACACACGCAGTGTCGGCGAGTGAATGCATCGCAATGAGAGAAAGGAACACGCATGACAACGTACGCTCAAGCACAGAGGTATGGTACACCAAGAAATCATGCATGACAATGCAAAATGTTGATGAGAATGCAAGTTATGTGCAAAACAATGTAAAATGAGCACGAATCAAGGTGCTCGTTTGTTGCGAAACAACGTGTAAGAAAACGCGTATTTCGGTGAAGGCAACTTGATCGCGGCCTCTGATTCACCTCCCGGAGAGGTTACAACATGTTCAAAAAGGATACACCTTGATTTTGATGAGTAATGATGAGACATATGTCAAAAATTGCAGCTGAAGTTCCGGCGGAGCAGTTTCGCGCCAGAAAGTGCACTTTTCTTGAACTTTTTCAGGTCCCGGGAACTCCGATCTTCCTCAAAATTTGCAGAGAGCTAGGTGGGGGTGTGGGGAACACCACCGGCCAGGTGGTTGCCCTAGGGGAGGCCACCGGCTAGGGACAAAAAAGGGGAAGGCCGGCCAAATTCGGGGACTTTTTTGTCTTTTCGCCTCATTTTCTTTATATTCTCTCATCCAATGCCTCCGAGACCACACCCACAGCTGCGAAATCTTCCTCTCTTGTCTCCCAAACCATTTTCTCCTTCAGATCTGCACTTTATACGCGTTTTTCAGCCTCCCACGCAAGTTGTTTTCGCGAAATCTTTCAGTTTTAAGCACTTTGGACCAATTAAATTTTGATTTGGGGGCTTCTTTTCTCATTTTCACCACTTGAGGTAAGTTTGTCTCAATATTTGGAAGATTTTCTCGGGAGTTGACTTTTGTTGACTTTTCCATTTCCCGGGAGTTGACTTTTGTTGACTTTTTCCAATTTTGGCTCATTTTTGCTCCTTTTGCAGATTTTCTAAAATGGCGGGAAATTTCCCTCACGGCGGAGGTCCTCCAGGTGCCGGGGATGATTTCGATGCTATGACGTTACCTCCGAGGGTCCGACCTTTTATTCCCGATCGATACACCCCGGCGGTTCATGTCCTTCCACGGGCCATTTTTCGTCATTTTACTGGCTTCAATGATCGGGCACCTGGAGATCTGCTTTTGCGAGAGCCGGAGCATCACCTTTCTCATGAGGCGCAAGAGGTATTTCACTTTATTTTTTGCATTTTTCTCGTATTTCATGCCTTTGCCATGCTTGAACCCACAATTTAGCCTATGGCATAGTACTTTGCTTGCATCCTGAACATGTGGCTTAAACATTTGAATTTCTGAACACTCGGCTCATTTATTGATTGCGAACGCATGGCACACATTAGTTAAGAATTGAACACACGGCTCAAACACTGGTTTGTCGGACACACAGCCCGAATTTGAAGGTGAACACACGACACACACTGACTAAGAGTAGAACACACCGTCCCAAACTCTAATTTTCTGAACGCACAGTCCACATTGATTGAGAGTAGAACGCGCAGTCCCAAACTCTGATTTTCTGAACACACAGCCCAGACATTTGAAGTAAACACGCAGCCCACTGATTTTGAAATTTGAACACGCAGCCTAAATTTTGATTTTCTGAACACACAGCCTAGATATTTGAAGTGAACACGCAGCCCACTGATTTTGAAATTTGAACACGCAGCCCAAATACCAATTTACTAAACACGCAGCCCAGATTACAGGTGAACACGCAGCCCACTGATTTTGAAATTTGAACACGTAGCCCAAATACCAATTTACTGAACACGCAGCCCAGATTACAGGTGAACACGCAGCCCACTGATTTTGAAATTTGAACACGCAGCCTAAATTTTGATTTTCTGAACACACAGCCCAGATATTTGAAGTGAACACGCAGCCCACTGATTTTGAAATTTGAACACGCAGCCCAAATACCAATTTACTGAACACGCAGCCCAGATTACAGGTGAACACGCAGCCCATTGATTTTGAAATTTGAACACGCAGCCCAAATACCAATTTACTGAACACGCAGCCCAGATTACAGGTGAACACGCAGCCCACTGATTTTGAAATTTGAACACGCAGCCCAAATACCAATTTACTGAACACGCAGCCCAGATTACAGGTGAACACGCAGCCCACTGATTTTGAAATTTGAACACGCAGCCCAGTTTGAAGTGAACACGCAGCCCAAATACCAATTTACTGAACACGCAGCCCAGATTACAGGTGAACACGCAGCCCACATAGATAGAGAGTAGAACACGCAGCCCTAACTCAGATTTTCTGAACACGCAGCCCAGTTTGAAGGTGAACACGCAGCCCACATAGATAGAGAGTAGAACACGCAGCCCTAACTCAGATTTTCTGAACAAGCAGCCCAGTTTGAAGGTGAACACGCAGCCCACATAACGAATTTCTAAACACGCAGCCCAGATTGGAGTGAACACGTAGCCCACTGACTACAACTCATTCATTTCATTTGCACACAGCTCATTCATTTGATTTGCAGACAGCTCATTCATTTCATTTGCTGAAACGTGTATTCATTCTGAATGCAGGTTGGCTCTCGCACGGTACGGGGGTATGGCTCCACTGCAGCCAGGGATTGGTATGTTGAGCTTCCGGAGGCTGTCCGGGACTTAGTTGATCTAGCAGGGTTTGAGGCCTTCTGCGTTGGATTATCACGCCGTCCTGCCAGTAGGACTCTGTTGGGAGCTTTGGTGGAGAGGTGGTGGGACACCACCAATTCCTTCCATTTTTCTGCCACCGGGGATTTGACTATGACCCCGCTAGATTTTGCTGTACTCACCGGCCTAGACATAGGAGGTTGGCCCATTCCTTATGATGAGGATATGGGCGAGTGGGAGGCCGCTTGGATGTATTTGCTGGGGGCTCGCCCACCTGTTGATAGAGCTTCCGGGAGAGTCCGGTACACCTGGTTCTCTTCCCATTTTCGGAGGCCGGAGATGGAGCCTGAGTCTCCTGCGGAGGCTGAGCAGTACGCCCGTGGTTTCCTTATGTTCCTCTTTGGCACCACTCTGTTTGCAGATAGGGGGAACACTGTCGGGTTGTATCTTTTGAGTGCCCTGGTGGACCTATCACAGGTCAGTCGGTACGACTGGGGCGGCGCCGGCCTGGCTACCCTTTATTGTTACATGAGTGCTACCTCCCGCGGGCAGGGAGACTTACTTGGCGGCTATTGGAGAGCCTGGGAGGTACGTTCTGTCCTCTCGATTTACATTTCTGCTCCTCATTACTTGTTCATTGCACACACACGGCGCACTTTACATCCTGTATTTTGCACTCAGCATTTTGTATTCACATTCTGCACTGTTTTCCACAGCTATGGGTCTATGTATACTTTCCGACATTAGCCCCGGAGATGGTGGTGGCAGGGCCCCTCATGACCCCGTATTCCTTGGTATTCGAGGGCGAGCACCGACCGAGACCCCGAGAGACTCTCCTCTATCTGCGACAGTACTTTGACACCATGCGAACGACAGAGGTATTTCAGAACTCTCAGTTTTCTGCCGTTTTCATCTTTGATCTGCCTTGTATATTCCCGATTTCTGATTGATTCATGCACTGGTTATCCGCAGATCACGTGGCAGCCCTGGGCAGTCTTGGGCGATGGTCTCCGATTTCAGTATGCCGGAGGATCAGGCACCTCCCAGTACAGGATCCTGCTCGAGGGACCGGTTGGTAGAGCATGGTTTCTGGGGGAACACTTCCTGCGTCAGGTGTGGGGATACCTTTCTCAGGATCCTCGTGCAGCACCTCCAGCCACTATGCGGACTGCTGATAGACTTTCTACCCAAGAGGTCATTAGCGCTATGCAGGGCACCGATGCTTTGCTACATCTTACAGAGGAAGACTACGCCACTTACCGTCACACATATCTGATGCCTCCCTTGACAGGAGTGCGCGCTCCGCCACTGAGGCCCTCTGGTGTACCATCTTCGAGTCGGGCTCGTGCTACAGATATCCCCTCCTCCAGCAGGGCTGGTACGTCTCGAGGTGGGGGCGGATTCATTCCCCCGATCCCTCCGACTCTTCATCATCCCGGGTGGCCAGACATGCCGACCGAGTTGATGGGGTGGCAGTATGGGACTACTTCTCCGATTCCGATCCCTATAGAGCCTCCGATGCCTGGTCACAGATATGTCAGAGACCCTGATTCACCACCGGTATGTTTTACAGCTTTGATTTATCAGTCGGACATTTGGACATCCATTCCTTTACTGATAGTTTTGCATTTGTGTCTGTAGCCCCCAGTTGAGTACATGGATGAGATGCTTGGGATGCTGGCCTCACTTGAGGGGATGGTCCTGCGTAGAGAGGCGCAGTTGTCCATCATGGGCTTCCAGGTACCCTTTTAGTTTTCTGGTATTTACCATACTCCTGATGATATGCTGATCTTGAACATTCTACTGCATTGATAAGCTGTTTGTGTAGAGCACATCTGACACACACCCCACTCACATACTGTACTTTTATCTGGTTTTCATATTTGAACTGATGTATTGAACTGTTCATTTTCAGATGCCTCCTGTATATACTCCGCCACAGGCTAGACCGCCTGGGCCTTCTCAGGGAGGTAGACCGTCTGGATCTTTTCGAGGTGCTGGACCATCTGGGCCGTCCCGAGGAGCTGGGCCATCTAGGCCTTCTCGAGGGGCTCGAGGAGCGGGGTCGTCTCACAGACGTAGGGCTCATGTTATAGAGCCAGAGCCCGATGAGGATGAGGAGGAGGAGGTCGCAGACCGTCAGTCGGGTACATCCGCTGAGGAGGAGGATTCCAGCCTTGGTTCCGGAAGTGGAGGCGAGGCTAAGGGGGATCCTGAGGATGACAGCTCCGACCCGGATGGCGATGATGGTGCAGAGGTTGTCCCGCAGAAGAGGATGAGGGGGCCTCCTCATTCCCGCTCCCGAGGGCATTGATGCTGTTTCCTGCTTTATTTTACTTTTTGCTAGTAGTTTGTAGCACTTTGCAGATTATCAGGCAGTTTTATTTCCTGTAAAACTCGTACCTTTATTTGTTGTAAAACATGATGGAATGAAACAGCTTTTGAAAAGGATATTTGTATTTGAAAGTCTTAGCATCGCATCGCGTCATTTTGCACAAAAATAAAATCGAATGAAATGTGCGCACTGTGTATTCACTAAGTCAGGTAATGAGTCGACACAACAAAACAAACAACTCAACTCGTTAAGAAAAGACAAGATCTTAACAAGTTTACAACTCGATAAGCAAAATACAACAATGTTAACGACTCGATAAACAAGACTTAACAAAATTGCGTAAACAAAAGAGTAACAACTCAAAACACCAAATGTGACAGCTCGACAAAACTTACAACTCGATAAACAAAACGACAACTCGATAAGCAAAACAACAACTCGATGGGCAAAACAAAAGCGTACATTCAGATGATCTGGGTGACGGAACGCATCCGAAACTGAGAGAAATGGAGGCCTTCGACATTCCCAATGCATCGAGATGCCTCAAATTTCCTTCCGGAGGGTAAACAGGACCAATGAGCATGGTGGGCCCCACTTTGCTTTTGGAGAGCCATAGGTGGCCGGCCTACTAGAATAGGTGGCCGGCCGGCCACTTTTCTCTGCAGCCTCCAGAATTTTGACACTTGTCCCCTGAATAGTGTTTTCTCCTCTATAAAAGCTCCAACTTCGATATTCATTCATTTCATCACTGCTTTGCACAAAAATGGAGGCATTTCTCTCAGAAAATCTCACATCTTGGATCTCTTCTCTAGATGGCTCGGAAAAGTTGAACTTCCGAGGTTTCGACTTGAATGCACTATTCACGCTGGGCCGGACTCCACTGCACTTTCCTTTCCTCCATGCGGCGGCGAGATTTTGGAACCCGGTGACGCACGTTTTCAGCTTTGGAGGGCAAGAGGTATGTCCCACTTTTGAAGATTTTCAAGTTTTGATGGAGTCTGAACATTCAGAAGAGATCTTGCCTCAGTCTCGTTTCGGCCACGCCCAAGCTTTAGGGCGGATGTGTGGTCTCAACGCGCATGATGCTCGATCCCTGATTTGTAACGGGAGGTTGGATATCCCGAGCCTGATTTACCGATTCTCCGATGCCGGTGACCGCGGTGACCATTATCGGCAAGGTTTTCGACAACATGCCCTCTGCTTGTGCATGCTATCTCATTTTCTGTTTGTCTCGGGCTCCGGGGGAGCTAACATCCGTTTGATTGAAGTTGCTCAAGGCTTGAGGGAAGGAAAGAGCTGTACCGCCATGACATTGGCTGAGACACTGCTGGGTTTGGATGCCTTCCACCGCCAGGAGACAACCAGGTTTGCGGGGAGCCCACTACTGTTGCAGGTAATGTTTCCCACCCAAGCTCACATATGTAGTTGCTCACATCGCTCGGCCCTCAGGCTCGATTTTTCTCACAAAACCCTCATCTTACTTTTCTCTCATCGCACATCTCTCTATTCTTTATTCTCTCATTTTTCATCCCTCCCCAGATATGGTTGATGGATAAATTGCAAGTTGTGGACTCTTGCCCTGCTTACTCAGCCCGCGGCTACTTCTTTCGACAACGCCTGGTTAACGCCCTTGATGAGGGATGGTGGGTTGAATGGATGTGCAACTTGTCAGCTGAACGCATTGCTTGGCGCTGTCCTTGGCTTAACCTTCCGGCGATGAGCTATAGCATGTTCCAGGATACTGGGATCCGGTTGATTGGCCTGACCCATTGTGTATTCTATTTCCCATTCCGCATTCTGCGCCAGTTCGGCCATGATCAGACTTGCCCTCCGGAGGGGATAGAGTATCCAGTCGCCTTCCCGATCCGAGGTGCACACCTCGCCCGACATACTACGGCTTGGAGGACTAGAGAGCTCCTGCCCCCCGTCCCTATTTTCAGTTGCACTTTGTCTGATGAGTGCTGGGATTGGCTCAATGAGGAGGCACAGATTGGGCCTAGGTCGGCATCGGAGGCTTTGACTAGCTCCGGGAGGGGGCGCAGGGACATCTGACCTGACTATGCCCCAGATTTATTGCTTTATTAGTACTTTCAAGTTTTCGTTATGAATGTAATAAAAAGCACCTTCAATTGTATGCAAGAGCAGGAGAACTCTGTTTTGGAAGCAATGAAATTGAAGGTTGTGGTACTGAAAATTTCCCGTTTTGGTCCAAAAATGGTCTTAGTCGTGAAAAGATTAATTTGAACAAAGTCAACTTTTATTAAAACTTTTCAAAACTATTTTCGATAAGGATCAGAACTGGAAACGCCTGAGATCTGTCACTGAGATGCACAACCCCGGATCCCAGCAACTAGAAAGTTGCCCCTAGTCTGAATGGTACCACAGCACCTCTTGGCAACGGAAAGTTGCCCCTAGTCTGAATAGCACTGCACCAGAGATTACGATGGAAGCTGATGGATAAGGATGACTGAGATGATCAAAATGGACAAAGTTGATCGGCGAAAATGTTTATGGCTGAACTTCAGGATGAAGCTGCCTACGTATCCCAAAGATGGGAATCAAGCCTTACGTAGTTTAGGCTTAGGTTCGCTCGGGTATTTTTTACTCTCCTTTTGCGCTCTAACTTTTGCCAAGGCCGCCCTTTGCGGGTTTTCAACCTTGCAAGCTCAGTTTTTATATTTTCAAATTTTTTGTGCTCTGAGTTTTGCCTAGGTCGCCCTTTCGAGTTTTCGGCCTAGCGAGCCTCTCAAGGGTAGTATTTCTTCAACTTGTCCATATTGATCGGTTGTGAAAACTCTAAGCCATCCAGATCCATCAGAACCACAGCTCCACCTGACCAGATTGACTTGATAATGTAAGGACCAGTCCAATTAGGTCTGAACTTGCCCCTTGGGTCGTGGATGGGAGCTTGGTTGTCCTTGAGCACCAAATCTCCTTCCTTTAAATTCCTGGACTTAACCTTCTTGTTGAAAGCCCGGGCAATTCTGCGTTGATAACCCTGAACATGGTACAATGCTTTCAGTCTTCTTTCATCGAAAAGCATGAGTTCCTCAAATCTATTTTGCTGCCAATCCGCTTCGGCTATCTGGCATTCAGCCAATACTCGTAATGACGGAACCTCAATCTCAATAGGTAGAACGGCCTCCATCCCATAAACCAATGAATACGGAGTCGCCCCAGTTGAAGTTCTGATTGAAGTTCGGTAGCCCCACAGAGCAAACGGCAGCTTATCTGGCCAGTCCCGGTAGGTTTCCACCATCTTCTGTAGTATGCGCTTGATATTCTTGTTGGCGGCCTCAACCGCTCCATTGGTCTGCGGCCGGTATGTAGATGACTTATGAAAAGCCACATTGTATTTTTCCAACAAGTCTATCACTTCCTTCTTCAAGTGGGAACCGTTATCTGAAATTATTTCGTTTGGGACTCCGTAGCGACAGATGTTGTTGTTTCTGATAAACTTTGCAACGTGCGAAGCCTTCAACACCGCATAAGATTGGGCCTCAACCCACTTTGTGAAATAATCTATCGCTACCAAGATGAACTCATGCCCATTCGACCCCTTTGGCGTGACAGCTCCGATCACATCAATTCCCCAGACTGAAAATGGCCATGGCGAAGTCATGTTGTACAGCTTTGATGGCGGGATGTTCATGCGATTTGCATGGATCTGACATTTATGGCATCGCCGAACAAAACCAATACAATCCTCCTCCATGGTGGACCAGTAGTAACCTTGTCTGAGAATCTTCCGTGCTAGCATTACCCCATTCATATGTGCTCCACATTCCCCTCCATGGATGGCTTCCATTAGACTCTTTGACTCTTCGGCATCAACACACAGTTTATGCATTCCCAGATGACCTCTTCTATACAGCTTACCCCCACAGATGATGAACTGAACAGCCAATCTTCTTATTGCCCTTTTGTCCTTGGCATTTACCCCTGGCGGGTATGCTTCCTTCTCCAAGAAATTCCAAATGTCGTAATACCAAGGGTGTTCGTCCTGAACTTCGTCTATGGCTGCAATCGACTCATAGGCTGGTGCAAATTTCTGGTCAATGATGACTGGACGCATCCGGACTCCACACGGGATGTCTATCATGGATGATAGAGTTGCTAAAGAATCTGCGAACCTGTTGTTCTCTCTTAGTAGATGAGTAAAACTTAGCTTCTCAAACCGAGGAATTAGCAAATCCAGGGTTTGGTGATACATCATCATCTTTTCCTCTTTTACTTTCCAGTCTCCTTTAGCCTGAGACACAACGAGGTTCGAGTCCCCAATGACGTCCAGCCGTCTTGCCCCTAGTTCCATGGCTGCTTCTAGGCCAGCGATGCACGCCTCATATTCTGCTTCATTGTTCGAGACTTTGAACCGGAGTTTGAAGGCTAGAGGGATACGGGAATTGTCGGGTGCTATCAGCAACACTCCTATCCCATACCCATGTTGATTTGACGCTCCGTCAAAGTACATCGTCCAAGTTTCATCGTCGATATGCAAAATGGCTTCATCTGGGAACAAATACTCCACTGCTTCATCCCCCTCAACCGGATGGTCGGCAAGGAACTCTGCTACTGCTCTTCCCTTCACTGACTTGCGTGTGACATACTTGAGGTCAAATTCGGAGAGCAACAGCAACCAACGAGCTAGCCTACCCGTAAGCGCTGGTTTCTCGAAAAGATATTTGATGGGATCGAGTCGTGAAACCAACATTACGGAGTGAGCTAACAAGTAGTGCCGCAGCTTCCTGGTAGCCCATACTAGAGCTAAGCAAGCCTTTTCCAGCGGTGTATATCGAGTCTCATATTCTAGCATTTTCTTGCTTAAATAGTAGATGGCTTTCTCCACCTTGTCTTCTGATTCTTGAGCAAGCATGCAGCCCATCATGGTCTCCGTCACTGACAGATACAAAATCAACGGTTTCCCCGGTTCTGGTGGCGATAAAACGGGCGGGTTCTGTAGATACTCTTTAATATGCTCAAACGCAGCTTGACATCGGCCGTCCCATTGGAACTTCTTTCCTTTCTTCAGGAGACCAAAAAGTGGTTCACAAGTCAAGGTTAATTTTGAGATAAACCGTCTTATGAATTGCACTTTACCCAAAAAGCCTCTCACCTCCTTTTCAGTCCTTGGTGGGGGCATTTCTAGGATGGCCTTGATTTTGGAAGGGTCGACTTCGATGCCCCTTTGTGTAATCAGAAACCCCAGCATTTTTCCCGCTGTAACACCAAATGTACACTTTTGAGGGTTCAGCCGCAACCGGAATTCCCTGATCCTTTGAAAAAACTTATGCAAGGCGGTGTAGTGGCCCTCTCTTTCTTTGGACTTGACAATCATGTCGTCTACATACACCTCTACCTCTTTGTGGATCATATCATGTAATATTGTGGTCGCGGCCCGTTGATAAGTATCTCCAGCGTTCTTCAACCCAAACGGCATTACCCTGTAGCAGTATGTCCCCCACGGGGTGGTGAATGCAGTCTTTTCCCTGTCTTCTGGCGCCATCACTATCTGGTTGTATCCTGAGAAGCCATCCATGAATGAGAGCAATGCATGCCCTGCTGTGAAATCCACCAACTCATCGATATGCGGTAAGGGAAAGTCGTCCTTCGGACTAGCTCTGTTCAAATCCCTGAAGTCCACGCATACTCGAATCCTGCCATCTTTCTTCGGCACCGAAACGATGTTGGCCAACCAAGTCGGATATTCAGATACCAGCAGGAAGCCTGCATCGATTTGCTTGGTGACCTCTTCCTTAATCTTGAGAGCCCAGTCCGGGCAGATCCTTCTAAGTTTCTGCTTGACAGGTCGGGCCTCGGGGTCAAGGGGGATCCGATGTTGTACAATCTCAGGATCGATTCCAGGCATGTCTTCGTAGGACCACGCGAAAACATCTTTGAAATCTTTTAATAAAGCGACTAAGCGCTCGCGTTCCTCCGAAGACAACGTGGACCCGATCTGGACCAGCCGCGGGTCCTCCTCAGTACCAATGTTCACGGTAGTGATTTCGTCCACTAGGGGTTTAATAAATCTCTCCTGCTCTTGCTCAATTAAACGTTGTAAAACCGGAGGAACTTCGTCCTCTTCATTTTCATCAAAATTTTGAAAGTCTGAATTAATGCAATAAATTAGGGTCACAGAAAAGTACTCGGAAACCACAGATAGTTCATTCTCATTAGGCACATCCAAATCGTCCAATTCATCGGTTACAACAGACTCAAATGAAAAGGAAAAAGACGACCCAGACAGGACTGTGGCATCCGGGTTAACATCCCCAGGAGTACCAGACTCAGACTCAGTCGAGCTGGAATCTGATTCCGACTCACAAGACTCGGTGGAATCAGATTCCGGCTCACTACCTGACCCGATGCTGCTGGACAAAAATCCCTCCTCGTATTGCCAGGTGAGAGAAGGTGCGATAGATGCATCCAAGATAGCTGTTGGTTGGCTCGCGGCCGTTTCATCCCCAATCATGGAAACCTCGGAGTTATCCCCCAAGCACTTATGGTCGATCAGAGGATCAGAGAGTAGACATGCCAGCGCTACCCCCATTTCAAATTCTGTGCTCTCAGGATCCGCCGCCCTACGCTACTCAACCTCAACCTCAGCTGATGGGTCCGTTTGCTCTTCGACAACATCCTCCCCGGGTAGTTGCAGGTCAAAAAAGATCTCAAAACCGGGCACGCGCTTCTTCTCCGCGTTTATCTACGGCTCTGGGAAGCCGCAAAATGGAAAGTCCTCCTCCTCCCGGACGAAGCGTCCGTTCAGGGTGCCCTAAATGGGCCTATGCAGCAAGTCAAATGGCTTCCCAGCCTGCTTTGCTCTGGCCCTTCCGGCCATTTCTTTCCCTTTCCTTACCCAGTCCTCCTTGGTGGGTAAATAACCCAGTCCAAAGGTATGTGGGTTGTGTGGCACTTCGGCCAATGTTGCGACGCCTTTCATGCCGCTCTTTCCTAATCCCATCCCGGGGATGTGTTGTAGCTTGTTCATGAGGTAGACGGATTGAGCACTGACGTACATACCTTCATTCACAGCCATAATGTTTTGCACAACCCGGGCCTCGGCCAGAGTAAATCCTGATATAAACACATCCTCCATGCCGTGCTCTATTTCTAGGACTGGTGTAGACACCTCCGGAGGGGGATGGATCGATGAATTTCCAAACAAAATGGCTACTCCCTTTCCATAGGGGTATTTCACCATCTGATGCAGAGTGGATGAGACGGCCTTCACCTGGTGTAACCACGGTCGCCCCAAAAGCAGATTGAAAGTTGCGGGGACCTCCAAGACATGGAAATCTATCTCGTGCTGCCCAGGCCCAACCTTGGTTTGGATTTTGACAGTCCCCATCACCTCTCGACTTGTATTATCGTATGCTTTGATCACCTGAGTGGTTAGGACGAAGTCCGCGGGCTTCAACCCGATTGCATATGTTGTTCTGGCTGGGCAGACGTTGATGGCAGACCCAGTATCAACAAGTACCACCGGTATCCACTTGTCTCTACATTCCACGGAAATGTAGAGAGGTTTGTTATGATTCACGCCCTCAGGCGACAGCTCTTTGTCCGAAAAGGTTAATGCCGGGGAACCCCCTCCCGGAAAAACCAGCCCGACCAGTTGCTCTGGTGTAGTATCGATTGAGAGTTTGGCCTTGTCCATGGCAGATAGGACAGCCTGTCTGTGTACCCGTGAAGCCATAAGCAGTCCCCAGATGGAGATGTCTGCTTGTATCTTCTTCAACTGCCTCAGCACAGCTTCTTCTTCAATTTGTCTCTCTCTCTGTTTCTCAGCTTCCTTGTCTTTACCAGATGCTTCTGGTTGGTCTAGGTGCGGGGGCTTGAAGTACCGCCCACTCCTGGTCATGTGGTCCACCTCATCGAGGTACCAAGTGCTGTCTGGTTGATTTACTCCCCAATCTTCGTCTGTGTGGGCAAGACATAAGTCGTCGTCTTCCCACCACATCCCGTTAGCATCCAAAAGACACCTGTCTGGTTCTGGCAGATGTGTACTCTCAGTACCTTCATCCCATATGCTCACAGCATTGTCTGTTCTTGTGCCCACAGCACTCTCAGCCCCTTCATTGGCTTTTGCCTTTCTGATTCTCTCGGAATCCCAAAACTTCTCATGTTCTGTGTGCGTTGCTGCAGTTTGTTGTTCCATTGTCTTTGCATCCACAATGCTTAAGTCCCGAGCAGAATTCTTTGTACCGGCGCTCTCCGGCAATCCATTCTGACTCTCGGCCCTTCCGGCCACAGTTGATACCCTCGCCCCTGCCGGGCTCTGCTCTGGCTGAAACTCCACAATATCAGGCTGATCATCTAACCACCCGGTGGCCTCCGCCGACTCCTCATATTCAAACCAGTTGATTGTTGTATCTCCTGATTCTTGGTCATTGAAGAACTGGAGGTTGGCGAAGTCCTCCTCTACTGTTGCTAGATCATCTGCCCCCTGTTCAAGTCCATCCCCCTGAATCATGCACAGTTCAGCTTTTTCTGGCAACCCCACACTCAGCTCAGACCGGCCCACTGATAAAATGTATTCGCTTGGATCATAGGCTCCCCCAGCGTAATTCCTAGACCGCTTGACCCCAGACTCAATAACTCTGTTCTCCTCTGAAACCCACCTTATTCTGTCTTCAGTGGTCACCACCTTTGACTCGGATTGGGTTGTGAAGGTGTCCAACATGCACAAGTCAGTGCAGTCGGGAAGGATCACCTCCAGCTTGGGTAGGTGGGAGGGAGTAATGTAGATACTAGGATCGTAGGATACGACCCCAGTTTGGATGAGGTTGACTCTTTTGGGTGGTGGATCTCGGTTATGGGTAGGGAGTGGGTTGGTTGTGACGTTGGGTCTATCTGGAGGTAGAATAATATTTTTGTCGATGAGGTCCTGAACCTCGTGACGCAGCCGGAAACATTGGTCTGTATCATGGCCATGCTGCTGGTGGTACGCACAGTACTTGGCTGGGTTGTGAGAGGGGGGGAGTGGATTTGGTGGCGGCCTCGGCTCCAGGGGTTTTAGATGTCCCTTTCTAATCAAGACCCCCAGAACCTTGGACAAAGGCATGTATAGTGGAGTAAAGGTTCTTTGGCCTCTGGGCTGGAATCTCGGGGCTTGGGTACTGCTCCCAGATGTACTGGAAAAGGGGGTGGCCGCCATGGGCCTTGGCTGGGGAGGGGGATTGGTGGTGACCATACTGACCTCCGAAGTCCTTGTGTTTGCAGCGCCACTCGGGCCTGCGTTGTTATTGCGGTTGAATGTCCTCCGGGGTTGCTCCTGGTCCTGGTCAATCAGACCTTGCTTCATCGCATCCTCGATCTGTACCCCCATCTCGTGTAAGTCTGAGAAGGTGGGAAAGGGGAGTACGATCATCTTCTGCATGAGTTTTGGTTGGAGATTGCGCACAATCATCCTAATTTGATCTTTGTCTGTAGGCCTCAAGGTCATCATCGATGCCTTTGCCCTCCATCGAGTTACAAAGTCTGAGAAAGTCTCCTTTTGTTCCTGCCTCGTTGTTTCGAGATCACGTGTTGTAATCTCGATCTGCGTATTGTACGAGTACTGTGCAACAAAGGCCTCAGCCATCTCATCCCAATTTCTTTTGACATCATCTTCCAGCTTCGCGTACCAAATGGCTGCCACACCCGACAAAGTTCGGCCAAACAGGGAAAGCTTTTGTGGTCGGGTTAGGCCCATTGGCCTCAGGATGTCTGAGAATAGCCGAAGATGGACCATGGGGTCTCCGGATCCGTCGAAACAGTCAATTTGCGGCATCTTGAATCTGTCGGGTAGTGTCACGGCCACATCGGTGTACCCATCTTCGATGTCTGGGATGGCTTTCACCCCCTGCGATTTCTTAAAAAGCTTCTCCAGTTTGCTCAATTTCAGAGCTGTGTGGTCTACCTCGAACTTGAATGGAGAGTCCGGATGGTTGGCAGGTGTATGAGTCTTGGACAGTTGAGGCAGAAGCGGGGGCGGAGCCAACCCCGTTGGATGGCCTGTGTCCTCTTGAATATTCTGGACATTGGGTAGGGTGTTCTGGGTGTTCAGGGGGTATTCTGGGGATTTGGCAGGGCATTTTGACCAGTGGATGCCTGCTCGGGTAACGGAGTTCCAGGTGGAGGAGGAGCCGAGTGCGAGGTTGATGTTCCGGTTTGCTGCTGGAGCCTGGTAATGAGCTCAGCCTGTTGGGCCATGACTGTGGCCTGTTGCTTAGAAAATTCCGCTTGGCGGATGGCATCCTCTTGCATCTGTCTCATGCTCTCTTGCATTTGGCGCATCATCACCTCCATCCCTGATGTATTCGGCGTATCCATCTGAATAACCGGTAAGTGTATCTCTATAGCGGAAACAGAAACCTCAGTCCGACTGTTTGCTGCTAAAGTAGACTACTGCCCCGGTAATCTCTGCTCTGACACACTGCGCCTCCTCGGCCTTCTTCTAACAACCGGGGGTAGAGAGTGGAACACTGGATGTCCGTCAACCAGATCCTCGGATCGAATGAGTCGGCGACCTCGTGTCCAAAGTGCTTGGGGTATATCTACGGGTTCAGAAGCAATTGTGCTACAAACCTGCCCTAGCAAAAAGATAAATAAAGCGAAAAGGAAATAAATAACCAGATAAACGGACAGCATAACAGCTTAAATTAAATACACAACACACAGTCGGGCATACAACACACGGTTGATAAGCTGGGTATACACTGTCCTCGATCACTGATTACTGTCCCTATATCATTGTCCCCAAAACTGAATCTGGTATCCGCGGATAACTGATTCTCAGATACTGACTGATGCCCGCAGGCGTGATGCCCAATCTCAAAACTGATGCCCGCAGGCCTGATGCCCAAACTCAGAAACTGATACATGCATTCCCTGTAGAGACGCACTCTAACAAGCACATAACAGATAAGTGAGAGCCAAAAACACCCCTATGTTGGGGTAGGGTTTCCCTGTCCTATTTTGTCAAGAACTAGGGTTTCACTACGCACACAGCGACTTCAAACAACCTATAAACGGGTAAGCAGCCTGTCCTAGTTTGGAATGGTCACTATGGATCCGAATATGCACTAGGTCGAATGGTCAAAAAGGGTGCCCTGGTAAAACCGGGGTTTGTGTTCCCATACTGGCAGAGCCCGTAACCGATCATCCTTATGGACATGCCTTGACAAGACAAGCCTCCGGCAAATCGCTCAGGAATAGCAGATGGCAAACACGGTGTCCTAGGCACACCAATGCAAATGCAATGCAAAGAAACACACAAGTGTAGTCAAAACCAGATATCACGAGTTCGAGTCAAGTTCTCTAAATCCCCAGCAGAGTCGCCAGAAACTGTAGACGTCCCCGAACGCATCCCGGGGAGAGAAGTGCGAGTTCCCCCCGTTCTGGTTCGATATTGGGTCACTACAGTTCGAAGGACTCAAATGTCACGGTTCTAAATCTCGAACCAAAGAGTCCAAATCCGGCAAATCGTTTTGAAAACAGATTTTTTGAAAGAAGTGCCAAACATGGACTGTTTTGCCAGATACAGAGTCGCCACCTAAATATTTTATAATGGGAAATTTAGGAAACCCTGACTCGGTGCCAAAGGCCACGTGTCCGTCATCACCAAAGTTACATCGGCTCGGGAACTTGGGTACGATTGGGGAAGGTCACTTCGTGAGCACCCCTGCTCGCCCGGTCAAAGACCGGCCTCTACTAATCATGATATCTTATTTTGAAAACATTGTATGTTCTTATTCCGGTTATTAGCCTAGGTTACTATGTGATGCGCACAGCATACAAGTATAGACCGGGTCGTCTGTATTGGAACAAAACATTTCATGTTTGTTTGTTTGAAAATGGTTTGATGGTGCTACCCGCAGGTAGGCTAAGACGTGGATTTGCCACCCTCAAGTGGGCTTAGAAAACAGTGATTTTGCCATTATCTAGTGGGCTTAAAACAAACAGTCAATGCATTGTTCCAATCCAAATAACTCAACCTTCACCCACAGGCATTCAGGCAGTTATATCACATAAGCAATTAGCCTCATGGTAAGCATGCTATTCATGGCAACACTCACACGCATGCAAGGATGCTAAAGCATAAAACTTACCGAGTACTCCAAGCCAAAACAAAAGCTGATTAGAAATCATGCATGATCCTAAGTATACAGAAATGCCTAATGCAACACATGCAAAAATGAAATTATAGCAGGCTCGGCTATTCTAAACATGGCATATGGAATGCTACAACTAACACGTATTCAATTTGGAATTGAAATACAAATGCAGTTTGTATGATGCGCCGAGCCCGGTGCGTGCAAAGCAGATGAATGATGCAAACATGCTGTCATACTGTATGCTAATTGAAATATGTCCTATATCTAACCATCATAAGTAGATAAATAAAAGGGAAGAAAGACGTGGGGTTGGAAGACATACACCACACACACCCACACTTATTACAGTTATGCCCTCGCGTAGAGGGTCCAAATAAATATATAGTCCCGAATGAAAGAATAATACAGTCCAAAATATTACAGTCCCAAATAATATACAAATTCCTAATTAATTAACAAATTAAATAAGAAAAAAGTAAAACTGGCATGCAAGCCAGGGGGTGCCTTGATTCTGATGAATGATGTACGTTGGAGCTGCCTTGCGCGGAAATCCACTGGGATGCCCCAATTAGCCTCTGTTTTGCAATGTTTCTCGAAAAGTGCGCCAAGCTTCGGAAGACCGCTGGTTCTGGATATGCTGCAACAGAGAGCAGGAAAGGGGCATAGTAATGTATTTCACAAATATATGCATGCCTCGACCCTCGTGCCACCAATCACGCATCTCGATGCATGATGGCCGAGGAGCCGAATTGCACAACTCAATATAGGATGAATGCGTATGAATGCTACAACAAAACCTAACTCCATCATGGGTAATCCGGAGTGTCGGTGACTTGGGAATTGAGACCCGTTCCGTCACTCGGGGTGCGAAACGTGCCTCGTTTCCCGTGCCCGGGCTAACTCCTATTCCGAACACGATGCAATATGCATGAAATGCAGCTAATATACAATCCTAACATACACAATGCTATGAAAATGAGATGCCTCGAAATGCGTGCACGCGGGCACGCAAACCGAGGCAATGATCCTAAGGCATGAAATGGCAACACGCAATGCAAATTGGACTTACACTAACACGAGTGGACCTCAGCCACACTCACATAAGAGGCCGATTGATGAAAATGAAGTGCCTCGAAATGCGTGCACGCGGGCACGCATCCGAGGCAATGGCATACGCAATGCAATGGCATGGAAATATGATATGGGCTTACACTAACATGAGTGGACCTCAGCCACACTCACATAAGAGGCCGTCAGATAAAAAAGAAGTGCCTCGAAATGCGTGCACATGGGCACGCAAACCGAGGCAATGACATAAAGGCATGAAATGGCCTGAAATATGATATACAATGAGACTAAAATGAGATGTCTCGAAATGCGTGTCCACGGGCACGCAAACCAAGGAAATGGCATACGGAATGCAACAGGACTAAAATGAGATATGTGATGCAATATGGGCTTACACCAATATGAGAGAGCCTCAGCCACACTCGCACGGGAAGCCAATGGATGAAAATGAAGTGCCTCGAAATGCGTGCACACGGGCACGCAAACCGAGGCAATGGCCCTAAGGCATGAAATGGCATGGAAATGATATGCAAACATGCAAATGAATTTCAGCACTCACAAATGATGCAAAACAGTCCCGAAAGGTGGGGAAATGACACCAAATGCACGGAATGGTCCCGAAATGCGATATTAAGCACTCAAAATGGCCTATAGCTATGCAATGCATGCACAATATGGACATGGAATGAAAATAAAGTAGCAAGGCAGCCCCAAGACAAGCATTTTTGCAGTAGAAAACAAGGCCAAACAGAAATCATAGATAGGGCAACAATGGCATGCAAAAATAGGGGCCAAGAGAGGGGTATTGAAGTAGATGGTAAATGCAAAGCCCAAACAGAAAAATGCCCTTCTATAACACTTAAGAGGGGCCAAAAATATGCACATTTACAGTAGATGACAACCACAAAAACAGTATCCAAACATGCTAGAAATGCCATGCAAGATTGAAGCCAACAAGAGGCTATAACATAAAGTATACAAATCACTCACCAAACAGCCAAAGACCCTTAATAAGATATTCCAAGAAGGTCAAAATATGGCCATTTTCAGTTCTGATCATGGCCTAAAACAGAAGCTAGATAAGCCAAAAAAAGCATGCAAAAATGGGGGCCAAAGAGGGGTATAATGGCAAGTACAACATGGAGGCCCCCAACAGTGTTTATCCCTTCTACAATGTTGTAGAGGGACTCAAAATAAGCCTACTCACAGTTCATGGTACACTCCAAAACAATTTAAATATAGGCCAAACAAATCATGCAAATTTACGGTAAATAGGAGAGATTATGAAGTAAGTGCAAGATAGGGGGCCCAAACAGGGTTGAGCCCTTCTTCAATGTTGAAGAGGGGCTCAAAATATGCCCTCTTACAGTTTACATTATGCTCGGAAACAGATCAAACATAGGCCAAATATTCAATGCAAAATAATGGCATATAAGAGGATATTGAAACAAGTGCAAGATGGAGGGCTCAAACTGGGTTGAGCCCTTGAACAAACATTAATAATAGCTCAAAGTAGACCTAGTTTCAGTTAAGGTCGGAGCTCAAAACGATAAGCAAATAGGCTTAAGAAATGAGGCAAAAATGGGCTACAAAAGAGGGAAAGTGAGACTTACCCTTGTAGACAAGTCTTGGCTGCCTTTTGCTTGAAGAATGGGAGCCTCTTAGCTGCTGGAAAGCTCTCCTAGCTGCTGGAATGGAGTTATGATGGTAGAGCTTGAAGATGATGAAGAAATGGCACCAAAACTTGAAGGAAATGAAGTTGTATGTATGTATATGCTCCAACCAATGCTTGTAATCTTTTCTCATGAGTTGGGAGGACACCAATGTAGACAAGAGAGGGAGAGAGGAATTCTTGGCCAAATGGAGGGAAATGAGCTCTTATTTCCCTCCGAAAGGGTCCCCCGGATAGAGATATTTTTGGGGGAAAACCAAGGCACAGCTGGAATGTACTCAACCTGAGGATGCTGGCCGGCTGGGTGTTTTTACTGCAGGTGGCCGGCCGGCCACCCCCCATGGCCGGCCGGCTAGGGGTCAAAAGGTTCAATTGGAGTTAATGGCTGGCCACCGGATATTGGTGTCCTCCCAGGTGTCCTCAACACAACCATGTGGTTCAAATTTGGAAAATGTAAAACAGAAGAGAGAACAAGCCATTTTTAGGAGGGGTTCAAAAGGTTGAATTGGAGTTACTGGCCGGCCATATGTTTTTAGGGTCCTCCCATGTGTGTACAACACAAATATGTGGTTTGGGCTTGAAGAAAATGGCCCTAGGGTGTTCAACATTAGCCCGGAAGTGAGAAAAACGGGCGTCGGAGGGCGTCGGAGAAGCATAACTGGTTGCTGAGATAATTGATGGCCTCCCACCCTTCAGTGACCTTCCTGGTGATAAAACAGAGGTACCTGCCAAAAATGAACAAAAACCGATGCAAAACGAATGCTCGGGGGCCAAAACACGCAGTTCGGGGTCCCGAAAATAGGCCGTTAAGCACCGAAAGTGGTGTTTGGCCACGAAGTGGGTATCTAAGACCCCAGTGTCCCTTGAAAGGGAGTAAATAAGATGTATGCCAAAAACCGGAGGAATCAGAGATGGTTAGACGGTCCCGAACCGAGGCACACGGCCTGACGGCTCTGAAAACCGGGAACCGGGCTCCGAAATGGGCAAAATGGCCTACGGGCACGAAATGTAGCCCACTGCCACTGAGAGATAGTCTACGGGACCTCTCCCCCCTCAGGAAGAGAAAACAGAGAAAACCGAGCCTGGTTCGCAAACCGAGGCAAGGCACAAAAGAGGGTTCGGAAGTCCGGAGGCAGGGCGCACGGCCGCGACTCTGAGACTTCTGAACGAGCACAATATGCAACATCACCGAGCGCTCAATCGGTGACGTCTGAGTCTTAAGGTCGGTCAAAAATGGGGTGTCTACACCAAGGCATGCTAAAACAACACCAAAAATATGCTGAGATGGAGCCAAAATGGGCTAGCAAGACATGCTAAAACATGAGGCATACAAGGCAAGCAACCAAGATACAAGGAGAGGTGATGACCCTCTCTTATTTGGGACCTCAAAACACCCTTTCCACCACTGAAATTCCTCTGAGTTTCAGTGGTGAGAAGGTCAAAAAGAGGTGGTCCCAATAGCTTAAAAAGATAGCACAAAACAAGGCCAAACAAGGCACAAGAAGGGGTGGACCACCCCCAACACCAACAAAGCCTTAAACAAACATGTTAAGCACTAAAAATCAGAACTTTTTGTAGTTTAAAGTTAGGCCTAAAACATCATGCAAATAGGGCCAAAAGCTTAATCAAAACAAAGCTTTAAAGGGGTTAGAGACTTACCCTTGTAGAACAACTTCAAGGAAGCAACTCCAGCAACCTTTTTGGATCAAAAGCAGTCCAAAAAACACAAAACCAGCTTCAAGAAGCCTCAGAAACAAGAGTGTGGTGTTTCGCTATGTGTTTGTGTGCAAAAGTGTGAAGGAAAGGCACTTTTAAGCACAAATATGAAGAGAAGAAGCAATATAAAGATAAAGGTGTATATCTATAGCTCTAAGCAAAAATCTGAACCTGGAGAAGGAAGAGAGGGCCTCCCTTTTATAGAAAACCAAGCCTCAAGCTTGTTGAACAAGCTTGAAGCTAGATGCAATCCCTCCATACAATGGAGGATGGTTTCTGTGCTCACCAGCTGTCACAGCTGGCAAGAAAATATCTGCAGGAAACTGTAGGAAAGCTGCCGACCAGTTGAAATGGTCGGCCAGCTACTTGCACTGGTCGGCGGACCAGCACAAGTGGTCTGCAAGAATAAAAAGTGGTCAGCAAGGGGGGAGAGGTGCTCTGCACCAAGAAAGCAAGGTGGTGGCATGGCTGCCGACCACTTTTGGTGGTCCAAAGGCCACCAAGACTAGTTGGCTGACTAGAAAACTGGCTGGCGGGAAAGAAAAGTGGTTTTTAGGGAGAGAAACTGGTCTATAACCCTTATTCCACCCTCCAAGCAAGGAAAACAAGGTTTGTGCAAAAAACAAACCAAAAATGATGCAAGACAAGAGTCCGCGGGTCAAGGCACGTAGTCGAAAACCTCGAAAACTAGTCTACGGGCACCAAAAGTGGTCTACGGGAGGGAAAAGTGGTCTACGGCCACAAAAAGTGGTCTACAAGACCTCTGTGTCCCTCTAGACCAAGGCAACAAGGCATGGTCCAAAAACCAAGCCAAAAGGAGAACGTTAAGCGGTCCCGAGACAAGGCGCGCGGCCGAAGACTCCGGAAACCGAAAACTAGTCTACAAGAGGGAAAAGTGGTCTACAGACCTCTCTCTCCCTCCAGGGAAGGTCAACAAGGCTTGGTCCACAAACCGAGCCAAAACACAAAGAGTTCAGAGGCCTGGAGGCAAGGCACTCAGCCGAAAACTCTGGAAACTCGAAACGAGCACAAACATGCACAATCATCGAACGCTCAAACGATGACGTCTGAGTCTTAAGGTAGGTCCAAAATGGGGTGTCTACAAGCCGCCCCCCTCAGTCGCCCGTGACATGAAACCACGCAAGCCATCAGTATTTTCCATGCGTTGGGCATTAGCTGCCCTGGCACCACTTCCAGCTTATTTAGTACGTCCACCACTATTTGGGGGCGTGATAACCTTAACCACCCCCCCGGTAGTGCCTCCTCATACAACGTGAATTCTGTCAACCGTGCATCCGACGCCCTCTCCTTAGATATGGGCAACCTCAGCTCTACCTCCGTTGGAATTTGGTACTTCCTTCGTACCTCCTCTAATTCCTCCTCAGTAAATGTAGACTTTTCGGCCTTGTTGTGCCAGTGGTCCGGCTCCACTTGGCTAATTGGCCTAGCGGCTAAGATCATCATCGCCGGGCAAGCCCGCGCCGTTTGCCCAGCTCCCCTTTCCTCCCTTCACTCTGCTCGGTACTGTTTCGCCAACTCCATTGCGTCGTCTTCTTCCAATGAGTCTAGCCTCACGGCTGGCACTCAATCTCGAGCCATTCCTTCAACGTGTCTACGTATCGCTTCGAACGCTGGCACAAGGAAGTTCGCAAAGTGTTGCAGAGGCGTGCCACATGAAACAAACGAGTTCACATCTGGGATGTGCTGGTTTTTGCGATAAGGTAAGTAAAGCGAATAACTCCAAATGTCCACGATTTGCCTATATTCCAGGAGTCGAGATTAAATTTTGCTAGTTTGAAAATTTTCAAAAACTTCCGCCCCCGCCTTTTCAACGCCCTATATTAGCCTATCCATTCGCTTCATGCTAACGCATCACCTCCCTTATTATGGGATTATGCCACGTGTACGACCACGATCCACTACTCTCTTCCCCTTCCCTGTCTATTCCACTTCACATCACCACATGCCCCGCCGCTCCTCAAGCCCGGCGCACCACCATTCTCTCTTATCTCTCGGTCACCCTTCACGGTCGGCCCCCCGCTCGGTCACCCTTCGTGGTCGACCCACCTCACGGTCGGGCCCCCCTCTCAGTCACCCTTCGCGGTTGGCCCACTTTGCGGTCGGCCCCCCCTCTCGGTCACTCTTCACGGTCGGCCCCCCTCTCGGTCACCCTTCGTGGTCGACCCACCTTCTGGTCGACCTTCTCACTCTGTCATCCTTTGCAGTCAGCCCTCCTTCCAGTCGGTCTTCTCTCACTCAACCAACCACAACTCCCGTTTTCTTGCTTATTCCATTCGTTGGACTGAAACTGCACTTGGGAATGGGGGACTACTGACATAGGTGGGCCCATAAGGGCTTTTGGCCCACCATTTAAAGCCCAATGCATGATTCAAACACTAAAGCCCAACATCATTAGAACCCAACATTGCACCAAGAACCAATAACATCTAAACACTTGTCAAGAGAAGAACCAGCCACATAAGCAAACAAAGATCCTACAGAGTTATTACACCACACATCAGCCATTAATGAGGTTCCCTACGGCATTTAATGCGATGACCCCTTCAGGTCGGAGCAGAACAGCCTCACCATGAACAAGGCAAACTAAAACCTAGACTTTCGGCTAACATGACAGGTCGGAGTGGATAAGGAAATGATGAATAAAGGATATAAGCAGATTTCTAAGACAAAGAGAAGGTTAAGTTCTTTATCATCATCCTATCTCTATATTCTATTAATCTCTCTTTTCTAACTTGCTCGTCGGAGGGTTCGCTAGGGGACTCCTGTTCCCCGTTGGACTCTTGTGCAGGTTTCTCTGTGGATCCAGCGATTGGACAACGGTGTGGGAGACGTGGATTAGCTTGACCCGTTCCTCAGGAACAAGTGATATCATCAGTTTAGATTATGAAAGTGAGTTGATGATGGGGCCAAGAGGGCAGGTCACACAGCAAGCACTTCGTTTTTTTTTTCTCTTTTTTGTTTTTTTGGGTTAAATCACGAGATCGGTTAGTGTTGAGTCAATTCTTTTGTTTACACTCTTTACAAAATATTTGAATGTTCAAATACACATGTTGATGGGGATAAAATTATGGAGTCAACAAATTTTAATAAGATCAATATACTTTTCAAATAATGGGCTCAGTGTTTTGGACTAATGATATAAACTAAGGGGTTGTTTGGAATATACTAATTAAGCGTATTTTTTGACTTTTTATGAAATATAAGTAGGGTATAGGTTGGGTTTGAAGTGATGTGGTAGAAAGATGATGTGGCTTAAATAAGATGATGTAACTTAAATATAATAGTTACTTTTTGACTTTTTAACAAGGCCTAGGTGTTTGTTTGGCATGTGCTAAAATAGCACATGCTATTTTAGTAAATTATCTTATTTGGATCATAATCATTTTATTTGAATCACATCACTTCTCTACTATATCATTTTAAACTTAACTCATATTTTATATTTTTTTATAAAAAATCAAAAAGTATACTAATCTAGCACTTCTCAAACAACCCTTAAATTATGAGTAATATTAGAGATTATAAAAAAAATATCATGAAGATAATTATGAAATATTTTTATCTTTGAATTACACATATAATAAAATATCATACACGAATCAAAAAATAAAAAAATTTCATAACACATTTCATGATGTTTAGTGTTAGGGTACTGTTATGGTGTGCAACTTACGCCTTACACTTACGCCTTTCTGTTTGCAGTCCTGCTTACACTTTCACCTTCCACTTATACTTTTTATGTAAATGACACATGGTGTGCAACCCTTGACTTAAGAAAAGTCCTTAGTGTTATTCCTAAATTATTCACACTTTTGTCTGTATATAGCATGCGAACGAATTTATTTTCGATTGTTGTGTACATCGAGGATGTAAACACACGACCAATGTTATAGACTATTGAAATAATAATAATAATAATAATTTAATAAATTTTTTATATAATATTTGCTTGGTGTGAAACACACATCATACTAGACTCACTCAGGTAAATATTAAACAAAATTTTTAATAGTTTTAATTTTTCTTTTTAAATTTCTAATATTTTTGAAACACGAGGGACGAGAGGGAGAGAGTCATAAAAGTGATGCGGAGACAGAAAGAGAGGGTAAAGAGGAACCACCATTTGTACAGTACGTTATTCAAGACTAGCTTTCACACTTGTGACTTGGACGTGTCATCCAACCCTGTTTCTATACTGCTATATGTAAAAAGACTAGAGATTCTTCCTGAGTCCCTTTGGAAGAAAAAAAAAAACAAAAACAAAAACAAAAGTTGCTGGCTTCTTTGAAGGTAAAGCTTCAAACCCCTCCTTTCCTTTCCCATAACAGCAGTGGTTTGGTGGACAATGATTTGCTTCTTTCCTTCCTGGAACTTTGTATCAATTAATGCATGTAACATGTGTTTTTGAATCGTTGTATAGTAGTACAAGTCTTTCATTCTATTCAATATTCCTTCTTCTGATTACTGTGGTATTTTTCACAGATCTTGCTTTAGATCTTTGATATACCCTTTCTGCAGAAAAAGTTTACTATATTCAATTGATGTTCCTATATTTTTCAATCATCACTAGTGAACATGTTGTCCTCTCCAGATCCTGCTAAATTCTTGATTTTTTTCCCCCCTTCATATTTCTTTCGTTCTTAAAATCGCTTTTTATTATATATGAATCTTCTTGCCTTGCAGTGATGGATACCTCACCAGCCAAATGGTTATCTGAAATGGTAGGCATAATTAATTATCTACATACATGTATACATAGTTTTTTGTGTGATCTTTTAATTAGAAATCAACATAATTTTCCAATTTATATAGGGAATGGAAGAGCCTGCCGTAATCCACCAGTGTCAGATGAACTCACTCAATCACTCAGTCCAGGAAATCATTTCTCTCTCATCTGAAACATACTCAACAACCTCCTACCCATATTTCTATCCCAAAAGCACACCCTTTCAGACTTCTCAGATGGCATCATCGATGATCGCGAAACCAGAAGCCAAACAGCTCAAGCCCAATGATTGGAACTCTCATAAGAATAATGAAAAATTCAAACCACCAAATCCGAAAGCTTTTTCTTCTTCCGCATCGTCGTCCAAGTTTATTTCTTTTGCCAACTCAAATGCAGCACCACCAGACTGTTCAAAGCAATTGCATGGAAATGTAAACTGCACATTGAAGAGCAAAGCTAAATCTAACACAAATATGAAGTTCTCGTTCATACTTTCTCAGAATTCCAATGAAAACCCATTGGAATTCGGTGGTGTGGAGACACAAAGGGTTTGCACCACTAACACCGCCACAACTAGGACTCTGCTACAAGCTCAAGATCATGTTGTGGCGGAGAGGAAGCGCAGAGAAAAGCTGAGCCAGCGGTTCATAGCACTCTCAGCACTCGTTCCTGGCTTGAAGAAGGTACTTTTACATTACGTGTTAAACCTACTTTAGAAGATGTGTTTTTTAAAATGGTTGTTTCGAATTTGAAACTTGGGACTATGTGGGCTTGATTTGGATCTTGTAGTTTCAAATTTTGGATAGTTTCAAACTTGGGATTGCCATCGTTATTTTTTGTGATTGGATTTAAAATTGGTAATTGGTTGTATGACTATAGATAATCCAGACCCCATTTCATTTTCTAGTAAACTCTCGCATCTTGATGTAAGTTGCAGGATTCTCCTTTCCTAAACTCTTTCTCCCCATGTTTAAAAATATACCAATGAACAATGCTAGGTATCATGAAATTTTTTTCATGAAAATGATCATGAAAGATTAATGACCCTTGAATTACATTTAAAATAAAACACTACACACTAATCAAGATAATTCAAGGGTCATAAATTTTTCATGATCAATTTCATGAAAATTTTTTCATGATCCCTATCTTTTCTCTATACCAATACCTATTGAATTAGTCCTGCAGTTTCCCAAGCCTCAAATTCTCACATGATTCGATGAGGACGAAAGGATTTGAGGATGGAGGATCCTTAACCCCAATAGCTTCCTTTCATTGTTGCGTAAGAGAGAGAAAACCAAACAAAAGCACACTCCTTAACCCAATTAGCTTCCTTTCACCAATCTTATCCATTGATTAAACAAATATGTATGGCCCATTGATTGGTGGGATGGAATGATTTCAATCTTTCTCAACGTCCATTGCCATTATATGATAGAGATGGCAGTTCTAAAAACCTGCCGATACGCTACGTACCAGCCAGTTCATACCAGTTCATATCGGAAAAACAGAGCACTGTGACGAATACAGGCCAGTATAACAATGAGATCAAAAATTGCCGAAGAACCCGCCAACTCCTGGTAAGTAGCAGTCTGCAACCGTTACACAAACTATTAGCTACAGCGTTAAGTCCCATCAGTTTTTTCTTTTCTTTTTTTTTTCTTTTTTTTTTTTTTTGGGTATGGAGTAAACGAAACAACTTTCGTCCACCCCACGAACGCCGCAGAGAGAATCACACCAGAGGATCTAAACGCATAATCTAAGTTCCAAGAGCCAATGAAATGGAGCCATATCTACGAAGCAAAGCTTGTATCTACAAAGTCAGATTGTAATGGCGATGAAACCTGTGATCAGAATCCAAGAATGACTTTGCGAAACCCATCATCCCACATCTTATGAAGATCCTGCCCAATGACTCACTTAGTTTAGTACTTACTATACCATTTCTGGCATGTTTACAGCTTGATGTTTTCTTACAGTTGGACAAGGCTTCTGTTCTTGGAAACGCTATAAAGTACATAACAGAACTTCAAGAACATGTAAAGAAACATGACGACGAGACGAAGAAAAATCCTGTAGAATCAATTGTTTGTGTGAAGAAATCTTGGCTCTCTGAGGAAGACGACTTTGATATGAGCTGCACACAAGTGCTTCCTGAGGTCGCAATAAGAGTATCTGAAAATTATGTGATTGTTCGGATCCAATGCGAGAAACAAAATCGGTTTATAGCGAAAATATTTAGTGAAATGGAGAAATTACATCTGATTGTCATCAATAGCAGTGTCATTCCATTTGGTCATTCCATCCTTTCCATAAACATCATCGCTCAGGTATTTTCATCACTTCCTTATAACTTTATAGATAGTCTATGTGTGCCAAAAAAAACAAAAAAACATATTCTTAGCTTACGACTTATATGTCAATGCTATTAAATGCCTTCTTTTTAAAAGCATATATCAATTTGTAAATCAAATTTGTACAAATTGTAAGTATAGCATTTTCAGGGATTTTAGGGTTGTGTTGCGCACCTTATTGTGCCAATTTCAAAGTCTAATTAGATAATCTAAATCGTTCATATTTTAAAAGATATCAAGTAAAATATACCTGTAAAAAATCAAGTTGTTCGGATATCGGTAGCCCTTTTATCAACTCACATTTGCATTTAATTTTAATATTTCAAATTACACTTACTATTTATTTTTTTAGATACAAATGTGACTTGATGAAAAACTATCGATATCCGATCAACATGATTTTTTAAAAATATATTCTGCTCAATATCTTCTAAAATGCAAACATTTTAGATTGTTGAATTGGGCTGTGAAATGGGCTCAATGAGATGCACAACAATTGCTAATGTGCATAGTGGACGACATGCCCCAAATCCATTTTTTTGATACAATAATGCTACACTTACAGTCTTATTTTACCACCTTCGACGTATATAAATATGAGTGGTGAGACTTGTTACATCAATGATGGGTTGACATATAAGGTGATTACATTGAAGGTGGTAAAATAAGGTGGTAAGTATAGCATTATTGTTTTCGATATTGATATATATCTCAATGTTGATATGATGGTGCTGTTTGGTGTAGCTGTTAAAACAGATTATAGCTTATAGCTTAACAGATTATAGATTATGACTTTAATCAGAAGTTGTTAATCTGTTTGGTATAGCTGTTAGATTATAGATTTAAGTTGCTGAGTAGTGTTTGTTAAATAAGCTGTGAAGTAGCTTTTTTAATTAATTTTTATTTTTTATTATTCACTATTTGTCTACATTTTTCATAAAAAATAATAATAATATTTTATAGTCCATTTGGGTCTTTTTCTATTTTTTAAAAAATAAAAAATAAAAAAATCTAAGAGTATAACCATGAATTAACATGTCCACAGCAGAAGCTGATAATCAGAAGCAAGGGGTGAGCAGCTTCTCAGAATCAGCTTTTTTGACTTAAAATAAGCTGTTAGAATCAGAAGCTGTTTGAAATAAGTTTAACCAAACAGTCCAAAATAACTTTTTAAAAGCCAGAAGCTATAAGCTGGCTCAAAAAAGCTGCAACAAACACCCCCGATATATATCGTATATGACCATATTGTTGATATTGATACATTCCCAAATCAAACCAAGTTTTGTGTTCAATCAAATGGGATTAGTTATATGAATATTTTTTCACCATTTAGTTCTATTAAGAGCTATGTATTCACCGATCCAAAAAAAAAAAAATACACTATGTATTCAATTAAATTAAAGAAATTTTTATTTTTTTCACTATCACATCCCATGTCTACATAGATTTTTCTCTCTCCTAAGTATTTTCATTTATAGCGATCATATTACTTTTTCTAATCATTGCATTCAAAAATTTTCATTATACATGATCAAATTATTTTAATTTATTCTCTTGTAACTATTCTTTAATAGGTCATATTCTTATTATTTTATAAATATATTTATTTTTAATTATAATCTTACTACATACCTATTAAAACATTTTCATTTCAGTTACCCTCATTTTATAAACATGTAAAATGATACATATCCCAATGTCTATTAATTCATGCAGATGGACCCTCAATTCTCCATGATAGCGAATGATCTCGCAAAGACCCTAAGATCGGCCATTCAGGATGTACTTATCTCTCCTCCTGCTGAATAAAAGATTGTTTATGTCATGTTTTTATTTTCTATACAAGAGAGATTACTAGCAAAGAATGGTGTTTTTCTTGGTGGAGCTTTGGGTTCACCATCTTGTGCAGAGTTGGCTTGAACCATATGACAAGTGGTCGAGCTGTTGTATCCTGGAGAGGACAAATTATAGTTTTGTGACTGCTGCATCGGCATTTGAGTTCTTCCTACCGCAGTAGGTTTGATCTCCTTAAAAAAAACGAGATATCCGTACCTCAGCCTGATCTATTTGTATCTCATTTTTTTTGTATTATTTGTCAATAAAATATAATTTTTCTGATATTTTCACCAACAAGTTCATTGACCCAATGACGTTTTTACTTATATTATATAATATATAATTTGTTTTCTCTGTTGTATGAACAACAAGAGAATTTTAAACGATTGATTAATATTTATGTTGTTAAATAAATATATATGATTTATTTTTCTTTTCATACTGTTTTGCACTTGGAATATCTCCGACTTATTGTACCTTTGTTTGGTGCTAGCATTTGATTTGCGTGCTCTCTTGTGCTAACTTAGTTTAGATGAATTCATTTTCTAATTATGCTATTTGCACCTCCCCTTTTTTTGTGTTGGTTCTGTACACATTTTGAATTGTAACTTTTGGGGATTATCAATAAAGTTCGATTTTGTTGATTTAAGAAATTAAAAAAAAAAAAAAAAGAACAAAAAAAAGAAGGGTAAATGTAGAGCTCCAATGGAATTGCCACTGAAGTTGTTAAATTTTAGCATTGTTATCAATAGTTAAATGTATTTTACAAAAATCCTTTATTTTTTTGTTGACAAAAGAAATTTTACGAAAATATATGGGTGTTTCGAAATGTAAGATAATAGTAGTGTCAAAAAATGACACAAACATTGAAAAAAGTTACCAAAGTTTGATATTTTATACTGTAATATAGTCAAAATTTGGCAATGACTAGTCAAATTTTTTTGTTGGCCTCTGGCCAACCTGTTCTTTCTTTTTCTTGTAGTGTTTTTTTATTTTTGGTTGTAATTATATAAATAGTTTGTAAGATAGTTACCTTATGTGTAAAACCAAACTCAGCCCAATTGGTTGGAATTGAGCTAAAAGGGAACAGAGTAAATATTTCCAAGTTCACAGGTGCAGTCCAAACATAAATAAAATTATTCATTTTTTAAAATTTTAATTTTTAATAGAGTAGGTGATGGTAATTTATTGCAATAATAGAGCAAGCAAAAAATCTTTCGGACGTCACTCCAACTTATGTTTTTAGATTAGATGTTTAATAATTCATTAACATTTGACTAATGGAGGGAGAATTTGTTAAGTGAACATATTTCCTAAATTTGTTTACTAAAAAAATGACTTTAGCATAAAAATGTTCTTTTCTAAAAATGATTTTTACATAAGGTTATTTTTGGCAAATTTCACAGGTTACTTGAGTGACGTTGGATCAACATTAAAGTTTCGTTTGTTTCAACATAAAATATTTTATATAAAAAAAAAATATTTTTATTTTTATTTTTTTACGTTTGGTTGACACCTGAAATAAAAATATTTTATTACTTAAAAGACACTGCAAGAAAAGTGTCCTCAAAAGGCGGAAGCATTTGCGACGGCACACTTGCCGTCTAAAAAAAGTGACTTTTTGCGATGGCACAACTTACTATCATGAAAAAGGTGAGTTTTTGTGACGATACAACTTGCTGTCGTGAAAAATGTGAGTTTTTGCGACGGCAGAAATTGATGTCCCAAAAAAGGGGAGTATTTGCGACAGCAGAGATTGCTGTCGCAAAAAAAATAGGGTTTTTGCAACGGCACCAGCTACAATCGCAAAAAAAAAGTGAGTTTTTTGCTACTGTAATTGGTACCATTGCAAAAAAAAAAGTACAAAAAAAAATATTATGGCTTTGAGACGACTTCATATATATACAGTCACAAAATGGTTTGAATAAATGCAACGGTATTTTTCTATCGCAAATTTTTTTTAAAAAAAAAAACGACGTCATTTTACTTTTTTGAAATAACATTTCTCTTTTTACCCATTTTTTCATCTTTCTGTCTCTCTGTCTCTGTCTCTATCTCTCTCTCTCTCTTCTCTTTTTCTCTCTCACTCATCACTCTTCTCTCTCCGTCTGTCCGTCTCTCTCTCTCTCTCTTTCTCTGTGTCTCTCGCTCATCTCTCTTCTCTCTTTGTCTCTCTCTCTCATCTTTCTTCTCTGTATCTCTCCCGCTCATCTTTCTTCTCTTTATCTCTCATCTCTCTTTGTCTCTCTCTTTTCCTATGTCTCTCTCTCGTTCATCTCTTTTCGCTCTCTTTCTTTCTCTCTTTGTCTATCTCTCGTTCATCTCTTGTTTCTTTCTCTTTTTCTGTCTCCCTCTCTCTCTCTCTGTCTTTATCTCTTTCTATCTCTATCTTTTTTTCTCTCTCTGTCTCTCTATCTCTCTCACTTATCACTCTCTCTCTCTCTCTCTCTCTCTCTCTCTTTGTCTCTCTCCTATTGTGTTCGCCTTGTTCGCTCTCTCCCTCCCCTCTTCTCTATTTACTGAGCTTTCTCTCGATTTATCGATCCACTACAAGAATACACTTTTAACGACCACTTTGTCTCTCTCTCTCGCTCATCACTCTGTCTTTGTCTCTCTCTCTCTCTCTCTCTCTCTCTCTCTCTCTCTCTTACCACATATCTCCTCTACCACCCTCATCACTACTGCAAATGCCATTCCACTACCACCACTACTACCACTGTTGCCACTCCACCTCTACGACTACCATTACTACTACCATCACCACTACTACA